>OV277867.1:11596071-12819642 GCA_922989275.2 Gari tellinella | reverse complement strand
GAAAACGTTATTCTTTCCCGTATATTTACAATCGCCCCATTCAATTCCATTGACAAAAAGTGTGTTCATTTCATATAAACACCAATTTTCGAGAGGGCGGGACTTGTGGAAAAGTTTCGAAGGGGAGGCGGGGCATATGCAGTTTTCATACGCGAATTAATATTTGGAACTTGGGGCAGAAAACATTTGGCGGATTTTTTTCAAAATTTGTTCTCAACCGATCGATGCCTTCCTACATGTACTAGTGGAAACCATGATTCCCGACTAATATTCTTCTTTATAAATGAGATAAATTGCAAGAAAATTGACATAAGAATATACCTTATAAACAGCGGCCTATATCTGCGTTTCTTTATGACAATAAAACCCCGATATATTTATCCTACTTTAAAATTACTTCACTTCTAATGACGTCATAAATCGGCATTTTTCGCGCCAAACTGTCAAGTTGTTGACAATGGAACTTATTTTTTCTGCTTTCGAATGTACACAGATTCAGTAAATCGGTCATGGCTGTTCCTTATAGGTTACACATTATTCGTGGTATCGACCTCTAATATGGATTAAACATACATGCGTACTGACAAAATGTTTATTTAATGTCAGAAATTACAGCAAATATATTGTAAATATAAGAAATGAACTGATTTTTTTCGCCGTTCAAGCGAAATGAACGACAGAAAATTATCGGCAAATACCATGAATCGCGCTGGCGATTCATGGTATTTGCCGAAATTTTCTGTCGTTCGTTTCGCTTGAACGCCGAAAAAATCAGTTCATTTCTTAATTAAACGCAAACGAAACGCAAACACAAATTACTAAAAAAAGTACAACTTTTGGACAGTTCTGATAATTCATGTTTTTTTTATTTTGGTGGCAAACAATTTGATGCCAGATCAGACGCCGGGTTATCCATTCTATCAAGCTCCTTTGACGTCTTTCGAATTGTCGCATAATGCATGACTCATTGCACTTCTGCTGCTTCGTTGGATAATCCAAAATTGCCACACCGCAAGAAATTTATTAATATGCATTTGTTTTCTTTTCCTTCTTATTCCTTTCTCTCCTCTTCCTTTCTCTGTCCTTACTCACTATCCACTTATTCTGACTGTTATTAAAAACTTATAGATAATATGTTTGCAGCCATTGTAACACTACTTTGAATGTTTAAACACAAGGGGAAGGGCCGAATCTAATGTTGTAAGAACTTGTGGCCCAACCCCATTTCTTTGTATATATTGAAATAAAATATGTTTAAACTAAACCATCTGGCTCCAAATTGTTTGTAATATAAATAATAGTTAAAACGTTAAGGCGTTTATTGGGGAAGAATTACGTTTTTCCACTGTAGCATACACATGTACTATCTGCAATATTGTGGTGGTTATTATCTCCCGATTACATGACATTGGACGCAATCACAATTCAATAAAATGAAGAAAATGTTAGCTTTTGGAAAATTCAGATTCGTTACAAACAAGCAACGTTTAAGGGTGTATTAAACTCATGCATTTGTGAATTTTTCAAAGTGTATAAACCCCCTCTATCACGATTCTGTTTTTAAGAGCTGTTTAAGATGAATAGAAAAAAAGACAAATGATTATAATATATTGGTGTACAATTTTATGCTATCAATTACATGTACATGTACTTTTCATATTTTGAAATGACTTTTTATGGAATTTCATCTGGTACAATAGAAGTACATGTAAATCGTAAGCTACTAGAAATATGTTTTTTTACTATTTTTCATGAAAAAATCCTTTAAAAACCATATAATGACCATACAAATCATGTTGTCAATTCTGAGATTCATATTTTTTAAATCTAGTGCCTGTTTGGTCTTGATGTAGTTGTCTTTGTACATGTATGTGAAAATACTTCCATACACATGAAATACAAACGGAAAAGAATAACAGATTCTCTACTGCAAAAGGGTTGAGTTTTGATAATGACAACAAATGCAGAGTGGGGTCAAATGAGCCGGAAGTTTGTCTGAGATTATCAGAGCTAAGTCAATTGTCTTGATCAATCCATCTCGATAACGTTTGCAAGGCTTTATTAGATTTACCCTTGAAACATAAAATGGTACATTCCGGTTTCTAATTAAGTCTTTTCCAGTTTGCCTATTCATGTATGTTTTGTTACAAAATGCTTTGAAATGACAAATGGTGTTCAGATCAGAGGGCTCCTATACATGTGGAAGTTAGTCTTCTGATCTAGATTTACACTGGTTGCATACATGTACTGAATCTTATTGAATTAAAAACAAATTGCGATTCGCTTGCAATTCGATGGCAATTCGCTTGCAATTCGATGGCAATTCGCTTGTGAATATTTTCCGACGCAATTAACGCGTTAAGTTTGCCTGAATTGTGTATCTCACCAATATTCGCAATATGCCTTCGTTAATGTTTTTCGATTCCATTTTTGTCACAACCGTTTCGGAAAAATCGCGTGAAAAGACTCAAGCACACGATTTGCTTTTGAAGCGCCCGATTCGATGGCGATTCAATGGCAATTCGATGGCAATTCGCTTGCGATTATCAATTTAATTTAATAAAGTTCAGTACTGTAACACGGGTGTTGTTAAAGGACGAGTATATTCATCGCCAGAGCTGAATGTGGTTACGGGACGTTGACAATAGTTTAGATAGTCATATATACTCAACAAAATAATTAAAGGGGCAAAGGTATACGTTCGTATATCTTTTTCAAAAATGCAAACATTTTCAAGTTACAAGAGTGAATGCGTGTTTAGATGCTTTAGAATAGAAAAATTAAGAAACAAACGTCACTATGTGCAAAAATGGTCATGGTTGAATGAGTTGAAGCGGACAAGTATCAAACACACGGTTTTTAACGTCCTCTTGATTTTTGCACGATGTGTCTGCCTATTCTTCAACGATTAGTTTTATAGCTGTTTTCATTATATCGAGTGCATATTTGTATCTTAAGCAAAAATAGATTGCATATTGATACAAATTTTGAAAACTATGCCCCGAAAGACGTCATTTGTCGTTTTCCAACGTCATTTTGCGACGGAGTTTAACGTTAGCAAGGGTGTTGTTGACAGGTTGTGGTAGTTGTACCTCGACACTGGGATGGTTAATTGGAGATTAGGTCAAGGTCGTTTGAAGGTCATATTTAAAGTAAAGGACCGACGTTGTCACTTATGACATGTCGTCAACGGCCCAATTCCCTCGTTACGCTTAATAGTGTTTATAAAAAGACGTGTGGTTACAGGATTTCTGTTCAGACCGTCGGGAATAGACTTCATGCTGCAAACTTATGGGTTGGAAGACCTGTCGTGGGACCGGCCTTGACCCCACACCACCGAAAACGTCACCTAGCGTTTTGCCAGGAATAATGCAATATGAACGTTTACGTTTTAGCAACGTATTGTGGACTAGTGCGTCAAATTTCGTTTTGGATTTAAATGACGACTGCAGACGAATGTAAAAACAGCGAAACGAATGTTTCTTCGACTGTTATGTGGCAGAGCATGACTAACTCAGAAAAGGGTCAGTGCTCCTATGGGTGGGCATATCCTACAACGATTGTACGGACCATTACGTCATACGGAACTGGACTCTGACCAGTTTGGGGTACAGGAACGAGGCCCTAGACGTTATTGCACGCGCTGAAGCTGGAGCTTTGGGTTCATGGTTCTTCCCGACAGACGACAAAGCTCGTCCGTACCGAGCACGTATGGTAGAACAGTACTTGGAACACGAGGGCGTAGGGCAGATGGACTGGCCAGAAAGGTCAACACACTTCGGTCACATTGAGGATGCTTAGATTATGCGGCAACGCCGGATATCCGGTCGAGATCGTCACCTTAGAGGCTAACAGACATGCTTATTGAAGAATGGCACATAATGTCCATTGCATACATCCTTAAGCTAATTCTCCGATTTCCATGTAGATGCAAGGAAGTGATTAATGCACGTGATGAACACATATGATACTAGCTGTAATTTAAGAGAAGAACCTGAAAGGTGGGGCTCTTTGTCAAGTTATTTGTTACCCCACCCACCTAGTCTGGCACACGGTAATTTTAGGGTGGTTGTGTTTGAAGGGGAACTGCGATATATATTTCTACTTTTCGAAATACAGTTATATTCTACAATGAAGTTAACATGTAATTTTACATGAAACTGTTAAAAAAAATAGTGTATGAACTTATTTTTATATATTGGGCCTACCCAATATATTTGCCCCTTTAATTGTTTTGTTGAGTATTTGCGCTGGCGGTTGGTCTTTATCTACTTCTTTTGTAAAATATTAAACAGTGGAGAATACGTTATTCTTTCCCGTTTGAACGCAAACATACGCACACGCAAAACACAAAAACGTAGAAAAGTAAATTTTTTTGGACAATTCTGATAATTCATGTTTATATTGGTGGCAAACAGTTTGGAGCCTGATCAGACGCCGGGTTACCCGGCGTCTTATCTGGCTCCAAACTGTTTGCACTGCAAATAATAGTTTTCGCGTAAACGCGTTTATTTGGAAAGAATAACGTTTTCTCCACTGTACCCGGGAGTTGCCTGTCTATAATAATCGGTGATCGATTGTCGACAGTACAAAGTTAAAATTGAAGTAAAGGGGTTAAATCATTCACTTCCTTACAGTAGTTATTTGCAAACAGTTTGGATCCTGATCAGACCCAAACTGTTTTTTTCAGGTCTTAATACCTTAATTTTAAATTTGAGAAATACAAGCGGGCGACTATTTTATAAAGCAAATGACGTCATGACTGTGAAAGTTTAAGCTATAAAGATACGATTACGCATCCAGTCAACTTTGTACAGCGGAGAAAACGTTATCCTTTCCCAATAAACGCGTTAACGCTAAATCTATTATTTCCAGTGCAACCAGTTTGGAGCCGGAACAGACGCCGGGTAGCCCGGCGTCTGATCAGGCTCCAAAATGTTTACCACTCAGATAAAAATGAAAAGTCAGAGTTGTCAAAAAGTTATCATTTTCTACGTTTTACATGTAGCGTTTTGCGTTTGCGTTTCGTTTGCGTTTAAACGGGAAAGAATAACGTTTTCTCCACTGTATTAAGCGATGTATTTTTACAGTGGAGAATATGTTTAAACGGAAACGTACGCAAACGCAAAGCACTAAAACGTAGAAAAGAACAACATTTGGACAATTCTGATAATTCTTGTTTATCTTGGTGGCAAACAGTTAGGAGCCTGATCAGACGCCGGGTTACCCGGCGTCTGATCTGGCTCCAAATTGTTTGCACTGCTCATAATAGTTTTAGCGTAAACGCGTTTATTGGGAAAGAATAACACATTCTCCACTGTATGATTGCTGAATGCAGGATATATATACTGTGCAATTATATATTTGGAGATTTTTTCAACGTTTGACTATATGTCCAAGACAAAAATCTCGTGAATAAGCTTTATTTTGAGGGCATCTTATTATGTACGATATACATGTACATGTATGAGAGTCAAAACGCAAAAGCAATGCGATAAAAGTATGGAAACTATCGGTGTTATGAAACTTCTTACAATTTATTTGTGTCCAAATCATTTAATGGCACACAGTGCTGGGTCTTATCAGACACGGGGTTACATGTACCCGGCGCCTGATCTGGTTCCAAACTGTTTGCAATGAAATGATGGGTTGGGGATTGACGCTTTCATTGGATGGAGTACATGTACCTCTGTACTGTATATGCAAAACTTTATATGTAAAAACACGAACACTCTCTACAGTATTAAATGGTTTTCTGACTATCAATATGTTTTTTGAACAACTTAGGCTCAAATTAGATTTGTGTTGTATAACATATTGCAATTCGACGTTATCAAATTATGGCACGTGAATGTTGATTCAAAACCTGTGCATACAGGGGAGAATACGACGTTCTTTTAAATCAAACTATTGTAGTCACAAATGCTAGAACAAATGTAGGAAATGATCATATTTTGAGAGTTTTCAGGATTTGTTTTAAATCTGAGTACCAACGACGTACATGTACATGTAAACTCATAACAAATCCAAATCCAAACAGTCTGAATCCTGATCAGACGCCGGGTAATCAGGAGCCTGATCTAGCTCCAAACAGTTTGCAATGGAAATAGGGAATTTTGCATACAGTGGAGAATCTATTATTCTTTCCCAATAAACGCGTTTACGCTAAAACTATTATTTGCAGTGCAAACAGTTTGGAGCCAGATCAGACGCCGGATAACCCGGCGTCTGATCAGGCTCCAAACTGTTTGCCACCAAGATAAACAACAATTATCAGAATTGTCCAAAAGTTGTTCTTTTCTACGTTTTAGTGCTTTGCGTTTGCGTACGTTTGCGTTTAAACGGGAAAGAATAACAGATTCTCCACTGTAGCACCGGACTAAAACGCTTGCAAACTTAAACATTTTTTGTTCACTTGAGCCGAAGGCTCAAGATGAGCTATAGTGACCGCTCGCCGTCCGTCGTCCGGTGTCTTTAACCGGGTTTCCCTCGTTCGAGTTAACCGGCATCTGACCTGGCTCCAATATGTTTGAAATGGACTTAATAGTTTTTGCATAAACGTGTTTATTGGAACAGAACTACGTCTTAGCCACTGTATTGGTTTTAACAGAAACAACACGTGTACATGTATAAGTTCAGTGGAGATGACGTTTTATTTATGCGTTTCGGTGGATTACCACGAAATAGCAGTGGATTATCACTTGGTAATCCACTGCAGTGGATTATCACCAATCGCTTTTATTATGAATTTCCCCCGTAGGGCTCCCCAAGAGTCGTAGTCAATCGTGTCTTATCGTTAAATTCCGGCAGTCCGATTTGTCGCGAACTACTCACCGGAAGAGCACGAATCCAAACTCGGGAGCAACTAAGTAATTCGGATGACGTCAAATCAATAAATAAGTGACGTCATCGTACGGGAAACTGTTTCGAAAATGTGTTCGATATAAAGTTGGGGCTCAACACGGGGTAAATAATTTACTTTCGCTTTCTCAAATGTCGAACAATTTCGTTTAAAAAGTAGCTTAAAAGCATAAATAAATAGAATAATTGTATTTTTTCAGTATAAGATCGAATTTAATCCATTTCGTGAACATCAGACTGTTATATAAACGCGTTTACGCTAAACCTATTATTTCCAATAAACAGTTTTGAGCCTGATCAGACGCCGGGTAACCTGGCGTCAGATCAGGCTCCAAACTGTTTGCCACTCATATAAAAATAAATAGCTGTCAAAAAGTTTTTATTTTGTACATTTTATCACAATGCGTATTCGTTTCGTTTGTGTTAAAACGGGAAAGAATAATATCTTCTCCACTGTACGAATATCTGTAAATAACCATAATTGATCCTACATGTAATATGTTATTTAACTGGTTCAGAGTTGTCTACTTGTCAATTGTCTTGAAAATAGAACATGTTTCCATAATGTGACATCTATTAATCCTTCTTGATAATTTCTTCCGCCTTGGGGAAAAGAACGTAATCAGATATATATATATATATATTTATACAGTTTACATGTACCAGCGTATTTCTGATTTTGAATCAAAACGTGCTGTTTGTGGTAACAACTTCTGACACACTTACATGTATACTTAATTGATTAAATATCTTCTGCTTCAAATTTGTTGCTTAAGTCTACATTTGGGAAGATATTATTAAAAGCAAAGGCATAACAATCAAATGTGGAACGTTTATTTTGAAAATCATGACTATATTTCTAAATCTGAATTGCAAACAGTGTTGGGCGTGATCAGACACCGAGTAGATCAACTCCTGATCTGGCTCCGATCTGTTTTTAACGCAAATGATGGTTTTAGCACAAACACGATTGTTTGAACTTTCTACACGTTACGGGGAAATTCGTTTGAACCATTGCAAATCCTTTGGATCCAGATAGGAAGACGAGCAAGTTTGGGGACGAGTTATTCAGATCCAAACAATTTGACACTCTTATGACATATTTTTAACGTATTTTTGATCTGCTCTAAGTGTGTCATCTGATCCGAGCCTAAACGTTTAAAAGGGCGATTAATGTTGCCTTTGAAGGGACAAATGTAGTACAGTGGAGAATCTGTTATTCTGACGTCATTAGTGACGTCATACAGTGGAGAATCTGTTATTCTTTCCCGTTTAAACGCAAACGTACGCAAACGCAAAACACTAAAATGTAGAAAAGAACAACTTTTGGACAATTCTGACTATTGATATTTAGCTGAGTGGCAAACAGTTTGAAGCCTGATCAGACGCCGGGTTACCCGGCGTCTGATCTGGCTCCAAACTGTTTGCACTGCAAATAATAGTTTTAGCGTTAACGCGTTTATTGGGAAAGAATAACAGATTATCCACTGTATAACACTAAACAGTTTGGCAAACGCAACTATATCTCTTTCTTGTGAAATTATTTGACTGTAAATAGTACTGGCCCTGACTAGACGTTGCATTACATACGCAGCGAGTAGTCAGGGTCTTCATTGTTTAACTGGATCAAAACTGATAACACAAACGACCAGAATCGACAATGGCACCGACAGGGTCAATTCGTAAGGTCAAACACAGTTACAGTGGAGAAAACCTTATTCTTTCCTATTAAACGCAAACGAAACGCAAACGCAAAGTACTAAAATAAAGATTATGACAATTTTTCGACAATATTTAATCTTGATTTTAACCTGGACGACAAACAGTAACCCGGCGTCTGATCAGGCTCCAAACGGTATGCATGAGAAATACAGTAATATATTTAACCTTAACGCGTTTGTTTGGAAAGAATAACGTTTTCTAAACTGTAGTTATTGTCTCCCACATACAGTGGAGAAAACGTTATTATTTACCAATAAACGCGTTTACTCTAAAACGTTTATTTCCACTGCAAACAGTTAGGAGCCAGATCAGACACCGGGTAACCCGGCGTCTGATCAGGCTCCAAACTGTTTGCCACTCAGATAAAAATGAATAGTCAGAATTGTCAAAAAGTTGCACTTTTCTACGTTTTAGTTTTTTGCGTTTGCGTACGTTTGCGTTTAAACGGGAAAGAATAACGTTTTCTCAACTGTACATCATCTTTAACAAAATTCGACTTTAAAGCATAACGATTTCTTCTCCTAGTGAGAACGTGTACTTTATGTACATACATGTACAGTGCATATTCGTTTTTCATTCCCTCATCAATGATGTAAACGCAAATGGAGAGAAATTAAATTTCGAACATGTTGATTGTTTTTAATTTCTGACAATTCATACTTGTGTTTGAGTCGCAAAAACGGCCTAATCCCAATCTGATTCCAGATTGTTTGCAATGGAAATACTTGGTCTGGCGTTACGTCGTCTACTGTACACGCGTAACTATAATGAAAACACGTAAACTCTTAACAGCATTACATGTAATGGTTTTCTTACTAACATGCTTTGGAATAATTAAGGCTAAATTAGATTTAGGTTGAATAACATATTGCAATTCGACGTTATCAAATTAAAGACTTTTGTATGCTGATTACAGCGGAGAAAACGTTATTCTTCCCCGTTTAAACGCAAACGTACGCAAACGCATTACACTAAAACGTCGAAAAAGACAACTTATTGACAATCCAAACCATTTATTTTAAACTGAGTGGCAAACAGTTTAGAGCCAGATCAGACGCCGGGTTACCCGGCGTCTGACCTGGCTCTAAACTGTTTGCAATAGAAATAATAGTTTTAGCGTAAACGCGTTTATTGGGAAAGAATAACAGATTCTCCAGTGTAAAACCCTCTGCATCCGCTATGGATTACGTTAGTGTTTTACAATGAAACTTATCGCAAATGCAATGGTATACAATGTTTGAAAATGGAAACTTTTTGAAAGTTCTGAAATGTTATTTTATACGAATGGCAAACAATATGGAGCTATGTTGTTTGTATTGGGTTTTTTTGCATAAACTTATAAGGAAACAATAGCATCGTCTCTGCAGTAATATGAAGCTACAATGTACATGTACATGTACATGTAGCACCAGGCTAAAACGACTTCAGACGCAGCATTTTTATATGGTTACCATAACTGTTTACCCAGAAATGTTATATTACACACTCAACCCTTGTGACGAGTATACTCGTCATTTACAAACAATATACCTGTGAGCATTACACTTGTCCTATACAAACATTATACAGACACTGTTTGTCATTGTGAAATATTTTGTTAAAATCAACCCTAAATGGTTAAAAATGGACTAGATTTATTTTGAAATTGGAATTGTCCTTAAAAAAACGGCCAGGGGTGATTGAGAACGCTATATTACCGACTGTGTGTCCCTGGGCAGTATTATAAGAAGTCTATGCAATACCATAACTTTATCATGTTGTATAGTTATGGTCCGAAATGTTGAATTTGAATCAAGGGTTCTTTACAGAAAAGGTTTTATAATAAGTAGAACGAATCTATAGATCTAAATGTATATCTGCAAGGTAAATTTACTTATAAAATGAATTCCCTATTCTAAAGGGCTTTGTTTTACGTACATGTATAACTCCATACAGGAAAGAACATATTTCCTTTCCCGATGATACACATGTATACAGTTTAACGCAAACTATAGATGCTGTTAAATGATAGAAATCACAGTGGTTCGGAAATATGGGAACTCCTCTTAAGTCTCAACTACAAACGGTTTGGAACCTGATTAGACACCGTGCTATCCTACATTTTATTCGTCTCCGTGATGGTTTTAAGAAAAAGAAATTATTTCACACAAAATCATTTAATTTGAACTTTTTCTCTTCTCTATGTACAGAAAGTAAGCGTTAGGCATATAGCCCTTTCCCCAAAAGAAGCGCCTTTTAGCACATTTAATTTATTCCTCCACGGAAGAGAATAGATCCAATTTATACGGTCATGAATATGTATTATATTAAGAAATATTTTCTATATTATTGAAGATGGTACATGTACAGTGGAGAAAACGTTATTCTTTCCTGTTTAAACGCAAACGTACGCAAACGCAAAGCACTAAAAGGTAGAAAAATGCAATTTTTGGACACTTCTGAAAATTCATGTTTATCTTGGTGGCACACAGTTTTGAGCCTGATCAGACACCGGGTTACCCGGCGTCTTATCTGGCTCGAAACTGTTTGCACTGCTAATAGTTTTTAGCGTAAACGTGTTTGTTTGGAAAGAATAACGTTTTCTCCACTGTAGCTTAAAGCAGGTTGAAAGTAAAGCAGAATTTCGTTTTGTTAAAACCATCATGGAGACGGATTCTACTGTAATTTATACAGTCATGAATATGTATTATAAGAAATATTTCTATATCATTGAAGATTGTAGCTTAAATAGGTTGAAAGTAAAGCAGATTGCGCCTTAAGGCGCATTCGGCTTTACTTTCAACCTGCTTTAAGTGGTCACCTGTCTTCAATACAAGAAAAAGGTTATCAGATAAAGGGATACATGTTGTACGGCACTATGACTATATCCGATTGAACGTTTCCTAATTGTCAATTTCAAAACTTGCTTTAGGTAACAATTTTCAAAGGTATTCGTTTGCATTTTCTGTCCGAAATGTCAACCAGTACACTATGTAAATGAGTTTTGTTCTAAATAAGATGCAAAGCTCATTGATGTCTACATTTGACCCGAAATAGTTGCAACAATTACAGTAAAAAAAACCTCTATTTCGACCACTAAATTGTGTTAATGTTTTGGCCTTTTGCAACAGGTGACTGCTTAAAGGAAGATGACAGTTAAACAGAAAGCTCCTTTAGGAGCTTTCTGTTTTATTGTTACCTTCCTTTAAGCTGTCACCTATCTTTTATACAATCAATTATCATACAATCGGTGTCCGTAATAGAGAGGTTTCACTGTAATTCATTTTCCGCTTGTCGGAGCACATTTAACAAGGTAGGACTGAACATAATAATGGAGGCTGTTATATAAGAACTTCTAGACGTACATGTACATGTACTTCTTTTTCTTAACGATATTCATTATGGTTTTGATTACATCAAGCTCTCGACTTAGATTAACAAACTCTCTTGAAGAATTGTAGAAACATTATTTGGACGTTTTTCATTCAAAGATATATTATGCTTAACCACTGAGCTCGATTACAAACAATTTGATTTAATTTGGACAAAAAGACAAAAACCGAAATAGTTTTGATACTAATCAGATTCAGACTAACTTGGTGTATGACTTGTACAATGTAACAGTGTTGTTTGTTACTCTGGTCGTACTAAATAACAAATATGAAACAAAATTAAATTAGCTCTTTCAACACCATTGAGTTGTCTTTAAAAAATACTCATTACATTTGCAAACGGTTTAACCCTTTCGACGCCAAATTATTTTTGAATGTTTTACCCCTACACCGTTATTGTTTTGTCTGCTTTAAAATTGTTGTCTGCAATATCATTTCAAAGTAAGATTTAAGAGAGTATGACATTATAAATATTGAAACGAGTGTTAAACAGTTTTGACCTTGATCAGACGCCGCGTAACGGCTTGTTATGTCTCTAATTCAATGTCATTTTGACTATGCCTGCTCTTTCTGGTACCCTGGGCTAGCCAAATACTATAACCATAGGCTTCAAACATCACAAAATAAGGTAATTAGGTTTGTTCTTGGTTTAGATAGTAGATCGCACATTGGCAAAGAACAGTTTACTTGTCTGAATTGGTTGCCTGTGTCCAAAAGGGTTGAGCAGATTATGCTATCTCATGTTCACAAAATTAGATACGGTTCTGACCCTGAGTACTTAAGTGATAATTTTAAACTTTTGAATTCTGTTCATAACCGTAACACAAGATCAAGTAAAATTGCTAGTCAAAGTGGAGATTTTTCTAATATGACTTTTTCTGATACTGGGCGGTTTGCCAAGCCCAAGGTACGTGGTTTTGGTGAAAAATCATTTGCTTGGCACGGTATTAAGTCTTGGAATAGTCTCCCACAGTATTTAAGAGACATCCCTGACAATATGAGGTTTAAACTGTCCACCAAGAAACATCTTTTAACTACAATATTAAGTGCAGTATTTTCAGTGTTATAAGTATGATTCTTCTTGATGGTTGTGTTTAAGTGAATTGCATTTATTGAGACTGGACCATTGGGAAAACTCATTTAACTGTATAAGTTTATTTACTCAAACTTTCATGACTTTGTGTATGTTTCCTTATATATATTTACAGATTAATATATTAAATTTTTATGAAACCAACTCTATTTTTATCAAAATGTCATATCTTGTATGTGACAGAATGATTGATTTTTTTAATTTATTCAATTCTTTTTAAATCTGGGTAAAGTTCTGTTTCTTTTAGGACCTTTTAAACTATCTCAACGCGGCATATATTGTGTTCCGTTTATGGTCATATAATTTATTGAGTGTTATACATATAATTATTCTTATGCCAGTAACATCCTAACTAGTTTGTGATAAGAAGTCTACATATGTCTTTCAAGAATAATTCATGATTTAACTAATGCAACATGTGATATTTTCATAAACTATGTGATATTGAAAACTTGCTAAATATTTTCATATCATTAAATTATTATTTTGTTTATGTTACCAATGCATGACATTCATGGATCTGCCACTAGTATCGGGGACCACAATGGAAATAAGGGAAAATATATTTTCCCTTTTTTTGTGCAATCCTTGGTATTGGTAAGCATATCATGTGCATTTTCATGTATATGCATTATTTGTTATAGTTTTCATTATATGTGTATGCATTTGTATTGCCATGTTATGCCACTATTGCCAAAATAAAATCAATCAATCAATCAAAGGATTAAACCCAGATTAGAGGGTTTCTATTTTCTTATTTAGACCAATATTTATTCAATTACCCAGAATTCCAAATTGGAACCTTAACACCCACAACTTTACTTAGTGTTGAAAAAAATAAGGATTTTCAACAGGCAGTGATATTTAAGAAACGGATAATTTACATGGTATGCCCCGGTCACACAGACTGTCGGGCTTAAATCGGTTCCCAATCGGTCGAATTATTTGCTGTTTTGATCGGTTGTCATAAGTGATTTAATTTCAGGCTTTCTGTGTGACCGGGTATCGGTGATAAATAATTGTTCAATCGGTGAAACGCCATCCCGCCTCCGATTGGCCACCGATTGGCAACTCATGAACTCCTATGGGCCACCGATTAAAAGCGCCCAACAACCTATCAATAATCGACGAATACCGATAAAACACCGATGAAATGCTGGCGGCAACCGATTGATCACCAACTGATCACCGATTGAACTGCCATTAACATCCGATGAAAACCGACGAGATCCTGTGTTTTAATTCTCATCTTTTTTCATCGGTGGTAAGTATCAGTTCATCGGTGGTTTATCGGTGACTCGTCGGTGATATCGGTAGTAGACAGGTTGTCAATCGGTTATTTGTAAAATATTTTCACCGATCGAGAATTTTAAGCACGTTTAAAAATCCCAATCGGTGATTTTTCGCCGACGAAACTCATCTTTCCCCAATAACGATTGATAGGTGGAAAACAGGTGGCCAATAGGTGATGTCGGTAGTAAATAGCTTGTCATCGGTCACCCCGGTTACACAGAGCCATCGTTGATAGATCGGTTGTTTTTTCGCCAAACTAGGGAGGGGACCGATGAAAACCTATTTACTACCGACATCACCTATTGGCCACCTGTTTTCCACCTATCAATAGCTATTAGGTAAAGATGAGTTTCGTCGGTGAAAAATCACCGATTGGACATTTTAAACGTGTTGAAAATTCTCGATCGGTGAAAATATTTTACAAATAACCGATTGACAACCTGTCTACTACCGATATCACCGACGAGTCATCGATAAACCACCGGTACACCACCGATGAATTGATGCTTACCAACGATGAAAATAGATGAGAATTAAAACGCGGGATCTCGTCGGTTTTCATCGGTTGTTAATGGCAGTTAAATCGGTGATCAATTGGTGATCAATCGGTTGCCGCCAGCATTTCATCGGTGTTTTATCGGTATTCATCGATTATTGAACGGTTGTTGGGCGCTTTTAATCGGTGGCCCATTGGATTTCATGAGTCGCCAATCGGTGGTCAATCGGTGTAGTGCGTTTGCGTTTGGTTTGCGTTTAAATAACGTTTTATCCACTGTATTAATATGTTTTGCCGGAAGCGTTTTCTACACGATTTCCAGAATAAATTCCGAAAATGTCGTCTGTGAATGTAAGACAGACAGACCTGTTTTTGTTTGTCTATGGAAATGTCAAATAATTTGTTTGTTGTAGAGAGCACTCGAATTCCCTATATTATATTACAGCCGAAACTCGATAATTCAACCTCACTTTCGTTCGAACATACCCGTATTTCAAAGTTAAATCGAGGCCTAACTTTGAATTACGGGTATGCTCGGCTTATGCGAGATGGCTTTATCAAAATTGGACGCATTACATACTAGAAAGGTCGATTTAAGCGAGTTCGCAATATCATGCTTCGACTGTATAAGTACCGACCACGCCAAAACCCGTTCCTTACACTAACTACATTTCATTTAGTCTCTTGTTTTGTAGAAAGAGCTCGATGGGCCATGGTTGAAGCAATCATAGACAATTAAATAAATTATTCGGAAAGATAAAGTCGTCAAAGGACACTTCCATCTGTGAAAACGTTTTTTAGTATTATGGTCGCTTAACTTTCTACTGCTCTGAAGAATTTGTTATAACCGTTCAAACAGTTTAGATGCAGATGATAAGATATGCAATCTATATCCAAACTGTCTGACACGCTCATACAGTAAAACCTCTCTATTATGACATCGAAATTGTGTTAATTACACGGTGTTTGCGACAAGTGAGTGCTTGAAACAATATGACAGTAAAACAGAAAGTTCCTTTAGGAACTTTCTGTTTTACTGTCACATTGCTGTTAGATGTCACCTGTTTATTATATATTCAATTAGCCTTCGTTTTTGTGGTCGTTATAGAAACGTTTAATGTAATACAGTACTGAACCTTATTAAATTAAATTGATAATTGCAAGCGAATTGCCATCGAATTGACATCGAATTGTCATCGAACCGTGCGCTTCATAAAACAAATCCTACGTATGAATATTTTTACACAAATTTTCTGAAGCGGTTGTGACAAAAATGGAATCGAAATAATTAACGAATGCATATTTTTGTGAGATACACCAGTCAAGAAAACTTACCCGAGGGTAAAGTTATTATTTTGAATCGCAAGCGAATTGTCATCGAATTGCAAGCGAATTGCCATCGAATTGCAAGCGAATCGCAAACATTGTTAATTTAATAAGGTTCAGTACTGTATGATCGTAAAGCAAATTCAGATATATGTAAATACACTAAAGGTAAAAGTTTAAAGTTAAATTAATGCAAAGCAAAAAAAAAGGTTTATGAAGTAGCTTTCTGCTTACTAAAATATTGCTTTAGGCGTTCAACTGTCTTAAATATTGCAAATGTTAAAATATTGATACTGTACAAACTCTCTTTTACGACCACAAACTGAAGGCTAAATGGTTGCAGAAAATAATTGTGACAGCTTAAAGCAAAATGACAGTGAAACAAAAAGCTCTTGAATGAGTTTTCTGTTTCACTGTTACTTTTAGCCTTTACCCCCATAGTCTTATTCTAGTTTTGAAGACAGATGACAACTTAAAGTAGGTTGAAAGTAAAGCAGAATGTGCCTTAAGGCACATTCTGCTTTACTTTCAGCCTACTTTAAACTATAATCTACTAGAAATTTAGAACTCATTTCTTCTGGTACGTTTTCATGACTGTATGAATTGGAACTATTTTCTTCAGTGTAGGAATAAATTAAATATGCTAAAAGGCGCTTCTGTGGGGGAAAGGGTTAAGCAGTCACCCGTCGTGAGCACCTACTTACTAAAATAATTTGGCGATCGTAATATAGACCTTTTACTGTACAATCATTCTCATGATTCAGTGGCTATGATAGAAGGACTCTTTTGTATTTAGTTTGAGTTCAATAACCACTCAGCTTAGTGAACACGTGCAAGAAAACGTATCGACAGCTGGTCCCTCGAGATATGTCTTGGCGCATTTTAGATCATTAGTTGTAGCAAGTCATCAAAAGTCGCTTTGAAACAGATCAGCATCAATTGGTGAGAGTGAACGAATAAAATAATGAGTATATAAATTTGATTCTACGCGATGAAAGAGATTCTAATTAAATTCAATTCTTAAACGTTTTGATAGAAAATGTGTGTTTTATTCAAAATTCCGTTTTCAGCCAACTTAATTTGTTTAGATTTATTTGATTAATGTAATCTGGCTCCAAAAATGGCTCCAAAATTCCAACTTTGGCGCGAACTTTTCTCATTTGACGAAAGTGTTGGCGCAAGAAACAGAATGTCCAGGGTGAACCCTGCAGCGAACTTTCATATTCAATTCTTCACTACCAGCTCTGATTTGTTTTCTGTGGGGAATATGTCTGTTATTATTTTAGTTTTAAACGAAATAATTCAGTACTGTTTTATTTCATTACCTTTTGTTAACTGTGATTGGATGTAATATTTTGTTCATAACCCCATGAACAGAACATAAATTAATAATGCCTTGTCTTGACTACTTTCTCTTAGTACAACTGGGGCCCCGTTTCATAAAACTTCTTATGACAAACGTTGTAAGTAAGGTGATGAACGTTTCAATTATTATTTAGTTCTCCATCCAATCCGGTCTCGTGCTATCTCTTTTGAATCGTCTTGAAAGGACGACCCCAAAGAGATGTCACAAGACAGTATAGGATAGAGACATGAGAAATTGAATGTATTTTAAAGTTTTGACTTACATGTATGACCGTTTTTGTCGTACGAAATTTTATGATGCGTGCCCCTGGGGCCCGTTTTACTAAACTACTTACGCAAACATTTTGCGTAAGTCAAAATCGTTTAACTCTTATTTTTCGATCATAAACGTTTGCAAACAGCAAATAGCCAGATCAGAAGACGCGCTTTTTGCTGTTTGAAGCAAGTGATAATAAAAAAATATAAATTAAAATTTAAAATTTAAAATTTTGACTTACGCAAATAATTTGCGTAAGTTGTTTAGTAAAACGGGCCCCTGTTCTCTACCAGCGATGTATGAAGCAGGGTGTAAAATAACGTTATTGACGATGACATTACTACAAACAACGCCGCGTTTTGCCAAAAAAAAATATTTATGGCGAGGGACTACAACCTATGGCTTAAATATGTTAAAATAAAAACACTCGTGTCAGATTCACTCCGTTATTTCTTTTTTTCAGTATTGATATTAAATCATAAGGAATAAAACCTGGCCACACTGTTGTATGACACCACTTGGCGGTTTCATACAGTGTGGACAGTTTTTTTCCCAACCTCCATGAACCCAATTAATATTCGAATTATTCAGTAAATAAAACGCAAACCCAATTGCAATAAATTGTAGAAAATGACTATTTCTGAAAACATTTGACAGTACTTTGTAATCTGAGTAGCTGACAGTTTCAACTTTTTATGATATTGCTTCGAACGCTCAAGATATGCATACTGGCAAATTGCATTATACATGTAAGTACAGTGGAGAATCTGTTATTCTTTCCCGTTTAAACGCAAACGTACGCAACCGCAAAGCACTAAAACATAGAAAAGAACAACTTTTGGACACTTCTGATAATTCTTGTTTATCTTGGTGGCAAACAGTTTGGAGCCTGATCAGAAACCGGGTTACCCGGCGTCTGATCTGGCTCCAAACTGTTTGCACTGCAAATAATAATTTTAGCGTAAACGCGTTTATTGGGAAAGAATAACACATTCTCCACTGTACAGATCGTTTCATGTAAAATAGCAAACTTTACAGACACTAATGACACGCCACGAAATGCGACACCGTCTCAATGGGGTAAACCATTTTTACAATGTCTTACTTTAGTTTACATTCACCCCGTCAAATCAAATTTCAAATTTCCTTTATTTCTCTCAGTTCATGATTTACAAAGGCAAAAGTTTAATGCCATGTAACAAAATGGTTTCAGTTATCAGTCTGGCAGTCTTTTAGTGTAAGCAAACGTTTCCTTGACAACCTCTGAATACATAATACGTAAATCAGACGTACAAGGCTTGTGGGCTGCTCTCGTACAGTGGAGAATGTGTTATTCTTTCCCAATAAACGCGTTTACGCTAAAACTATTATTTGCAGTGCAAACAGTTTGGAGCCAGATCAGACGCCGGGTAACTCGGCGTCTGATCAGGCTCCAAACTGTTTGCCACCAAGATAAACATGAAATATCAGAATTGTC
Source organism: Gari tellinella (assembly GCA_922989275.2). Classification (NCBI taxonomy): domain Eukaryota; kingdom Metazoa; phylum Mollusca; class Bivalvia; order Cardiida; family Psammobiidae; genus Gari; species Gari tellinella. The sequence goes on along the minus strand of OV277867.1, from coordinate 12,800,382 downwards.
CAAAAGTTGTTCTTTTCTACGTTTTAGCGCTTTGCGTTTGCGTACGTTTGCGTTTAAACGGGAAAGAATAACAGATTCTCCACTGTATATTACAGAATACATTATACTTTCGCAATTAACGTGAACAGTAGAATTGCCAATACATTCTTTCCAAATAAATATGTTTTCTGTAGGACTATTATTTTCAATGCAAACAGTTTGGAGCCAAATCAGACGCCGGGTTACCCGGCGTCTGATATGGCTCCAACTGTTTGCCACTCAGATTAACATGAACATTCAGAATTGTCAAATAGTTGTAATCTTCTATCCTTTATGCAATGCGTTTCATTTGCGATTAAACGGGAAGGAATATAGCGGTCTTCCGCACTGTATGTTCGTTGTTAATAATTTAGAGCCATATCAGACGCAAGGTAATTCAGCGTCAGGTCGGATTCCATTCTATCTGACACTCATTGTTTTATATTTTGTCAATATTTTCACGACACTTTCATTATCTACATGTTATTCGTGTTTATTTCGGGAAATAATATATATCCCCAAACTGGATAAGATTTGATATACACTATAGCATTTCTAAATCAGACAATCTTGGGAAAGATGGTATACCTCAAGTGACAAGTATCTACATGATGCTTCATGAAGCTGCAGCCTGATACAGTGGAGAAAACGTTATTCTTTCCCAATAAACGCGTTTACGCTAAAACTATTATTTGCTGTGCAAACAGTTTGGAGCCAAATCAGACGCCGGGTAACCCGGCGTCTGATCAGGCTCCAAACTGTTTGTCACTCAGATCAACATGTATAGTCAAAATTGTCGAAAAGTTGTCCTTTTCTACGTTTTAGTGCAATGCGTTTGCGTACGTTTGCGTTTAAACGGGAAAGAATAACAGATTCTCCACTGTACAAACTGATGAAGAGACCACACTTGTCGTTTTATGAGTTTCCGGTTTAAAGAGGTTCGGCTGTACATGTATATCGGACATTGTGAGTACGGAACATGCAATTCCAGTCTAGTTTATCCACTCGTTTGTTTTGCTTAGCGGGTTCTTCCATGCTTATATATAGGATACTACCAGTTTTGATGTAAGCAGTGTCTGGCCTAAATTTCTTTTTCATATTGTTTCAGATTACAATCTTATCAGCAAACAGTGACAACTCTGATTTGACGCTACATTATGCGGCGTCTGATCAGAGTCTACACTGTTTTTCTATGTCCATTTTTGGGAAGCTTGAAATACATACAGTGGAGAATCTGTTGTTCTTTCCCAATAAACGTGTTTACGCTAAAACTATTATTTGCAGTGCAAACAGTTTGGAGCCATATCAGACGCCGGGTTACCCGGCGTCTGATCAGGCTCCAAACTGTTTGCCACCAAGATAAACAAGAATTATCAGAATTGTCCAAAAGATGTTCTTTTCTACGTTTTAGTGCTTTGCATTTGCGTACGTTTGCGTTTAAACGGAAAAGAATAACAGATTCTCCACTGTACATGTGGTAAATGCTTTCAACCGCATATTTTACGTGTTGTTTATACCACTTAATTGGCATATTGTCATCAGTGTCAATATTGTTGTCTGCAATAAAATGTCAAAGATTTAATATAATATTATTTAATTCATATCGAGTGCTAAACAAGTTTTCAAAGTCAACTAAAGTCGACTACGAATTATTAATTTAAGTGAAACAGAAGAAATCGAGTAAACGTTATTCTTTCCCAATAAACGCGTTTACGCTAAAACTACTACATGTACATGTATTTCTAGTACAAACAGTTTGAAGCCAGATCAGACGCCGGGTAGCCCGGCGTCTAATCAGGCTTCCAACTGTTTGCATCTCAGTTTAATATCAATAGCCAGACATGTCAAAAAATGTTATTTTCTTCATTCATGTGTATTGCGTTTGCGTTTCGTTCGCGTTTAAAGACCTATTTCTGGCTCAGCAGGATATCTATCGGATTGTATATTGTGCCAGGGTCAAACAACAGGCTTAATACACAACTGTTACATCATATTACCCAGAGGCACATAGGGCACCATGGGATAGGGTACTAGGTATTAATACAGGTCGATAAGGGATCTAGCTGAACAATTTCAACACTGTGATATTGTTGCATACATATAAAGATAAGAATAGAACTTCACAAAAAATCAAAAGTTTGCATCTAGATCATTTCCTTTAATTGTCAAATTATCAAGTTATGAAACCTTTTTCTACACTATTTAACATCTGTATTTTGTCAACTAAAAACTGTCGTATAAGTTATATGTATACAAATTTTTCTAGAAGATTAACCCTTTAAAATGCTTTGTTTGAATACAGGTGATCATTTAAAGCAGGTTGAAAGTTGAGCAGAATGTGCTTTACTTTCAGCCTGCTTTAAGCAACCGTCTGCTAGGATAAATACTATATCTCGTAAAATACGTATTCAGAGTTATATATATATTTAGACCATGTTTGCAGAGGAATAATTCTTTGTTTGAATACAAGTGGCCACTTAAAGCAGGTTGAAAGTAGAGCAGAAGGTGCTTTACTTCCTGCTTTAAGCATTGATAAAGAATATAAATCATTTTGTATGGTACAATGTAAAAACCAGCAAAATTACTTACAAGTACAGAGACAATGTCTTCCGTAGGTGGATAAGTGCTACGTTTTCCAATTCAGTGTGGAGACCATATTAGAATACTTCCGTGATTTGTGTAACAATCTTCCAGTTACCCTAACCCCATAGCTTATTTCGAAATTTGACCAAAGTGACCACTTAAAGCAGGTTGAAAGTAAAGCATTTTTCTTTACTTTCACTCTGCTTTAAGCTACCATTTGCTATTATATAGGATATATATCTTATTTTCCTCATTTATAACAATATCAAATGGATAAATTTTCTTCAATGGATGCATTAAAGAAAATGTGTAAAAAGGTGTGTTTATGGGGTAGTGTGTAATCAACATGTGAACACATTTAGCACTTTGAAAGTAAAGCAGAATGAAACAGAAGGCATATTCCGATTAACCTTTCAGTCAGTTTTCTGCTACAATCTGCTAGGATATATTATTTTGCATATTCATGTAGTAAAAAGTGGAAGTTTTCTCTTCAGAGTAGTAATACATAAACGTGTCAAATGTGTATTTATGGAGTAATGGGTTAAATCACAAGAAAATGCAAAGAAAGTAAAGCATTTTCTTTATAGTTACACTGGACTAGACTTTTTGAGAAACTGGAATTGTTATTAAAAAGATTCATGCTGATCAAACATATCAAATATTTAGTTAATAACTTTAAGTTATTTACTTACAGTAATCAGGGTATATCTATTTGCCCTAAAGTCTTTAGTATGGCTCCAGCTCATGTGCTTTGTAACTGAGAATTTGATCTGGATCTATGCAGTTTGCATTTTTTAAATGTAGTTTGATAGTTGATGATTGTAAATGTAATGTTTTCACTTGCTTGGTATTATGCTTGATGTTATTTACTAACCCACTGTTTTGTTATGTATTATAAGACCCAAAATTACAGATTAATAAAATAAAATCAATTTCATCAATTTTTAATCTACAGACAATATCACTGTGTGCTTAACCCTTACCCTGCAGTAATAGCTTCTGCTTTTAAATTGTCGTCTGCAAACAATATTTAAATTAGATTTGTACATATTTCAATTAAAAAAGTCTGAGCGATAACTGGTATACAGTTTGGATACAGATCAGATGCGACATTATGCAGCATCAGATCTGGATCCAAACTGTTTGAAAAAATAACAGTCAACTCACGATCCACAGCTTAAGGGTTAAATACACAGCTATCATTAGCCCCTATATTGGTCTACATCTATCAATTAGTACCCTGCTGTGATAATTTGTCTGTAATAAACATACCCTGATAAGGGCGATCTAATCACCAAGTATCAAGCTGTGATTGGGGGGGGGACTGCTATATAGAACTTGATATAGGGCTTTAAAGACCTATTTCTGGCTCAGCAGGATATCTATCGGATTGTATATTGTGCCAGGGTCAAACAACAGGCTTAATACACAACTGTTACATCATATTACCCAGAGGCACATAGGGCACCATGGGATAGGGTACTAGGTATTAATACAGGTCGATAAGGGATCTAGCTGAACAATTTCAACACTGTGATATTGTTGCATACATATAAAGATAAGAATAGAACTTCACAAAAAATCAAAAGTTTGCATCTAGATCATTTCCTTTAATTGTCAAATTATCAAGTTATGAAACCTTTTTCTACACTATTTAACATCTGTATTTTGTCAACTAAAAACTGTCGTATAAGTTATATGTATACAAATTTTTCTAGAAGATTAACCCTTTAAAATGCTTTGTTTGAATACAGGTGATCATTTAAAGCAGGTTGAAAGTTGAGCAGAATGTGCTTTACTTTCAGCCTGCTTTAAGCAACCGTCTGCTAGGATAAATACTATATCTCGTAAAATACGTATTCAGAGTTATATATATATTTAGACCATGTTTGCAGAGGAATAATTCTTTGTTTGAATACAAGTGGCCACTTAAAGCAGGTTGAAAGTAGAGCAGAAGGTGCTTTACTTCCTGCTTTAAGCATTGATAAAGAATATAAATCATTTTGTATGGTACAATGTAAAAACCAGCAAAATTACTTACAAGTACAGAGACAATGTCTTCCGTAGGTGGATAAGTGCTACGTTTTCCAATTCAGTGTGGAGACCATATTAGAATACTTCCGTGATTTGTGTAACAATCTTCCAGTTACCCTAACCCCATAGCTTATTTCGAAATTTGACCAAAGTGACCACTTAAAGCAGGTTGAAAGTAAAGCATTTTTCTTTACTTTCACTCTGCTTTAAGCTACCATTTGCTATTATATAGGATATATATCTTATTTTCCTCATTTATAACAATATCAAATGGATAAATTTTCTTCAATGGATGCATTAAAGAAAATGTGTAAAAAGGTGTGTTTATGGGGTAGTGTGTAATCAACATGTGAACACATTTAGCACTTTGAAAGTAAAGCAGAATGAAACAGAAGGCATATTCCGATTAACCTTTCAGTCAGTTTTCTGCTACAATCTGCTAGGATATATTATTTTGCATATTCATGTAGTAAAAAGTGGAAGTTTTCTCTTCAGAGTAGTAATACATAAACGTGTCAAATGTGTATTTATGGAGTAATGGGTTAAATCACAAGAAAATGCAAAGAAAGTAAAGCATTTTCTTTATAGTTACACTGGACTAGACTTTTTGAGAAACTGGAATTGTTATTAAAAAGATTCATGCTGATCAAACATATCAAATATTTAGTTAATAACTTTAAGTTATTTACTTACAGTAATCAGGGTATATCTATTTGCCCTAAAGTCTTTAGTATGGCTCCAGCTCATGTGCTTTGTAACTGAGAATTTGATCTGGATCTATGCAGTTTGCATTTTTTAAATGTAGTTTGATAGTTGATGATTGTAAATGTAATGTTTTCACTTGCTTGGTATTATGCTTGATGTTATTTACTAACCCACTGTTTTGTTATGTATTATAAGACCCAAAATTACAGATTAATAAAATAAAATCAATTTCATCAATTTTTAATCTACAGACAATATCACTGTGTGCTTAACCCTTACCCTGCAGTAATAGCTTCTGCTTTTAAATTGTCGTCTGCAAACAATATTTAAATTAGATTTGTACATATTTCAATTAAAAAAGTCTGAGCGATAACTGGTATACAGTTTGGATACAGATCAGATGCGACATTATGCAGCATCAGATCTGGATCCAAACTGTTTGAAAAAATAACAGTCAACTCACGATCCACAGCTTAAGGGTTAAATACACAGCTATCATTAGCCCCTATATTGGTCTACATCTATCAATTAGTACCCTGCTGTGATAATTTGTCTGTAATAAACATACCCTGATAAGGGCGATCTAATCACCAAGTATCAAGCTGTGATTGGGGGGGGGACTGCTATATAGAACTTGATATAGGGCTTTAAAATGGTAAAGAATAACGTTTTTCCACTGTATTTACCGTTGTAGATCTCTGCGTGAGGAACATCTGGTAACCTTGTCAATAAAGTGTCACAATCGATACATGTTAATACTTGTATATTGATGAACACTGCTACAGTTAAAGGAAACAAACATATGTATCTTTATACACGCTGTGTGTCACATATACACCCAGTACAAAAAGAAACGCACATCGTGCTCAGGCGCAGATTAAGAGACTTTTTTTAAGATACTTAGACCATATCTCAAGATCAATTTAATTCTGCAACAAGTTCAAAATAACATATACTTAAAATTACTGTGTTGTCTTTCAACCCTTTCACTCTTAATGACGTTAAAAGGCGTGTTTTCAAACAGTTTGGATCCTGATCAGACGCAGCGTAACGCGGCGTCTGATCAGGATCCAAACTATTTGACATTCGTATAGATATACTTTAAGTTATACTACTTTGAATCTTACTTTGAAACGATATTTCAAACAATAAAGTTGAAGTAGACGACAACGAAACGGTAGTGGGATAAAAATCTCACGATTAATTTGGCAGCGAAAGAGTTAACTAATGCCTATTGAAACACCGCACCGATTTGTGCAGGTTGTGATGATACCAATTCAATGATAAACCTCCCATTTTCAAAATTTGATAGCCCAAGACAGAACTACTGACTGTAAGGAAAAGATAAACTCAAAAATACGTTCCTTCTACATACAAATAATAGTGTAATAAAAGTGTGCGTTTCTTTTTGCACAAGCAGAAAATATATCAGATTTGATTTTAACGTCGAGTACATATTCAATTCTTTATTTGATTGTTTCTTTACTCGAATACGCTCGTATTTGACAAAATGCTTATTATTGCAAATACAGTGGAGAATCTATTATTCTTTCCCGTTTAAACGCAAACATACGCAAACGCAAAGCACTAAAACGTAGAAAAGTGCAAATTTTGGACAATTCTGATAATTCATGTTTATCTTGGTGGCAAACAGTTTGGAGCCTGATCAGACGCCGGGTTACCCGGCGTCTGATCTGGCTCCAAACAGTTTGTAATAGAAATAATAGTTTTAGCGTAAACGCGTTTATTGGGAAAGAATAACAGATTCTCCACTGTACCACTTAATTGGCATATTGTCACCAGTGTCAATATTGTTGTCTGCAATAAAATGTCAAAGATTTAATATAATATTATTTAATTCATATCGAGTGCTAAACAAGTTTTCAAAGTCAACTAAAGTCGACTACGAATTATTAATTTAAGTGAAACAGAAAAAATCGAGTAAACGTTATTCTTTCCCAATAAACGCGTTTACGTTAAAACTACTACGTGTATTTCTAGTACAAACAGTTTGAAGCCAGATCAGACGCCGGGTAACCCGGCGTCTGATCAGGCTTCCAACTGTTTGCTACTCAGTTTAATATCAATAGCCAGACATGTCAAAAAATGTTATTTTCTTCATTCATGTGTATTGCGTTTGCGTTTCGTTTGCGTTTAAAATGGGAAAGAATAACGTTTCTCCACTGTATTTACCGTTGTAGATTTCTGCGTGATGAACATCTGGTAACCTCGTCAATAAAGTGTCAAAATCGATAATGCTATAATTGTATATTGATGAACACTGCTACAGTTAAAGGTATCTTATTATTATTGTTATTATTATACCAGATTTTCACACAGGGATTGTGCGTTCAAAAGCGCTTTACATGAAATAACATATATGTACCTACAAATCGAGAAAAGACAAAATAACTAAAATTAGATCTGAAATAAAACATGAATAAACATATAAAAGACAGTCCCCCAAAACGGCGATCACATTAACCCCATCAATCAGCAATGAACCGACCGGCTAAGTATTGCCGACTGATATAAATAATGGTAGAGCGCGCAATGCAGGCCATCGGCAAAACACAAATACAGTGGAGAAAACGTTATTCTTTCCCGTTTAAACGCAAACGTACGCAAACGCAATGCACTAAAACGTAGAAAAGAACAACTTTTGGACAATTCTGATAATTCATGTTTATCTTGGTGGCAAACAGTTTGGAGCCTGATCAGACACCGGGTTACCCGGCGTCTGATCTGGCTCCAAACTGTTTACACTGCAAATAATAGTTTTAGCGTAAACGCGTTTATTGGGAAAGAATAACGTTTTCTCCACTGTAGGTGCGCTGGCACTTGGGTTAACGACACTGTTGGTGTTAGGTGACGTCATATTTATAAACATGAACTCTAGCTGTGGGTATTGACATTACTAACTGTCTGGCATTTAGGAATGTATTTCAGACAGTGACCCTGAATAGTCATAATTGGCTCGAATAAAATTTGAATAATAGGCAAAATTACAACAAAACTTTCAATTCCACTGAATCATGGACATTTACCAAAATGTTTCTTGCTTTTTGTAGGATTTTATAAGCCTCCTAATTGAGTTATATCCTGAAGAAGACCAACAGGTTTGTCATCTTATATTTGTTTAATGCGTGAACGTATTTCTTAACTTGCTATTTGTAATCCCTCGTAGCATTGTCAAATAATAAATGTTTTCTCTTTTGGTTATTTATGTACATTGTATTGTCAACAGACTAGACACTTGTTAGTTCGGCTCGACAATCTGATATCCAACAGAAACGCTGGTTTGGTAAAACATTGCCTTTAAACAAATTTTTCTATCGTGTGTGATGTAAAACATGACCACTGATCAATTGAGATAACGTTATTCATTCCCGTTTAAATGCATACGAAACGCAAACGCACTTCATCAAGATGTTAAAAATGATAACTTGTTGGAATTTCTTATTATCAATTTTAATCTTGATGCCAAATATATGGAAACTGATCAGATTTGATCTGGATCCAAATTATTTGAATAATGTTTCAACGTAAAGGCGTTTATTGGAAAAAAAATAACGTTTTCTCCTGTAAGTTTTCACACTATATCGGTGGATTTAAGATTGTCTATATTGAATAAAATGTAAGTTTTACTACACTTTAAGTAACAATAATAGTATGCATCTTTTCACAAAAAATGTCGTTTTCCAGACATGATACGGGGACTACATGTATGCACTGTGGTTCACGTGGCTTGATGTTTTTATCATATGTTTTGTCGCTGATGTTGCCTGCAAATAGCAGGACTTATGCACATTTTGAATAAACTGAAACTGAAACTGAATTATTTCACTGCCATGGCTTCATTTATCTCAAATAATTGTAGACTGCCTTTGTTGTCTCAATATAAATTCTATATATTTTGACGTAAGAAATATTGAAATGAGTTTCAAACAGTCTGGATCCTGGTCAGACGCAGCGTTATTCGACGTCTGATCAGGATCAAAATGTTTCCAAATGACCACTACACTAGTGAGAAATTAAAGTGTGAAGGGGTTAAAAAACATATAAATCAAATATCGCTTAATTCATAGACGGTTAAAGCAGACGATAATTTAGGATGATAACGATGTACATGTACAGTGGATAATCTGTTATTCTTTCCCAAATAAACGCGTTTACGCTAAAACTATTATTTGCAGTGCAAACAGTTTAGAGCCAGATCAGACGCCGGGTAACCCGGCGTCTGATCAGGTTCCAAACTGTTTGCCACCAAGATAAACAAGAATTATCAGAATTGTCCAAAAGTTGCACTTTTCTACGTTTTAGTGCTTTGCGTTTGCGTACGTTTGCGTTTAAACGGGAAAGAATAACAGATTCTCCACTGTAAGTTGATACAGTAGAGATGACGTTATTCTATCCAATTAAACGCTTTTTACTATTATTTATATAACAATCAGTTTGGAGCCAGGTCAGACTCCAAACTGTTTGCCACTCATACAAAAGATGAAAGATGTCAGATGGAAAGTCAGAGGTATCCACAAAGTGTCATTTCCTATAGTTCATTGCAATGCGCTTGTGTTTCATTTGCGTTTAAACGGGAAAGAATAACGTTTTCTCCACTGTAGCGCATGTTTTGCTGAAATGTTCATTGATCTTTTAAACACAGACGAACTGTCTGCTGTAAATAACGTCTGCTTAAATTTGGTATTGAGTTTTAACTTCTGTTTATTAACAGGAATAAAATAGGAATATTTCATGTGAAGGACCCGAATCAGGCTTTATGTAGAATTTGGCCTCATATGGATCTAAACTGTTTGCAAATCTCATTCTAAATGTTTTACAGTGGAGAATCTGTTATTCTTTCCCGTTTAAACGCAAACGTACGCAAACGCAAAGCACTAAAACGTAGAAAAGAACAACTTTTGGACAATTCTGATAATTCTTGTTTATCTTGGTGGCAAACAGTTTGGAGCCTGATCAGACGCCGGGTTACCCGGCGTCTGATCTGGCTCCAAACTGTTTGCACTGCTAATAATAGTTTTAGCGTAAACGCGTTTATTGGGAAAGAATAACAGATTCTCCACTGTAAGTCATCTGCTTGAAATATTTGTCGTCTGTTTAATTTCTAAACTCTTAATGTTACGTATACATAAGAACTATTGAAATGAGTTTCATTTCGTTTGGATTCTGATCAGACACCGCGTGACGCCGCATTTGATCAGGATCCTAAGTTCCTAACCATTGAACGCGACGTCCAGTGGATAAAACGCAAATCACTAAATTGTAGATAAGAACATTTTTTTGACAATTCTGACTACATGTATTAGTTTTAATCCTTATCAGATGCTGGGTTACCTGGCGTCTGATCTGACTCAAAGCTGTTTGCCATGAAAATAATAGTTTTAGCTTAAACGCATTTATTGGGAAAGAATAACGTTTTCTCAACTGTAAGGCAGAAAAGGGATTAATATCGGTTTGTATATCTGCTCAGTAATTACATGAACGTATATTCAACGCGACGACTTATGGGTCGGAAATGCAATAAAACTCCAGTTATGATTGATGAGTTCTGAAATTCAGCTTGTATATATCGTTTGTTTGATTTTGATGAACGATTGGCCAAACTTACTTGAAGAGAATGTAACAGATAATGCAAGACAAATAATGTATTATATGTCATTCATGGACTACACTAGAGTGGAGAAAACGTTATTCTTACCCGTTTAAACGCAAACGTACGCAAACGCAAAGTACTTAAACGTAGAAAAGTGCAACTTTTGGACAATTCTGATAATTCATGTTTATCTTGGTGGCAAACATATGGAGCCTGATCAGACGCCGGGTTACCCGGCGTCTGATATGGCTCCAAGATGTTTGCACTGCAAATAATAGTTTTAGCGTTAACGCGTTTATTGGGAAAGAATAACGTTTTCTCCTCTGTATAAAGTGCCTGTCGTCATCCAGGCTACGGCGTATCTACAACAAATGTACATATTCACAAGGTCTACATGATCACTGCTAAGTATCATGCATTATCTAAAACACCTGTAAATTTGTCTTAACATCATATTTCAATAAACCCCAGTGGAGAAAACGTTATTCTTTCTCAATAAACGTGTTTACGCTAAAACGTTTATTTCCACTGCAAACAGTTAGGGGCCAGATCAGGCTCCAAACTGTTTGCCACCAAGATAAACATGAATTATCAGAATTGGCCAAAAGTTGCACCTTTCTATGTTTTAGTGCTTTGCGTTTGCGTACGTTTGCGTTTAAACGGGAAAGAATAACTTTTTCTCTATTGTAACTACGTGAAGCCATCTTATCGCAGTACATGTACGCAAGCAATGTTATGTCAGCAAAAGTCAGTTTGATAGAAATTTGAAAAGTGTTTGCAAGTAACTTTTGCAATTTACACGGTAGAATTTTGTAATGTTAAATTGTTTTAGATTGCCCATTACTTTTTGATAATTATATAAGTCTTTACCACGTTAATGTATGATACCATAAGCACAGCATGTGTTGTCCTTGGTGAAACGATTCGGTGTCAAAATACAGACGAAATACATTAAAATCATACAGTGGTAAATACGCTATTCCTACCTATTTACGCGTTAATCTATGCGTAAGAATCGCATAGTGAACGGTTAACGAACGCTTAACGAACTGTTAACGCCTAACGATCTTAACCCGTTTAAACGCGTTAATAAACGATTATACCAGAGATGCTGCGATTGGTGCTTCAGGTACAGTGGAGAATCTGTTATTCTTTCCCAATAAACGCGTTTACGCTAGAACTATTATTCCCAGTGCAAACAGTTTGGAGCCAGATCAGACGCCGGTTAACCCGGCGTCTGATCAGGCTCCAAACTATTTGCCACCATGATAAACATGAAATATCAGAATTGTCCAAAATTTGTTCTTTTCTACGTTTTAACGCTTTGCGTTTGCGTACGTTTGCGTTTAAACGGGAAAGAATAACAAATTCTCCACTGTAATGACACGCACTAGGAACTGAACGCAGTGCATTCTGATTTTTGCTCTAATCGCCCGCCATTCTAAAATCCCTCGCAAAAAAGTATTTAAAATAGTATTGTCTAACAAATAGCACAAAAACAGTAAAGCTAAATTGTTTGGTATATGCTTATGTCGTTTATGCTATTAATCCCCTCGGCGCCAAATTAATCAAAAGGCTTTTACTTCTTCATGCCATTTTGGTCTTTTTTTTAAAACAATTGTTGTCTGCAAGATCATTCAAAGTTAAATATAAAGTAGTATTACATAAGAATTATCGATACGAGTGTAAAACAGTTTGAATCTTGATTAGATACCACGTTTCGTGGCGTCTGAAATGGAGCAAAACTGTAAGTGTAAAACAATTTGTTTTTCACTATATGTCTTAGTTTTAAAATGAGATCTATGTACAATTATGTTTTGTGTTGTGTTTATGGCACTAGCAGATGAGTTAAATTTCCTTCAATATTCAAGTTTATTATTTCGCTATTATAAATGCAAGTATTGACTAAAAACATTACTAGACAAAACGGCATGGACGAGTCCACATAATTATCATACAATGCCAAAACCCTTTCGGTGTATTTGGAACATCTTTCAAAAATGAATAGCAACGAGTAGCTATACGGGCTAAGACTATATCTACTAGAATAATTATGTACAATTGTAACCATTTACTATCTAATATTGAATTATATAGTTATTATATTGAATCATTTCTTTGTGTTCGTATTTTAAGTATCAGCTCTGTATCTCTAGTCGGTAATAGGTACTGTATTGGAATTAAGTACAACGATACCGGATAGGATGAAAATGGTGTGAACTGCGCAGGAATGTTACAGGGCTGCCATAAGTTGACATGAAAAATCCTTAGATTTCATAATTTGAATTTTTCAAGTGCGATTTAACGAATCGTACCTTTACCATTTAGCCTTTTTCTTGTTTTGTTGACATGCGACCACTTAAAGCAGACTGTAAGTAAAGCAGAATGCGCCTTTGGGCGCATCCTGCTTTACTTTCAGCCTGATTTAAGCTACAATGAACTGGGAAAAAAATCCGGAGATTTAGGAAAAATCCGGAGAAATAGCAGCCCTGATGTTAATTCTACCGCCATCTTCTTCTTATCGCCAATGCAGCACATTATTGTATGGCACATTATAGTTTGAATATTGTAGGGTAACGCAATAAAAATTCAATCATCAATGCAATTTAACATACACTTAATTATGACAATGCATTAAATACGAACCATAGCTGGCACCTACCAATATTGAATTATCTTATAATTTTCAGATTACATGTATCAGGAGAATATCTCCAGAAAGGTGATGTACATGTATAAGAAATTCTAACATGACTCGAAACCTACGTCATATAGACAAAGAATACTGAGAAACGTATATTACGTCGCGATAATGAACTGCACGCGCGGCGTTTCCATCCGCTGTTCCATTTGCCCCATACACGTACTACATAAATAGTAATTTTACAATTAAAGTCGCGTTAGAATTCAAATTTGTTCAGTCTTAATTCTAACACGTCTCGAAACCTACGTAATAGAGACAAAGAATATCGAGAAACGTATATAACGCCGCAATAATGAAATACACGCGCGGCGTTTTCATCCGCTGTTCCATTTGCTCCATACGCGTAATACCTATTAAATAGTATTTTTATAATAAAAGAAGAAGAAGAAGAAGAACGTTTATTTGACTTAAACTATACAGTTTCTCGTCATAACACATAAAAATTTACAATATAACATATAATGCAAGGTCAAATTTGATATGTAGATCTAGATCTACTAACTTTTAGCCAGAATTATTTTACATGAAGTAATTTCGAAAATATCACGAGGATGGTTTCAAAAGTATCGATTCATTTTTATTTATTTTTTTAGAATACTAACGTATAGAGAAAGAGGCAGTCTTTCACACAATTAAGGTCCAAGTGAAACGCCGAGTTACTTGGCGTCATTAATGGACCCAAATCGCTTGAATCAGCCATAACAATTGTTCACCGCGTGCAGAATATTTGACCCAGGCCTAGATCTGCATAAGTTATTTACGAATGATACAAATGCAAACACGATTTAACCCTTACTGTGCGTGAAGCAAGTATATTCTATCTGCGCAAATAGTATAGACCCAGATCAGAGGGATCATGATGGATCCCACTTATTTAGGTCTTCAATACTTGCAGTAGGGGTTCAGAACAATAAATAGTCGATTAGGTACTGGTCATCATTCCAGAATCTGGAATAGTCAGTTTGCATAATCGGCATAATAAGGGTTAAGTCTCGCAGAGAGTGACAGTCGTCACCATGACACATGCGAATCGAGCATACTGCCCGTTTCACTCATAAAAAATCAATATGTCCAAACGCCCAGTCAATGACCGTGTGGCGTCATCACATTCCTGTCCTGTCCCAAACTCATTGATTGGTGCTATTTTCGCGCTTGAATTTAACAACCAATCAACGCTTGAGACACTGATAGTAATAGTATAGATACCAAATATGGATTATATAGTGCGACGCTAAATGCAAGTTCTGCGCAACCTTTTGCGCAGCTCGGCATCAAGTATTAGTCTTTCCTTCTGTTTTGACTGGGAGCCGAATACACCAATTATGTCTGGCGCTATCAGTTTGGAATAAAGTGATTTAGGACAGAAATCCACATGACAAGTAAGTGCAATTAAGTGTACCAATATATAAAGGACATATATGTTACTAACAATTATAATGTCACAAAACCTCAATTGGCAGAATATCGAGATATAGTCACGAGACCACGTGCTGTTTTTGTGTCACACATGTGACAATATCAGGTTACACAGTAGGTCAACACATTTTTTACCAAAACAAAAACAAAAACGTTTTGTCCAACTATAGTAAATTCCTGCGCCAGCTTAAAAGCAAATTGAAAGACAAGCTGAAAGCTTCTAAGGAAACTTTCTACTTTACTTTCACTCAGCTTCAGGCATTCAGACTCGGTTAAAAAATCACAGCCGTGTAAATATAGGTCCTTTGATACAATGGACTGTTAATATCCCCAGATTTATCTTGAATAACTATTTGTACATTTTATACAAAGTTAACACAAAACCCGAGTTTCCTCATCTTGGAATCAGATCTTTACATACTATAAACATTATATACAAATATGGATACAGTACGAATCATAACATAATTAACGCCCTAGACAAAACAGTTGAGGACCTGATCAGTCCCCATGTAATGGCTTCTGTTTTGGTTCAAATACTGCTCACAGACATATTATGAGCAGACACATCATAATATTATGTGCTCTACAATCATGGCAGAGGTAGCTTAAGGCAGGCTATAAGTAAAGCAAGACACACCATGTGTACACTCTGGTCCGTCTGGATTACTTTGAACCTGTCATAAGTGGTCACATATCTTCATACTAGAAGCAAACCATGGTAGGTACCTTGAAGTAGATCCAAAGTAAAGCAGAACACACATTGATGTGCATTCCACTTTACTTTCATCAACCTTAAGTGATTATCTGTCTTCCAAACTGGAAGTGTACAATCAAGACTAGTTTCCTAGCACCTCACATTAACTCTCCCCTTAATGCAAATGCTTCAAATATGAATGTACTTAAATTCCTTACTGTGGCATTACCATCAAATTTCATTAACTCAATAAACTTATGTACACTTGGATTTCTGTAGTAATAAGGTTTGATATATAAACTTCTGAGAGGTTGATATGCCTCACAGATTAAAGTGAAATGGTATTCATCTTCTATATCTCTTTTGTTACAGATTGTACAGTACCGATGGTGACGCTCTGTTCTGTTTCGAGCATATCGACCAGTTTCAATATGACGTTTGTGAGATGCTAATCTTAATCTTGTCAATGGGATGCGAAACTTGCTGGTTAATACACTCAGGTATGGTTCATATGCAAATGTGTTCTTAAAATTTCTGTACAGAGATAGAGAACTAGAATTGTTTACACAATTGACCCATGTCTGTACAAATACATCATAAACTCTCTGTTTGAACAACAAATGAAATGTGTTCAAATTTACAGACTGCGGATTATTCCATACATATGAAAAACCATAATCATTTAGTAATGTCTTAATATTTGATGCCCAGTTTCTATTGTTCACACCTCCGATCATATTACACAACTCATTATACAGTGTGCTAACAACTACATTTTCAGATTGAATTACCTTGGTCCAAAACTTTATCATTCTTGTATATCTATTTATGTACAGTGGGTATCTCCCTAATTCTCCATATACAGCCATTCACTGCCAGCAGTGTAACCGCGAGAGCGCGTTTCTTGCGTTTTTGACGCAACAAAATCACTTTTGGCGCAACTAAATGCAGCAAGTGCGTTTTATGTGACGCAAGTCAATTCTGCCGACTAACTGAAACTAAAAATGTTAAAATCGGCATATTCATTGAAAGCACGCCGCCGACGCCGAAGTAAATACATAATTATGAATTCCGTGTTGTATGCATGTCGGTTACGAAATTGACAGAGTCCGCTAACGGCCATTTTGGTTGTTTTGACAGGTGCATTGTGGGTATAAGAGTTCAGTTCGATTGGAATATAAAGTCACTCGAGTAATTAAAAATCGACAGTTGAAAAGGGCGAAATATATTAAAACTACACAGATTCCGTGTTTAGTATTTATTTAAATCCTCATATTTAGACTTATTGGTTTGCATATGCTTTTAAATTGTTTCCTTTGAAAATGATTTAAACTTCCGTAGTTCCGCTAATCGCCAGAACCGGTCGCCATTGTTGTTTGTTAAATGAACTCGCTTTGCCAAAGTGTTTTGATTGGGGTAATGAACGTACAGGCTTGCATCATCTGCTAAAATGCAGAATATTTTACTTCATTCTTTATCTCTTCATCGCCCAAACAAGAGAATAAAATGCACATGGGTTATGTCATCTACTTTAAGGGATCCATTTATCTTCGTCTGTCTGACCAGATCTACATGTCTCACAGTCTGTCAGTTCATTTCAACTTCTTTCTGTCGAACAATCAATTAACGATAAAAAAAAAGTTCTTCATTCGTGATATTAGTAAGTGACACTTAGGGTATCGAAGTCTTCTATATTTAACAAAGTTGAAAACTGTTTTTCACTATCAAGTTGCCTGCATAAATACCTTGACCTGAAACAATGAAAACTGTTTGCTTGTCTGAAGTAATAGTGAAATGCACTGAACGTACTTCACTGAATGACTGATGAGGTGTTATAGAAATAGAAATTCTTCTATATAGTTAGATCGTTTGTCTCTCAATTATATTAATTGTGAAATAAAGACACTGAACAACACAATAAGTATTTTATTCAATATCTATCTATATAAATGTCCAAAAAGTTCAAACAATCCTGTGACCCCCAAAATTTCCAAATGACCCCCACTTTTTCACCAAGGGGGTCAAGAATGACCCTCTAAAATTTCAGTGCTGCAGTAACACTGAGCCATGTTACTTGTTGAGCTTTTTAACCTGTAAGAGTTGTTTACAAAACTTTAAATGGATTCTTTCAATCTCTTTTGACTTGGAGTAACCCCATATTTCGCATGCATAACTTAGAGTTGCTCCAACAAATGCATCAAATAATTGACACTTAGTCTTAGGGTTCAGCTGGTACTGTTTAAGTTTAGACATCAAAATATTAAGTGCTTTAAGCCCTTTGCCAGCCAGGTACTCTTGATTCAAGGAATAATTTCCTGTATAGTTAAAAATGGTTCCTAAATAATTAAAATCATTTACATTTTCTAAAATACACCCTCCATAACTCCATCTTTCATTTTCCCTTGTACTGCCACGTTTTCTAAAAACCATGACCTTTGTTTTGTTTATATTAACAGCTAATCCCCATTTATCACAATACACTTTCAGCATGTCTAAGCTATTCTGCAAGTCCTGTGGTGACTTACCAAAGACGACCATGTCATCGGCAAACAACATCAATATAAAGGTAATATCATCAAAAGAAAGCCCACTTGATTCGTCATTCCGTAGATATGTCTCTAAGTCATTTATAAGTAGGGGAAAAAGCAGAGGGGACATAACTTCCCCCTGCTTAAGTCCTACTGCACATTCAAAAAATTCCGAATAAGAATTGCACACATGTATACAGGATTTTACTTTGTTATACATACTTCTGACAATATTAAGCACGTTATATAAAAGTCACGTTAGAATTAAAATAACAAATTTGTAGGTGTCCATTACCGTGCATTATATCACAGTTAGTCGTTAAGATGTGGGTAATTAGATCACTCGGCCTAAAGGCCTCGTCATCTAATGACTCCACATCTCAACTCCTAACTGTGATCTAATGCACGGTAATGAACACCTACGAATTTGTTATTTCTTAATTAAGACGTTGTCCGCTGATAAAATATGACATGAGCCGTGTCATGACGAAACATGCCTTATTGCATTGAAACATTGTACACCCCAAACCCCCTTGCCATCCCAGGATCTGACCCCGAGTTTAGTCTGCACTGTAAAATACCATATATAATACAGCTTTAATGCTTTAGGTGCCTGACGGTGTCAAACAGTGTAGACCAAGTCCAGCAGCCAAGTCTTTGACGTGGCAGCTGGCCTTGATCTACACTGTTTGCAAAACAATAAGTCATGGCACGGCTCATCTGAGGATGTGCTTTCTGCAAGGACTATGCATGTACCTCAACCTTCATCCACTATTTAACTATTATCCTCTTTTATTATTGGAATTCCTTTATATCTAGTGCATCACGATTACAGTGGAGAATGTGTTATTCTTTCCCAATAAACGCGTTTACGCTAAAACGTTTATTTCCACTGCAAACAGTTTGGAGCCAGATCAGACGCCGGGTAATCCGGCGTCTGATCAGGCTCCAAACTGATACCTAAACATTGACATTTTCTATGTTTTAGTGTTATGCGTTTGCGTTTAAACGGGAAAGATTAACCTTTTCTCCACTGTATGTCCAATGCTTATCTTATGAATGATGCAAGGTAAATAAGTGACATTTAAAAATCAATTTAATAAAAGACAATAAAGTAAATTTGGCAATAGTTATAACTATGTTTTCTGGCTATATTTAAATATCTTATTTTTTGTCTGGTTGGTTTAATGTTATGCAATCTTCAGGGTATGACGATGGGATCAATAGAAGTATAGGGCAATCAATTATACATGCTACATGTATAAACAAGAACATCTCATTTAGGGTGTAATTTCGGTAGATGTGGGTATCTGTCGATTTCCACGATGACTTATTCTTACACTTTGTTTAGTCCATTTACTCGGTAAGTGTTTTGCAGTTCCATGAGTTTATACTTCACCGGAAGAATGGGTGGATTATTATTCAATAAAAAAACTGATTATTTAAAAAACTAACGTTTGTGTTATCTTTCATTTTGCGTTCATTAATTAGCTTATCTATATCTACTCACAAGAGACAGATCAAATTGTATTCCACAAATGATTATGCGACAATAATCACCTACACTTTACACAATGGATACGACCTTATTGTTATTTAATATCAAAT
Source organism: Gari tellinella (assembly GCA_922989275.2). Lineage (NCBI taxonomy): Eukaryota > Metazoa > Mollusca > Bivalvia > Cardiida > Psammobiidae > Gari > Gari tellinella. Next base: position 12,780,478 of record OV277867.1, on the reverse strand, counting down.
ACATTATTATAAAACATGTGTCAATTGTAAACAATTGTGTGTAAACCGGCGTCTGATCAGGCTCCAAACTATTTGTTATTTCGGTAAAAAATAATCGTTAAAATACCCAAGCCTCGCACTTTTCTTCATTATGGTGCATTGTGTATGCGTTTTATTTCAGTTTAAACGGACAAGAAACACGGTGTTTCAACTGTAGCAGGTCGTACATGTAAGTACATACAGTGGAGAAAACGTTATTCTTTCCCGTTTAAACGCAAACGTACGCAAACGCATTACACTAAAACGTAGAAAAAACAACTTATTGACAATCCTAACCATTTAATTTAATCTGAGTGGCAAACAGTATGGATCCTGATCAGACGCCGGGTTACCCGGCGTCTGATCTGGCTCCAAACTGTTTGCACTGCAAATAATAGTTGTAGCGTAAACGCGTTTATTGGGAAAGAATAACGTTTTCTCCACTGTAATTGACAACGGGTTTACAATTTCAGTGATTAGTGTGCTCCCTCTCTACAACGACACCAAATGGGTGACAAAAATATGTGCGTTGTTCGGGGGGAGTCGTTACAGGGGTGGGGGGTGGGGGTGTTGGCTTACATTCGCAAACAGCTTGAATCCAGATCAGACGCTACGTAACGTGACGTCTGATCTGGATTCATGCTGTTTGTCACTCGTCATTAAGTTTTTTTTCTCTATCAAAATGTTCAATATATAACTTTGAAAAGAAGGACGACACCTTTAAGCAGACGATATTTGCAGTTAAAACGTTAGAAATAATTGCCCTGTTTAGGGAACTTCGGTAAGGGTCGTTGTAAGGAGGCAATCGTTGTTGAGAGGGCTATTATAAGGAGGAATCGCTGTACTTCCGCCACATATCTTGTGCTAAGATGCCAGTAAATAGGGTACCTATCGTTATTCTTAAATACAGGTTGGTGTTATGAGCGGTATATTACAGTAGGCTTTTATATGCGTTTTCGTATTGAATATACCCTGCATTTAGCAGACACCTACTGTCCCACTTCACTTTAATTAGTATTTGCTTCACCCTTTTAGCACCGGATTAGAATCGACTTTCCAAACATTTTGAACTCAGATCAGAAGCCACGTAACGCGGGGTCTGATCAGGATCCAAACTGTTTGACACTCGTATCGATATTCCAGTGGTCAGACTACCTTGATTCTAACGTCGACACCATATTGCAGACATCTATATTGAAGCAGATGACAAATTAACGGTGAAGGGGCAAGAAACTCACAATCAAGTTTTCGCCACAATGGTTACAGTGGAGAAAACGTTAGTATTTCCCAATAAACGCGTTTACGCTAAAACTATTATTTCTATTTCAAACAGTTTCGAGCCAGATCAGACGCCGGGTAACCCGGCATCTGATCTGGCTCCAAACTGTTTGCCACTCAGTTTAAACTAAATGGTCTGGATTGTCAATCAGTTGTCTTTTACGACGTTTTAGTGTAATGCGTTTGCGTACGTTTGCGTTTAAACGGGAAAGAATAAAGTTTTCTCCACTGTAAGTAAAGATAAACAGTACCACAGATGAAGTTTAGACGATAAATGTTCACTGTATCGTTTAGTAATACAGAATTAGTAGACTTGATTTTACATTATCCTAAATGGCAACCATCTAGTGGTTCTATTATGTTTTAAAAAAATGTTCTCTAGTGCACAATATATTTTGCATTGAAAATGTCTTTTTCCGTGATGAGATAATATGTTTTTTTACCGTCATTTGGATTTGACATTGCACTCTTTCATCAGTTAAACAGCTTTATATTAGTTACAGTGAAGAAAACGTTATTCTTTCCCGTTTAAACGCAAACGAAACGCAAACGCAAAGTACTAAAACGTAGAAAAGTACTACATTTGGACAATTCTAATAGTTCATGTTTAACTTGGTGGCAAAGAGTTTAGAGCCTTATCAGACGCCGGGTTTGATCTGGCTCCAAACTGTTTGCACTGCAAATAATAGTTTGAGCGTAAACGCGTTTATTGTGAAAGAATACCATTTTCTCCACTGTAGTAATAGCAGTAAATTGTATGCATTAAAAGTTTAAATAGTACATTACTGAGATAATAGGTTTTAAAGACACTAAACATGTGAAATAGAAAAAAACATTCTGTTATCTCGAGACACTACGTTTACACTCGCTTGCATCTGAACAGAAAAAGAAACATTACATTACCATCTACAACGAACTTTACATGTATATATGCCTACGTATTCGAATCGTCTCATATGGAGATAATAATGAGTAGTTACACCATAAGGTTTAGTACAGTTGTTAAAACTTCAGTATAGACACTAATCCCTTTACTGCCATGACGTCATCAGTTTAAAGACATGGTCGTCTGCGGTTACTTATCAAATTAGAAATGTAGGTATTTCGACTTAAAAAATATTGAAACGAGTTTAAAATAGTTTATAATCTGATTCCACACCGCGTAACGCGGCGTCTGATCAGAGTCCAAACTGATTACAAATAACTAGTGTACTCGGGATAAGGGGTTAGCCAGTTTGGTGAAGTACAGTAAGGCTATACAGTGGAGAATCTGTTATTCTGACGTCATTAGTGACGTCATACAGTGGAGAATCTGTTATTCTTTCCCAATAAACGGGTTTACGCTAAAACTATTATTTGCAGTGCAAACAGTTTGGAGCCAGATCAGACGCCGGGTAACCCGGCGTCTGATCAGGCTCCAAACTGTTTGCCACCAAGATAAACAAGAATTATCAGAATTGTCCAAAAGTTGTATTTTTCTACGTTTTAGTGTTTTGCGTTTGCGTACGTTTGCGTTTAAACTGGAAAGAATAGAAGATTCTCCACTGTATGCTTATTATATGAGTTAAAGTTACAGAAAGTGACACTATGTGGAAAAAATAACGATTTAGATATACGTGTTCAATTAAATATTCAGATAGTAATTTCCTTGACAAACTCGACTATATAATTAAAACCGTTTCAGCTCTTTGACATTAGTTTTGACGTTCCGATTGTTAAACTGTTTGGAAATAATACCAATCTTAGAAAATAGATACAAGCATACTGATGTTAATCCTTACACAGTAGAATAGGAGTAACCCTATTTTTATTGTGTTTGTTATATTGTTTCGTAGAAAAAATAATTTTGGTTTAATGTTCCATACTTGAAATTTAGAAAAGTTTATATGGAATCAGGGCTCCAGATAAGAGGTAGTTTTTTCAACAAATCCCATATTTTCTCACTATTTTTAGCACCAAATCCTATGGTGTTACTACTCATTAGAATCGTCTCAAAGAGACGATTCTAATGAGTAGTGACACCATAGGGTTTAATTCAGAAATAAAGATTTTAGTATATTATCTTGAATATTCAAGATAGTATGTTGAAAATTCAAGATACTATCTTGAATTTTCAAGATAATAACTTGAATTTTCAAGATAATTTTTTTTTTAAATTGTAAAAGTGGCACTATCCGGCTTCCGTACATTTACAAGCGGACTCGGCAATTCTTGACCTTGTGTGTTTTTTCTGACCCTCGAGAGAGAGAGCCTCTCCTATTCTACATAACACTCACTGATTCTTTAGTTGTTTCCGTTAACACACAATCGCAACGCAAACGCATTTTATATACTGTAGAAATTAACAAATGTCTCGACAAGTAGATAAAGGATTAGTGTCCTTAGTGCACTTAACCCCAGTGGAGCAACAAAGCGTACTAAATTACTCACGTCGACAGAGAAGACATATTTTGATACTTGTATCTTATATAGCATAAATGATTACCCCCAGAGTCTTTGCACTTTTCCAACCCTGTTGTCTTCAACAAAATTAACAAAAAAGTACCGGGTAATTAGTGTTGTATATAACTATTGCAGTGTGAAATGGTTTCGCATAAGTCTCTTCTAGTTCAATAAAAAATCATTACTTCATGTAGCTAGCTTACTTACTTACTTACTTATACTATGATGAGTTAGGTGAGCATAGGAAATGTAAATATCGATACAATTTAAATTCACCTTATTTCTTGCTATGAAAAAGGTTTTCACTTCGAATTAGGATCTTCAGAGGCGGCAGGGCTTATGCGTCGAAAAGACAATCCTTTTGCAGGCAAATTAGTCTGCTTAGGGCTTTGCTAGTTGTCCTGACGGCTATGCCGGACAATTTCAAATATTTGTTTAATCACAACCTAACAACACAATTGCGCTTTTTGATTAAAATGAAATAACGAGGCATAAATAACCTGTAGACAGAGCCTACAAGATTAGCCCTTCACACAAAAACATAGTTCAGCGAGTTCTTCTGTATATACACCCAATGTGTCCTAAATCACATTTTGTTAAGTTGTCTACGCGCGACGTTTAAGCCTGTCTCACACAGAACACACGGCTTATACGGTTGGCCACCCGTGTAAACCGTACATACAACCGAACCAACCGTGGCCTTATCCGAGTTACACACGGGCCACTCGAGTGTATCCGTGAAAGCCGTGTATGATTTTTAAAACTTTTATAAAACTGGCACGGGTACCATGTCCGTGTATGATCGTATTAGCGATCGTACAAGACCGTGAGAGACCGTGTGAGACCGTACATGACCGTATACACAACCGCACACGCTCAACCGTGTCAATATCGTATATAAATCGTATGGAGCAAAAGTCGGTGGGACCGTATGTAAACCCTGTAAATGTCCAATTAATCCAGCAAAAGTCATGTTTAATCGTACTAGGCCGTAACAGACCGTACTAGACCGTACTTGGAACCGTACAACAATCGTATGAAAATCGTTTTGCAAATCGTGTTCAAACCGTGACAAACCTTGATTGACCGAGTATATCCGTGCTTTGTTCGTACATACTCGTGCTACATACGTACCAGTCAACCCGTGTATAACCGAGTATACCGTATCGGAACCGTGTGCCCAACCGTGTTCTGTGTGAGACAGGCTTACAGTGAGCGGAACATTTGACTTGAGTCACTTGATTATTGATAGAAATCACATTTTATGTTAAACTGCAAATCAAGTAGCATGTATATGATCGGTCCAGTGGTTAACGTGTAGGACTGTGAAACATGGTGTCAGAGGTTCGAACCCCTTTGAATGCAATACTTTTCAGTTATTTTTATCATATTAATTTATTTATTTGTTATTATGTTCAGACAAGTCGAGCTACTGTCTTCTTCTTCGTTGTTTTGATGGTTTTCTAAATGTTAATTTCTTGTCAGACAAATTTTTTGAATACGTACAGTTAAACCTCTCTATTACGTCCACTAAAACGAAGGCTTATTGATATAATAAAAGACGTGTGTTAGCTTAAAGCAAGGTGGCGGTAAAACAGAAAGCTCCTGGAAGAGCTTTTCTGTTTTACTGCATTCTTCCTTTAATCAGTCACCAGTCGTAAACACCCAATAATTAACATAATTTAGTTGGCGTATTATAGAGGTTTTACTGTATCTTAAGTAACATTTCGAAAATTGGGACACTTTCTTAATTTTCTGAGCAATCTTCCTGAAATTTGCTCAAAATGTTTGTGTTTAAATGGTTCAGTGTGACAAAACAGCCGTACAACAGCAACACGGTATACAGCCTCGGAGGAGTTTGCCCAAAAGAGAATTCAGATAGCTCACATTTTTTTCAAAAACCAGTACGGTGTACATGTACCTTATATTTAACAACTGCACTAATTCCAGTCCATAACATGCATGATGAAAATTCAAATCACATCTGGGTCGAAGCTTATAAAGCGTTTGAACTGAGTCTAAGTGTGTTCTTGAGCATTTGATTGGACAGATTTGAGCCTAGAACGACTTTAAACTCAACTGAAAAGTTTTATAACATTGGACCCAGACTCCAGCTACAGTGGTAAATACGCTATTCTTACCCATTTACGCGTTAATCTATGCGTAAGAAACGCATAGTGAACAGTTAACGAACGCTTAACGCCTAACGATTTTAACGCGTTTAAACGCGTTAATAAACGATTATACCAGAGATGTTGCGATTGGTGCTTCAGTTTTCCGTTTCACGCGGAGGTTTCGGATCTTGTCGTTGAAAAACCCACTAATCCGATAAGTGACACTAGAGTATCAACCAGACCCATAAATCAATAAACCACCCGTCGCGGCAGACTTGCATTGGACTCGCCGCTACGATAACGACTGCAATATTTACTTACCGCATGAAATGTCGGAACATTTGATGTTTTGGTCACTTTGTTAATGACTCGAGTCAATATTTCAGTAGTATTCTTTAGAAAATTAAGACCGACATCCGGGCTCTTTTAAACGCGTAAAGAAACGCGTAAAGAAACGGCTAGGAAATGCGTTTAACGAAACGGATAATAAACGCGTAAGAAACGCGTAAAGTGGGTAGGAATAGCGTATTTACCACTGTATATATCGATTATGGGATACAACACAAAACAAAAGAACGACCTCAAACACAAATATAGATTCAAAAACGCTTTTCATATCAAACAGAAAAACAACGCCCAAACTACAGCGCCAACAGTGCTTTGATTTTGAGAAGATCTGACTAAAACATTTTTAACCGGCTATCTGATCTGGATCTAAACTGTTGAGAACGTCGACTGAGGACAATATGGTTTGGATAGGGGTGAAGGAGTTTACAAGATATCAACAAACGCTACGCTGTAGCATGGTATTTGTCAATAAGAATATGTCAAGGCAATATTAGCTCTAGGAAACATCAAGCAATTTGGTACGATAAGGTCTTAGTACATTAAGAAAATAACTCTTCGTCTCTTAAACTTAAACCTCTAGTGAAAATAGCTGAAATTATTGGACGTACAATACAATTACCTCCAAGTTTGATTGATTAGTTATGATAGCTAAATTTTAGACATTTGTTTGCATGTAAAATTACTCACATTGTCAGCCACTTCTCTCAGTAATATGGTAATGGGACAGATACAGATTTACGGGCTTAGCTGCTTATAGTGGTGAAAACACTATTGTTCCCAAATAAACGTGCTATATTTTGTTACCGCTGATGTCGATTGCAAACAGTTGAGAGCCATATTTTACGCTATGTTCGGGGAGAAGACGTAATTTTCCCCCGTTTAAATACACACGAAACGCAAAGTATTGCAATAGGTAAATGACAACGTGTGGGTACACCTGACTTTTCATTTTAATACGAGTAGCAAACAGTTTGAAGCCTGCACAGACGCCGGGTTTGCAATATAAATAATTGTAAACAATTGTACGAGGAAAGAAAACCGTATCTCCACTGTTACAGTGGAGAATCTGTTATTCTTTCCCGTTTAAACGCAAACGTACGCAAACGCAAAGCGCTAAAACGTAGAAAAGAACGAGTTTTGGACAATTCTGATATTTCATGTTTATCTTGGTGGCAAACAGTTTGGAGCCTGATCAGACGCCGGGTTACCCGGCGTCTGATCTGGCTCCAAACTGTTTTCACTGCAAATAATAGTTTTAGCGTAAACGCGTTTATTGGGAAAGAATAACAGATTCTCCACTGTATTCGGTGTTTTGTTTAGGCTCCAAAATGTTTCCCCACTCAAAATTCCTTTACTCGTCAATGTGACTTTACAAGCTTGTCATTTTCTACGTTTAATGGTGGTGCGTTTGTTTTAGTTTAACGGCGGTAGTAGTCCAGTGGTTAACACGTTGGACTACGGTGCCAGGGGTCGTGAGTTCGATCCCCCGCCAGACCAGCGGTCTGACAAGGGGATTTTTTTCCGAATCCCCGATGATGTACATGAATGTTCATGAGAAAGACATGTACAGCGAATTGCTCCTCTCGACCGAGGGGTTAAAATCGGTACCTGTGAATGGTCTGAGCCGGTACTGCGGCTGCAATATGCGCCATATGTTAGCAGTGCTCAATAGTGTAGGCAAGATGGCTCAATGATTAGGGGGTAAATTGTACAGTCGACTGAGCGGTCATTCGGACTGAAAGTAGGCTTTAACTGGTACTTTACTTTACTTTTTTAGTTGTCGTTGAATCGGAAAGGAACAACAACTTTCCGTTTTAAACTGTTCATTGGCTGAAATTACAGGTTTTAGCATAAATGCTTTTGTTGGCATTGAAGAACACACTCTTTAGCATAAATGAGCTTGTTAGGAATGGAAAGCATATTCTCTACCGCACATAATGTATTCTCGTAGTTTTTAAGGTGAACATCCCAAGGGTTGGCGAATGTCTATACTAGACAGGCTTTTTTATTAATGGTGTAATGAAGCTAAAGGTCTCCGGCAACCTACAGTGGATAATCTGTTATTCTTTCCCAATAAACGCGTTTACGCTAAAACTAATATTTGCAGTGCAAACAGTTTGGAGCCAGATCAGACGCCGGGTAACCCGGCGTCTGATCAGGCTCCAAACTGTTTGCCACCAAGATAAACAAGAATTATCAGAATTGTCCAAAAGTTGTCTTTTCTACGTTTTAGTGATTTGCGTTTGCGTACGTTTGCGTTTAAACGGGAAAGAATAACGTTTTCTCAACTGTAATCCTCTCTGTGACAAATCAAAGTCTATTGCAAATGCTTGGTCTGCATATTACAGTGGCGAGGACGATATTTTCCCCAGATATATGGCTTCATGCCCAAACAATTATTTCCATTTCAAACAAGTTGGAGCCAGTTCAGGCGTTGAGTACCCAATGTCGTATCATGTTTACAACTGTTTGCTACTCGGATAAAACTAAACCACTTTGCTTTACAAAAGGTTGTCATTTCTGCGTTTTATAACATTGCGTTTGCGTTTCGATTAGTCTGAACAGACATGCAAAACATCATGATAAAGCAAACTTATAACATTGTAACAGTGTACAGACCAAGCATCGTTGTAACACCAGGTTCTGTATCTGAGTTTGGTGTACACTGTCAAATACCGCATATAGTACAGCGATGTAAAATGCTTTAGATGAATGTGGGTGTCAAAACGTGTAGATCAGGACCAGCCGTCGCGTCTACAGTTTGGAATGCAATAAGTCAGGTCTTCTTATTGCACAGCTCATATGTAATTCATTTTAGATTTTGAGCAAAAGCTCAAACACAACACTACTGGGACAGGAAACGTTAAAGGATATCTTTGTAATGCTAAAGTCAAATCAAATCAGTCTAGCGATTATGTAAATAAGTTTCGCAAATTGGTAAAACTCTGCTTTTTTATTGACGTAAGTCGGCATTTTATAAATGATTTCTGTCGCGTCATTAAAAAAACAGGCTTATTGCATTGAAATACGTAGACCACCAGCACGTCTTTTGAGCACTCTTTTTATAACCAAACAATTACAGATAATGAATTCTCAAACGACATAGATCCAGGCTTGATACTGTTGATCTTGATCTACACTGTCTGCAATGTATTGAGAATGCCTTTATCTTGGTACATCTTACAGTGGTCAATACGCTATTCCTACCCACTCTACGCGTTTCTTACGCGTTCGTTAACCGTTCGTTAACCGTTCACTATGCGTTTATTACCCGTTTCGTTAAACGGCTTTCCTAGCCGTTTCTTTACGCGTTTCTTTACGCGTTTAAAAGAGCCCGGAAGAAAGGGTCATCACTTAGCCGACGGACCCCTTAGCTTCAGCGGTTTACACACCCACTTATGACATGTGTATTACAGAACACACTAGGTGGTATCGCCGATAACATTGCTATCTTTAATTGGCAAAACACTGTTAATCTCCCGATATCTGAGTGGCATATGTATAGGCGGGTTACATAAATAGATTGGTTACAGGCGGTTGTCAGTGCCTGTCGATAAGATCCGAAATCTCCGCGTGAAACGGATACCTGAAGCACCAATCGCAGCATCTCTGGTATAATCGTTTATTAGCGCGTTTAAACGGGTTAAGATCGTTAGGCCTTAAGCGTTCGTTAACCGTTCGTTAACCGTTCACTATGCGTTTCTTACGCATAGATTAACGCGTAAATGGGTAGGAATAGCGTACAGTACTGAACCTTATTAAATTAAATTGAGAATCGCACGCGAATTGCCATCGAATTGCCAACAAATCTTACGTTTTGAATATTTTTACGCGAATTTTCCGAAGCGGTTGTGACAAAAATGGAATAGAAAAAAATAACGAAGGCATATTTGCGTACATTTGTGAGATACACCATTCAAGAAAACTTACCCGAGGGTAAAGTTAGTACTTTGAATCGCAAGCGAATTGCCATCGAATTGCAAGCGAATTGCCCGAATTGCAAGCGAATCGCAAAAATTGTTAATTTAATAAGGTTCAGTACTGTATTTACCACTGTATTTACAGTGGAGAAAACGTTATTCTTTCCCAATAAACGCGTTTACGCTAAAACTATTTTTTCCATTGCAAACAGTTTGGAGCCAGATTAGACGCCGGGTAATCCGGCGTCTGATCAGGCTCCAAACTGTTTGCCACTCAGATCAACATGAATAGTCAAAATTGTCGAAAAGTTGTCATTTTCTATGTTTTAGTGCAATGCGTTTGCGTACGTTTGCGTTTAAACGGGAAAGAATAACAGATTCTCCACTGTATAAGATGCATGTTATACTTGCGATATTAGTTTTACCAGCACAATGTTTAACATATAGCATGACAAGTGTTGTCGTCGATTACCGATAATGAGGACAGTTTGGACGAAGGTATTACATGTGTCCTGTATAAATCGGCTCATAACTGGATAAATGTGTACGGTATTCAGTTTGTACATCAATAGCAAGGAATGTGCTTTAAAAACGCAACAGCAGAGAAAAGTTTGACAATATATTTTATTGACAAATGATAGCCATGTTATTCCAACATAATGTAAATTAAGGTGTTCTGCGAAAGTACTCAAAATTTCATAACAATCGAACAATCCAAACACTCTTATTTTATCATTCGATGGCATAAACTCACAAACTGAAAATTCACGACTCTAGTACCGTGTATATCCACCATATGTAGCAATACACGCCCGACATCTACGACGCATGGGATGAATGATGCAGGTAATACATGTAACTGGTTGTGGTAGGTTTATCCACTCTTCCTTGAGGACTCTTTTGAGATTCTGCACTGTGGCAGATGTGGTTGACGTTGACGTACACGTCTCCCCAAAAGCACACTTAAGATTGTTGATGCAGTAAATGTGTCGGAAGATTGTGTCAGAGACACTTATCGCTTGAATGATTTCACAACTCATTGGCGGAAAGAAGAAATTGATGCACGTGCAAATGATGATATATTGTTAACTGTTTGCATACTTTGCAGGAACACGTTAAAATAGGGGTTGAAAACGTTGCGTTTTTAAAGCGGTAGAGTGTATTTGACCATCTTAAAAATAGCATGTAAAATAGCACATTGTTAAGCCCTTCACTACCATTAGATCTATATCACCAATTTTAAACAGTGCCGTCCGCTTTTATGTCTAAACCGATAAGTTAGATAATTTGACTTTCGAAATAATGACATTTGCGACAAACAGTTTGCGATATAATGAAATTCGGATCAGGATCCAAAGCATTTGCAAATAACCTTTGTACTCAAGGTAAAACAGTCAATAGGGTTAATTATGCAAGAACAAATAATGTCAAGATAGAAAATACTTTGTTAACTCGGGTAACCGTTTATCATTTATAACAGCGAAGAACCAATTCTTATTTGATATGTATATACATGTATTAACAAAGGCGGTCATATGTTACGTTATATAAATGCATTTATGGCGGACATAAAACATTATTTCCGTTGCAACGAAACACTTCGCAACTACAATATACTCAAATATAGAATGAGTTCGAAATGTGTAACAGTTTATTTTAACATGAACGGCCAACAGCCTGGAAGGAGGCCAGACGACGAGATACCCAGCATCAGGACTGGCACCAAACTATTTGCTGTGGAAACAACTGTTTAAGTATAAACTATGCGTTTTCAACATACAAGTGTAGAGTATCATATCAACCATGATTGCACCGTGCATGGTTCACTCTTCAGCGTATACGTCTAGTGATACTATACTAGTATACAGTAATTAATTAGAGGATATTGAAAATATCATAACATAAGCAAAAGTAATTCTGGTATTAAGTTAAACATATTTCATTGTAAACTATAGTTATGATATTATATAAGTTACTAGAAATATATGAAATTTCAACAGAATACCATATTAAATATAATAGCAAACTGGTGACGTTGCAAGTTCTACAAATATTAGTTACGGTCTTCCCTTTATTTATATAGACGCGATGTAAAGGCATTGAAACTCAGCCATTAACAAAAAACATCATGCATTGTGTATGATAAAAATGCTCGTGACTTATTGATGCTCCTTTCACTGTCACAAACTAAAGACCCAAAGGTCGATACTGTTTGACAGTCATCTTGTGTTTTCGTGCATAAATTCCTCTTTTAACCCTTCGCAGACATAAATATGTCGTCTATCAGTGAATGGCATCTTCAACACTTTGAAAACATATTTTTTCTGAAAGTTTTACTAAATAAATATTAATTGAAACGCCAAAGAGTTTTGACCCTGAACAGACGCTCTGAATGGTCGTACCAGGCAAGTTTTACTGCTTGTTAGTGACGACTATACACATACATAACAGGTCCAGAAAGTGTAGCAATAGTATTTCGACCTAAAAAATTTAAAAATGACATTTAGCTTAAACAACATATTGTTACACAAAAGAAATTGATCGGACAAAAGGCAAAGCTTATGTGAGTAGTCTCATAATAAACACATACAAATCGATCTGATACCTATACACATTCAAACGTTGATAGTTCGACTACACCCAAACTTTGACACTTGGAACTCGCCTAAATCGAACATACGAGGGTGCTTCAAAATGTAATGATACTTAATCAATAACTTCAATATGTTCTGTGCAAAATGCATGTGTGATATATCATTTGAAAGAGAAATGTATTGCCTAAAACATGGTAAAATGCACAATAATATCACAAAACTCCATAAGTCACAGCATGAACCTAGATAACCCCTACTTCAGGGCAATGGTCCTTTTTGTGTAATAATTCAAGTAATTGAAGAAGAGTTTCTGTTTTAAAATCAAAAATGTATATATACTGATCTAGAAAATAATCATAGCGTTCTAAAACACGTCGAATTATGTCATTAGAAAATTAAGAAATGTTATTGTTTTAAAATTGAGATTTAAGACAGTTTACCCTTTCAGTTTTAATGAAACTTTATTTACATTGAAAATCACAAATAAACTGATATATTTCAAAATCAAATTTTAGGAATTTTACTTCTTAAGAAATTATTACATAAAAACACAATGTCTAAAAAAGTATGTTCCAGTGTCCTCGAGTAGAAGTCATTTAGGTTCATATTGTGTCTTATCGAGTTATGTGATATAATAAATGTAAACTTGCATTTTTGCTCTTATTATAGTGAAGTTATTGATCAAGTAACATAACGTTTTGAAGCACCCTCGTATTTGCATTTTACTGCTCCAAAGCCAATGACAAAATGACATTTATAGAAGATGGAAATAACGCTCAAGTGGGTGTCTAAATGTTTAATAATGCAAACTTTTCATAAACTATCCAAAATCAGGTGTTCTTGAACTCTGTAGGCTGTTTAAGTTACTGTATAAAACGGTTAATAACATTTTATGGATTATGCCATTTTAACCCTAGCCTGTTTTAATATCGGCTTAACATAGTCGTCTACGAAATGTGTACATTGTAGCTCTATGTATTTTTCAAGTACAGAAACCTATGGACGAGTGTCATCAGTTTAGATCCAGATAAGACGCCGCGTGACGTGACGGCTGATCTGGATACGAACTGTTTGCGAAAGACTTCAATTCGCTTAGGTCAGTTACATAGGTCACTTGATTGTTTTCATAGACATGTACATGTATGTTAAGCTGGTATCGACAATTCGAGTCTCGAAACCGCTTAAATGAAATGTAGCTAAGCTTCCGGTTAACTCTTTCTCAATGACGCTTAAAAACGCGTTTGCAAACAGTTTGGATCCTGATCAGTCGCCGCGTCACGCGGCGTCTGATCAGAATCCAAACTGTTTGACACTCGTTTCGAAATCTCTTCAGTCAAACTGCCCCATTTTTTAAATTTTGAAACGACATTGCAGACAACAATATTGAAGCAGACGGCAATAAAGCGGCGAAGAGGTACATGTACACATCTCCCCAAAAAATTGATCAAGAAAGAGTTACCTTGATACACTGGTACCGTAAGTTTATTCAAGCACCACAGAGTAATCGTTGATCAACTATACATGGAAAAGGGAAACTGGTGCACTGGATTATGTTTGTGTAAATTGACAGTTTCATGTATACATGTACATTGATTCACGATACTGGTAAATTAACACAAATAAAATGCCACTTTGGTTTCCCTGTCAAATAAGACCATGTTTAGACATAAGATTACTGTTTGTCGACTCCAGTGTTTCCCTATTGACTTGACTAATTAACATGTTCGCTACCGTAGTTTTCTCGTTCATGCCGTAGTCATATTTTACAGTTTACATGGCATTGGTTTTAAACCGTACATACGTGACGGAGAATTGTGATACAGTGCTCCCTTTCTACAACAACATCCAATGGGAGACACAGATTGTTTGTGTTAATGACAGGGAGTCGTTAAATACGGAAGGACATTGGCTTGCATTTGCTTTCATTTGCAAACACGTGGCGCTGCGTCTGGTATGGATTCAATTTGTTTGTCACTCATCATATTTTTTGTTTATTTTGTTTATTTTATTTGGGGGGGGGGTCTGTTTCAAAGACCATTATGTAACTTTAAGAAAACAGTCGATAAGTTTAAGCAGACGATATTGCAGACGTGAACATATTGGAAATAATTGTCTTTGTTTTGGGAACAGCGGCAAGGGTCGTTCTGAGGAGTGGATCGCTGTTTGGAGGGACGTTGTTGAGAGGGAGCACTGTAATTCCTATGATGTATGGATTCGATAATAAATACGTACGGTATGTCATATAAAGTTCAATGATGTGCACAGTAATATCATAATCAAAACTGAAAGAATCTCAATTGAACACATAACAAATAGCCGGTTTAAAAGGTCAACACATAATCAGAGAAAATTACGGGCCAAACCTAGCTAAACTCCCAATCCAGTTTAGTTTCAAATGTCACTTCAAAGGTATATACTATTTAAAAGCGTTCATTTATATGTTGAGTGTCTTACCGATTTGCCACTCAAAAGTCGATGCATCATATACATTGTCAAGAACCTGTTTTTGTACGTTTGGTTTAGTTGTATTTGCGTTTAACTTCGTTTAACTGTTTCATCGCTGATGTCGCACAAAGTCGACTTTGCAAAATTTGGAATCCCAATCAAACGCCGCGCTTCGCGGCGCCGATCCGGATTCTTACTGTTTGACACTCGTATCTATATTTCCGAAGTCAAACTGCATCAAATCTAACTTTAAAATGATTTTATAGACAACGATATTGTAACAGACGACAGGGCTAAAGACTGCATGATTATTCTGGCGGTACAAGGGATACACAGGACAATATACCGTCGCCCTTACTCGAGCTGAGCACGTGTTAATGTAAATGTCACACAGGAAATGTCGCTCTGTGTTCCGCCTACTACTAAGTGTCTAATGGAATTTTGCAGTTGGAAGTCTTCGTAAATCATCACACTGTGCCTACTTTAGTCTTTACCCTTTTCCTACTCATCTCAACCTAACATGTGAAAGCAAACAGCTTATATATTCAAGCTAATATATTCAGTATTACTGATCACTTGAAGAGGCTCAAAATGTGGAACATCTGCCCTGCGTTCATTACCGAAAACTCTACAGAACCTCTCGCCACAGTCCGCTCGCCTCAAGGCGCACAAAGGAGGAGTGACCATGGAGAACTACAAAAGCATGCAATGTTGAAGGCACGTGAACCTGTGGGCACCTGTAGCGAGCGGACCATGGCAAGAGTTGAGTTGAGTTGAGTTCGTGGTAATGAACGCAGGGCAGGTCTCGTTGAATCATTTGAATGGCACATGCACAGGGCTACTTCGAAACATGCATTAGTGTTTTCTTTTGACCTGTCAGAGTTATTTTTAGATTGGAACATTCTAAAACTGTAAAAGGGATGAGTTTTCTCTACAGCCAGTTAAAGAAACGGAAAGCTGTAATTTTTTTGCGTAATGTACAGTAGAGGATACATTATTCTTTCCCGTTTAAACGCAAACGCAATGCACTAGACTGTGTAAATTTACTTTTAGAAATTTTAACTATACCAGGCTTTGGGCGCATATAGTAAGCATATCTTCTATTCCTTACCAGCTAGGCATTCCAAATTTGGTGTGTGAGTACATCTTGGGATGTCGGAGTGTCGCGTACCACTTTCAGGTCACTGTGACCTTGACCTTGGCCTTTGATCTCGATTTAACAAAAGGCTTGTCCGGAGCATATCTCCTATACCTTACCAGCTAGGGACTCCAAATTTGGTGTGTGAGTACATCTTGGGATGGCGAAGTGTCGCGTATCACATTCAGGTAACTGTGACCTTGACCTTTGACCTCGATTTAACAAAAGGCTTGTCCGGAGCATATCTCATATACCTTACCGGCTAGGGACTCCAAATTTGGTGTGTGAGTACATCTTGGGATGTCGGAGTGTCGCGTACCACTTTCAGGTCACTGTGACCTTGACCTTGACCTTTAACCTCGATTTAACAAAAAGCTAGTCCGGAGCATATCTCCTATACAGCTAGCGACTCCAAATTTGGAGTGTGAGTACATCTTGGGATGGCAGAGTGTCATGTACAACTTTCAGGTCACTGTGACCTTGACCTTTAACCTCGATTTAACAACAAGAGCCGCATGCGGCCCTAAATCGGTCACCTGGTACCCATGTTTACGGTCATGGTAATGGATCAGTAGTGATAAAATTCCACTATAAGCCATCACCGGTAAATTAACCCCCACCCACTGCCAGCCATGTTGTTTGAACTAGGAATATTCTTTGAAGAAAACTAGCAAAGGGTCACCCATCATTACTTTTTTTAGAAAATATTCTTAAATCAGACCAATAGTTTCAGAGAAAACGATTTTTGAAAAATTTCTATACAAAAATATAAGGAAACTTGCCCCACCCACTGGCTGCCATGATTTTTAAGATATCAAAATCGTTTTAAGAAATCTGGTAGAGGGTCACCCATGGATCATTTGTGTAAAATTATTTTCAATTTGGACCATCAGTTTCACAGAAGAAGATTTTAAAGTTTTAACTATTATTAACAGTATCATAAGGAAAACATGCCCCACCCACTGGCGGTCATGTTTTTCAAGATATCAAAATTATTTTAAGAAATCTGGTAGATGGTCACCCATGGATCATTTGTGTAAAAAAAATTTCAATTTGGACCAGCAGTTTCACAGAAGAAGATTTTGATAGTTTTAACTATACAGTATATCATAAGGAAAACGTGCCCCACCCACTGGCGGCCATGATTTTTAAGATATCAAAATTATTTTAAGAAATCTAGAAGAGAGTCACCAATGAATCATTTGTGTAAAATTATTTTCAATTTGGACCAGTAGTTTCCAAGAAGAAGATTTTTAAAGTTTTAACTATACAGTATCATAAGGAAAACGTGCCCCACCCACTGGCGGCCATGTGTTTTAAGATATCAAAATTATTTTAAGAAATCTGGTAGAGAGTCACCCATGGATCATTTGTGTACAATTATTTTCAATTTGGACCAGTAGTTTCACAGAAGAAGATTTTAAAGTTTTTACTATACAGTAACATAAGGAAAATGTGCCCCGCCCACTGGCGGCCATGTTTTTTTAGATATCAAAATTATTTTAAGAAATCTGGTAGAGGGCACCCATGAATCATTTGTGTGAATTTATTTTCAAATCGGAACAGCGGTTTCAGACAAGAAGATTTTTAAAGTTTTCACTATATAGTCATATAAGGAAAATCTGCCCCACCCACTAGCGGCCATGATTTTTAAGATATCAAAATTATTTTAAGAAATCTAGAAGAGAGTCACCAATGAATCATTTGTGTAAAATTATTTTCAATTTGGACCAGTAGTTTCCAAGAAGAAGATTTTTAAAGTTTTAACTATACAGTATCATAAGGAAAACGTGCCCCACCCACTGGCGGCCATGTGTTTTAAGATATCAAAATTATTTTAAGAAATCTGGTAGAGAGTCACCCATGGATCATTTGTGTACAATTATTTTCAATTTGGACCAGTAGTTTCACAGAAGAAGATTTTAAAGTTTTTACTATACAGTAACATAAGGAAAATGTGCCCCGCCCACTGGCGGCCATGTTTTTTTAGATATCAAAATTATTTTAAGAAATCTGGTAGAGGGCACCCATGAATCATTTGTGTGAATTTATTTTCAAATCGGAACAGCGGTTTCAGACAAGAAGATTTTTAAAGTTTTCACTATATAGTCATATAAGGAAAATCTGCCCCACCCACTAGCGGCCATGATTTTTAAGATAGGAAAATTATTTTAAGAAATCTGATAGAGGGTCACCAATGGCACATTTGGGTAAAATTATTTTCAATTTGGATCAGTAGTTTTTGACAAGAAGATTTTTAAGTTTTTTCAATTAGTTGCCATGGCAACCAAAATTTCAATTGGATGACCTATATTTGAAGAAATCTGAGAGAGTACCCTACAAGGAACAATCCTATGAAGTTTTGATGAAATTGGCCCAGTGGTTTCCAAGAAGAAGATCTTTGAACAGAAAGTTAGACGACGGACGACGGACACAGGGCGATCACAATAGCTCACCTTGGCACTTCGTGCCAGGTGAGCTAAAAAGCTTGTCAGGAGCATATCTCCTATACCTTACCAGCTAGGGACTCCAAATTTGGGATGTGAGTACATCTTGGGATGACGGAGTGTCGCGTACCACTTTAAGGTCACTGTGATCTTGACCTTGACCTTTAACCTCGATTTAACAAAAAGCTTGTCCGGAGCATATCTCCTATACCTTACCAGCTAGGGACACCACATTTGGTGTGTGAGTATATCTTGGGGTGGCTGAGTGTCGCGTACCACTTTCAAGTCACTGTGACCTTGACTTTTGACCTCGATTTAGCAAAAAGCTTGTCCAGGGCATATCTCCTATACCTTACCAGCTAGGGAATCCAAATTTTTGATGTGAGTACAATTTGGGGTAGTGGAGTGTCACTTATCACTTTCATGTCACTTTGACCTTGACCTTTGACCTCGATTTAACAAAACGCGTGTGCGGAGCATATTTCCTATACCTTACAGTGGTAAATACGCTATTCCTACCCACTCTACGCGTTTCTTACGCGTTCGTTAACCGTTCGTTAACCGTTCACTATGCGTTTATTATCCGTTTCGTTAAACGAATTTCCTAGCCGTTTCTTTACGCGTTTAAAAGAGCCCGGATGAAAGGGTCATCACTTAGCCGACGGACCCCTTAGCTTCAGCGTGTAGCATAACCGGATTATTTATCACGAAAGTCATTCTTTAGTAACATATTTTATTACACTCAAACTATAGTCTCTAAACTCACAATTATTATATACAGAAACATGTCTGTCTCTAGCCTTGGTCTAACACAAAGTGACCAACTCAGTGATAAAAATCTGACCTGTCACTTGTCAGATCTCATTCGGAACACTCTAGAGTATTCCCAAATGTTATACCGACAAAATAACAACTTGCCTATCTCTGGCTATCTTCTCCCCATCTCTAAGATGTCTCCTCATTATATACCCTTTAGCTATACCGCTTTATGACAGCTACTCAATCAAGGGTCATATCTAACTACTGACCAGGTGCTTTTCCTGGTTGTCCTGTACTCAACATGCCTTGGGCTCAATTAACTGTCAGAGTTAATTGATACTAGTTCAGTTTTACATCGCAAGTATGGTACAATATAGCCCCTTATCTTCCAAGAGAAAACGAACTTAGTACATGTATACTAATAACTTGGATCCAAATCACAGGTTGGATCCTAATCTTGTCGCTAATGTAGCATTACGCGACAAGCGGTTTACACACCCACTTTATGACAGGTGTATTACAGAACACTAGGTGGTATCGCCGATAACATTGCTATCTTTAATTGGCAATACACTGTTAATCTCCCGATATCTGAGTGGCATATGTATAGGTGGGTTACATAAATAGATTGGTTACAGGCGGAGGTCAGTGCCTGTCGATAAGATCCGAAATTTCCGCGTGAAACGGATACCTGAAGCACCAATCGCAGCATCTCTGGTATAATCGTTTATTAACGCGTTTAAACGGGTTAAGATCGTTAGGCGTTGAGCGTTCGTTAAGCGTTCGTTAACCGTTCACTATGCGTTTCTTACGCATAGATTAACGCGTAAATGGCTAGGAATAGCGTATTTACCACTGTACCAGCTATGGATTCCATATTTGGTGTGTGAGTACATATTGGGATGGCGGTGTATCGCGTACCACTTTCAGGTCAATGTGACCTTGACCTCGATTTAACAAAAAGCTTGTCCGGAGCATATCTCCTATACCTTACCAGCTAGGGACTCCAAATTTGGTGTGTGAGTACATCTTGGGATGGCAGAGTGTCATGTACCACTTTCAGGTCACTGTGACCTTGACCTTTAACCTCGATTTAACAAAAAGCTTGTCATGAGCATATCTCTTATACCTTACCAGCTAGGGACTCCAAATTTGGGGTGTGAGTACATCTTGGAATGACAGAATGTCGCGTACCGCTTTAAGGTCACTGTGATCTTGACCTTGACCTTTAACCTCGATTTAACAAAAAGCTTGTCCGGAGCATATCTCCTATACCTTACCAGCTAGGGACTCCAAATTTGGTGTGTGAGTATTTAATTATTGGGAAAGAATGAATATCAGTAAAGTTAGCGCAGCGGTCTCGTGCTGCACGGGGATTATACTTATCTCAAGTAGGAAAGTGTACGATTACATATTCGATGTTACCTTGCTTACCTATTTACCAATATTAACTATTCTGTTCTAAAAATAACTCCGACAGGTCAGAAAAATCGAACAATATTGTTATCATGTAAACGGCACCTATAAAATGCACCTCAACTTAACAAACTTAATCATCCTTATTCTAGTTTTGACTCTTTCAATGCCTACATTGTAGTGCTTGTTTAATCCTGTTTACTGCAATGGAGTCGATACTGTAATATCTTTTAAATTATCAAATAGTTTGTATCTAAACTATTTTGACATACGCATATGACACAATTAGCACTGGAAGTCCTGAAAATAGATAAACGTACACGAAAACGACGACAATTTATCTTTAATAAGTGTGTTATTTGTATTTATTTATGCTTTTCGGTGGACTACCGGAAAATAGCAGTGGATTATCACTTGGTAATCCACTGCAGTGGATTATCACCAATCGCCGTTTTCCCCGTAGGGCTCCCCAAAAATCGTAGTCAATCGTGTCTTATCGTTAATTCCGGCAGTCCGATTTGTCGCGAACCACTCAACGGAAGAACACGAATCCAAAATCGGGAGCAACGACGTAATTCGGATGACGTCAAATCAATAAATAAGTGACGTCATCGTACGGGAAACTGTTTCGTTAATGTGTTCGATGTAAACTTGGGGCTCAACACGGGGTAAATCATTTACTTTCGCTTTCACAATTGTCGAACAATTTCGTTTAAAAAGTGGCTTAAAAGCATAAATAAATAGAATAATTGTATTTTTTCAGTTTAAGATCGAATTTAATCCATTTCGTGAACATCAGACTGTTATATTTTCACTCGTGGCTATATTTTCACTCGTGCTTCGCCACTCGTGAAAATATAACGTCTGATGTTCACTCAATGGATTAAATTTCTATCTTATACTGAAAAAAACAATTATCCTCTATTACATAAATTGTAAAGTTTTATCAAGTGTTTCAACAAAGTAAGCGTGCATTACAATAATTAAAATATCCTGCAAAATAATTAAAAGGCGAAACTGTTAACTGTTATTTCAATTTTTAAACGCTTTTGTATAAAAATTCCATAAAATGATGTAGCTTGAGGTAAATTAATTGCAGATAGTAATTACAAAATATTTCAATCATCCCGTTTGCAATTAACTTAATGTGCTTTAATCCCTTCGCTTCCATGACGTCATCATTTAAACAATTATCGTTTGCGTTTATTTCTCACAATCGAATTATACGTATTTTACAGTGGAGAATCTGTTATTCTTTCCCGTTTAAACGCAAACGTACGCAAACGCAAAGCGCTAAAACGTAGAAAAGAACAACTTTAAGACAATTCTGATATTTCATGTTTATCTTGGTGGCAAACAGTTTGGAGCCTGATCAGACGCCGGGTTACCCGGCGTCTGATCTGGCTCCAAACTGTTTGCACTGCAAATAATAGTTTTAGCGTAAACGCGTTTATTGGGAAAGAATAACAGATTCTCAACTGTAACTAAAACAATATTGCAATGAATGTTAATCAGTTTTGATACGCCACGTCATGCGGAGTCTGATCAGGACCCAAACTGTTTGCATAGAATAACGTAAAACGTCTCTATACCGACCACCTAGACGAAAATTTATTGATAGTATATAAGACAGGTGACAGCATAAAGAAAGGTGGCAGTAAACAGGAATCCACCTAAGGGAACTTTCTGTGTTATTACAGTGGTGAAACGTTCCCAATAAACGCGTTTACGCTTAAACTATTATTTCCATTGCAAACAGTTTGGAGCCAGATCAGACGCCGGGTAACCCGGCGTCTGATCTGGCTCCAAACTGTTTGCCACTCAGTTTCAACGAGTCATCAAAATTGTCAAAAAGTTGTCATTTAACCCATTTTAATGCGCTGCCTTTGCGTTTCGTTTGCGTTTAAACGGGAAAGAATAGCGTTTTATCAACTGCATCACATTGATTTCAGCAGTCACTTGTCTGACGAGCTGGGTTTTTTCAAACCAATAGACTTATTATTTGTGTTATATCAAAAATGTGTCCGGACTTCAGAAACATTTGGTTGAGGGAATCTACTCGTCGAAGGTTACATAGTACAGAACAGTTGTTTTAACTATTAACCTTACTGGTCTTTAGGTTTCTTTACTTAAAATGCATTAAGGATTTAGATGGGTAATGCTCTCCGAAACGAATCCGCAAAAGCTATACACCATCTTAATCAGTATTCAATTCAACATCATTTTCCAGAGTTAAACGATTTTTCACCATCTATAACTGAAATTATGAGTATTTTTGTCTTGCTACCCTCAATTTAAAAAAAAACGTCCTAAAATGACTACCCCTCCTTGTTCTTTCCGAGGATAAAAATTACAAATATTAATAAAAAGATCGAAATGTATTTACGCATTCATACCTAAGACATTGTTTTATACTAATACAAGCAGAAAAATTAAATATTTTGCATAATACATTAAAATAGAATCTTATATTTCGGAAAAAATAATTTATGAGTCCATTTTTTTCTCAAAACTCATTTTTTACATTTTAGTAACATTGAGATTTTTACAAACATTAGGCAGGGACATTCATAGTGACCACACTTAAAATTATCTACAATGTCTCTAGAATACAATACAAAATTTGTAAGGAGGGTTGACCTCATGTAACTTGAGAAAAATGAAATTGTGTTTGAGAGGGGTCAGACTTTGTGGGAAAGTAAAATCAAGCAATATTGAAGTTTGTTGGTGTAACATGCACTGTCATTTGCAAATATTTGTGGAATTCACAAAAAATGTCAATTTAATTGCTATTGTCTGTTTTACAAATTATTTTCTGCAATATAAACATTATTCTCCAGCAAGAAATGTGAAAACGACAGTCAATTTTGTATAAAGCAACCACCTTGCCAATCAGTGTGCATACCTCTTCATTATGACACTAGACTAATTAACTCAGGGTAGAAATAGTGAAGAAAACTCCTACTGAAGCATTCTGAATTAGTTTTATCCTGCATTAAACAGACAGCTCCATACCAGACAATATATGGATATTCACTAGAGTGATCTCTTAATACAAGATTGACTGTAAAAGTTGACAATGATTACCAAGTTACATAATAAACGGCTGGTATGTTGCAACCCAATGATTGCAAAAGATATCTAACCCTTTTATCCATAGCTTATTTTTAGTATTGAAGAGAGATGTTTGCATAAAGCAGGATGAAATTAAAGCAGGATTCATTATGCTTTACTTCTTGACTGCTTAAACTATGTACAGTCTGCTTAGATAAAGGATTTTTATTGTGCATATTCATGACTGTATAAAATTAAACTATTTACTTGAGTGAAGGAATAAATTAAATGATGTAATAACATGAGTATCTATGGAGTAAAGGGCTGAATGCCGCTTAAGCTGGTGCTAGGGGGGCGTGAGCACTGTTGCATATTTCAGTATTGCTCAGCACAGACTCAATTAATCCGAGTCTGCAATTTTCAGTATTTGCTTTGTTTTCTGTGCTTGCAAAGGATCTCCTCCTATTCAGATTTATTTGATTTAGGAAAACATGTTTAGCATGTACCACAGGTTTGATTTACAGTCAGACCGGTAGGGCGTTCAAGTACCGTATCAGCGAACAGTAACGTTAACCGATGCAGACAACCCATATAGTACGACATCTAACGTTCACCAATACTCTTCAATAATAACTCATTGCGCCCCAATGTTTATTAACTTTTTAAGGGTACGAACGATTTATGTGCGACTTTAAATAACACAAGCAAAAGTGCACTAATCAACTGAAATGCATCAATTTTACCGCATATAAAAATAAGATTTAGCTGCTCAGATGTAAGCTGCTTTGTTTGATACATTAAATATCGGAAAATGTTGGTTTATTGATGAGAAATTAAGTCGGGACTGTTCGCTGATTTTATTAAATTCATTTGGTAGCCATTTTGTTTTCCTTGATGGCGATGGCGAACTACCTCTGAGGCCGTTCGTGTCGTTCGCAATCGGTAACAGCCTAACGGCCGTTAAAGGTAAATTGTTACCGTTTTCTGTTGCAATCGATGCAATCGATACGGTACTTGAACGCGCTACTGTATTTAATAGGCAGTCTGTTCCTCTACCTTTGTTGTGGTTCTAGGGCTTATTTGTCATAGGGAATGATTTCTGTTTATTAGACCGAGATAATCCCCTCTGCTACAGTGGAGAAAACGTTATTCTTTCCGGTTTACACGCAAACGTAAAACACAACAAATGCAGACAAGGACAATTTTTTGACAAATCTGACTTTCATTGTTATCTGAGTGGCGAACAGTTTGGACTGGAAATAGTACTTTTAGCGTAAAAGCATTTATTTGGAAAGAATAGCGTTTTCTCCACTGTAAGAGCTAAAAGGAAGGCGGATTGGTGGTTTTAATCCAAACAGGCTGCTTTGGAACAAATGAGATTAGCCGAAATCATCTTCCTGTAATCATCATGTCATCTCATCATGCATCCCTCATCATTTTCGGCGCTTGTCTCGCAGATCCTGGCAAATCTAGCTCTTCATTGTCAGACTCAACAATTTTACCGCCGGACCCCCGGTCATTTTTCGATATCGTACAATGACCCCCCGGTCATAATTCGACGTCGAAATTTGACCCCCCGGTCATAGTACTATGACTCCCCTTATGAAGTATTTTGACCCCTCCTGAAATATATCGACCCCCATCGAATGATGACCCCCTACCCTCTCCAGCAATTAAGCGACACAGTTTAACCATTTGGACCCTGGCGACGAGTATATTAGTTATTTACAAACAGTGTTTATGTTAATAGTACAATTGTCCTTTGTAAACAGTGTAGACCCAGGTCAGACTTTACCCACAGGAGCCCTCTGATATGTGTCAGTTTTGAAATGTATTGTATAAAAAAACTCTAGCTAGTCGAAAATTGACTTGACATAACTAGGAAAACTTGAATTGTTCACTTACATTTTCAGGTGTGAATGAGTAAAAAGATACATAAAATTTAGATGATAAACAAGTTAAAATTCAGACTTATGATAAGCATGCCATGGGAACGTACAGTATACTAAATGCTGTTCCCGAGGGATACCGTTAACCTGCTGCTTATATGTTGGATCCTGATGGTAGGGATTACCCGATCTCTTTGAAACAAGCCGTTTTGCCTGTACACTTCTTAATTGAATTACTGATATAGAGGGGTTCAACTGTACCAAGACAAAATGTATAAATGTCACTGCCGCATATAAACTCATTACAGTGTCAAATGCATTGTCTGTTAGATGCATTAAGTCAAACATGAATACTTAACCCTTTACTCCATAGCCTGTTTCTATTCTTGAAGATATATGACCACTTATTGAACGTAGTTTAAAGTATATCAGTGGTTGACAGTATATTATACAACATAGAAGCATCAAATGATTTTTAAAAGTAATTAGCAATCTGACATGAACTAATCAGGGAACTGCTCGCGACATTGAATAATGAGAAGGGGCCTTTGTTTGACATCAACTACGGTAATTACCATACCAGGGCAGGGCGTGGCATTCTATGAAATAGAATAATATCAGGGGGGAGGTAATTCTACGACATCAAACAATGACCGGGGAGTTATTCTACGACACCGAAAAAATACCGGGGTCATTCTACGACATCGAGTTATGGCCGGGGAGTCATGCTACGACATCAAAAAAAGACCGGGGTCATTCTACGTCATCGAATAATGACCGGAGTTATTCAACGACACTGATTGATGACAAGGGTAATGAGGCAACATTGCGCAGCGTCCGATCTGGATATAAGTTGTTTGAAGATGGTGTTAAATGTACACATAAACATGATAAACTGTTGAATCATATCAGCAAGAGTTGGCAAAACACAACATAGCCCGCTTGTAATGGCTTTTTTTGAATGATGACAATTTGATAGGTACTTCAGAGCCATAGGTTATAAAGAGTTTGAGTTGAGTCTGGGCGTTTGCGCTAATCTGACCAATCAAATGCCTGACAACAATCTCAGACTCACCTCAAACTCTTTATTATCTTGAGATTTGGTCACTACAGAATTAAAGGTCAAACTGAGGCAACAGATATCACGATACTCACAATATTGGTCACTTGCTGAATACGACAAGTCAGAGTACATCTCGCTGTTGCTAAGTTATGCAGGGTAAGGAGTCTTACAAGTAAACATTACTATAATACTTAAGCCAGTCGAAGTGACACTACCTTATTAAAATGTAAAGCCGGGGAACACTAAAACACAAGTAATGGTAATAAATAGATGACCAAACTATACATCGAGTGCAGCTTAATAAAGGTTTGACAGTTGTTTGATACCAACTTTACTTCAGATTTAACGACCGAGATCAAGCTCGAGTCAGTATCTTGAGACTAGAACAGTTGAAACGAACCCCGCAACCAAAGCACAGAATATATCAAAGTTTGTTGGCCAAACTGAGATACTTCTTAAAGTACTGTTGTGTTTTCTAAAAATAAATGTAAACCTTTAGTCATGTTTAAAAAGAAATGCATTAAGAAAATTCAAAAGCTTTTGTCACGAGCCCCCTCAAAATCTCCCAACTCTGGGCACTGACGTATTGACTTGCAAACTGACAGGTATCCTTCTAAATCAATAGAACGTACATGTATGAGCGCCGTGGTACCAAATAAAGACCATAAAAGTTGTTTATCGAAAAATAATATCAAAGGTCAAGGTCTCAGTGACCTGAAAATTGAAGATTTTACAGGCTATGTTATAGGCCGATTTGCCATGGCAAGCTGTACTCGCACACCAACTTTGGTAAATCTTGCTGGTGTAATAAAGAAAATATATTCTAAACGAAAGGTACATGTGAAGACGGAATCACTTCCAGACACGCGCACTTTTGTCACTACATACGCCCAAAATTGAGCTTTGGGGTATAAATACACATTTAGCACTTGCAAAACTAACTTTAAACCAAATATAAAGGTAAGTATAAAGGGGGTCATTTTTCGATAGAAGGGGGTCAATATTCGACGATGGGGGTCC
The DNA here is from genome assembly GCA_922989275.2 of Gari tellinella. NCBI lineage: Eukaryota > Metazoa > Mollusca > Bivalvia > Cardiida > Psammobiidae > Gari > Gari tellinella. The sequence goes on along the minus strand of OV277867.1, from coordinate 12,752,533 downwards.
TTTTTCGACGACAGGGGGTCATTCTACGACGTCGAATTTTGACCGGGGGGTCACTTTTCGATGGGGGTCAAAATACTTCGTTACACCCGCACAATAGTTATGATCCACTAAAACATTGCTTTTCTTTTTTTCCACACCGGCCACTCGTCAATTTGCAAACGTTTCCACTCAGGGCTCGATATCTCACAGGGTCCCGACAGGATTGCTTTTTGAGAGAAAAAATCGTCAGAAGTATATATACCTTCTGACGATTTTTTTCTCTAAAAAAAGCAATCGTGTCCGGGCCCCTGTGCGCAGTCAAACATTACACATCTAAGACCTTAATATAAATTGACCAAATTTTGTAGACAACAACTTCGAAGCAGAAGATTTTACCGCAGTAGAAGGGTTAACACAATCTTCTCTGGTGATATTGCCTCTGTCACTATGCTCATACTTACCTACTTCTCAAACTGACTAATCTTTTTTCAGTCATTGCTTTTTCAAAAACAATTTACCCTTGCAGTTGCTAAATGCCAGTGTACTATTGTCTAGAAGTAACCAGACGAATGTTAAGGTCAAACAAGAGACCTCGAGAGAGAGACACCTGGAGATCAGGTGTAAGAACTGCCATGCGTGCAGCAAGCCAGCTACCTGGAAGGGGGCCCATTGATGTGGATATTGCTCCCGAGCCTGCACGTTAATCAAAAATCCGATAGTAGTAGTAGTAGTAGTAAGCATTGCCCTCTATGCTCCGTCTGCTTTATTGTGTCAAATAGACATTTGCCCTTTGACCCTTTCGTAATCAATTTTATCGTGAAATGTGTTACCCCTTCATCGCAATATTGTCGTCTGCTTTAATAGCGTTGTCTGCAATATTGTTCACAAGTTAAAGTTAATACAGTATGACTGAAGACATTTCAAAACGTGTGTCAAACATTATGCGGCGTCTGATCAGGATTTAAACTATTTGCAAACGCGTTTTCTGGCGTCATTGATAATGAAAGGGATACAGTGAAACACCTCTAAACCGGAACCTCTAAATCCCGGAATTCTCTCTAAACCGGAACCTCTAAATACCGGAATTCTCTCTAAACCGGACAAAATGTTGGTCTCGTTTCCAAACCTTCTTTATTTTAACCCATTTCACAAATAATATGACATTTTACGCCTTTGATGTTTTCCTTCAATCAATAAAATACATTCATGAATATGTATCATCAGAAATATTTTCTATATTCTAGCAGATGATAGCTTAAAGCAGATTGAAAGTAAAGCAGAATGCGCCTTAAGGCGCATTCTGCTTTACTTTCAACCTGCTTTAAGTGATCAGTTATCTTCCATGTACTAGAATCAAGCTATGGGTTAAAACCCCTCTAAACCGGAAACCCCTCTAAACCGGACACTTATGTTGTCCCCACATAAGAGGGGTTTCACTGTACTGTTTCAAATGGATGTTGTCCTTTAAAGTCTGAGAATGGTTTTTGTCTTTATAAACGTTTTATCACAAATTGTGTGCAATTATTAAAAAGGGTACTCTTTCAAACTTACATTATAAAATGCACCTAAAACGTCAAAAACACAAATTGTTACTTATCATTTCAAACACTTATTCTCTATTTGCAAATTGGAAACATTGAAACCAATCGGCAGCATAAAAGAATAAATATGATACTGTTGCGCAGCTAATATACATACAGTGGAGAATCTGTTATTCTTTCCCGTTTAAACGCAAACGTACGCAAACGCAAAACACTAAAGCGTAGAAAAGTACAACTTTTTGACAATTCTGATAATTCATGTTTATCTTGGTGGCAAACAGTTTGGAGCCGTCTGATCTGGCTCCAAACTGTTTACACTGCAAATAATAGTTTTAGCGTATACGCGTTTATTGGGAAAGAATAACGTTTTCTCCATTGTAACCACAAGACTCCCTCTCTACAACGATACCCAGTGGGAGACGAAAATTGTGTGCGTTGTTCGGAGGGAGTCGATAAGGGGAGGGAAAATTGCTACCATTTGTAAACAGCTTGAAACAAGATCAGACGCCACGTTACGCGGCGTCTGATCTGGATTCAAGCTGATTGTTACTTGACATTAAGTTTTTCTGTCAAAATATGTCAATTTTGTAACTTTGAGTAAAACAGCAGACGGCAATTTTAAGCAGGCGACATTGCAGCCGTGAATAGGTTGGACAAAGTTGTTCTGATAAGGGACTTGCAGCAAGGGTCGTTGTAAGGAGGGTGTCGTTGTTTAGAGGGCCGTTGTAGGGAGGGAGGAGTGTATTAGCATAACAGCTACACTGGGGAAGAACACGTGGATTTAGCAATGGTGCTTGTTCGGATAACATTAGTGCACAGTGGAGAATCTGTTATTCTGACGTCATTCGTGACGTCATACAGTGGAGAATCTGTTATTTTTTCCCGTTTAAACGCAAACGCAAAGCACTAAAACGTAGAAAAGTACAACTTTTTGATAATTCTGATAATTCATGTTTATCTTGGTGGCAAACAGTTTGGAGCCAGATCAGACGCCGGGTTACCCGGCGTCTGATCTGGCTCCAAACTGTTTGCACTGCAAATAATAGTTTTAGCGTAAACGCGTTTATTGGGAAAGAATAACGTTTTCTCCACTGTACATATGCAACAAAAACAACATTGTTTCGCAGGTAGTGACATAGGTTTAGATGCATAAGTTCCGTGAAAGACTGACATGTTTCGTTTGATCAATTCATTAGTTAACAAGAAGATACTATGATCGTTAAAAGCTTTTCGGTAATTGTTTCCTTTGAATATGACTTAGTGGAGCGTCAATAGGTTCGAATTTCGGTAATCACATTGCTTTCGAAAAAACAATTTTGGCCGGATTGAAAATGCGGTCTATAGATTGGCGAATGCAGTATGTCCGTCTGTCCGTCCGTCCTCACTTTGGTTGAACATTTTGTTAGTGTCAGTTTTAGTCAAAGTTTAAGTCTTACAGCAACCAAATTTGGCATGTACAGTTGTAGTGAGGTCATCATCACATGACATGGGTAACTAGGTCACTGTGACCTAGATTTCAAGGTCCAACGACTTAGAGAATTCTTGGTTAACCTTTTCGTTTGCGTCTTGGTTTACCTTTTTGTTAGTGTCAGTTTTAGTCAAATTTAAGTCCTACAGCAACCAAATTTGGCATGTACAGTTGTAGTGAGGTCATCATCACATGCCATGGGTAACTATATTATATATATATATATACAAAGCAAAAGTGCAGACAATCCGGCCATACCGACATTGGCGGTTTCTCGTTAATCAATCTTTGTTGTACTGTACCGCTTATAAAATTTAAGATATCGTTAAATGATTAACAATCAAGTTTGACAATACTTATATATGGATCCAAAGCATGCGCTGCGTAACGCAGCACCTGATTGGGGATGCGTATTTAACTAACTGCTTAAGCTTAAAGACATTACCCCCAGTCCATTCAGTGATCTCCCATTGTTCTCACTAGGCGTGAAAGTAACTGTAAATCATGTGAAAAGTGTGCTCAGCCAGCCAATGTCAGCAATTTCAAGTTTTCTATAGCACAGTGTATAAACGAACTGTACAATGACTAGATTTGGCGACTAGATTGTAAGGAGTCAATCGATTCAATGCGACACGCGGACATGTACGGTATGTGTTTCATCTGTTTTCCTTGTTTTCTAAGTAGATCACTAAGAAAAGCAAACGTACATTATACCGTGCATTGATTTAAGATATTTACCTGACTGTCATTGGTCCGTTATCAAGCTTTCCAAACAAAATATTTCCATTACATCAATAAATACCTGGCAATGTTTGCACGAGGCCGTGTTTACGAACGTGTCATATATGCAGTTTATACACATACTGACATCTAATCGGGCGTTAAAACTTGAGAAAATTATGTACTCTTATTTAGATAGCAGTACAACCACAATAGCTGTGAGATTTAATAAAATATCCACGTCCAAAGTACTGCACTGATGAAACTGAAACTGTATTGTTTATTGAATCAGATTACACGGTGATCTGAATGATTATAGCGACTATACTGTATCAATTATAGCGATCTTACGGTAACGATTTCAGACGACTTTAGGATCCTTTTACGTCCAAAACGCCCTTTTGTTAGTTTAACAAAGTGTAAATAAATCTCTTTTCAACCCTTTACCTTACAATGCCTCCTTTTGACAATTTTCACAAAATGTAGACACCAAAGAGAGCTGCTCCTAGCAATATTACGGCACTGGTTTGTCGCAACTGGCGATCAAACCCGCTACCTTCCAACTCCCAAGCTGATGCTGACATTTTGTTTATGTATGCACATATATAATTAAGTCCTTGATTAAGTAAATATAAAGTTTAGCTTTTCCTCCCTGAAACCTGAAATGGACAACTCTAGTTTTCATTGTATTCTGATCCATTTTTACCTTTAGGGTTGTTTTTTACAATATATGTCAAAGTGACAAACAGTGAATATCCTGTTTAGAAGGCTCCTTAAGGAACCCTCTGATTAGGCCCTACACTGTTTGCATAAGACAAGTGTACTCCTTACAGGTAAGATGCTTGCAAATGACGCATATTTGCGTAATTAGGATTCAATAAGTTAAGCAGGAATATTTAGTTTCCATCACATATTTTACACTATCATACATGTTTGTACTATCATTCTGAAAGTGCAGTAGATACACTGGAAATTATCCATTGAACCTGAAACATAAATTGATAAATGTTAGGCTGAAATCAGGGCTACCATAAGTTGCTAAAAATCGTAAGATTTCTAAATTTTCAAGCGCGGTTTTAGTTAACGTACCATTAACCATTTCGCTGCAAAGCTCTACAAATAGTTCAGATCCAGATCAGACACATAACGCGCTGTCTGATCTGGATCTAAACTGTGACACTCATATCAATGTTTTCAACGCAAACTACGCTTAAGGTCCAACTTTTAAAAGTAAGAGCAGAAATCCGAAGATTTGGGGAAAAATCAGTATGTCCGAATAATAACAATACAGTATGCAGAATTGGTGAAATCATATTAACCCTTTCCCCAATAGAAGCGCCTTTTAGCGGATATGATTTATTCTTCCGCTGAAGAAAATAGTTCCAATTTAATCAGTAATGAATATGTATTATAGGAAATATTTTCTATGTTATAGCACATGATAGCCTAAAGCAGGTTGAAAGTAAAGCAGAATGCGCCTTAGGGCGCATTCTGCTTTACTTTCAACCTGCTTTAAGTAGTCACCTATCTTAAGTACTAGAAATAGGCTATCAGGTAAAGAGTTAAGCGAGTTGCAAAATGTCATACACATTTCCGAAAATATGGTCGAAAATGGTAATTTGCATGAACACACTATAAGTCGTAGTAGATGTTGCACGTACATATACATGTACGTATCACTCTGATACAGCTTTTGTTTAAGAAACTATAACAATACACCAAGCAGGCTTTTCGAAATCGTGTATAGCTAGTTGCTATATGTCATACACATTTCAGGGGAATCTTGTCGCTATATGTCATACAGTCACATTGTTGGGTAGTCGCTTTAAATTATAGCAGATGATTGCAATAAATGATACAGTCTACATGTAGAAGTTTGCCTAAATTTATAATCAAATGGCGATTTACGATAAACAAAAAGTGGTTGCTTTGTTTAGCGGTCTATTTAGATAACATACAGTACCGTATTGTAATATATGCGATTAAAACAAAGGGCATTTTCAAAGAACTGTTGCCAAATTTGAGAGGGAAATCGACACTCTTTGTTGTTTTTCAATCAGATCACAATTTCCTCTCTACCTACACCCTTACAAGTGTACTACGATACAAAATAAATGTATAATTGTAAGTATTACCTACGTTCGCTCGCATGGGTTCGAAGAAGATATCCAAAATTAACAGGTTTATGTTCCGACCTCTGCACAAATGTCAACATTCGTTGTTAAATCTAGTCACTTTACCCGGTCATCGTACAGTTCGTTTATACACTGTGTATAGAGGCACTGACATACACACACTCAAATTAAAGGCATGGGCTTCACATGAGACGCTTCGATGGTTTTCTTGCCTAGACATTTATACAGGTAAAAGTGTAGCCGGGTTAAAAAAGCCGCCTACAAAAGCATGCTGCATGCTTTGACTCAATCGTTGTATGGGACTAGGTGTTATCACCCAAGCTAGGTAAAGTAATGTCTTTAAAGACTTTTCCTCAGTCCATTGAGGGACCACCAGCATATTGTTCTGGAGGTGTCGATGTAACTGTAAAGCACGTGCAATACAATCTGGTGAGGTCCAGCTTATACTCATGCTCTAGTGATTTTCAATGGTTATTTCTAACCAAACTATCAAATATAAAGGTCCGGTCTCACATAAGACGATTCAATGGTTCAATATGCACCAGACCCATGCTTTTTGCAAGGAAATTGACAGTAATAATCTGGCAAGGCGTTATGACCAAAAGGTCGTCAGGAGATGTCTTTAACCATTTCACTGTTAATGGTGCCAGACGGCGCCTTTGCAAACTCTTTAGATCTGATCAGACAACGCGGCGTCCGGACAGAATTCAAACTGTTTGATACTCACATCGATATTTTTTACGTCAATGAATCTAATGTTGAAACGATCTTTCAGACAACAATATCGAAACAGACGACAATAATATTTATTGGGGCAGAATAATGCAGTCTCCACCAAAACACCTTTCCTGCTACACTCAACCACTTTAAAAACGCAACGTTTTCAAACCTTATTTTTAACGTGTTCCTGAAAAGTATGCAAACAGGTAACACGATATCATAATGTGCACGTGCATCAATTTGTTCTTTGCGCCAATGTGTTGTGAAATCATTCAAGCGATAAGTGTCTCTGACGCAATCAGTGAAATTCAATGATTTCCACGTGCACATTTTTCCTCGTAGTTCTCAGCAATACTTTTACACCGAATGGACTCTTGTGTGACTCAGGAGTAATAAAAACACAGCATGTTAAAAAAATTATCTGTTTTGTCCATGCCACGTCGTTTTGAAAATGAGCGCTAACGCGCAATTAGCCCGCTGATGACTGCTTTGTCAGCTCGCACCATATCAAGGGCATTAAATTGCAATATGCCGATATTTATGAGACTTCTTCAACGATGGAAAACTCCTGGCGATGTTCGTGAGCATCAACTATCAGGCAGGCCAACAGTAACGTAACGTCGTCAGGACGTCAATATCAGAACGTCACATATGAGAGTTTGCTTTAAAACAGCCACATGAACCACAATACAGAAACGTGGAAGTCATGGGTAAGTTTCCCGCAAAACAGTATCGCTTTTTCACAATTCGATTAAGAAATATTTATTGACAAACAATTGTGACTTTGCTATTTTTATTCATCACGCTATTTTGACTTAATATGCCGGCACATTTACTGCATCAACAATCTGAAATGTGATTTTGGGGAGACGTGTACGTCATCGTCAACCACATCTGCCACAGTGCAGAATCTCACAAGAGTCCTCCAGGAAGTGTGGATAAACCTACCACAACCCGCATCTTTCATTCAATGCGGCGTAGATGTATGCATATGGTGGATATACACGGTACTAGAGTAGTGCATTTTTAGTTCGTGTGTTTATGCCATCGAGTGATAAAATAAGAGTGTTTGGATTGTTCGATTGTCATGAAATTTCGAGTACCTTCGCAGAACACCTTGGATTATATTATGTTGGAATAGCATCGCTATCAATTGTCAATAAAATATATTGTCAAACTTTTCTCTGCAGTTGCGTTTTTAAAGTGGTTGAGTGTAGTTGTGTATATTAATGACGTTTGCAAATAGTTTAGATCCGGGTGAGATTCCGAAGAACAAGGCATCCAATCCGGGACCAAATCATTCTGCGTTTATATTGAACCATAACACAACTGGCGGGAAGGTCAAAATCAGATACATGTACAGTGGAGAAAACGTTATTATGTCCCGTTTAACCCTTTACCCCATAGCCTGATTTTAGTTTTGAAAAACGGTGACTGCTTAAAGCAGGTTGAAAGTAAAGCAGAATGCGCCCAAAGGCGCATTCTGCTTTACTTTCAGCCTGCTTTAAGCTACCACCTGCTAGAATAAAAGAATTATTCCTTCTGATACATTTTCATGACTGTATAGATTGGAATTATTTTCTTCCGCGGAGGATTAAACGGAATGCGCTAAAAGGCGCTTCTATAAGGTAAAGGGTTAAAAGCAAACGTACTCAAACGCAAAGCACTAACACGTAGAAAAGTGCAACCTTAGGACAATTCTGATAATTCAAGTTTATCTTTGTGGTAACATGTTTGCACTGCAAACGCGTTTATTATATGCCTTCGTATGATATCGAGCGTTTCCGCGTGTATCTATAGAGTAAAATACAAAAGTCTGTATCAGCCACCTTGTATCAGCCACTTTGTATTTTACTCTGACGTCGCTTTCGATTTAACGTGACGTCGCGATAACGTGACGTCGTTTACGTACATGTATTCAAATAACTAATAAATTTTGGATATACAATGATCAAAATAACTATTTTATTGTTTCTGGAGTGTGTTCAATGCATGTAATAAACACATTACCAGTTGGCAGTGCGCTACAGAGTGTTGCATTTAGCTCTCGACGTTTTTGGCGGAAACAACCGATCAGACTCGCACCAAGGCGCTCGTCAGATCGGCTATATCCGCCAAAAACGTCTCGAGCTAAATACATCACTCTGTATCGCACTGTCAACTGGTAATGTGGTTTTCTTGGGAAAGAATAACGTTTTTTCCACTGTACCTCAGGGAGCTTCCTAGTTCCTACCATCCATTTGTTCTGGGACTTAATTGTCGCAGGGGAGTTTTTGGTTATTCCTCTCTTCCAAGACTGAAATGAAGGCATGTCGGTGGTGTTGATTCCATGCGCCGCTTTGAAACGAATGGGATTAGCTGAGATCATCTTTCTGAGATCGTCCCTCATCTTTATACTCATCTCATCATTCATCGGCATTATATGAACTGTCCATTGTCACCCATCCATCCATATTTTCATAGCTTGTAAGTATGACATCTTGTTTAACATTTTCAACAACGTAGGCCTTTTCAGACTATTAACATACCATTTGCAAACGGTGTATGCCCCTATCAAATGATACCTACAAGGTCTACACTGTTTTCTTAAATATTGACCAGTATTTATTAAACTAGCCTGAATTTCAAGTAAACTGGTGCACGTTTTGATAACTACACACACATTGTAAAACATCCACAAGATAACATAATACCCCACACGACTTACTTAGTGTTGAAATAGATAAAGAAAATATATTTTAAAGTGACTTTGTTCAACAGGGGAATAGTCGATGAAAAACGTAAGAAAACTGCTCCCTCTCTACAACGGCCCTCCCAACAACGACTCCTTCCTTACAACCAACAACGTTTGTCGCTGTTACCTAAACAAGACAATTACGTCTAACTTATTTTCTGCTCTATAATTGTCTGCTGTTTTTCTCAAAGTTATATTATACGTATATAACTTGCATATAAATGGACATTTTAATAGAAGAAATATAACGATGAGTACATTTTGACAAAAAAATATAATGACGAGTGATAAAAAGCTTGAATCGAGATCATACGTAGTGTGCCGCGGCGTATGATTAGATCTGGATTCAAGCTTTTTGCAAATGTAAGCCAAGTCTTAATTGTCCCTCCTATAACAACTCCCTTCGAACAACACCATTAATCTCGGCTTCTATTGGGTTTCGTTGTAGAGAGGGAGTACTGTAGGATTTTAACCTAAAATACCCGTTTCATGGTCGTCATTTAATGACAGAAAATATCAAACAATTGTGTTATTTATTCACTGGATAATGCACGACCTTTTTAAATGACTGCATGCCAGATTTTGCCCAAAAATGTTTTTACAATTTTCGTCAGGCGTCTATATAAATACACAGGTACTTGACACATAGATCTAGATTGATTACCAAAAAAATATATATATTTTTATTTTTTGGTAATAGATCTAGATCTATGTGTCAAGTAGTAACCTGTGTATAAATACATGACTATTATAGCTTCGGAGACAAAATGTCTTTAAAAAGTATACTCTAGTCTCTATAGAAGGAGTAAAAATGCAATGGGAAAAACAAGGTACCACAAATACTAAATGTTAATTTTTTTTTCTTGAAAACACTTATTGTGGTAAATTCTGGTTCATTTGATTTGTTTTGATTTTACGTCGCTTTCAACAGTATTTCAGTCATATCGCGACGTCCAGCTAATTAAAGGTGGAGGAAGACCCCAGCAGTCCTTTATGCACTGTTTCAGGCACAAATCGGCAACTGGGTAGAACCACCGATCTTCCGCAAGCCAGCTGGAAGGCTTCCCCACATGAAAAATCCGAACGACCCTACTGGGAAAATTCTGGTTCAAGCAAAGGATTTGTTGACGGTAAAAGCTAGTATTCAACGCGTCGTCATCCATTGGGGGACAACCTCGTGAGAAACGTAGACACAACCTTACTTAAAGGGTGCCGGAAAAAAGCTGATCCCATTTCTATTCTAAGATTTTGATAGCATAATTATGTTGGTGTAGTTAAACAGATTATCAGGATAAATGCAAATTATAAACTTGCGCTCTTTTAACATCTTAATTGTCATGGATACAAACATGTGTCAACGCAAGCACACATCATTGGGACTTAAGCCTTTAAAAAAGCTGAACTCTTTCTACACCATCGTCCTTTTAAAAATAATCATAACATGTGTAAATAGTGTATACCCAGATCTGAAGGCTCCTATAGGAGCCGTCTGATCAGGGTATACAATATTTGCTTATTTAGAGCAGCATTTATTAAGCTACCCAGAATTCCACAAGAGTAACTTTGTGTTGAAAGAGTTTAAGGTCAAGAGGTTGCAGGTTTGACACTACAGATTAAGACTTGTCTACGAGTCAATCATGACAGTAAACAAAACGCCCCTTGTGATGTTAACAATCTGCCTTATATAATGGTCGCTAAATACTGTCCTGGGTTCATTAGCGGAAACGCTCGCAGCGAGTAAATTTGCTAATGGCGAACCACAGGTTCGCGTGGTTGCAACGTCGAATGCTATGTTTCTCTCCTATCAACTTCACATGTGGTTTGCCTCGAACAGGGGTACACGCGGCGAGTGGTGGTCAGCTTTCTCGCTAATGAACGTTGGACAGGTTTGGCTTTTAGCTCAAGACTTATCCAAGCTTAAATAAAGACAGGAAAACAGAATGTCTCATGTGAGTTCATCTCCAGACAGAAACTGTTATCAAAACAGAATCAATACAATTTAAGAGCACTCGTATGACTGAGTTAATGTTTTCACATCATACCGTTACCATATTGTGTTGAAACGAAACGTTTAACCCTTTACCCAATAACCTATTTATAATATTAAAGACAGATGATAGTTTAAACATATTTTTATTCCCTCAAGTATACATGGAATTGGGGTTGGGTCACAATTTATAACAACATTAGATCCGACCCACCCCTTCCTACAATGTACATATACAGAACAAGAACAATGGCATATAGATGAACAAGACAGGTGGTCACTTAAAGCAGGTTGAAAGTAAAGCAGAATGTGCCTTAAGGCACATTCTGCTTTTCTTTCAGCCTGCTTTAAACTACCACCTGCTAGGCTATATAAATTATTTGTTATGTTTATTGTTCATGAGGATATAAACTGGAACTATTTTCTTCAACGGAGGATTAAACTAAATACGCTAAAAGTCGCTTTTATGGAGAAAGGGGTTAACACGCACTCTTAGTTGATTGAGATGCCGAGTAACACATCATCTAAAAATGTTTAGAAGGGTTCAATACAGGGCTGCCATTTCTCCGGATTTTTGTTAAATATTCGGATTATTTTCAAGTACATGGTAGCTTAAAGCAGGCTGAAAGTAAATCAGAATGCGCCCTAAGGCGCATTCTTCTCTACTTCCAGCCTGCTTTAAGCAGCCAGCCACGTGTCAACAAAACTAGTCACAGGCGATGGGGTAAAGGTACGATTCGTAAATTCACACTTGAAAAATGCAAATTTGGAAATCTTAGGATTTTCTTGTGTCAACTTATGGCAGCCCTGTCAATAATAGAACTAAATTGTGTCTACAATGTTTGTTGATAAGAATATAAAACAAAACAAATGTGAAAAATTAGATCAAGCATCCATCCGTTAATCACCAAGAGCTGCACGGCGTCACTAAATCGTTCACCTTTAAAACAAAACTCTCTGATTGGTCATCCTTTACAAATGGGGATTACGTTGTTTATTAACTTTATATGAGTTGTGGATTTTAAACATAAACCAGTGTTCAATGAAAAAATTCTATTAAATACCATAATATCCAACAAACCAAAATCATTTCAGCAATACTGGTATAAGGTCTCTAGAAGTATTCCTACATGTATGCCACATATCAAAGCTATGGCCATATAAGTTTCAGAGAAGATGGTGTTTGAAAATTTCCCTATTTAAAACCGTGACCACCGAAGTAATGAACTGATATCTATACCGCTTGTCCCATGGAGCCCTTTTGACATGAAGCTATACGCTGTTCTTCTTGTCTTTCTGAAGGTATGTCCAACATCGTCTTCTACTGTAAGCGGAGTTGCCGCTGCCTTCTTCAGCGCTTTTCAGATGTGTGCTACTCTTGGAATTAGTTATTGGCTGTCCTTATATTTCTATGTTTTCTTCAGTATTGGTTTATTTCATGTTAGGAATAACTTTAAATGCTTCTCTTTCTGTAGGTTAAAGTGCGTATCTTTAACAATTTGCAAAGTTTTCTGCCATACCAATGAATGATGCTGAAATTTGAATACTATTCATGGATTCATTTTTCTATCACATGCCAAGCAATTGTCACCAATTGTACAACCAATTGCAGAGCTCTCAATGCGTTTCAAGAATGGGATAACATATGTTATGTAGAGGTGCGTACCTAAACTCCTCCTTGACGTACGCCCTGATGAATATGAAACGGATCTGAACGTAGTCTTGTCCACTTGACGACACTCTATGCATAATTATGTATGTACATGTATACTACGTACAAATAACGAATGCGTGTATGTGATACCCGCATGGTAGACAAGCCGAAGTAAATGAGTGTGGTCTACAATATCGTAGGCTTCCTTAGCATAAAAAATACGTCTACTTGTTCTTTTTGTCTCTACACTCTCTGGTAACTTCCTCAAGGATAAGTGTAGCGTATAGGCTTAAGTGTTTGCTGTAAACCCTCTCTAATGCATATTTTGTTTCTGTTCTAGAGTTGCGCTAATTCTATTCTATGCTATTGTTTCCAATATTTGTTCGAGTACTGATTACATGGAGATTCCTCGGAAGTTTGCGTCTACTGAACTTGATCCCTTGTGCTTGACGACCGGATAGAGGAGGCCAATTTTCACTGATTGCGGAGAATGTTTGGTGAAAATCATATCTTGTAGTTAAGGTGGAGATGTATATAAAGAAAGTGTTGGCGACGATCGAAGGAACCGACGACTATATGCCATGTCAGCTAAAACGGTCTAATCTAATGTATAAACATAGAAGCATAAATTCGGGGCAAAACGGTGTTTTACTTGAGACAATGTCATATGGCGAAAATATCTAATACAGTGGAGAATGTGTTATTCTTTCCCAATAAACGCGTTTACGCTAAAACTATTATTTGCAGTGCAAACAGAAACCCGGCGTCTGATCAGGCTCCAAACTGTTTGCCCCAAGATAAACATGAATTATCAGAATTGTCCAAAAGTTGTTCTTTTCTACGTTTTAGCGCTTTGCGTTTGCGTACGTTTGCGTTTAAACGGGAAAGAATAACAGATTCTCCACTGTACGTTATCTACTGTATCCGATGCATATGTTTACATAACAACTTTTTAAAGTGTGATTCTGTTGAGTAACAGCATGCCTTCCATATAAGGTAAATATTACACATGTTACAAATCCGTGTGCCTTCACAAAGCCCTAATATATGACTTCTAAAGACTCATCTTATATCGTCAATGTATGTTTCTGATAAATAGAAACAACATAAAAAGGTTTGCTCGAGGCAAACTGTTTGATATATTCTGTTAACTGTCTCTTACGAGAGAATCCGCCCGAAATTCATAGTATGATCTGAATTTTATATGGCAAGTGTAAACTACAGCTCAAGGTGAAATAGCCGATGTAAATGTCAAATAAAATATACCCTCTGTGTTCTACCTACTATAGTGTGTCTAATGGATATTCGCAGTTTGGTGTCTAGCAATCTTCTTTTCCTAAGTTCCGGTCTCTCCTATATAAACCAAATACGATATACTTGCAAATCTAAATCAGCATATGCATGTTATCCCACTAACGTTTTGAATGACATCAGGCCTTTTGATTAAAAGTACACCATGTGTCCAATTCGATTCATAATTGGTATCAACGAGACAGAAAGCGTGGTTTTGTGGCACTGCGACACAAAAAAAGATCATATATTATGAAAGATAGAAAGAGATGGTGATACGGGATGGTACCAGGAAGCAGCACATGGGACCAATACCACTGAGCTGGCTTCCTTTTAGGTTTTTGTGGAGGGGTTAATCTCGGTCAAGTAAACAAAATCATCCCATATGACAACTTGGTTTAAACATATTTTGTTGTAATAATTTACATGTTTTTCACAACATTAGCAAAGATCAGGATTGAAACGAAAGTAAAATAACTTAATTGTGTTTCCTTCCCCTATGAAAACTTAGTCCCAGAACCAAGGAAAAGTAGGAATATCTATGGGGGATTGCAACTAATATTCGCTCTTGGTATTCAATCCTTTCGGAGATTTTACTCAGAGTATAAAGACTACTCAAATGAAGATTCGTGTGAACGATATTTTGAATATTTAAGAACGGTACTAAAACAAGGGAAATTAATTGTGCACAATGGATGCGTTAATATTCCAAATAAACGCTTCTATGCTACAATTCCATTGTCAACTGCAACATAATTAGAGCCAGATTAGACGACGATTAACCCGTCAACTAAAAATGCTCAAAATATGTTACCGCTCAGATTTAAATTGAATATAAACATCTTCAAAGCAACGGTCATTTCCTACATTTTATTGAATTTCGTAAATGTTAAATTTCGTTTGAACATAACAGAACAACGTCTTTTCAAATGTACTTTCTGTTTTACAATATTATAACATTATAATATTCCCAATCAGCGCGTTTGTGCAAATACATGTATATTAGTGCACAATGCATAAATTTTTAAGTCAGATCATACGCCGACTAACTCGTTTGAACACTTATACTCACTCTTTAAGCTACAGTACTGTTGTGTATGATTTCAAACACCTGCTATTTGCTATATATTATCTCACAGCATCGCATTTCATTTTCAATTTAAAGTAAGAACAATTACATTTTTCTATTATCTTACTACTTCAATCAATGCACATTCCAAACGACGGTTTTGGACCCTTGGTTACTTTCTACAGTTAAAGTTATAAAAAGTCGTACATGTATGACGTCACTAATGACGTCAGAATAACAGATTATCCACTGTACGGAAACGGCCTATCTGAATGTTTTTGTCTTTCATGTACATGTAAGACAATCAAATACGTTTGTCTACAGAATTATACACTGACGGAATTGAAACCTCGCGCTATATCGCAAATCTCGTGCGGCGCATACGAGACTCGCGAGACTTGATAAGAGAATGTCTATCGGTAGTCAATATGATAAATGTCTGTTTCGAAGCATTGTTCACGGGTTTATATTCCCGTGAATCGATAGGAAAGTCCTCCGAGTCATTTAAATCCTATAAAATGTCAATAAAAACACTCGAGTCGGTAATTTTTCACCCCAGAAATGGCGGACAACGAGTCAAAGAGTGAAGATGTTGTCACGTGACGCATAATCTTGCAAAATTCAACCGCCGTGAGAGCTCAAATGCTCGCCTATTCAACTTCTCTGAGTTGCTCTTCCGTTTTGTATAATTCCGTGGTTTGTCACAGACTGCAAAATCGATGCCCTCAAAACCTGATTTCATACATAGACTGTTTTTACTACCAAATGATTTATTTTGCATCAAGCTAATAATGGAATTATCTAACAGTAATATCGTCGAAATCAATTGCTGGGAGCACCCAGGGATGTCTGGAAGTCTTTGGTTTGCTGATTTGCCTAACATAATTTAGTCCTAAATGTATAAATTATCAACGATGATTATTTGTTTAAAGCATATAAGTACAATGTGATGGAATATAATAATGAATTGCGTTATGAGGAAATAAACCAGGAGATTGATAACAATGTAGACCATGATCGAGTACTGTCTGTCCAAAGCTTGATTATACCACTAAATAGGTGCTTAGTGCAGCGATAAATCTATTGGCAGTCTGTTAAAATGGCTGATGTCATTATTGTATATCGGCGACAGCAAAATCGTAGAACATAGTGTTCCAGGAAAAGTACGACTCACTAGAACAATTAACCGATGTTCAGTTATTCTTTCGTTATCGTTTTCGCCGAACTGACATCATTCGCATTGTTGAGTTAATAAAGAATGATTTGGAGTTTTCAAACAACAGAAGAGGTTCCCTGCCACCAGAAATACATGTATTGCGTTCTCTTCGTTTTTACGCTACGATAGGTTTATACTGCGCATGTGCACAGTTAAGAAATCCAAAGGACTATCCAACACAGGCACCTCATTGCCTTAAATATAACCTGTTTGTAGATAGTTTCTGTCTCTTAGTTGCAGTCGGGCCTCAGACGATAATTTTGACCATTGTCCCTTGATTTCGTTGATTGTAGGTTCTTTTAAAGCAATCAAGTTCACAACATCATTTATATCACACTTTCTGATTTCCTTGATTTATTACAGAACTGTTGAATATGTTCTGCAGAACTTCTTTATTGGCTTTGTATAGCTCTATCAGAGTCAGAGTGTCTGACTGAGGAAACATGTTATTCTTGTTTTCCATGTTGATGCCATCTTATCTAGAATACCGGTATAGTAAACGATGTCGGAAGAAATACAGAGAACGGGCTACGGCAATGGTACATGTATCATCTTGCACAAGTACGCGCGGAAAGGTCCGGTATCATTCGAAGGCATATGATGAAAAAAGTGTGGAGCTTACTGTATTCCACTTGTGCATAAAAACGGCATCTTAAAATAGTAAAACTTATCTATCAGTCATTTCTATAATACTGAGTGAAAAAAAGGAAAATAAGAAAATTTATATAGATTTTTGTATAGAATCATTGTATAGAATCATTGCATCTAGTCCTATACCGGTCTGTATTATCTATAACAAGATCATGGTATCACTTGGACCACACTAATTAATAGCTAAATTACATTCAATCAAAACCAAACATGTAACAGTCGATCGCTATACCTTTTATATATTAAATACAATTCTTTGTTGATTATGTTTTAATAACAACAATAATTTAAGTTTTATCTTTACAGGTTAATTATTTTACTTTTTAACAACCAAGTAACTTCAAGTGCATGTGGGGTCAAGCTGTAAGCGCATATTTCATTTGCTGAAAAGATCACTCGAGTGTGTTCCCGAACGTTATTCATACGAGCGTGTTCCCTTACATCTGTCAAACTATGTAATCTACTGGTTTTCAGTTTCACATTGTGCGACAATATACTTAGATCTACTTCCAACAATGCAAGGCTTTAATCACTGCAGAGCTAAGAAGTTCAAAACACAATCACGAGAGCGTTTTCTAGTTCAATGTATTCTCAGTGTCAACATTCTATTTTCAATATGCCAATCAAACCGCTCGTTACAAGCCTTACTTTCGCTTCGTCTAAACCGCAAGTTGTTTGTTTCGGGAAAACAGTTGTTTTCAAAATACCGCATTCAATCTAAATTTTTGAAGTTACGGAACCAAATCAACAATCGAAAAAATACATTTTTATAGATACATAATATAACGATCGGCCGCAAAGGGTTTGGTTTTGATTGAACGTTTTTTAGTTAGTAACTCATCTGACGAAGTGACACGGTGAGGAATCGGTTGAATACAATTATAAATAGTACATACATGTACCAATAGCGGGTCAGATGCAATAATTCTATCCTAAAGACCGGCAGAGGCATACGTTTAGAATTAAAAATATATGTATTTTTAAGTCCATAACTTTGGTGTCAGTGCACTGTTGTTGCATAATCTTTAAAGCTGTATTGTTATGGTCAGCCGTAAATCGACAGCAAAGTTACTTGTTCATCGCACGTTCGCTGAATATATAATAATGGTTTATACCCTGCGGAAGTATAGTTGTGAATATCAAGTTGTCGAGGTCAGGTCAATCGTAATACCGGTACAGTGGAGAATCTGTTATTCTTTTCCGTTTAAACGCAAACGTACGCAAACGCAAAACACTAAAACGTAGAAAATAACAATTGTTTGACATTTCTCACTTTTTATTTTAATCTGAGTGGCAAACAGTTTGGAGCCTGATCAGACGTCGGGTAACCCGGCGTCTGATCTGGCTCCAAACTGTTTGCAATGGAAAAAATAGTTTTAGCGTAAACGCGTTTATTGGGAAAGAATAACGTTTTCTCCACTGTACTTACCGACGCATGATAATAACCTTTCAACTGTTATTAGCGTACATTGGTGTTTTGAAATAAATCAGGTCAGGATCCACGCTGTTTTATTGTAGGATTTGTCTGACACGAGACCCATATAATTCCTTGTATTTAACGCTTTCACCCTCAATGACGCTTAAAAGCGCGTTTGCAAACAGTTTGGGTTCTGATCAGACACCGCGTAACGCGGCGTTTGATCAGGACCCAAACTGTTTTGACATTATTATCGATATCTATTAAGTCATACAACCTTAAATCTAACTTTGAAACGTGTCTTGAAGACAACACTCATGTAGCAAACAAAAGTAAAGCGGCAAAGGAGCAAACGTATCCCGAATATTTTGATCATTAAAGGGTTAAATTACTAAAATATAATTTAATAAGTTTAAATCATAAACAAGTGTGCGTTCATAGTTGGTATAGTTTTACATATGAATATTCAGCAGATGAAATGTTAATCAATACTGTCTCTAGATTTTTGTCAGACTGCCGTCCACTAATATACTTATATAATTTCAGTCGACCATATTAGCAAGACACGATTGACAGCTGCTACAGTTTGGAGTCAGATCAGACGCCGGGTAACCCGGCGTCTGATCATGTTCCAAACTGTTTGCCACCAAGATAAAGATCAATTATCAGAATTGTCAAAAAGTTGTACTTTTCTACTTTTTAGTGTTTTGCGTTTGCGTACGTTTGCATTTAAACGGGAAAGAATAACGTTTTCTCCATTGTATTAATCTGTCTCCAATTCTGCCAAATGTTCCTCTTTCATAAAAGAAGAAGAATACTTAGATAGAGTATTTCAATCTTACAAAGAAACAGACAATATTCTTTTAAAGTTTATGTAATTTCCTTGCTTTTCATATACGGTTTCTTTGGTAAACATAGGAGTTTTCATGGTAAACAAGTACATTTTTGAAACCGAAAGTACACAGCATGCAATATACACTTCGCCCGTATGTGTCAAAGCGAGCACACCGCATTGCCAACACGACACGGTACACACTTATCACGATATTAGATTTACTGTCAGTCAGAACGATTGGAAAAGTAACGAAACAAGATATATGCAATCTAGTATGGGAATAGTTTTTGAATTTTTTTGCGCCGTAATCACGTGACCACATTTAAATGAATGATAGTATGGCAAAACGCAGGCGGTCGCACTGACCTTTGCTGTGTTGAAATATTGCTAGCGCATATAGCGAAAGTTTGTAAGTGTCGTGTTAACTATTTATCTGCAAATGGCACCAAAAGGCGACATTGCAAACAGGTTGGATCCTAATCAGAGTCTGCGTATTGCGGCATCTGATCAGAATCGAAACAGTTTGACATTCGTATCGGCATATTTGCTGTCAAAACAGTCCTTTATCTGACTTTAAATATATTGCAGCCGGTGTAGCGCAGTAGAATGACACACCCCTGCTAATATGAGTCATGGGTCATGTCACTACGTAGAACAGTGACCCGGGTCATTTTACTACGTAGAAATATGACCCCACACCGCAAAAAAGGACCCCATCGACTCGTGGTAGAATGACACGGTTTGGGGTCATTTCTCTACGTAGTATAAAGACCCGGGTCCTTTTGCACGGGTGGGTCATTCTACTGCGTTACACCGGCACTATCAAAAGCAGGCAATATTTTGGAGGTAAGAGGGTTAACCCTTTACCTCATAGCCTGTTTCTAGTTTTGAAGACAGGTGACCACTTAAAGCAGGTTGAAAGTAAAGCAGAATGTGCCTTAACCCTTTACCTCATAGCCTGTTTCTAGTTTTGAAGACAGGTGACCACTTAAAGCAGGTTGAAAGTAAAGCAGAATGTGCCTTAACCCTTTACCTCATAGCCTGTTTCTAGTTTTGAAGACAGGTGACCACTTAAAGCAGGTTGGAAGTAAAGCAGAATTTGCCTTAAGGCACATTCTGCTTTACTTTCAGCCTGCTTTAAGCTAAAATCTGCTAGGCTATATAAAATAGTTGTAATGGTAATTATTCATGAGGGTATAAACTGGAACTATTTTCTTCAGCGGAGGAATAAATTAAATACGCTAAAAGTCGCTTCTTTGGGGTAAAGGGTTAAAGAAGACGATAGAATTGGGCAGGAAAAGATAAGCTGTAACCCTCTCAATATCATGAAAACTCCAGCTTTGATTAATTGTCATCTGATTTTAGTTGTCTATTTCTTTTTGTATTTTGACGTAAGAAAAATAGATTGAGTATCGAAAAATGTGGATCCTGAACAGACGTTATATTGCAAAATATGTTATATGTAAATACACATGTATGTAAAAACAAAATATGTAAACTTATATTGTTGGAAATGTCGACTTTTTGTTTTGGTATGTGTGTAAAAAGCTTGGAGTTAGATTATTACGTTTTATTACAAGCAATAGGCACCATATTGTTATGCTAGCGGTGTACTACCGCTCATCGATTGTAAAAACATTAAAGTTCCTTTTTTTGACCGTCTGGTTTAGTTCAAAGATATTTCAAGACATCATTATTCGATAACAGTAAATAACGCAGAATATTTTCCGATTACGAGAGGAGAATGAGAAGGGCACACGTATTTGACAGTACAACTCAATTATATACAGTGGAGAAAACGTTATTCTTTCCCAATAAACGCGTTTACGCTAAAACTATTATTTGCAGTGCAAACAGTTTGGAGCAAGATCAGACGCCGGGTAACGCGGCGTCTGATCAGGCTCCAAACTGTTTTCCACCAAGATAAACATGAATTATCAGAATTGTCCACAAGTTGTACTTTTCTACGTTTTAGTGCCATGCGTTTGCGAACGTTTGCATTTAAACAGGAAAGAATAATGTTTTCTCCACTGTATCACCACACAAATTTGAACGCATTTGCTGTATTATAAATAATTATTTTGTTTTGCCTTTGGTTAAGTAGAGTTTGGTTCGTCTTAGTGCATCTAATCAACTGTAAGTATTGCATGCCGTCTTCAACATTATTCAAACTACATGTATCGATAATTTGTGGTTACTTTTAACTCTTTCAACAATTTGTGCTGTTTAATATATACTAATTACATTTGCAAACAATGTAGACCCAGATCAAAGGGTTTCATTTAGAAGCCATCTGTTCATTTTCTACTTGTTTCAATAATTTATAGCAGTATGTATTAAACTACCCAGAATTCCGAGTAGACTGGTCCATGTGTTGGTAACAAAACGATCCACAAGGGAAGCTAAACACCAAAAAGAGTTTATTAGTGTTGAAAGGGTTATCATTAATTTCAAATAAATAATCAAGTTACAGTAGAGACGACGTTATTTGTTTCCTTATACACTCAGTTACAGTGGAGAAAACGTTATTCTTTCCCAATAAACGCGTTTACGCTAAAACTATTAATTGCAGTGCAAACAGTTTGGAGCCATATCAGACGCCGGGTAACCCGCCGTCTGATCAGGTTCCAAACTGTTTGCCACCAAGATAAACATGAATTATCAGAATTGTCCAAAAGTTGTACTTTTCTACGTTTTAGTGCTATGCGTTTGCGTACGTTTGCGTTTAAACGGGAAAGAATAACGTTTTCTTCACTGTATGCTAAATTCCTTATGTCCATTGAAAACAAGATCAGACATCTGGTCCCAAGGTTATAAAACTTAAGATGAACTCTGTGCTCAAAACTCAGAAATTTTCTCAGCTCATAACACTTAAGGAGACATTTTGTATATAACAAGTATTTGCATACCATAAATCATTGTAAAAATATATCCAAATCAGGTCACTAAAATCTGCTAAAGCATGTTTTGTAAAAACTAGAGCATGTAATCAAAACAGAGTTTTGGCCACAGAGTTTGTTTTAGTTTTTATAACCTCGGGTCCTGGTATATATACTTTCATCTAAAAATGAATCGTCAGTATTCAAAAAAATATATAATTTCCATACGCCCGTAAAAAGGGTCGTATTATGGTATACCCAGCGCGTTACCCGTTTTCATATTTTAGAAATAAGTTTACCTTCATTTGGCTTATTGTAACCAAATGTAATATTCTATATGCTCAGTATACATGGAAATAGCTTTTGGTCCATTTCTGCACTTTTTTCTGATATGATTTCAATATGAAACACAACCAAAATGAACATTTAGATAAGGCATCTCTTAGATAAAAAAAATGGACTTTTCCAATATATAATAGTTGAAGAGTTCACAGGAAGCAAATTGGTTCAGAGGTCAAAAGCGATGCGAAAACCATGGCGCAAGTTTGTACAGTGGATAATCTGTTATTCTTTCCCAATAAACGCGTTTACGCTAAAACTATTATTAGCAGTGCAAACAGTTTGGAGCCAGATCAGACGCCGGGTAACCCGGCGTCTGATCAGGCTCCAAACTGTTTACCACCAAGATAAACATGAATTATCAGAATTGTCCAAAAGTTGCACTTTTCTACGTTTTAGTGCTTTGCGTTTGCGTACGTTTGCGTTTAAACGGGAAAGAATAACAGATTCTCCACTGTATGACGTCACGAATGACGTAAGAATAACAGATTCTCCACTGTAAACGTTTGCATGTACCACATTATTGACATTTTTATGAAAATTGTTGCAAACAATTTGGATTTATAACATAAATCTAGCTACAGTTATCATGAACTTAACTACCGAACATTCATTTAATTATTTATTCGGCGTCATACAGTGGAGAATCTGTTATTCTTTCCCGTTTAAACGCAAACGTACGCAAACGCAAAGCACTAAAACGTAGAAAAGAACATTTTTTGGACAATTCTGATAATTCTTGTTTATCTTGGTGGCAAACAGTTTGGAGCCTGATCAGACGCCGGGTTACCCGGCGTCTGATCTGGCTCCAAACTGTTTGCACTGCAAATAATAGTTTTTAGCGTAAACGCGTTTATTGGGAAAGAATAACAGATTCTCCACTGTAACATACATACACTTACCTAGCTACAGTTATCATGAACTTAACTACCGAACATTCATTTAATTATTTAATCGGCGTCATACGACCATTTCATGTGTCGCGGTGCCGTAAACCCCAACTCAAACCCAAATAATTTAAGGCGACAAAGAACTGATATATAAGCATTTCTGGGGACGAAATTTTTGCAGACAAAATCACTTCTTGAAAGTTCTAAACCCTCCGCCCTGCTATGCACGTGCCATCTGTCAATCTGGTTCGTCTGAAGCATTGTTTAATTTAAAGCAATTTGTTTCAGATAATACAATTAGATTTGCAAACGGTTTGGAAACAGATAAGACGCTGTGCTGCTCGGTGTCTCATCTGGATCCAAATTGCTTAAAACAGATATATCGAAGTAATTGTTAATATATACAGTACTGAATCTTATTAAATTTAAAAAAAATGCGATTCGCTTGCAATTCGACGGCAATTCGCTTGCAATTCGATGGCGATTCGCTTGCGATTTCAAAATACAAATTTACCCTCGGATAAGTTTTCTTGAGTGGTGTATCTCACAAATGTTCGCAAATATGCATTCGTTAATTTTTTCGATTCTATTTTTGTCACAACCGCTTCTGAAAATTCGCGTTAAAGTATTCAAACGTAGGATTTGTTTTTTGAAGCGCCCGATTCGATGGCAATTCGATGGCAATTCGATGGCAATTCGCTTGCGATTATCAATTTAATTTAATAAGGTTCAGTACTGTACAGTGGAGAAGGCGTTATTCTTTTCATGAAACGCGTTTACGCTAAAACTATTATTTCTATTGCAAACAGTTTGGAGCCAGATCAGACGCTAAGTAACCTAATCAGGCTTCAACTGTTTGTCACCCATAGTAGGCTGATAAAGCATTAATACCCTGAAGCTGTAATTTCCTATATTTTATCGCAATACATTTGCGTTTCGTTTGCGCTTTAACGGCAAAAATTATGCATTATCCAATGTATTTAATGGCTGACATATATCCAAAACTGTATTTTCTACAAACTGCAACAAACTTTTAAATGACTTTCTCACTAATCTGAAGCATGCAGGCGAACATTAACGTGATTGAAACCGATTGAAATAATCTTCTTTCACGGGTTTCAATAATTGGATATCGTGAAATTTCTTGGCAAATAGTATTGATTAAATAGCTACAAAACGATTGTGAATATCTGACACATTCCATCTGTAGCTATTACAGTGGATACGGTATTGCAGTAATTTTATATCGTACAGTGGATAATCTGTTATTCTTTCCCAATAAACGCGTTTACGCTAAAACTATTATTTGCAGTGCAAACAGTTTGGAGCCAGATCAGACGCCGGCTAACCCGGCGTCTGATCAGGCTCCAAACTGTTTGCCACCAAGATAAACATGAATTATCAGAATTGTCCAAAAATTGTTCTTTTCTACGTTTTAGTGCTTTGCGTTTGCGTACGTTTGCGTTTAAACGGGAAAGAATAACAGATTCTCCACTGTAGTACAACCACTAAAACGAAGACTAATTGATTATATAAAATGCAGGTGACAGCTTAAAGAAAGTGACAGATAAAACAAAAAGCTCCTTAAGGAGCGTTCTGTTGTACCTTCACCTTTCTTTCAGCAGTCACCAGTCGTAAACACCTATTAATTAACACACTTTATTGGTCGTTCGAGAGAGGTTTGATGCAACGTAATGCAAACGTAATGCAATTGAATGTAGGAAATATAACGTTGAAGGGTCGCACTGTTTGCCACTCACATTGATGACTCATTGCATGTTGTCGAACATTAGGACACTAAATTCAAGGTAAAACTTAAAGTCCGCATTAAGTTTATCCTGATTTATTCTTCAATCAGTGCCATTTAGTATATCGGGACATTATTGTACTAGAATAACCCAGAAAGTATATTGTCGGCTATTAATCTTACAAGTCTATCGTTAAATTAGTTCATGTCTCACTAAGTCCTCTGCGTGATTGTGTTATTAATCTCCCATGTCACAACGATATAACATAATTGGAGAGTACAGTGGAGAAAACGTTATTCTTTCCCAATAAACGCGTTTACGCTAAAACTATTATTTGCTGTGCAAACAGTTTGGAGCCAGATCAGACACCGGGTAACCCGGCGTCTGATCAGGCTCCAAACTGTTTGCCACCAAGATAAACATGAATTATCAGAATTGTCCAAAAGTTGCACTTCTCTACGTTTTAGTGCGTTGCGTTTGCGTACGTTTGCGTTTAAACGGGAAAGAATAACGTTTTCTCCACTGTAATACTTGTGTATGTCTATCATACTTGTTACCTCTAGAAAACCCAAACATTCCGATATTAATTGGATGTGGAGGTTTGCAGATGTTATTTACGTTCTTAAAGTTCGTCTCCGAGAATAAAGTACTTACTTAATTTCTTTGAATGATACAGAGACAAATTTTCGAGAAAACGATTTTTAGGAAAATGGAATACTTTTTATCAATATCCGTGTGTATGACGTTGCTAACGATGTAGAGGCTCTTCCGTAAACGTCTCATAACCCTTTGCCCCATGGCTTGTTTATTGTTTGGATTTAGATTTGGATTTGGATTAGTCATTGCCCGTCGCTTTAGTAGTACAGTAATCCCTATTGGGATTACATATTGTGTGTGTGTTGTTTGGAGGAAGTCGTTGTAAGGAGGGAAAATTAAGATATAGATTCAATACATGTTACTCGTCATTATATTTATTTTAAATGTCTTCTGACATGTATACAGTGGAGAATCTGTTATTCTTTCCCGTTTAAACGCAAACGTACGCAAACGCAAAGCACTAAAACGTAGAAAATTGCAATTTCTGGACAATTCTGATAATTCATGTTTTTCTTGGTAACAAACAGTTTGGAGCCTGATCAGACGCCGGGTTACCCGGCGTCTGATCTGGCTCCAAACTGTTTGCAGTGGAAATAATAGTTTTAGCGTAAACGCGTTTATTGGGAAAGAATAACAGATTCTCCACTGTATGTAACTTTGAGAAAAAAGCGGACAACACATTAAAGAAGACGATATTGCAGGCATGAAATGTTTTGACATACAGGTCTTGTTGGGGAACAGCGGCAAGGGTCGTTGTAAGGAGGGGTCATTTTGGGATGGCCGTTGTAGGGAGGGAACACTGTACTTTAGTCACACCGCAACTTCTGGCAAATTACACTTTGAGGAAGACCCCAGGAGCCATTTATGCACCGTTGGAGGCACACATCGGCAACTGGATACAATGTAGAACCACTAGCCATCTGAATTGTTTCCTCAAATGAAAACATCTGAAATGCCCAGACCGGGATTTTAACCCACAGCGGTGAGGGGCTTAGTTATAGGCAGTCACAGTGACTTTAACCCAAAAGCTACGGATGCCCTGTCTTGTTTTGAAGACTTGTGATCATTTAAAAAAAGGTTGAGAGTTAAGCAAAATTCTGCTTTACTTTCAGTCTGTTTTAACATACAGTCTGATATTGAAAATATGCCGAGCGATATATGTTTATGGCTGCATAAATTTGAACTATTTTCTTCAGTGGCGGAATAAATTGAATGTACTAAAATCCGCTTCAATTGTGGGGAGGCTGATAAATTTGTCGGTAAATGTTTCATACTGTCCTCCGTAAATGTCTCAATTTCTTCAATAAAAGGGATCTACAAAAATGGAACAAAGCTGTTCTCAACTTCTTCAAATGTTTTAAAAGTTATTACATAACAATATTTCAAACTAGAACATGTTATGTTTGTGTAACACATTATCCCCAATTGTGACCAGAGACGACTAGTACAGTGGAGAATCTGTTATTCTTTCCCAATAAACGCGTTTACGCTAAAACTATTATTTGCAGTGCAAACAGTTTGAAGTCAGATCAGACGCCGGGTAACCCGGTGTCTGATCAGGCTCTAAACTGTTTGCCACCAAGAAAAACATGAATTATCAGAATTGTCCAGAAATTGCAATTTTCTACGTTTTAGTGCTTTGCGTTTGCGTACGTTTGCGTTTAAACGGGAAAGAATAACAGATTCTCCACTGTATGGTATTTCAACACTTTCGTGTTCGATCCTTTTACTCTCAATGACGTCATTAAGGGCATTTACGAACATTTCTTATCCTGATCAGACATCTGACCAGGATCAAAACTGTTTTCCCCTTGTTTTGAAATTATGTCAGGTACAGTGGAGAATCTGTTATTCTTTCCCGTTTAAACGCAAACGTACGCAAAGGCAAAGCACTAAAACTTAGAAAAGAACAACTTTTGGACAATTCTGATATTTCATGTTTATCTTGGTGGCAAACAGTTTGGAGCCTGATCAGACGCCGGGTTACCCGGCGTCTGATCTGGCTGCAAACTGTTTGCACTGCAAATAATAGTTTAAGCGTAAACGCGTTTATTGGGAAAGAATAACAGATTCTCCACTGTATACTGCCTTAAATTTAACTTTGAAACGATGATGCAGACAGCAATATTGAAGCAGACGAAAATATTGCGATGAATGGGGTAAATTCTCACTATAAATTTGATTATGAAAGGGTTAAACAGAAAGGAAAAAATATATGACAGGGGAAGTGGGTTAAAGATATATCAGCCCATCTTTATAGAACATTTGCAAGTTAAGGGTGTATCAATGTCATGAGCCATTTTTTTCAAAGTATTAAACTTTTTTTCTATCATTGTTTTTTTGGAAGAGCTATTTATGATGAATGAAAAAATGAAAAGAAATATATATGGTGGTGTCCTTTTTTTTGAGCTACAACGATTTGAAAAAGGTATGTCAAATTTGGACTTTTTCTTTCAAATTTTACCCATTCAGAGTACAAGCTTCAAAAAAAATATATTTCAAAACAAAACAAAAATGTTAATTTGGGTTTTCTTTATTTATTTCATGTCTATGGTGGTATGTTCACATACATAAACCAAATTTAGACAAAGCAGGCACCAGGTTTGAACAATATGGATCCTTGAATATCAAAAATATGCTTTATATAGGGCATGATTTTATTAGATTTTTTATTTTATGAAAAAAAGTAAAAAAGTTTGAAAATGAAATAGTTCTAGTATTTAACTGTTTCTTATATTCTACCAGATGAAAGCCCATACTAAGGCAGTTCAAAATATGAAAAGAAATTGAAAGGTCAGTGTTGAAAATTTTGAGTTATTAAAGTAAAAAGAGTTATCGCCCCTTACAAAATTTACAAAAAACTTCCATATCGATGATATTTAGAGCTTTATAAATATCACATTTGGTGCCTTTTTTTCTTAAATTAGTTTTTGTATGAAGAAATACTACCATAGATAGGAAATAAATAACACAAAACCAAATTATCATATATGTTTTATTTAAAATGGGGTTTATTGAAGCGGGCTGTTTGAAAAGGACAAAATAAGAGGAAGTGGGTGGGGTAAATTTTACATGGCCGTAGAGCCAACTGTTGTTCACAAAAATGTACACTTTTTCTATTTATTCATTCATCTTAAATAGCTCTTCAATACAAAACCATCATAGAGTGTTTTCATATACTTTGAAAAGTTCCCAAATTCATGACATTGATACACCCTTAAACATAACAATAATGATATTTTTGTAAAACCTTCAAACTGGCAAAGGGAAGTTAAAAAATACGCCCATAGCCATTGACATTAGTTGAAAGAATGATCGCATACAGTGAAAAAAAACTTTATTCTTTCCCAATAAACGCGTTTATGCTAAAACTATTATTTGCACTGCAAACAGTTTGGAGCCGGCGTCTGATCAGGCTCCAAACTGTTTGCCACCAAGAAAAACATGAATTATCAGAATTTTCCCAAAATTGCACTTTTCTACGTTTTAGTGCTTTGCATTTGCATACATGTACGTTTGCGTTTAAACGGGAAAGATTGACGTTTGCTCCTCTGTACAAACAGGTGCGAGACGAGTGGGCGACATTTCGGATTCGTCTAGAAATTAATGACACGCACATCTGTATCTGTTGAGTTTTACCTAGTGCAAGAAAACATGACATATATCAAGCTACAGTGGAGAAAACGTTATTCTTTCCCAATAAACGCGTTTACGCTAGAGCTATTATTTGCAGTGCAAACAGTTTGGAGCCAGACCAGACGCCGGGTAACCCGGCGTCTGATCAGGCTCCAAACTGTTTGCCACTCAGATTAAGATTAATGTTCAGGTTTGTCAATTGTCTTTTTTTACGTTTTAGTGCTTTGCGTTTGCGTACGTTTGCGTTTAAACTGGAACGAGTAACGTTTTCTCCACTGTAAGACAGCAATAATCAGTGTCCTTGTTCTTTTGAACCTTTCACTGCCAATACGTTTTCAATTTTAAAGAATCGTCGTTTGCTTTAAGTTATGAAATTTAAAGTTTACGTTTCTTGAATAACGAAATATTGAAATGAGTGCAAAACAGTTTGGATCCTGATCAGATGCCGCGTTACGCGGCTTCTGATCAGGACCCAAACTATTTTAAATTAAACATTGTACTCGGGATAATAAAATGAAGAGGTTGAACCTGACTGGTATACTGAACATATTCACTCAGCCATGTAGCCTTTTTAATGAGATAATATTGCCTGATGGGAAACAGTGTAGCTACTAAGAATGATGAACGTCCACTTGAAGCCATATATTGAGGAATCTTCTCATGTATTGCTGCCCTGGGGCCCGTTTCATAAAAAATCGTACGACAAAACCGATCGTAAGTCAAAACATAAAACTACTTTTAATTTCTGATTTCTCTATCTAATCTTGTCTTGTGACATTTGTTTTGGAATCGTCTTTGCAAGACGATTCCAAAGAGATGTCACAAGAAAGGATTAGATGGAAAAATAAAAGATAATTTAGACTTTTATTATCTGACTTACGTCAACGTTTGTCATTCGAAGTTTAATGATACGGGCCCCTGGTTACATTTGTTACATGGGCTAAATTTCGAATACTAATTTGCAAGTAAATTTATAGGTTTTTTATTCTGATTTTATTACGAAAAGATAACTTGAGATTTTATATATTGCCAAACCTATTCTGATTATAAATTGCCGTCCGCTAATACATGCACTGGTGTCGTCCTTTCCATCAGCCTGACTCTAGTATAACACTTGTATAGAACTATATACGCAGATACATGTAACTAGAAATGACACAATATTAGTACTAGCCCGGTATTTAACAATATTCAGTTAAACCCTACAATTATTGCATTTAAAATAATAGGACCCGGGGTTATGAGTTTAAAACTATGAACTCAAAATGCAAGTTTGATACATGCTCTAGTTTTTACAAATGAAAGCATGCTTAAACTTTTTAAAGTAACCAACTTTAGATGTATGTTCCAGTAGAATTATTATATGCAAATATATACTATTTACAAAATGTTTGCTGAAGAGTTATTACATGTAGCTGAGAACAATTCTTAGATTAGAACACAGAGTTTATTTAAAATTTGATCACCTCATGCCTGAACGCGGGGGGGGGGGGGGGGGGGGGGGGGGGGCTATCTAGTACCAAATTGCCCCATTAAAATTGCCAGCACCAATTAGGCTCAAAGAGATTATTAAAAGCTTATATAATGTATCTTTAAATATGTGTCTTTTAATATCTTTGGCGACCGAAACTATCATACGAGACATTAATCTAACTATTTCATGGTAAATTAATCGTGCTGGTTTTACCCCCATTCACCGTTTCATTGTCGTCTGCTTTAATTTTGTTGTTTGCAATATCGTTTCAAAGTAAGGTTCAAAGTTGTTTGGCTTAAAACATATCGATACGTGTGTGAAACCGTTTAGATCCTGATGAGACGCGCGTCTCATCAGGATACAAACTGTTTTCAAACGTGCTTTTTGGCGTTAGTGAGAATGGAAGGGTTAAGCCATAACGACAATGCAAAAGTAGTCTGGTTATTTGTTTTAACCTCTAAACCGCCTTATCTCGAGTACAACGATTCTTTGTAAACAGTTGTGCTTTATATAGTCTAAGGCGGAATCTGTTTACGATTCGATATATTTGGAACCCTTGTTTTTTTCTCAAAATACTTGAAATTTTAAATTTGAGATATAAAAGCAGACGACAAATCTTAAAATTGGATGATCTCATGAAAATGAAGGGGTTAATGGAGGCAAAAACAAATTGTACTAAACTAATATGTATTTAGGCTTTGCCTATGGACGAAAAAAAGCAAAATTATACTAATGAAAACGGAATATATCTATCATGCCAGTGTGTGATCAGCGCTCTTTTATCAGTTCGTTGTGTATTCCAGATCACACTCGAGGCTACGCCTCTCGTGACTGGATCTGGATTACACAACCGACACGAACTTTTATTATATACCTAAATTGTTTTGGGACAAGATCGATATGTTGTTAAACCAAATAATCAAATAGATCTATAAGCACCCGTGTATACAATGTTAAAAGTTAAAACTCCTCCGTACACCTATAATGCAATCTGAAACTATTTTTGGAAGTCATATGACCACCAATAATGACGTCATTATTTATATTGATGGCGTATTGGTAATCCGTTATTTTTATCGGTTCGATTAAGAAGTAGATTTTTTAAAATAACGTACATTTAAGCGTTTAAGGGTATGCATTGAACTGTTTGAAGCTTTGTCCTTTGGAGAAAATCATTTCAAGTGAGTCTTTGGGGTTATTTATGCTTAAAATGGTTTAAAAATAGCACCGAAATCGGGAATTCCGAAACGTCACGCACAACTCTTCGTAAAAGCCGTGACGTCATCATCCAAGATGTCAGCCCCCATGTTTTGTAGTTGCCTAGTTTTGAGGAAATTATTCACGCGCAAATCAAACACTTTTCAAAGTCTGTCAGTGATTGAATAAAATTGGAATACCTTTGATTTTATCATGCATTACTTAAGAACGGAAAAAAGGCAAGCCTTTTTTCCGTATCATAAATTCAAAATAAACAATTTATTGTACAGTGGAGAAAACTTTTTTCTTTCCCGTGTAAACG
The DNA here is from genome assembly GCA_922989275.2 of Gari tellinella. NCBI lineage: Eukaryota > Metazoa > Mollusca > Bivalvia > Cardiida > Psammobiidae > Gari > Gari tellinella. The sequence goes on along the minus strand of OV277867.1, from coordinate 12,720,035 downwards.
AAACGAAACGCAAAACTCTAAAACGTAGAAAATGTCAATTTCTAGACATTTCTTACAATTCATTTTCATTTGAGTGGCAAATAGTTAGGACCCAGATCAGACGCCGGGTTACCCGGCGTCTCATCTGGCTCCTAACTGTTTGCAGTGGAAATAAACGTTTAAGAGTAAACGCGTTTATTGGAAAAGAATAACACATTCTCCACTGTACTATACGAGCCTGAATAATATACACATTATGTGAATACAGTGGAGAAAACGTTATTCTTTCCCAATAAACGCGTTTACGCTAAAACTATTATTTCCAGTGCAAACAGTTTGGAGTCAGATCAGACGCCGGGTGACCCGGCGTCTGATCAGGCTCCAAACTGTTTGCCACCAAGATAAACATGAATTATCAGAATTGTCCAAAAGTTGCACTTTTCTACGTTTTAGTGTTTTGCTTTTGCGTACGTTTGCGTTTAAACGGGAAAGAATAACCTATTCTCCACTGTATATTAATCTTACTGGTTTACGTAATACAAGCGTAAAAATAGGTTAAAATGTTTAACATGTCCTATTAAAACATAAAAACAGTGTTATCATATTATAGGTTAAACCCTTTTACTCTCGATGACATCATAATGATGATTTAAGAAAGATGAGTTTTTGCTAATCCCATTCGTTTGAAGCAGCACATGGGAGCAAAAACACCAGCCTGCCTTCCTTTTAGTTGTTTGCAGAGAGGATAATCTCGATCTAACAAACAACAAATATTTCCTACCGGCGGTAGTGGCCCAATGGTAACACCATTGGACTACGGTACCAGGGGTCGTGAGTTCGATCCCCCGCCGGACCAGCGGTCTGACTAGGGGATATTTTCTGAATCCCCGATGATGTACAGGAGTGTCCGTGAGCAAGACATGTACCGCGAATTACTCCTCTCCACCCAGGGGTTAAAATGGGTACCTGTGTAGGGTCTGAGTCGGTAATGCGGCTGCATTTGACGCCATATGTTAGCAGCGCTCAATAGTGTAGGCATGATGGCTCAGTGATAATAGGGGGAGTAAATGTACAGTCGGGTGAGCGGTCACTCGGACTGAAAGTAGATTATAACTTGGTATATTACTTTACTCCGTGCCTTGTTTATAATACGACGAGAAATTGTAGAATAACAGATTCTCCACTGTATTCATTTGACATTTGTGATGAATTCCATATGTGAATAGACAGAAATCTCTGTGAAACAAAATAGGTTCAGTGGAGAAAACGTTATTCTTTCCCGTTTAAATGCAAAACGTACGCAAACGCAAAACACTAAAACGTAGAAAAGTGCAACTTGTGGGCATTTCTGATAATTCATGTTTATCTTGGTGGCAAACAGTTTGGAGCCTGATCAGACGCCGGGTTACCCGGCGTCTGATCTGGCTCCAAACTGTTTGCAATTGAAATAATAGTTTTAGCGTAAACGCGTTTATTGGGAAAGAATAACGTGTTCTCCATTGTATGTCTCGAATAATACAAACTCTTGATAATTTGCGTTCCTTTGTCATATATCATGGTAATCAAAATTCTGAATGATTTTGTCTGTGAGTTTTGTCTTTTTATAAGGGCTTTTTAGAACCTTCTATCCGAGAATGTATATATATTGGCAAGGATGAAAGTGCTCAAGAAAACATACCATACATATTAACTTATTTTCAACTCCCTGTGGCCAATTATATTTGCTTCATCTAGCATTGTACATGTAGTATCAGTATATACTTTGATATTCAACCCTTTCACTCTCAGTGATGCTTTATAGCGGTTTTCAAACAGTTTGGATCCTGTTCAGACGCCGCGTAATGAGGCATCTGATCAGGACCCAAACTATTTGAAACTCTTATCGATATCTATTAAGGTTTACAACGGTGAAGGAGTAAAATCTCCCGAATAATTTGATAATAAAAGGGTTAAATACGAAATGGTATGCTGTAAATGTCAAAGACCAATTAGTTTATTTGTGCATTGAATGTTTATGTCACCGCTGTTTAATCTTATTGTCAAACAATGTTTTGCCCTATACAAAACCTATTTTGATAAAACTATAATTAAGGTATATCAATATGTTTAGTAACAATACGCGTACATGACATTCCCCCATTCCATTGTAGTGTGTACAGTGGAGAATCTGTTATTCTTTCCCGTTTAAACGCAAACGTACGCAAACGCAAAGCACTAAAACGTAGAAAAGAACAACTTTTAGACAATTCTGATAATTCATGTTTATCTTGGTGGCAAACAGTTTGGAGCCTGATCAGACGCCGGGTTACCCGGCGTCTGATCTGGCTCCAAACTGTGTAACCCGGCGTCTGATCAGGCTCCAAACTGTTTGTATTGTAAATAATAGTTTTAGCGTAAACGCGTTTATTGGGAAAGAACAACGTTTTCTCCACTGTACGTGTATGTCTTTAAGAGAAATCCCTTCTCTACGGCTAAAGAGATATTTGTAATGGTGTGTAGCAAAACAATAATATAGCGTTTTTTTATGTATTGCATCCTAGTGAAGTTACAACGCATTTTGTTAGTTACAATGCATTACTCATTACGATACTAAAAGTTCAATTTAACTTGGTAATTGCACTATAGATAATTCTTTCTTCAGGAATATATGATTATTGGTTTCTTTGTTCAACTGAACTCTGTACTGTACATGTTATCAGCAATGTATATCGTCAAATCAACATGAAAACCGACTTTGGCATACAAAGCAATGCACTTTGTAAAAAATTACCTTATCATCAATACTGAACTAATGCACCCCTTAGGCTGAAAATGAATAATTCAAGTTTCCACTAAGTTTATTCAATTTCAACATATTAAGGTTTTATTGTTCTTCAGTATATTTCTAAGTGACAAACAGGGTTGACTATGACCAGATGGTTTTTTACTTACCGGTAAGATGTGAAAAATAGTCTCCTGAACTGAATCTATACAATTGTTCACTAACTAGTACATGTACATGTATCGAGGACTCTTCGGATAGCCTATTTTAATTTGACTTTGGAACATTAAACAGACAACAGGTTTAAACTAACGATGCTGAAGCAGTAAAATCAGATAATACGTGAAACTAAAGCAAAGTACAACACTCTCATATGTCAACAAGTCATGTTTAACCCCCTCACTGCCAACACGTAATCTGTTTGAAACAATATTGTAGACTGCATGTATATGTATTTCTCAAATCTAGAACTTAGGTAAATTACTGTAAATTGACTCAAGACAGATAGCAATAAATATCAAACAGTTGGATCCTGAGTAGACGCTGTGTACGTGGTGTTTGGTTAGAATCCAATCTGTTTACAAGTAATGATTGAACTCGGAGTAATGTGATTAATCCTTTCATGATCAAATCATTTGGGAGATGATAACCCCTTCACCGCTTTATTGTCGTTTGCCTTTTCTTTTGTTGTCTGCAAGACATGGCTCAATATTCATATAGTAGATATAAGGTTGTATGACTTAATAAATATCGATAGGAGTGTCAAACAGTTTTGGTCCTGATCAGACGCCGCGTTATCTACTATATGAATATTGAGCCATGTCTTGCAGACAACAAAAAAAAAGGCAAAACGGACCCAAACTGTTTTCAAACGCGTTTTAAAGGGTCATTGAGAATCGAAGGGTTACGTTATTTAGGGTTAGGGTTATGGTTTGTTAAAAATGCACACGTCATAAGAAACACGACACCGTTTGTCATGACGCTGACCATACATAAACAAAATGAGAGACGATATTCTTTTTTATAAATTGTTCTTAAAAGTATACTCAACACGACCACAAAGCAACAAACACAGAAATGACAGTTTTTGAAGTGTTGAAATATTGGTCGTTTATTAAAACATAAGAGGGAAAGAGTTTGTGACCTGTATTATTTGGCTCTGATCTGGCTTCACGCTTTCACTGGATACAGTTGTCTTAGCGCCCAAACGTTTTATTAGACGTAAAAATGTTTCCCTGTTAACCCCTTACAGTACTGAACCTTATTAAATTAATTTGACAATCGCAAGCGAAACTTCAAAAAACAAATCCTACACTTGAATATTTTTACGTGAATTTTCCGAAGCGGTTGTGACAAAAATGGAATCGAAAGAATTAACGGAGGCATATTTGCGAACATTTGTGAGATACACCATTCAAGAAAACTTACCCGAGGGTAAAATTACTATTTTGAATCGCAAGCGAATTGCCATCGAATCGCAAGCGAGTTGCCATCGAATTGCAAGCTAATCGCAAAAATTGTTAATTTATTAAGGTTCAGTATTGTACCTTATAGAATCGCCTTTTAGCGTATTCCGTTTAATTATCTGCGGAAGAAACTAATTCCAATCTATACAATCATGAACATGTATCAGAATATATCGGAATATTTTCTTAATTCAAGCAGGTGGTAACTGAAAGCAGGTTGAAGGTAATTCTGCTTTACTTTCAACATACTATAAGTAGTCACCTATTTTCAAAACTAGAAAGGCTATGACGTAAAGGGTTAGACGATTTCGTACATGTACATGGGAGAATCAATTATAAAAATGCGGAGAAATTCGGATCACATCAGACAACTCGATACTCGACATATCCGCTGCAATCAAACTGTAACAATTTTAATGGCATTTTCTATCGGAAGACTTTCAGGAAAATAATCTTTGAAGATTTTCTTCAGACAAATGTTTAGCATAACGTATTACTGTGCAAAAATGAACTTTGATTTCTACAAATAGCGGAAAGAAAACAACACGACATCATTGCAACTCAATCAAGTTACACAAACAATTTGCATCCCTAAACATTCTGCATTATTCTGCCTATTTTGTTGTTAGAATGTCAAGCAGTTTGGACCAAGATGAGACACCTAGTAACATACAGATCAAAAATATACCCGGCGTCTGATCAGGCTCCAAACTGTTTGCCACCAAGATAAACATGAACTATCAGAATTGTCCAAAAGTTGTTTTTTTCTACATTTTAGCGCTTTGCGTTTGCGTACGTTTGCGTTTAAACGGGAAAGAATAACAGATTATACACTGTATAATGTTATACATTCATGTTATCATAAACAATGTTTGTTTTTTCTTCAATTTTGGCTATTGCCTTTCAGTTTTCTGCTCTCAAGTATGACATTTATAAAACTTTAAAAGTTATGTTCTTTTCTTGGGCCAATTGCCTATAGGTACAGTGGAGAATATGTTATGCTTTCCCGTTTAAACGCAAACGTACGCAAACGCAAAGCACTAAAACGTAGAAAAGAACAACTTTTGGACAATTCTGATAATTCTTGATTATCTTGGTGGCAAACAGTTTGGAGCCTGATCAGACGCCGGGTAACCCGGCGTCTGATCTGGCTCCAAACTGTTTGCACTGCAAATAATAGTTTTAGCGTAAACGCGTTAATGGGGAAATAATAACAGATTCTCCACTGTATGACGTCACGAATGACGTCAGAATAACAGATTTTCCACTGTAGTTGCACTACATACAGTAACAACTCTCTATTGCGATCACTAAATTAAAGGCTTATTGATTTTAAAACAGACAGATGCCAACTTAAAGCAAGATGACGGTAAAACTGCATAGTTGCTGAAAGCAGTCAGCTTATAATTAATTAAACACAATTAAGATATCTTACTGAATATAGATAAATTATAGTAGTGTCTTTAGGTTAAATGAAGTGATAAGGGAATGGAACGCAAAACACGAGATTAAGTGAGTCCATGCATCGAATATCTTAGATCCATTATCAAGTCACAGAAAGCTAATAGTTGCATGTACGATGAAGATTTGTATTTTGTACTTTGAGATATTTCTTCCAACTGATTGTCGCAACACACGCAAATATACCATTTTTTATGTAACAATCGTTCCACTTGATACAGTGGTGAAGACGTTCTTCTTTCCCGTTTATACAGTGAAGAATCTGTTATTCTTTCCCGTTTAAACGCAAACGTACGCAAACGCAAAGCACTAAAACGTAGAAAAGAACAACTTTTGGACAATTCTGATAAGTATTGTGTTATTGGTTGTTACTATGAAAGAATCGTGTTAAGATGTGTTATATTTTTGAGAAATATTAAATGCCCATCAAGAGTAATGCTTTCTGTGATACTTAATACCACGTTTATGAAAAATTGTGGTCTAACAAGCTTGCAAGGATGACGTCCGCAAAGGCACCCACCCAGTTTCGACTCGCTTTTGGCCGGAGTTAAATAACTTGTTGTTCACACACACGCACATACTCGTACAGTGGCGAAAATGTTAATTTTTCCCGTTTTAACGCAAACGTACGCAAGCGCATAGCACTAAAACGTAGAAATGTACAACTTTTGGACAATTCTGATAATTCATGTTTATCTTGGTGGCAAACAGTTTGGAGCCTGATCAGACGCCGGGTTACCCGGCGTCTGATCTAGCTCCAAACTGTTTGCACTGCAAATAATAGTTTTAGCGTAAATGCATTTATTGGGAAAGAATAACGTTTTCTCCACTGTATAGTCGATATAATTCTGCAGCAATCTTCATATTTGATACTGTGGTGAAGACGTTACTCTTTACCGTTTAAACGCATACGAAACGCAAACACAGTGCTGTCACATTGCCTGTCTGATCAGGCTCCAAACTGTTTGCCACTTAGATTGACATTAATAGTCAGGATAGCCAGTAAGTGTCAATTTCTTAATTTTATTGCGTTTAGTTTGCGTTTAATCCTTTCCTTGTTGGTATTTATTATCATTTTGGACTCTTCTAGTACTTTTTTTTTTAAACCAGTCTATTGTTGCATTGTTGATATGACAACAAAATGAAATTAAAATATCAGACAGTGTAGACCCTAATCAGAGGGCTCATTTAGGATCCCTCTAATAAGGGTCTACACATTTTGCATCTGTAATCAAAAATCTCTACAGCGGACTGTAGGGTTGAAAGGGTTAAACTGTAAAGAATAACGTCTTGTCCACTGTATGTTGCCCCTGTTTACGTTTTAGTGCTTTGCGTTTGCGTACGTTTGCGTTTAAACGGGAAAGAATAACAGATTCTCCACTGTACATACCTGTGAATAGAACTGTTGAAGGAATGTTTTCTTTGGTGCTGGAATGAGAACTTCTAGATGAGGCTTCAGGAACTCCATCTGGTTGGCCAGGAACACCCTGTAAAACTACAACTATTACTCCATATCAAGACAAAGGATACCACTACCTCATTTCAACATATCCTACAGTGGAGAAAACGTTATTCTTTCCCAATAAATGTGTTTACGCTTAAACTATCATTTACAGTGCAAGCAGTTTGGTGCCAGATAAGACGCCGGGCGTCTGATCAGGCTCCAAACTGTTTGCCACCAAGATAAACATGACTAGTCAGAATTGTCCAAAAGTTGCACTTTTCTACGTTTTAGTGTTTTGCGTTTCGTTTCGTTTCGTTTCGTTTAAGGGGGAATGAATAACGTTTTCTCCGCTGTAAGTCTTATAAATGTTGTTGATCACAATTGTAAGCAGATAAAAATAGAGGGATAAAATCTAAAATCATCATGTCAAATTCAAGACTGATTTTTATGTCTTCTGACAATTTGACATTTGGCGTTGGTTGTTTTCTATTCAAGGCAAGATTCTATCTTGGTACATTAGCACTTGTAATCAAGGAAATACCACCGACACAGATAAAAGCAAAACCTTGCAACGTCGGCTTTAGTTTATTAGATTTTGCAAAGAAATTAGAAATTGTATCTAATTAATATGTATCCTGTAACAGGCTGTACAACTCATTGCTAGACCATCGAGTGTGATTGTGTTTTAATATCTTATATTTACTGCAAACAAGTATGAAACATTAATATCATCTTCGGCTCAAAACAGTTGACACGCAAAACGACAGAAATATTCCCCCAAAGTCTTACATGCCTAAATGTAATTGAAGTTGTTTCTTTTCTACGTCTTTTATATATAGCCCATATATTCATACAGTGGATAATCTGTTATTCTTTCCCGTTTAAACGCAAACGTACGCAAACGTAAAACACTAAAACGTAGAAAAGTGCAACTTTTGGACAATTCTGATATTTCATGTTTATCTTGGTGGCAAACAGTTTAGAGCCTGATCAGACGCCGGGTTACCCGGCGTCTGATCTGGCTCCAAACTGTTTGCACTGCAAATAATAGTTTTAGCGTAAACGCGTTTATTGGGAAAGAATAACAGATTCTCCACTGTAGCCCATATATTCATACATGTTATCTTTACAGCAAAATCTCTGTATCACGACCACTAAAACGAAGGCTTGTATAAATGTCAGATGATAGGTTAAACCAAGCTTTAAACGAAATGAAAAGAAAACTCAGTACAATAAATGTGTTTATTTAAAATTAAAAATAATAATTTTATCCTATGCATACATGAACTTGTATAACCATGTATATGTTCGATGCAGACAGTAATTGTTTAAAGAAAGACCATACGCCGAGTAGTAGTAAAGTGCATAGTATCTAACATTGTTTCAAAACATAAAATGTTATTCAGACCTAAAAAGCGTTTATAAACTCCAAGACCTGATTCCATTAGAAAAGGCTTTTAGACGAATTAGACTTTTAGTGCCTATAGTTTGACACTAACACTTAACCTTTTCGCTGCCACGACATCATATTCTCTAAACAAATGTCATCTGCCTTTTTTCCCATATTCAAATGTTGAATACAGTGGAGAATCTGTTATTCTTTCCCGTTTAAACGCAAACGTACGCAAATGCAAAACACTAAAACGTAGAAAAGTGCAACTTTTGGACAATTCTGATAATTCATGTTTATCTCGGTGGCAAACAGTTTAGAGCCTGATCAGACGCCGGGTTACCCGGCGTCTGATCTGACTCCAAACTGTTTGCACTGGAAATAAACGTTTTAGCGCAAACGCGTTTATTGGGAAAGAATAACGTTTTCTCCACTGAAATAAAGATATATTTCTCAAGATATAAGTGCAGACGCAAGTCAGACAGAGCCTATAAAAGAAAAGTGCTGGGCATCAACATATATACATGTAACGAGGAATGCACTGCAACCATGTTGACATTACAAGCATTTACAAGAGATTACAAGTAATTACATATGATATTTGTTTCTCTGTTTTAAAACAGAAAGTTTTAAAAACATATTACATCTGCTTTACTTAAACCCTGCGTCAATATATATGTACAGTGGAGAATCTGTTATTCTTTCCCGTTTAAACGCTAACGTACGCAAACGCAAAGCACTAAAACGTAGAAAAGAAACATTTTTGGACAATTCTGATAATTCTTGTTTATCTTGGTGGTAAACAGTTTGGAGCCTGATCAGACGGCGGGTTACCCGGCGTCTGATCTGGCTCCAAACTGTTTGCACTGCAAATAATAGTTTTAGCGTAAACGCGTTTATTGGGAAAGAATAACAGATTATCCACTGTAAAACGGGAAAAAAATAATGTCTTCTCCACTGTAAGCTTACCCATTTCCCTACTACAGTGGAGAAACCGTTATTCTTTCTTAACAAATGCGATTATGCTAAAACTATTAATTCCATTGCAATCAGCTCGGATCCAGATCAGATGGTTAACACATAGAAACAGATAGTGAAAAATGTCAAAAAGTGTTTTCTACATTTTAGTGTTTTGCGTTTGCATTTCGTTTGCGTTTAAACTGGAAAGAATAACGTTGTCGCCACTGAACAGTGGGTAAGACAATATGTGTGTTAAAATAAGTATTTGATTGGCAGCATGGAGCAATACAGGCAAGTTCGGATTCACCCAATACCCCTTAACTCTTTCCTCCCTGAAACTTTAAATGGACAATTCTAGTTTCCATTTTAGCATAGTCCATTTCTGACTTTTAAGGGTTGTTTGGCATTATGACAAACAGTGAAGACCCCGATCAGAGGGCTCCTTTCGGAGCCCTCTGATCTGGGTCTTCACTATTTGCATAGGACAAGTGTACTAATCACATGTACACTGTTTGAAAAAGACGCATATATGCGGGACTAGGGTTCAAAGGGTTAAATACGCATTTTACGCCTCTTATAAATGTATACAGTGGAGAATCTGTTATTCTTTCCCAATAAACGCGTTTACGCTAAAACTATTATTTGCAGTGTAAACAGTTTGGAGCCAGATCAGACGCCGGGTTACCCGGCGTCTGATCAGGCTCCAAACTGTTTGCCACCAAGATAAATATGAATTATCAGAATTGTCAAAAAGTTGTACTTTTCTACGTTTTAGTGTTTTGCGTTTGCGTACGTTTGCGTTTAAACGGTAAAGAATAACAGATTCTCCACTGTATCTCCCCTACAAACAGATACATGTATTTTCAATTTATACCGTTCTGAAAATGCACAATAAGGAATACAATTTATATGTTAGTAGATGGTAGCTTAAAACAGATTGAAAGTAGAGCAGAAATCGCATTAAGGCTAATGCTGCTTTAATTTCGACCTGCCTTCAATGCTCGCCGATTTTCAATACTAGAAACAGGTTACAGTACTGAACCTTATTAAATTAAATTGATGATCGCAAGCGAATTGCAAGCGAATTGCAATCGAATTGCCATCGAATTGCCATCGAATCGGGCGTTTCAAAAAACAAATCCTACGATTGAATATTTTTACGCGAATTTTTCGAAGCGGTTGTGACAAAAATGGAATCGAAGAAATTAACGAAGACATATTAGCAAACATTTGTGAGATACACCATTTAAGAAAACTTACCCGAGGGTAAAGTTAGTATTTTGAATCGCAAGCGAATTGCCATCGAATTGCAAGCGAATTGCCATCGAATTGCAAGCGAATCGCAAAAATTGTTAATTTAATAAGGTTCAGTACTGTAGGAGGTAATGGGTACTGTTATGCCAGCTAGGTTTATCGAAATCCATCAGTATAGACTAGGGTAAGTTCGACTTAAAGTGGTTCGATGATTGTTCAACTTAAAATGTATGTTGTAGCTGGTTATTGTTTACAACCTTCATTCAAACGACCGATGACAATACTCCCTAATATTTGTGCACTCATTTAACTATTTATATCAACTATTACGTTGTTATCGTTTCAAGTACCACACCTTGCATATATGTTCTGTTACCATGACAATATATTTACATTGACGTGTTTTATCAGGACTTAAACAGAAAATAATGTCTGTCTTCACACCAGCTGCGCATACTGAAGGCCCCTTCGCATAAAATATCCATTTAAACCTCTCGTTAAGTATTTGAGGCGTTTGAAGATGTAATATATCTTTCTCTTAACAACTCACAATAGAAACAATCGCCTGTAAACAAGGGTACTGAGGAGGTGCAATAAATCTAGAGCCGAATACTGTTACTGTCACCGATAACACTTACAGTGGAGAAAACGTTATTCTTTCCCGTTTAAACGCAAACGTACGCAAACGCAAATCACTAAAACGTATAAAAATGCAGCTTCTGGGCAATTCTGATAATTCATTCATATCTTGGTGGCAAACAGTTTGGAGCCTGATCAGAGACCGGGTTACCCGGCGTCTGATCTGTCTCCAAACCGTTTGCACTGCAAATAATAATTTAAGGTAAACGCGTTTATTGGGAAAGAATAACGTTTTCTCCAATGTAAATCCTTATCCAGCCGTTACACTTACAACGTGTCGTCTGCTTGACAGATTACGAATATAAGTGTTATAATAATTAATAACATATCAAATTGAAGACACGCATAGACGAGTGCAGTGGTTTTGATCCACATCAGACACTGATCTGTCTGGCGTCCTATTTGGAATATTTATATATACTTTTGTTTAATACAGTGGAGAAAACGTTATTCTTCCCCGTTTAAACGCAACGCAAACGCATTGTACTAAAATGAAGAAAATAACAACTTTTTGACAATTCTGAAAGTTGATTTTAACCTTGATGACAAACAGTTTGGAGCCTGATCAGACGCCGGGTTACCCGGCGTCTGATCTGGCTCCAAACTGTTTGCAGAGGAAATAAATGTTTTACCGTATACGCGTTTATCGAGAAAGAATAACGTATTTCCACTGTACATATTTGTTTTAATGTCAGTTGCGATTTGCAGGCAAAAGGCTTTAACGCATACATTGTATATAATGCTCACACTTCCTCTTTACACATAAATTGCAAACTTTACAAGCAGTTGGAATTTGCCTTTAGACGAAGCACATGTACATGTTTAGTTCGATACATTATACAATTATAATTTACGTGAGTAACTAATTTCATGCAAATTGACTAAAACACATCTTTCTATCTATTGATCTATTTTCTTCACTTTCTTTCTTTCCCCTCTCTCTCTCTTTCTCTCACACACACACTCTCTCTAGCCTTCTTTCTCTATAAGTCTCTCCGTATGTATGTCTAAGTTTCTCTGCCTCTCTATATATATTTGTCTCTCTTTCTATCTATTGATCTATTTTCCTCTCCCCGTCTCTCTGTTTCTTTTCCACCTTCTCTCTCTATCTGTCTTTATCCGTATGCATTTATATGTTTCTCTGTCTCTATAAATCTCTCTTTCGTTTTCTCTCGCTCTCCCTCTCTTTCTTCTTATATGTCTTTCTGTCTCAGGAAGTGATCATTTTTCCTATTTCGAAAAGGCAAAATTTATAACAGTAGACAGACACGGAAGAAACCAACGTTTAAACATGTACTTTCAATTTGCAATAATACATGTAAGTGAACGTAATTAGTATACTCAATATAGATCTTGAAACATCGCCAAATTCAATTATAAAAGTATACTATGTCATTAAAACATTTGGCTGTCAAAGTTCATCGTCATTATAAGAATAAGTTCTTTTTTTAACTAGTTAAATGCTGACAGCGTCAAAAGGCGCCTTTTCAAACATTCTGAATCCTGATCAGAGGCCGCGTTGTGTGACGTCTGATGAAGATTCATATTTGTTGACACTCCTATCGACTTTAATTCAGCCAAACAGCCCTAAAGCTGGCTTTGAAAAATATTGTAGACGACACTACCAATGCAGACGAATTTTGGCGGTAAGCAGGTTAAAGCAAAAACGAAAAGTTAAAACGAAAAAACTTTGCAATGAAAGTATGTCGAAACTAAACGTAAATATAAAGCAATAAAATGAGGAAACAAAGAAGTGTTTGAAAAGATTAACGATTAGTTATTAACATTAATCTGGATAGAACATAGTTTGAAGCTTGATTAGACTATTGCAGGGCTGCCATTTCTCCGGATTTTCCCCCAGTAAATAGTAGCTTAAAGCAGGCTGAAAGTAAAGAAGAATGCGCCCTAAGGCGCATTCTGCTTTACTTACAGCCTGCTTTAAATAGTCGCATTTCAACAAAACAAGAAAAAGACTAATGGGTAAAGGTACTTGAAAAATGCAAGTTTGGAAATCTTAGGATTTTTCATGTCAACTTATGGCAGCCCTGCTATTGGAAACCCGCAATGGGACCTGGCTCAAAACGTTTCATAATGGAAGAAGGTTTTAAGCATCTCTTGTTGAATAATAATGATCGGAATTTTAAAAAAAAAAAGAAAACGAAATTAAGTACATGTACAAGCGCTCAAATTGACAATCCAATAAATAAGTATGAAAAAAACATCCACTGGGCGCAAATAGGTTAAAGTAAGTGCAAATGAGTGATAGTTAAGGTATCTAGCTGCGAAATAAGTAAATGCTTTATACAATGTTCCCTCTCATCAACCACACCCACTGAGAGATAAATATTGTGTGAGTTGTTCGAATGGAGTCGTTATAGGGAGTGAAAGTGGCTTATCTTTGCAAACAGCCTGAATCCAGATAAGACACCGCGTTACGCGGCGTCTGATCAGGGTTCAAGCTGTTTTTCACTCGTCACGAATTTACTTTCTGTCAAAACGTCCATTATGACACTTTGAGAAAAACAGCAGACAACAGTTTTAAGCACACGATATTGCAGCAATAAAAGCGTTAGACATAGTTGTCCTGTTAAGGGAACTGGGGCAATAGTCGTTGTAGGGAAGGAGTCGTTGTTTGGAGGGCCGTTGTAAGGAGGGAGCACTGTATGACGTAAACTGAATTTGCAAAATGTGCACACATACATGTATATAAAGAATAATTCGATGAATGACTAGAACCAACATACAAAACAATTTTTTCAGACTAAAGCTGGAACAACCGCATTCACAACCATAGTGGTTTGATAAAATAGCAAAGTGTGTTACAGTGAAGAATATATTTCCCAATAAACGCGTTTACGCTAAAACTATTTGTTTTTATTGAAACAGTTTGGAGCCTGACCAGACACCGGGTCACCCGGCGTCTGATCAGGCTCCGAACTGTTTGCCACTCAGATTAACATAAATAGTCGGAATTGTCAAAATGTTGAAATTTTCTACATACTATTGCAACCACAGGTGCCAGACGCATGCTTTGACCAAATATGCACCTCAAAACACAAATAAAAGGCATAAAACCATAAAAACGTCCTTTTCTATGACCAAACACCATATTCTGACCAAAAGCTCATTTTTCAAAAAAAATTTTTTTTTATAGTATATACCTTAGAAAGGTGTCCAACTCCCACGGCAAATGTGCTTCGTGAAACGCACGGATTTTATACCGAGTCTTGTTGCGCAATCAATTCTCGATCGATTGTGAATACAAATATACCATCGCATGCAGAAAACCCTATGGTACACAATAGAATTCCATATAAGATCAATTTCCATCGAAAACAAGCCCATCCGACTCTCGGAAGTCGCAACTTATCCAGGTCAAACAAGTCTCTACCGTCACATACACAGTACTTTTACCGCAGGGGTCTTATCTTTACACCTTAAATCTACGACATGCACTCCGTGTCCTCTTTATTTCGATCTAAAATGCATGGCAAATGCATTTAAAAGAATTAACTTACCATATATGTCAAAGCAAAACTACTCTACATTATCGCGCAACGGCCGGTGTTTCAATTTAAATCGCACTGGCCATCTGCTTTCCGTGACCCGGAGGTAGAAAAACGTCAACATGGACTGGTGCCCTTTTACGATAATGCAGAGTAGTTTGGCTGTGTCATGTATGGTAAGTTTCTTCTTTTAAATGTATTTATCGAAATATGGAGGACACTGATTGCATGTCGTAGATTTAAGGTGTAAAGATAAGACCCCTGCGGTAAAAAGTACTGTGTATGTGACGGTAGAGACTTGTTTGACCTGGATAAGTTGCGACTTCCGAGAGTCGGATGGGCTTGTTTTCGATGGAAATTGATCTTATATGGAATTATATTGTATACCATAGGGTTTTCTGCATGCGATGGTATCTTTGTATTCACAATCGATCGAGAATTGATTGCGCAACAAGACTCGGTATACAATCCGTGCGTTTCACGAAGCACATTTGCCGTGGGAGTTGGACACCTTTCTAAGGTATATACTATAAAAAAAAATATTTTTTTTGAAAAATGAGCTTTTGGTCAGAATATGGTGTTTGGTTATAGAAAAGGACGTTTTTATGGTTTTATGCCTTTTATTTGTGTTTTGAGGTGCATATTTGGTCAAAGCATGCGTCTGGCACCTGTGATTGCAACGGGTTAGCGCTTAGTTTGCGTTTAACGGGATAAAATAACGTTTTCGCCACTGTATAAGGGTTAGATCATGATCAGACTATTTGATGTGGATCAAAACAGTTACTGTCACCAATTTTATTGTACATGTACATATTTACCTAAATCTGTTTCCAGGTTAACACCTCCGCGCACATGTTACACCCTACATAAAAACAAAATGTCACGTTATGTCTTGTTGCTATCTAATAAAGCTTATTCTAGCTCAGGATATGCAGTGGGGAAAAGTTATTCTTTCCCAATAAACGCGTTTACGCTAAAACTGTTATTTGCAGTGCAAACAGTTTGGAGCAAGATCAGACGCCGGGTAACCCGGCGTCTGATCAAGCTCCAAACTGTTTGCCACCAAGATAAACATGAATTATCAGAATTGTCAAAACATTGCACTTTTCTACGTTTTAGTGCTTTGCGTTTGCGTACGTTTGCGTTTAAACGGGAAAGAATAACGTTTTCTCCACTGTATCTCATAAAGCTTACTCTAGCTCAGGATATGCAATATACAAGACATCCAACAATTAGAAAAGTCACATTCCGTCCTGTTTAACATCGTTTACTGGATAAAATGGGGTTTATCTGACAGAGAAAAAACACAATTATGCTAAATCACAGGAAACTGTAGACAAATCGATACGGCAGGAAAGACCGTGTTTATATTGTGCTAGATAGTTGCAACCCAACGGTGGCGAAGATGTTATTCTTTCCCGTTTAAACGCAAACTCAATGCACTTAAGCGCAATGCACTCAAACGGACAAAATCACAACGTTTTGAAAACATTGAAGACTCTTTCAATTTAGGTGACAAACAGTAATGTTGGGAGCCTGATCAGACGCCGGATTACTCAGCGTCTGATCTGGCTCCACGCTGTTTGCAATTGAAATAATGTATTTAGAGTAAACGTATTTATTGGGAAACAATAACATCTTCCCTATTGTATGTTTAAACCCGAGCGACTAGAATACTCGCCATTAACTAATACATCACTCCTTCTCTACAGTGGAGAAAACGTTATTCTTTCCCAATAAACGCGTTTACGCTAAAACTGTTATTTACAGTGCAAACACTTTGGAGCCATATCAGACGCCGGGTAACCCGGCGTCTGATCAGGCTCCAAACTGTTTGCCACTCAGATTAAAATAAAAAGTGAGAAATGTCAAACAATTGTTATTTTCTACGTTTTAGTGTTTTGCGTTTGCGTACGTTTGCGTTTAAACGGGAAAGAATAACGTTTTCTCCACTGTACAACGGCCCTCCCAACAACGACTCCCTTCTTACAACGACCCTTGTCGCAGTTCCCTAAACAGGACAATTATGTCTAACGCTTTAACTGCTGCAATATCGTCTGCTTAAAATGTCGTTTGCTGTTTTTCTCCAAGTAACATAATTGACATTATAACAGAAAATAAATTGATGATGAGTGAAAAACAGCTTGAATCCAGATCAGACGCCGCGTCACGCGGCGTCTGATCTGAATTCAAGCTGTTTGCAAATGTTATCAAATTTCCCTCCCTATAACGACTCCCTCTGAACAACGTACACAATCTTTGTCTCCCAGTGGGTGTCGTTGTAGAGAGGGGACACTGTAATGTATCGTTGAATACCGGAAGAATACTTGTCATATGCCACAGTGAATACCCTGGTAAAAGGCTCCTAAAGGAACTCTCTGGTCATAATTATATGGGATAGAAGGCATCTATTCACTTTATTTCTGGCACCGACAAACTATTTTTAACACAACCCTCATGTGTATTCATTTGCCAAACGAAGAACCCACTATTGCCATTTTAGGCTTTTAGGTCTCTCGCAAAAGTTTTACTGAGGAAAAGACGTTAAAACACAATTATTTTCCACTTGAACGACATGGATCGCAAATGCCATTGGAACCTGGTCAGACATCGGGCCGTCCTATGAAACGTCGTCCGACAAATGTTGTCGTTAGTCCGATTATAAAATTCTCAATTATTATTCATCGCCATTTTATCCTGTCTTGTGATATCTCTTTGGAACCATCTTAAAAAGACAGTTCTCAAGAGAGGTCACAAGACGAGGAATCAGAAATAACATGTACAGTGGAGAATCTGTTATTCTTTCCCGTTTAAACGCAAACGTACGCAAACGCAAAACACTTAAACGTAGAAAAGAACAACTTTTGGACAATTCTGATAATTCTTGTTTATCTTGGTGGCAAACAGTTTGGAGCTCTGGGTCGAAACTGTTTGCACTGCAAATAATAGTTTTAGCGTAAACGCGTTTATTGGAAAAGAATAACAGATTCTCCACTGTATGTTAAAGTTTTAACTAACGTCCGTTTTTCCCTTATGACGTTTCGTAAGACGGACCCCAAGTCTCCAAATTGTTTGCAAAGGAGAAACTTAATTTACATCAACACACTCATTTGGAAAGAATCCTTTAAGGCATCTAATTGAGTGGTCGTAACATGTGTCTTACATGTACAGTGGAGAAAACGTTTGTTGTTTCGTTTAAACGGAAATTTAACACAAATGTATTGCAACAAAAAAGGTGAACGAGAATTGTCAGAGAGACAACAAAGCTCGCCATCGGCACATTTAGAAACTTAAAAGGCAGACTCGGAGGTCAAGGTCACAGAGGTCAACATGTTATATGCATGGAAAAGTCTTGTCGATATACATATGCATACCAAATATGAAAGTAATACCTCAAGGGACATGGGGATTATAAGGCATTTTTCGAAACCTAAACGTTGGACCTAAGTTGAAGACCAAGATCACTGGGGTCAAACATTTTTACATGCAAGGCAAGGTTTTATACACATGCATACCGAATATGAAAGGAATATCTCAATGGACATAGGTGTTATAGACATTTTGAGAAACCCCAACGCAGCTTTCTAAACATGGACCCTAACTTAAGGGTGAAGGTCACTGTGGTACACATATGTGGGTCCATGGTAAGGTTTTGTCCGTATATAAATGTATACAAGATATGAAAGCAATATTGTAACGTGCAAACCAAATGACCTAGCAACAACAAACCCCGTCGGTGCAAAGCTTAAGCTCGCACCAAGAGATGTTTGTTGCGCTATATAATTGACTCTACTTCCCAACAAACAACGGTTTGGAAAGCCTCATTTGCATATACCAACGTACTACGTACGTTACATAACTCTCTCTTCGAAAAGTCTCGTCCCGAGACTTGAACCCTGGGAGAACCATGGGTAAGGCAACTCCGGTCTGGCAGTTGTCATTACTGTATCTCACCGCTGCCACCATTTGTAACGTGCAAACCAAATGACCCAGCAACAACAAACCCTGTCGGTGCAAAGCTTAAGCTCGCACCAAGAGATGTTTGTTGCGCTATATAATTGGCTCTACTTCCCAACAAACAACGGTTTGGGAAGCCTCAATTGCATATACCAACGTACTACGTACGTTACAATATGTCGAGGGAGATGGGAGTTATAAGCGTTTTCGGAAACCCAAACGCAGATTACGGAACCAAGTGCGGGCCCTTAGTTCAAGGTCAAGGTTTCTTGGCTGAACATTTTTGCCTTCATGAAAAGTTATTGTCCATCTACACATGTATGCCAAATTTGTATGGAAAGGTCTTGTCCACATACATACCAAATATGACAGCAATACCTCAACGGACATAGAAGTAATAAACATTTTGAGAAACCTTAATACATATTTTGAAACTTAAACGCCGGTCCTAACTTCAAGGTTAAATATGTGTGTGCATGGTAAGGTTTTGTCCATATACACATGCATACCAGATATGAAAGCAATACATCAAAGGACATAGGAGTTATAAGCATTTTTCGAAACCTAAACGCAGATAAGAAACCTAAAGTTCAAGGTCAATGTCACTAAGCTGCCAATGTGTGTATACATTAAAAGGTTTTGTCCATATACACATACATGCCAATATGAAGGGGATTTCTGCCTGAACATAGGAGTGGTAAGCATTTTTTAAAACCTACAAAGATATCGAAACTCGGACCCTAAGTTAAATGTCAAGGTCACAAGGGTCAAACTCTGTCATGGATATGTTTTGTCTTATACACACACATACCAAATATGAAAGCAATACTTCAAGGGACATAGGAATTTTCTGGAAACTGCTAACGCGAACATGAGCTGGAACGGGAACGGCTACGCCGGAGCCAACGACCGAGTGACAACATAAGATCTTGGACACTGTCCGGCGAGCTAAAAATGACCCTGACATTTTATTTTAATCTGTGTGGCTACAGCTTTGAGCCTGATTAGATGTTGGGATAAAGTGGAAATAATAGTGTTAGCGTATTGGGAAAGAATAGCGTCGTCTGAGTCTTCTTCACTGTAACCCTGAATGGATACAGTGGAGAAAACGTTATTCTTTCCCGTTTTAACGCAAACGTACGCAAACGAAAAACACTTAAACGTAGAAAAGTACAACTTTTGGAAAATTGTGATAATTCATGTTTATCTTGGTGGCAAACAGTTTGGAGCCTGATCAGACGCCGGGTTACCCGGCGTCTGATCTGGCTCCAAACTGTTTGCACTGCAAATAATAGTTTTAGCGTAAACGCGTTTATTGGGAAAGAATAACGTTTTCTCCACTGTACATTTATTCTCATATACATGCAGTTTACCGTATCGTAAAACATATGTCGTAGTTGGCACTGATAACAAACTTCCTTGAGATGACTGAATTATTTACTCTTGAACATTCAATTTGGTAATTGTAACGTGTTTTATCAACTACAGTAGAGAAAACGTTATTCTTTCCCAATAAACGCGTTTACGCTAAAACTATTATTTCTTTTTCAAACAGTTTGGAGCCAGATCAGACGCCCGGTGACCCGGCGTCTGATCAGGCTCCAAGCTGTTTGCCACCAAGATAAACATGAATAGTCAGAATTGTCCAAAGGTTGCACTTTTCTACGTTTTAGTGTTTTGCGTTTCGTTTGCGTTTAAACGTGAAAGAATAGCGTTTTCTCCACTGTATTATGTTGCTGTCTTTACAAATACCACACCTTATATACATTTACTATAATCATGGCAATATATTTAGATTGACGTGTGTATCCAAGTCTTGAACTAAATCTAGTGCATGTCTTCACAATAACTGCGCATACTGAAGGACCCGTCGCATTCAATATCCATTTAAACCTCTTGTTAAGTATTCGAAGCGTTTGAAGATGTAATATATTATCTTTCTCCAAACAACCCATAATAGAAACAATCACCTGTAAACAAGAGAACTGAGGAGGTGCAATAAATCTAGAGCCGAATAATGATACTATCAGTAAAAATATTGATGAAACGTCCTCCATACTTTAATGGCGTTCAGAATTCTTCATCTTAGTGCATTTAAGTATGATTACACAATAGATATAGATTTAACAAACTAAGTTTGCTGGTTTTTCATACATTAAATCTCCAAAGTTTTATGTGAAAACATGTATGTTTTCTTTGTTTTTTCTTTCCTTTTCTATATTTCGCCCGGTTTCCCCGGTTTTCCTAATTGGTCTGTTTTACTTTTGTCCTGCTTTAATCTCAGTCAGAGATTAATGATTTGTTTTTCATAACTAACCGCTTGTCAGCTATCTGATGGTAAATTAAAATTGCTTGAACTTATATAATTCATAAATTCTGGTTGGCAGCACGTTTGAATGCGAACTGTTTAATTTCAAACATCTTTATTGCGTGTACGACAACTAAAACAAACGGTAATGGAATGTATAAAATGCATGTGACAGGTAATAGCAAGTTAACAGTAAAACAGAAAGCTCCTAAAAGAGCTTTGTGTTTTACAGCTACCTTGCTTTAAGCAGTCACTTGCCTTAGAAACCTACTTTTTAATCCAATGTACATGTATTTACAATTTGGTTCCAGATCAAACGCCGGGTCACAACGAAGCTTCTGCCGCGGTGTCTGATCCTAATTCAAAAACGTTAAATAACAGTCTTACAATTTCTTCTTTCAGAACTATTTAGAAAGAATTCCGGTATTTAGAGGTTCTGGTTTAGAGGGGATTCACTGCATACATTATTGAATTTCAAATCTGTCAAATTACTAGTGATTCCAGCCCATAAATAATCATATGTATCGCCTGTATTTAATTAAATAAGTCTAACCTGGATAGCGCGGACTAGAAAACGTTAAAATTACAGTGGAGAATCTGTTATTCTTTCCCGTTTGAACGCAAACGAAACGCAAACGCAACAAATTGTAGCAAATGAGAACTGTTTAACAATTCCGAGTATTTATTTTACTATCATGGTCAAACAGTTTTTAGCGCGATCAGATGCCGGGTTAACCGGCCTCTGATCTGGCTCCAACTGTATGCAATTGAAAATATAGTTTTAGTGTAAACTTTTATTTTGTGAGGTTATAGGGGAGAAATAACGTGTTTCCTCTCTACATATGACACTCCACCTGTTACACTTGAACTATCGTTTAAGCTACATGTACCTGAGTAATTATTAAATTAACAATTTTTGCGATTCGCTTGCAATTCGATGGCAATTCGCTTGCGATTCGATGGCAATTCGCTTGCAATTCGCTTGCAATTCAAAGTAGTAACTTTACCCTTGGGTAAGTTTGCCTGAATGGTGTATCTCACAAATATTCGCAAATATGCCTTCGCTAATTTTTTCGATTCCATTTTTGTCACAACCGCTTCGAAAAAATCGCGTAAAACATTTTCAAGCGTAAGATTCGCCCTTTGAATCACCCGTTTCGATGGCGATTCGGTGGCAATTCGATGGCAATTCGCTTGCGATTCGTGTGCGATTATCAATTTAATTTAACAAGGTTCAGTACTGTACTTAATGACTGGTATTGATATTGTCTATTTCTATACGTCTTCTTTGTCTTTCTTAACCCCTTTCCTCTCACTGTTAGTAAGAAGGAAGACCCGAATATGCAAAAGATAAATCTCATCGGCTTGTAGATACATGTGTACAGTAGAGAAGACGTTAACCATTCCCAATAAACGCGTTCCCGCTAAAACTATTGTTTGCAGTGCAACAGTTTGGAGCCAGATCAGACACCGGGTTACCCGGCGTCTGATCAGGCTTCAAACTGTTTACCAAGATGGTGACTTAAGTTATGCCATTTTGCGTCAAACGGCGTCTGATAAGGATTCAGGCTGTTTACACATACATAATGTACGAGTACTCGGGGTAAAGGATTGCACTTTTTGACCAAGACGTGTTTTGTTTGCACTTGAGTTGTTTATACTATAGGGAAGCGCCACTCTGTTGCACCTCGTTATGTTAAATATATACATGAGTTCCACCTGCCAAAGGAATTTCCCGTATGTTGCACTTCAGTTTGCTTGTAGAAACAACAAACAGTCGAACTTCGATATCTCGAAATCACTTAACTCGACTATTCGATATTTCAAAACATAAATTGGCCTTATTTCAAGCTCGGTTTCGGTGAACATACTCGTATTTCAAAATTAAAACGCGGCTAATGGGTATGTTCGACTTAACCGAGTTCGCGCAATGGTAATACATTCAACCTGAGCGATGAGCATACTGGTCAGTTTAGAAACAGAGAACCTATTAAAAGTGTTCTAGTCATACAAACAGTGTAGATAATGAACAGATGCCTCCTGTAGCACTGATTTATTTGCAATGCATTGTCGAAATCAACACTAAATAACCGTTCTTAGACATTTCTGATTATTTGTTTTAATCTGAGTGACAAACAGTTTGGAGCCTGATCAGACGCCGGGTTATCCGGCGTCTGATCTTGCTCCAAACTGTTTACAATGAAAAACAACTGTTCCAAACTGTTAGCAATGAAAAATAGTTTTAGCGTAAACGCGTTTATTGGGACAGAATAACGTTTTCTCCACTGTATGCAAAAAAATCGGCTAGACTAATTTATATGCTGAAATTGTATATTTGAAGTTTCAGAGTTGAATAAGCTAACAATTACGTAAAAGTCACACTAACAATGGTCCAAAGTGAGCCATTCCTATTAAAATGAAATAAAATGCTATGTGATACAGTGGAGAATCTGTTATTCTTTCCCGTTTAAACGAAACGAAACGCAAACGCAAAACGCTAAAACGTAGAAAAATGCAACTTTTGGACAATTCTGATAATTCGTTTTTATTTTGGTGGCAAACAGTTTGGAGCTCCAAACTGTTTGCATGGGAAATAATAGTTTTAGCGTAAACGCGTTTATTGGGAAATAATAACGTTTTCTCCACTGTACAACGTGAAGCAACTTAAAAAATGAAGTGGCTTGTGGATGTCTGGCATCAAATAATGCAGACACGTCAATTAGATGAATTCAGCATTGTTTTTATCTGCATCGAATTACACCCTTCTATCAAGCTCCTTTGACGTCTTTCGGATTGTCACATAATACATGACTCATTGCACTTTTCTGCTGCTTCGTTGGATAATATTGCCACACCACAAGAAATTTATTAATATGCATTATTCTTATTTATTTATTTATTTAAAAAAAAAACTCTTTCCTTCTTCTTCCTTTCTCTCCTCTTTCTTTCTCTGTCCTTACTCACTATCCACTTGTTCTGACTGTTATTAAAAACTTAGATAATATGTTTTCAGCCATTGTTACACTATTTTGAATGTTTAAACACAAGGGGAAGGGCCAAATCTAATGTTGTAAGATCTTGTGGCCCTACCCCATTTCTTTGTATATATTGAAATAAAATATGTTTAAACTTACATGTAACCCTTTCGCCGCCAAATTATTTTTGGGTTTTTTACCCCTATACCGTTATTTTGTCGTCTGCTTCAATATTATTGTCTGCAATATCATTTCAAAGTTAGAATTAAGAGAGTATGACATAAGAAATATCGAAACGGGAGTCAAACAGTTTTGATCCTAATCAGACGCCGCGTAACGCGGCGGCTGATCAGGATCAAAACTGTTTGCAAATTCGACTTTAGGCGATTCTGGCGGAGAAAGGGTTAAACTTACAACGTGAACGTAAATTTCCTCTTCAAATCTGAGTTGCAAATTATTTGAAGCGTTATAAGAATTCTTATAAGATATTTTAATTGTCACTGAGGTACAAACGCACTTGTACAGAAGTACCATGTACCTTTTTAAAACATACTCATGACATATGAGGACAGTGTAGAACCTGTTCAGAGGCCCTTTGTTGAGCCGAATTCTTCACACTACGAATTCTTCACACCGTAATCAGACGTGTGAAGAATTCGTACGAATTCTTCCACTCGTGTGACCAATGTGTGATGATTTCGTACGAATATGTCACACAATGGCAGTGTGAGATTTCCGTACCCCTTTTTCAACGACCTGTTGGTACCTACGGATTCTTCACACATCACCTTCCGTTTAACATTTCCTTATGAAACAAGTTCTAACAACTTAGGCAAATCACTTTCCATAGCGCAAAAGATGGTGTATTGCGTCGTATTGTGAGATGACACTAGAGTACTAGGGAAACCCAACGTCTTCGGACAGGCGACCCTCTCACGTACTGTCACGACATTGTTAAGAAGCGGGTGCGCTAAAACTGTGTTATCCACCCTTTTACATGCAGTTTTTACGATTTGATAAAAAAAAGCTCTTAAACAGCCGACCTATATCCGAAGAATTATCTGTGGATAAGTGCATCCCTTTTTATCCCATGATCAAGCTTAAGTTCCGTTGAGTTTATGCTTAGTTCTCGGCTTCCTTTGAGGCATAATAGGCCAACGACCGACAGGTTGCGTCCGAATGCTGGTAGATTGTTGGTATTCTTAACGGGATGGAGAGGGATGGGACCCGTGGCCGTGGTCCAGTGATCATAGTGACTATGACTTACACTCACTTAGCTCCT
This sequence comes from Gari tellinella, assembly GCA_922989275.2. NCBI lineage: Eukaryota > Metazoa > Mollusca > Bivalvia > Cardiida > Psammobiidae > Gari > Gari tellinella. The sequence goes on along the minus strand of OV277867.1, from coordinate 12,694,653 downwards.
TACTGTTGTTGGTTCGAATCCCAATCTGAACACTTGGGCTTTTTCATTTGGAGAAGCCTTCAAGCTGGCTATCGGAAATTCGGTGCTTTTACCCAGATGCATATTTTTACCTGATACAGTTTATGACGTGCATCCGGTTTCTTCTCCCATCTGCAATTAGCTTTATGTCGAGATATGACTGAAATACTGTTTACATAGTATGAACTCAGAATTCTTGGCCTCGGTTTGATTTTAAAGTGGAGTTAAAAGCTAGTTTCAACGACGGTCATCGAAACGACATCGATTTAAAATCGGTCGTTTCCGGGCACCTTACGCGTCGATCGGACCCGAGAAAGCTTTTGACCAAATATACAAACGTATACAAGCGTGTCAGAGGTCGGGCAAGGCAGTCTCCATCCGGCTATTGCATATCCTATACCGGCCGGTGTAATGACGAAAAGTGTCCCCACCAGGCAGAAGTGTGACCCCGGGACACTTTTCGACTCAGAAAATTAACCTCCCGGGTCATTTTACATGTATTATGCCAAAGCAAGTCCCAAGGACAGTTTTCTACATAAAAAATTGTCCTCATGTGTCACTCTTTAGACCGGCGCCGGTCTGGCAACCGGATAATACCGGTTTCCTTTCGGTCTCCCACAGTAGTGCACGTTATTACTGAATGCCCATGATGTGGCTTATACGATAAGGCAATCGGCTGTATGGTTCCATGTAAGAAAGTGAGCAACATAACAAGGAAGTGAAATCAGCGCGTCTTTATAAACCTCATGCATATATTGAACCCACGATAACCAATATCGGGCGATGATGGTCGCCCGTCTTAAAACCGTTGCCCGTCTGGTATTTAAGGACTACCGCGGCAGTTTGTTCGAATTTTCAAAACATTCACTTTTTTTATTTTTGCATATTGCTAGTATATAAATATGAAATAAAATTGGGAGTCCCCGAACTGGTTCTTTTTTTAATAGCTTGTTTTTTTGGTAGCCCCCTAATTATCCAGAGACACATGCAGAATTTGAAGAAAAAAATCTGAATGGTTTGAAAATTCGAAAAAACTGCCGCGATAGTCCTTAATAGAATTTCATTTCAAAAGCTTTGGAATGGCAGAAACTCCCGGAAAAATGTAGAAAGGGGAATATATCTCACGGTGTTGATACAAGAATTATGAACTTTGTTTGCAATACACATCTACTCATTAAACTCTTTAAATGAAATTTCAGCTTAAAAACTTCAGTGGAACAGGCGAGAGTAAAAAACAAAACCATGACAGTCGGGCGATTGGACAGATAGACTACGGAAGTGACCGACCCCGACGTGTTATCTTTGCCTTCAGCTGGTGACACAGAAACCGGTCCATACATTTATAAAGTTCTTAGAATGCATCGTACAGACGGACCGAATAATATCCGATACGACAGAATCGAGTAAAGTATATGGTCTCCAAAAGTGCTTGTATTACCATGATATTTTTTCAGTTTTATGTGTCTATAATTAATTATATCGAGTGCTGAAAAATGTGACATTTCTCACCGTGTGACCTTGACCTTTTATCATTTAAACAGGCAGTCTAGTACATATGTTTTGTCATTATGTGAAATATCAAGTAAAGCAAACCTAATATGCCCCCTTATCCATCTGGGTGGCTACAAGCTTTTTGGAAAGTGTGAGGTTTTCGTATGCATAAAATGTTTACATTCGTTTTTTAAAAAATTCGACATGTGAAGAATTCGTATCTACTGTTAGGGGGGGGGGGGGGGCTGAGAGTCAGTACGAATTATTCACACATGTGTGACATATTCGTATGAAATTCCTACGAATTCCTCACAGGTGTGAAGAATTCGTAGTGTGAAGAATTCGGCTCAACAGCCCTTTAATAAGGGTATGCACTGGTGTTTTTTTTTAATTTAGACAATTATTTATTAAACTTCCTAGAATTCTAAGTAGACTGGTTGAATGATTTGGTAACTTAAAAGATCCACAAAGGAACCTAATAAGCCACTTTAGTAACCAAGTATTGAAAGAGATAATATGTATAATATTGTATTAATACATGTATAACAGTAGTGAAGACTTTAATCTTACTCAATAAATGAGTCTGTGGTAAATACAGTATGTCCATTACAAACCTGGCGTCTGGTTCCAAACTGTTTGCCGCTAGGATTAAGACGAATACTGTAATATCCGGTAAGTAATGTGGAGAAAACGTTATTCTTTCCCAATAAACGCGTTTACGCTAAAACTTTTATTTCTTTTGCAAACAATTTGGAGCCAGATCAGACGCCGGGTAACCGGCGCCTGATCTGGCTCTAAACTGTTTGCCACTCAGTTTAAAATAAATGGTCTGGATTGTCAATAAGTTGTCTTTTTCGACGTTTTAGTGTAATGCGTTTGCGTACGTTTGCGTTTAAACGGGAAAAAATAACGTTTTCTCCACTGTATAATATTGTATTAAAACATGCATTACAGAAGTGAAGACGTTAATCTTTCTCAATAAATGAGTCTGTGGTAAAAATGATGTCCATTACAAACCTGAGGCCCTTTTCATAAAACGTCGTACGACAAATGTTGTTGTAAGTCAGATTAGAAAAGTATCCGTTATTATTTAGTTCTCAATCTTAACCTGTCTTGTGACATCTCTTTGGAATTGTCTTATCGGGAATATTCTAAAGAGATGTCACAAGACAGGATTAAATAGAGAAAATCAAAACATTAATGTTTAATGAAACGGGGCCCTGGCCTCTGATCAGGTTCCAAACTGTTTGCCGCTAGAATTACATGTAAGACGAATACTGTAAAATCCGGAAAGTAGGCCCATAGTCAAATATAAGTACATAGCTAAAATAAGAGCAGTCTACCCTTCACGGTTTTTGTCAATATAAAATAAGCGCCTACATGTTTACTTTCAAAGCAAATGTTTCTATATGTTCATGACATCTGCTAGTTTTTATATTCTATTGCATTCTGATGGTTTTGTTTTGTTTTAGCGGGAAATAATATCGTATTACAATGGAGAAAACGTTATTCTTTCCCGTTTAAACGCAAACGAAACGCAAACGCAGAGCACTAAAACATATCAAAGTACAACCTTTGGACCATTCAGATAATTCAAGTTTAATATATTGGTGGTAAACAGTTTAAAGCCTCAACTCTTAGAGAGCACTAAAACGTAGAAAAGAACAACTTTTTGACAATTCTGATAATTCATGTTTATCTTGGTGGCAAACAGTTTGGAGCCTGATCAGACGCCGGGTTACCCGGCGTCTGATCTGGCTCCAAACTGTTCGCACTGCAAATAATAGTTTTAGCGGAAACGCGTTTATTGGGAAAGAATAACATTTCCTCCACTGTATTCAGTTTAGCTCTATCACTGTTGTAATTTATTGTTTCAGCGTATGGACCTTTGGGCCTTTCTTCAGAGAAAACATGCCAGTGAAAAGAGGGCCAAAACAGCCCGACCGCCAAGAGAGTTCAAGGTCACACGGTATATGCACAACCCACCAATCATCATGCCGAACTACGGGCGCAGAAAACAAAATATAGGTGTCCCAAAAACTAGCGTTTCCCGGGTTCTACTTTACGATAACATCACCCAGCAACAGATGTTGGACATAAAGCTTGCCCACATCAAGATTGAAAAAGATCGTAGAGAGCGGTTGATGGATTTGCACCAAAGATCTTTCTCTGTCAAAATGACAAACCGCTTTAGGCAACTACAGTTGCTAGCACAAAGGAACAGAAGGAAAGTCGTAGACATAGGTCGCAAAGAGGCAAAGTCATATGGTGGAACGGAAAGAAATGATACGTTTACGATTGAGGACGTTAAACTTCCAAAGCTGAATGACCATGAGAAAGAGATAGTATTGCGTGTGAAATCGAAAAGTGGGCGTAAACGTATTTATTATTCTTACGATGACGATGGAATGTTTGTAGATGTTGTTCCGCTTTTCACTTTCTACAAGAACATTCACGATGACCCAAGGTTTCGAACACTTGAATCAAGGCTAATATCAGATCAAGGCGAACGGAAGTCTGATGGATTCTCTGTCTTGAGCCCAAGTTATGAGGTTGCGTTACCGAAAGTTCCAACATTTTTAAAGGTTACAGACAAACATGCAGGTGTCAAAGGGCCATCATCATAGTGACCAGTGAGGGTGCCATGATGCAGAAGTGATTAATGCAGTTGCCCTTAATTCAGTTTCGCGTCCAATCCCAAGTACGCTGATATTTAAACGGGAAAGAATAAAGTTTTTCTCCACTGTATGACTTACTAAATATCGATAAGAGTGTCAAACAGTTTGGGTCCTGATCAGACGCCGCGTCAAGTGGCGTCTGATCAGGACCCAAACTGTTTGCAAACGCGCTTTCAAGTGTCATTGAGAGTGAAAGGGTTAAAAAACGACAACATTCAAGAAGACCATTGGTTTCTTTCAATAACCTAGGGATTTTTTCGTTGATATATACTGTAAAACAATCTCTTAGGGACACTAAAAAAAGGCTAATTGACTGCATAAAGACACATGGCAGCTTAAAGTAAAGTGAACGTAAAACAGAAAGCAAACACTTTGGAGCCTGATCAGACGCCAGGTTACCCGGCGTCTAATCTGGCTTCAAACTGTTTCCACTGCAAATAATAGTTTTAGCGTAAACGCGTTTATTGGGAAAGAATAACTTATTTGATGGATCATAAGTCATCAACGTCTATTCACAAAATAATCAAGAGTGCACCTCCCTGTGCACCAAAAACTTGAATGAAATTAATGAACGATGATATTTAAGAATTGTTTGTAAATCTGATGTTGGTTTTGATAGGGTTATAACTCTTTCTCTGCCAAATTAAACCGTCTCTTGTTAGTTCTTTTGCAAACAAAATATCATCTGCTAACATTAGTCTATTTTGTGCAAAATTCGAACGTTTTAAGTTATGGCTTACATGTAACAAATATGAATCAAGGTGTCGACATGTTTGATCCATTTAACACCAGATACAGTGGAGAATCTGTTATTCTTTCCCAATAAACGCGTTTACGCTAAAACTATTATTTGCAGTGCAAACAGTTTGGAGCCAGATCAGACGCCGGGTAACCCGGCGTCTGATCAGGCTCCAAACTCTTTGCCACCAAGATAAACAAGAATTATCAGAATTGTCCAAAAATGTTCTTTTCTACGTTTTAGTGCTTTGCGTTTGCGTACGTTTGCGTTTAAACGGGAAAGAATAACGTTTTCTCCACTGTAACTTTGGGGGCGGCAGCACGTATGTTTTATCATCGGAATTTACCGTTGTCGTCTGCCTTCTTTTCTCAAATATATTGGCGAGTAACAAACAGCTTGAATCCAGATCAGACGCCGCGTTTGTGTTGTTTCTTCATGTTAAAAACTAACAAACCACATCGTGGCATACAAAGAGTCGCACTTTAATGACGACAGATTGAATACCGAAGACTTAAAGTAATGTCGAAGCATTTATTTGAGCGTGTACCGAAACAGCAAATACTCTTGTCGTTATAGAAGTTACACGCTTTGACATTCAATAAAGGAACACACCTTGTGTGGCTCCTTCCTTTTTCATTAAACTATAAACCGACATCCTGAAACGAAAATCCTTTACAGTGGAGAAAACGTTATTCTTTCCCGTTTAAACGCAAACGTACGCAAACGCAAAGCACTAAAACGTAGAAAAGAACAACTTTTTGACAATTCTGATAATTCATGGTTACCCGGCGTCTGATCTGGCTCCAAACTGTTTGCACTGCAAATAATAGTTTTAGCGTAAACGCGTTTATTGGGAAAGAATAACGTCTTCTCCACTGTAACAGTAGAGTAGCGTAATGCCGAGGCAATCGGCGCCATATTCCCAATTTAAGTGTCGCGTTTCCGTAAAACCCAACACAACCCAATCACAGTCGAGACAAACTTAACCAAAACTACAGTTCAGTCCTTCTATAAGAACCGCTCAATCAAACCTTTAAAGTGTGGTTTAGCCCATTTTTGCCAGCGATTCCCTATATCCTTTCCACGCCCATAACGTATAAAAACGTTTTGACGTTTATGGCACATTTTGGCTTCCGTAGAATGAAAAGTTATGATTCGCACATCACGTTGGACGACCTTTCTGAAAGGCCAGGTTCGGCGCTTCCTATTTCTAGAATATCAATGGTCTCCTGCAAAATGTGACACTTTCAGGCAACATTGAAAATGGATCCAGAAACAAATTTGCAAGATTGGAAAAATGCGAATGCCAGAGGGGCCGAAACGGTCCATCTTTCTACTTTCGGTTTAAAATGTACGCGACCTTTTTGTCAAAACCCGTTATAAAAGCACTCATGCTGGAATTCAGTAACACTGACATGTCAACACAAAGCTCACAAAGCTCAAACTGAGCTCAGACTGAGCTCAAGATCCTTTTTTTAGTCGTTTGGGTATTGCGTGAACGCGATTTAAATATAGCGCTTCTAAAATAGATTGTCACTTTCGGTTTCGTGTTGACACGTCAGAGTAGTTATGAGATGTCAGAGTGTAGTGTTTATTCAGAAAATGAGCTCAAAACTAGTCCGGTAGTATCTGTGTTATATGTACAAAATCGGTCAGGCTTGCTAAGGATATGGGACATAGGCAAACAGTGTAGAATATGATCAGACGCCGCATTATGCGGCGTCTGATCAGAGTCTACACTGTTTGCTAATAGGAATTTCATTATGGAACGAAATAAAAATGAAACTTTTGACCAGGCATTCCTTTGATAAATAATGGACTAATCCAATATATAAAACATGGAAGAATCAACTGGGCATAAAGGATTAAAAGGATAAACGATTCGCGCATTGTCATGAGTACTAGATATATTACATGTACATTGCAAAGAGTGTTGACCAACCTAGCCACCATCTTAGTCCCGGTGTTACAGTACTGAACATTATTAAATTAACAATTTTTGCAATTCGCTTGCAATTCGATGACAATTCGATGACAATTCGCTTGCAATTCGATGACAATTCGCTTGCAATGCGATGGCAATTCGCTTGCAATGCGATGGCAATTCGCTTGCGATTCAAAATACTAACTTTACCCTCGGGTAAGTTTTCTTGAATGGTGTATCTCACAAATGTTCGCAAATATGCCTTCGTTAATTTTTTTGATTCCATTTTCATCACAACCGCTTCGGAAAATTCGCGTAAAAATATTCAAAAGGAGGATTTGTTTTTTGAAGCGCCCGATTCGATGGCAATTCGATGGCAATTCGATGGCAATTCGCTTGCGATTATCAATTTAATTTAATAAGGTTCAGTACTGTAGATACCAATTCACTAACCATGCAAGTAAGTGCCAAACACGGTAGACAACGACCAGACGCTACGCGGCGTCTGATCAGGATCCAAACTGTTTGCAAATAACTACTGCCCTCGGGGTAAGGCAGTGAAGGAGTTAATAACGTTTTTGTTACAGTGGAGAAAACGTTATTCTTTCCCAATAAACGCGTTTACGCTAAAACTATTGTTAGCAGTGCAAACAGTTTGGAGCCAGATCAGACGCCGGGTAACCCGGCGTCTGATCAGGCTCCAAACTGTTTGCCACCATGATAAACATGAAATATCAGAATTGTCCAAAGGTTGTTCTTTTCTACGTTTTAGTGCTTTGCGTTTGCGTACGTTTGCGTTTAAACGGGAAAGAATAACAGATTCTCCACTGTACAAATGTACATGTAACTCTTTGCATGCTGGGTACATTCGTCTTCAGCAGCACTTTCCGTCCGCTTGTATCTTTTAATATTCGTTTTAAAACAGGATCATGGTGTTAAACAGTTTGGATCATGATGAGACGCCGCGTCAAGCACAGGGAAAAAAAGTAGAAAATATGTAGTTGTAGTAAGCAAGTGTAGTAACAAAAATAGTAGAAGCAGTACTTGTAGTAGAAGATGTAGTCGTAGAAGAAAAAGAAGTAGTAGTTGGTAGTTGTAGTAGTAGCAGTAGCAGTAGCACTAGTGGTAGTATCAGTAGCAGTAGAAGCAGTAGTAGTAGTAGAAGTAGTAGTATTAATAGTAGCAGTAGTAGTAGTGGTGGTAAAAGTAGGAGAAGTAGTAGTAGTAGTAGCAGTAGTAGAAGTAGTAGTAGTAGTAGCAGAAGTAGTAGTAATAGTAGTAGTAGTAGTAGAAGTAGTAGTAATAGTTGTAGGTGTTGTATATATTCTAATTTATCATACTTAATAAACAGATTGTTTAATCAGAATGTACCTCTGTAAACGTTCTTATTGTCAGTTTTCAAGAACGGTTCACCAAGAACCTTTTAACCCTTGCGATGAGTATACTTGTCATTCTACAAACAGTATACCTGTGGTGAATGCATGTGTTACTTCTAAACCTAAAAGATATTTCTTATGAATGTCTGCACTATTTGTCATTTTGAAAATATGAACCATTAATCTAAACAATGGGTCAGATTTAACTGGAAATTGAAAGTGTCTATTTGAAATCTAAAGTATGCATGAGTTTTCTCATTTTACCGCATTCGTTTGATGTGAAGTAAGGCTTGTTTGTTGTGACGTCAATGAGATTGATTTATAAAAAATAAACAGAGCATTGTTGGGAGTATTATCTCCTCTAATTACTATAGTGCTCCCTCTCTACAACGGCCCTCTTAACAACGACTCCCTCCTTACAACGACACTTGCCGCAGTTCCCTAAAAAGAACATTTTATGTCTACGCTTTTACTGCCACAATGTCGTCTGCTTAAAGTTGTCGTCTGCTGATTTACATAATGGAAAAACTTAATGAGGAGAGACAAACAGCTTGAATCCAGATCAGACGCCGCGTTACCCGGCGTCTGATCTAGATTCAAGCTGTTTGCAAATGTACACAAATTTCCCTCCCTATAACGACTCCCTCCGAACAACGCACATAATTGTTGTATCCCATTGGATGTCGTTGTAGAGAGGGAACGCTGTAGAAGAAAAGACGTCCCTTGTTACAAACATATTGTTGCTAGAAGAAATGTTCATGGCACAATTATGAAAACAGTTATTATGTTGTAGCAATATCTAATGTCGAACGTCATGCAATAGGGTAATTATCTGTTCAGCATCTTTTTGCAGAATGTGGAAGTGTTTAAAGATGGAAATATCGCATTTGTATTTGTATGACCGCAACGCATAGCTGTAAATCCCTTGGGACCGTTTCATAAAACTTCGTTCGAAAAATGTTGTCATAAAGCAGATTATAAAAGCCTATATTATCATTTATTTCTCCATCTAATCCTGTCTTTTGACATCTCGTTGGAATTGTCTTGAAAAGACAATTCCAAAGAGATTTCCAAAGACATGATTAGATAGAAAAATCAGAAAGTAAGTACATTTTAAAGTTTTGATTTACGACCGTTTTTGTCGTACGAAGTTTTATGAAACAGGCCCGACTTGATTGGACTATGTGTGTGTTTGTCCGTCCGGATCATTATGTCCTATACCACATCAGTTAGGGCTATCACAGTGTGTGTAAGTACATCCTTTGGCTGTCGTATGTGGCACTGATTGATTGATCGATTGATTAATTGATTGATTGAATTGGGATTTGTCGGCACTGCGACACATACAATGGCACCGAGACTGTAACCTTCATTTTGATATTTGACCGCAGTAGAGATATAACCTTGTCTTGAGAATATTTTTATAACTAATATCACTTCATATTAGGACAACATTCGGTGATAGAGTTCATTTCGAGATTCGCTTTTTATTCTTTTGGTACTGTGACCTTGACTTTTACCGTTGATCTAATTTATTGGAAAATAGAAACAGCGTGTCCACAACTTCTAGAGGTATCAACTTTGTCATACGAGAACATCTTTGGAAGGCGTCGTCACTGTCACATTTGACGTTGATCCCATTTATATATATATATATAAACAATTGTCCGGAGCACAAATGTGTACACGACCACCGCTCTACGTACCATATCTGGTGCCCGTTTCATAAAACTTCGTACGACAAAAGTCGTAAGTCAAAACTTTAAAATACATTTAATTTGTGATTTCTCTATCTAATCCTGTCTTGTGACATATCTTTGTAATCGTCTTTACAAGACGATTCCAAAAAGATGTCACAAGACAGGATTAGATTGAGAAATAAATAATAATTGAGACTTTTATAAACTGACTTACGACAACATTTGTCGTACGAAGTTTTATGAAACGGGCCCCTGATGTACGAATACATTATGGAATGGCGGAGAGTGTAATGTCATTTTAAGTTTGGAACATACATACAGTTGAACAAACCGTTAATATTTCCCGTGTATACACAAGGAAACGCAAACCCATTGCAACACAACGTAGAAAATGACAATACTATTTATGTTTGACTATTCCGTCTATTCACTTTTATCTGAATGGCAGACAGTTTGGGATGAAAAAGCGGAATGAGACGTATTATTGTCAGTCTTCGTCATCCTGACCACGACTTTTGACCTCAATTAAAAAGGCTGTCCAGGAGAAAATATCCTACACATCAGCAGTTAGGGAATTTTGTGTGTTACTACAATTTGGAATGTGTTACATGTAATTTACAATGCATTCATTTATTATCTCAATTTTAATAAAAACTTTCACGAAATTTATTTACTACAGCACATCAACTACAGAAACAGACTTTGGTGTGTGAGTACGAAATATCGGGAACCTTTTTCATTGTCCTGTTTCAATGCCACTTACTGTGGTTTATTATTGTTCCATTGTTTACTATTACAGTGGAGAAAACGTTATTATTTTCCAATAAACGCGTTTACGCTAAAATTATTAGTTCCAATGCAAACAGTTTGGAGCCAGATCAGACGCCGGGTAACCCAGCGTCTGATCAGGCTCCAAACTGTTTGCCACCAAGATAAACATGAATTATCAAAATTGTCTAAAAGTTGTACTTTTCTACGTTTTAGTGTTTTGCGTTTGCGTTTCGTTTCGTTTAAACGGGACAGAAAAACGTTTTTTCCACTGTATTACTAAAACTTTAAATTCCTTAGTTGTATTTAATATACAGTGGAGAATCTGTTATTCTTTCCCGTTTAAACGCAAACGTACGCAAACGCAAAACACTAAAACGTAGAAAAGTACAACTTTTGGACAATTCTGATATTTCTTGTTTATTTTGGTGGCAAACAGTTTGGAGCCTGATCAGACGCCGGGTTACCCGGCGTCTGATCTGGCTCCAAACTGTTTGCACTGCAAATAATAGTTTTAGCGTAAACGCGTTTATTGGGAAAGAATAACAGATTTTCCACTGTATAAACATACTTATTATATGCAATGCGTTTTTTCGTGATTATGTTTAACTCCATTAGAAATATGCAAATGCATGAAATAGGCATTGTCTCTGATTACATGCATTCTGTCGTTCATTGTTCTAGATATGTACCTTAGTCTTATTGTCTTTTCTACTTCTCTTGCCGTGATTACTATGAAATAGACATACAGTGGAGAAAACGTTATTCTTTCCCGTTTAAACGCAAACGTACGCAAACGCAAAGCACTAAAACGTAGAAAAGTGCAACTTTTGGACAATTCTGATAATTAATGTTTATCTTGATGGCAAACAGTTTGGAGGCTGATCAGACGCCGGGTTACCCGGCGTCTGGTCAGGCTCCAAACTGTTTGCACTGCAAATAATAGTTTTAGCGTAAACGCGTTTATTGGGAAAGAATAACGCTTTCTCCACTGTAACATATGGTTATGCAGTAACATAACGAATATAATTTGATTTTAAATGTCCATCCTTTTATCAGGAGTCTTAAAAATATTGTCAGGTAATATTCTGGATCCAAATTGTCTGCAAACACCAGTAAAATTGAGTTTAGCACGCAAAATGTTTCAAATGAAAATTGATTTAATTCCCTGAAATTTACATTGCCAGGAACACCTAGCAAATTCTGTACAAAAACTACAATGAAATGTCATTTAGATCTTCTACATTAAGGAATTTATTAACAATTGCCATACCGATCACGCGTAGATTCAATTATACTTCGAAGATAACTTTCTCTGTTATATGATTTTTTTTCTAAGTTCATTATATTTTCAATTTCTAGTCCTCTTCCATCAAGCACAAAAAGTATACTTGATTGCATATTGTAATTTGTTTTCTATCAAACTCCAATATCACAAGTTGTCATATAATTTAATGACATTCGGCGCCGTGTTTATTTATCATTACAAAATCACAGCAATCGGTCACTCTATCTTTGATTGGACTTCGATTTTGTATAAAATGTCAAACTATCAAAGGGGCTGTTCACCAAATGTAGCGTGATGTCTGGATTTGAAAATCAGGGTTGCCATAAGTTGATCATAAAAATCCTAAGGTTTCAATCTTTTTATTTTTCAGACGCAATTTTACTAATCGTACCTTTACCCAATAGCCTGTTTCTTGTTTTGAAGACACATGACTGCTTAAAACAGGTTGAAAGTAAAGCAGAATGCGCCTTAAGGCGCATTCTGCTTTACTTTCAGCATGTTTTAAGCTACGATCTGCTAGGATAAAAATCCGACTACTAAGGAAAAATCCGGAGAAATGGCAGCCCAGGAAAATGATAAGTTATAACAAAGGATACAACTACATGTATACGTCTAGATTTCAGTTACGCATTATTTAAGACTCCTTATAAAGACTAGTTGACGAGCATCATAACCGTCTTACACACTTGTTATTACAGAAAATTCAGTTTACCTTGAACCAGTTCAAGGAACTTTAACTATCGTAATCTAGAGGTTTCACTGGGTTATAAATTCTGTTTAAGCAATACCCTTCAAATGACGACCCAAACCGGAATGCAAACAAAACAATTGCTAAAATTGCAAAGTCACAATAAGCTATGCAACAACAACTGTGACATACAATGTAGAAACAATCGTACAAGTCAATGCTGCCATTTCTCCGAAAATTCAGGATTTATATTCTAGGAGACGGTAGCTTAAATCAGGCTGAAAGTAAAGCCGATTGCGCCTTGAGACACATTCTACTTTACTTTAAACCTGCTTAAGTAATAGCGCTTGAATGTTTGAAATATTACAATCTTCATGATCAACTTATGGCAGCGCTGACAAGACAATCGATCATCTGGATATTTTTCATATATTGTATACCAGCTTAAATCAAGACCCATCTTAAACACATAAAACAAATGAGTCTAATCACTAGCTGTGACTAGATGGAGGTATTAAATATTGCTCATTAAACCTGAGGTTCTTCAAATCTCTTTCAGTCTACCCATAACTATGTACAGTGGAGAAAACGTTATTCTTTCCCAATAAACGCGTTCACGCTAAAACTGTTATTTGCAACTTGCAAACATTTTGGAGCCAGATCAGACGCCGGGTAACCCGGCGTCTGATCAGGCTCTAAAGTGTTTGCCACCAAGATAAACATGAATTATCAGAATTGTCCAAAAGTTGTTCTTTTCTACGTTTTAGTGTTTTGCGTTTGCGTACGTTTGCGTTTAAACGGGAAAGAATGCAAATAATAGTTTTAACGTAAACGCGTTTATTAGGAAAGAATAACGTTTTCTCCACTGTAAGAAACCTACATAAAAACAATAAACCCATTTAACCCATTTCACCATAAAATCCCTTTTATGCTTTTAATTTATTCCTCAATATGCGCCATAGTAATAGTTTCTATATCCCAGAAGGCTGAAAGTAAAGCGGCGGCACGCGGTTTTGAAAGGAGGGAATCGTTGTTCGGAGGGCCGCTGTAGGGAGGGGGCGCTGTAGTTTCTTTAAACAGTATGGAATAACGTCTCAAATCTGTACGTTTTAACTGCGTCTATCAAACCAAAAATAAACATCTTTGATTGCATACTGCCATTTGTTTTCTGGCAATATCGTTTCCAATATTGCAAATTGTCACACAACTTAATGGCATTCGGCGCCGTGAAGATTTATTGAAGTAAAAACCGACTATTGCCCACTCTATCCATGATTGGATTGTGATTTCGTGAACTGTCAAAGAAGATGTGCACGCAACAGGGAAGCTACAAACTGCTTCAGATAAGAAAAATAAGACACATGGTACAGTCGAACTTCGATATCTCGAACTCGGTTAAATCGAACATACTCGTATTTCAAAGTTAAAACGCGACTAAGCCTTTTTTACTTTGAAACACGTGTATGTTCACCTAAACCGAGCTTGAAATAATGTAAATTCACGTTTTTAAATAACGGATATTTCGAGTTAAGCGAGTACGAGATATTGAAGTTTGACTGTATATATGAGCCGTGCCAATCGACATAGCAAAACTAAATACATGTGCACCAAACACCGTCGTCATTTTAATATTAGTATCACAGCTTAGTCTACATTGCTAATCGTTGACTACAGTCCTGATATTTATAATGTTGTAGGTATTTGTGATTGTTACATAGTGCGGATTGGGACAAGTTGCTGAGTCGCAATCCAAGATCGATGGATGGATGGATGGAAGGATTACATGTAGTTGGGTTTACGGAAATGTGACACTGAAAAGGTCATATTGCACCGATGAATGATGAGATGATACAATGGAGAAAACATTATTCTTTCCCAATAAACGCGTTTACGCTAAATCAATTATTTCCGAAGCAAACAGTTTGGAGCCAGATCAGACACCGGGTAACCCGGCGTCTGATCAGGCTCCAAACTGTTTGCCACAAAAACAAACATGAAGTATCAGAATTGTCTTAAAGTTGTCATTTTCTACGTTTTAGTGATTTGCGTTTGCGTTTTGTTTGCGTTTAAACGGGAAAGAATAACGTTTTCTCCACTGTACATGTATGATGATGAGGAATTATTTTCGGAGGAAAGTTTCGACTGATCTTATTCGCTGTAAAGCAGTGTACGGGATCAAAACCACCAACCTGTCACTCTTTTTGCTCTTGGCAGGGTTAAGGGATAGTCTCTGTCAAATAGCAAAAACGTCCCCTATGAAAATTGAGCCCTTGAAACCGCAGCAAGGTAGGGGTCCAAAGCAGACGTTTTGTAGTTATTTTGCTATACAATGTAGATGCATAGTAGGAAAAAAACGTTATATGTTCCAATTTTAAAAGAAATTATACGCTGTTGCAATGTACAAACTTTCGAAATTAGAAAATTGTATGACTGCCATCAATTTCGTGTGAACATGTTACTGTTATTTTAATGATATAGTTCCCATAAACGAAACATCAATCTTAGTGAATAATCCGTCGATTGCCTGTGTCTTGTAATCTTGTTGTAGATACCAGCTGAACTCATTCACCCCTGAAACTTTTGATGGACAATTCCAATTTCAAAATATGTCTAGTCCATTTTTGTTTCTTTGGATATGATTTTAAAAATATATTTCAAAATGACAAACAATGTAGACTCTGATCAGAGGGCTCCTTAAGGAGCCCTCTGATCAGGGTGTACACTGTTTACATGGGACAAGTTAAATCCTTCAGGGTATCCTGTTTGTAAATAACGAAAATACTCGTCGCTAGGGTTGAATGTGTTAACAATAACATAACTTGTCACTAAAATTGATGCATTGTAGTGTCCTTCCAGTGAATACACATCTTCACCCCTTAAATGCTTAATGGACAATTCAGGTTTCCAATAGTGTATGTTCTTATTTTACTATATAAGGTTGATATTTTTACAATATGTCCAAAATGACAAACTATGCGTTCAATTTCCAACGTCTTCTTTCCATCATGTAGATTCAAGTTATAGATTTTTGGTGTAATTAATCGATATTTGATCTACATGAAAGTGCTTATTATACATATAATAACATAAAACATTATGCTAGTGAACGGGGTTAATTTGGAACGACTTTTTTCCTGTATAGATCTACTTATATCGCGCTTAGCATTCACTTGACCTCAAAGGCTGCGATAAATAACTTTTCTAGGTTATGTTATAAAAAGAATATAACATTCGTGTTAATAATTTATTGGATTTATCAAACTTGTCGTTTTAGAAAACGATAAAAACTCGGCACAGCCTCGTTTTTATCGTTTTATAAAAGACTCGTTTAATAAATCCAATAAATTATGAACACTCATGTAATATCCTATATATAAAACACAGAATTGTTTAAAAGAAACTGAAAAAACAACAATATGGCATCTGATACATTTATCGTTTTAGTGAAAATGAACCATATTTTAAAAAAACACACAATATGAAAAGTATTATATCACAATATAGCAGGAAGTTGGTTTTACCAGAAACAATAGAAAAACAGATGTAATTCTTTTGCGTAAAACAGTAAGCCAATGGCATCAACTTCCTTCTTTTTCATATATCTGGTAATTTTCCATTACGAAAAAATCCATTCCGTCTTGGTTAACGTAGTTCTTACAGTGGAGAATCTGTTATTATTTCCCAATAAACGCGTTTACGCTAAAACTATTATTTGCAGTGCAAACAGTTTGGAGCCAGATCAGACGCCGGGTAACCAAGAAAAACATGAATTATCAGAATTGTCCAGAAATTGCACTTTTCTACATTTTAGTGCTTTGCGTTTGCGTACGTTTGCGTTTAAACGGGAAAAGAATAACGTTTTCTCCACTGTAAGAAATAGAATGCAAATGTAATACAATAAATTTAAAAGTGACAGCTTATTGAAAATGGTGACGATTTATTTTAATTTGAGTGACAAACATTTTGGTGTTACCCGGCGTCCGATTTGACTCCGAAATGTTTGCTATCTGCATAATTGTTTTAGTACAGAGTCGGTTGTTGTTAAAAAGAATAAAAAAAGTTTCCGCTTTATTTAATCAAAGAGCAGCAACCTCTCTCTTTTTTGGTTCATTTTTTCTGCGAAATGTTTTGGGTTTGTTCGTAGCAAAACAAATAACTTTGATTGCAAACTATAATTTGTTTTCTAGCAATGTCGTGACCAATACACATATCACCAATTGCCATACAACTTCGGCGCCCAGTATAATTCATCAATGTCAAAAAAGCGAACATAGTCAATTCTATAGATAATTGTAATTCGACTCTCGATTTTAAAAAAAAGCCAAACGGTCAAGGGAGCTCCAAATTCGTTGAAGCATTCTGTCTAGATTTTGAGAATTTTGTATTATTTCAAATGAAAAAGTTTGGAAACGATATTGATATATATATCTTTTTAAATAAGACTAAAATGAGTTAGTGAGATTCGCCTGTATTTCTTTTCCGGAGAGTTTTGTTTTACTCGTAACAACAAATGCTGCCCTTTGTTTTAAAAGCCATTAATCTATTTGTGCCCACGATCCCATATATGGGACATAGGCAAACAGTGTGGACTCTGATCAGTTGCCGCATTATGCGGCGTCTGATCAGAGTCTACACTGTTTGCTAATAGAAAAATTTGATATAAAACAAAAAGACAAAATGAAAATATAATTTTTGACAGGCATCCCTTTGATTAAAAATAGACCAGACCAATATATAAACATGGAAGAATCCACTGGGTATAGATGGGTTAAACAGAATTTCTTCATTACACCATAGCCATAATCCTGTCCCTGCTAACCGTGACTTCACTCTTTTATGCATACAATTTGAATCCATATCAGAAGCCGCGTAACGAGGCGGCTTATCTGGATACAAACTGTTTGAAACTCGTACATGTATTTAGGTTTCTTTATTTGCAAAATATCTATCTATCCATCTTGTTATTCTGCCGCACACCCTCACTGCTAATTTCGGACAGCGCGCGTCTGAGCCTGTTAGCAGAGTAAACAACAGTATAAAAGATTAGGTTTAAGATAAAACAAAGTTAAGATGTTACAAACTTAGCCGAGAACATAAGTAAAACGGGATAATATACAAATCTATATTAATCAGACAAATTCAAAGCAGACGATAAAGCAACAGGACAAGGGTTAACGCATCTACATGTAGCTGAGTTCAACTGTCTTCTGGGAACAATACTCAACTGCGCCAACAGCTAGTGTTGGCATGCATTTCGCCGTCCAAAGGATGTCATACAATACATGGTTATTTTATGTGTTGTGTCGGGATTTGAGTATCTTGCCTTGAACCATAAAAAGTTTGGGTTTACCAGGGAACATCGCTCCCTCTCTACCACGACACTCAAAGGGACACACAAATTGTGTACGTTGTTCGGAGGGAGTCGTATTAAGGAGGGGAATTGGCTTACATTTGCAAACAGCTTGAATCTAGATTAGACGCCGCGTAACGCGGCGTCTGATCTGGATTCAAGCTGTTTGTCACTCGTCATTAAGTTTTCTCTGTCATAATGTGTATTATGTGACATTGAGAAAAACAGCAGACGACAGTTTTAAGCAGACGATATTGCAAAAGTGGAAATGTTACGCATATAATTGTCTTGTTTGGGAAACTGCGACAAGGATCGTTGTAAAGAGGGAGTCGTTGTTAGGAGGGCCGTTGTAGAGAGGAAGCGCTGTATTATAATAATAAACCCCTGAAAACGGTTCCTCCAGGCCTTAGTAGATAGTTCGGGTTTAAACATGGTTCGGCTTACGGATGGTAATGAGCTACTCAAATGAACTTCATATGACCGTTGCTTTACACGAATTACATTTTAATGCAGAACGTTTTATTTTCATAAACTTATTTGTTAAGATATATCTAATAATCCCCAGCTGGTCTTTGTAAGGTTGAATAGTCCATATGAAAGAAGTATATCGCCATCAGAAAAAATACATGTATATTGATTGGGAGAAAATTGGAAAACGGACGGATATATCCTTAATCTAAGCCTTAACTGGGTACGGAAACAATATTTCACTGTAAACCATGGAACAAACAGACTCAGACACTAATGAACAAGTACATGTACATGTAATACCACCATTCTTATCACCTACTGCAGCTTGTTACATGTACTATGTATATATGCAAAACGAATGGAAAACGACATAAACAAATTTGTATCTAATTAATACCGAGTACAACTGTTGCTTACATTAAGTTACCATCTCTTTAAAAGGCAACCAAGCCAACTTATTTTAAATGGCTGCTAAAACATCTAACTATATAACCTACCTACAAAGAAATGTTTGCTCCTTCGTTAACATTAGTATTCAACGACTTTACTTTATTGGTAGAAAAGTGACGGAATTTGTATAGTTTAGGTATCCTTGGATAACAATATACAGAAGCGCCTCGAAACAACGAACAAACTTAGGCATTATACAGTTGTTTCATGTTTTTTAGGGAAACAGTGAAAGCTATTGTCCCGAAGTATCAGGGAAGACTTTCGAACTGTTGCCCGAGGGTTCAAGGTTGAAGGGGTGAATGAGTTAAGAGGTGTTCTGTCTTCAAAACTAGAAACAGGCTATGGCGTAATGGGTCAAGGATTGTCTGTCCAGTACTTAGCAGCCATCTGCCCTGTAATCTAATCCAAAGTTGATTCATTAGTAACCATTTAGAACCAATGTTTTAGGTCGAGAGAGAGGTCCAATTTTATAAAACAGTGACGATATCAAAACTTTATCTAACTGAGAAATCTCTATAAATCATCGATATGTATATAATAAAATGCGTTATCTCTTCCCGTTCAAACGAAACTAAGCGCAAATGCAATGTAATCAATTGCAGATTTGTTTTAAAAAAATCTTTAACGATTAATTTTGATTTGAGTCTTATCAGGTACCTGATTTTCCGGAGTCGGATCTGGCTTCAAACTGTTTGCAATGGACTTAACCCTTTCACTGCCATGTTTTCGTGATAATGTTAACCTCGTTTACCTCGTCTGCTTCCATTTTGTTGTCTGCAATGTCGTTTCAAAGTTAAGAAATAAGGCAGTACAAACATTAAAACGAGTGTCAAACAGTTTAGATCCTGATCAGACGCCGCGTTACACGGATTCTGATCAGGATTCAAACTGTTTGCAAACGCACTGTTAAGCGTCATTGAGAGAGAAATGGTTAAGTACACGATGTATAAACATGTTTTTTGGAAAAGATATTGTTTTCTCTACTGTTGTCCAAATGTCTTTCTAGGAATGGCTAGCCATCCCTAAGGGCCTCATTATGCTAGAACTCGTGATACAGTGGATAATCTGTTATTCTTTCCCAATAAAGGCGTTCACGCTAAAACTATTATTTGCAGTGCAAACAGTTTGGAGCCAGATCAGACGCCGGGTAACCCGGCGTCTGATCAGGCTCCAAACTGTTTGCCACCAAGATAAACAAGAATTATCAGAATTGTCCAAAAGTTGTACTTTTCTACGTTTTAGGGTTTTTTGCGTTTGCGTACGTTTGCGTTTAAACGGGAAAGAATAACAGATTCTCCACTGTATGATAATACTAATGGCGGAATAATCCTTTAAATGACAAGTGGTGCATTTAGTCAATAGCCTGATAACCTATGAATAATTCTTCCCGTGATGCCGAGTCAGTCACTGTAACCTTTTCTGTTGATCTTGACAGTATGAGGAAATGTATTCAATTGGTGTGCCAAAGCTAATTATCTTGTCTATTTGGTGTATTTAACAACTTAACGTGACGGCAAATCGATATGACAAGATATATACACTAAGGTCTGGGTCTCATTTGTGTAATATATTATAAACATCAGGATACAGTGGAGAAAACGCTATTATTTCCCAATAAACGCGTTTACGCTAAAACTATTATTTGCAGTGCAAACAGTTTGGAGCCTGGTCAGACGTCGGGTTACCCGGCGTCTGATCAGGCTCCAAACTGTTTGCCACTCAGATCAACATGAATAGTCAAAATTGTCGAAAAGTTGTCCTTTTCTACGTTTTATTGCTTTGCGTTTGCGTACGTTTGCGTTTAAACGGGAAAGAATAACAGATTCTCCACTGTACTTGCGCATTTGTGTAATATATTACAAAAAGTTGGGATCCAGAGGAGACGGCGAGTTACTCGATGTCTCACTAGCACAGTGTATAAACGAACTGTATGATGACTAGATTTTGCGACTAGCTTGTAATAGGGAGTCAATCGATTCAGTGCGACACGCGGACATGTACGGTATGTGTTTTCATCTGTTTTCATTGTTTTCTAAGTAGATCACTAAGAAAAGCAAACGTACATTATATTGTGCATTGATTTAAGATATTTACCTGACTGTCATTGTTCCGTTATCAAGCTTTCCAAACAAAATATTTCCATTACATCAATAAATACGGCAATGTTTACACGAGGCCGTGTTTACAAACGTGTCATATATGCAGTTTATACACATCCTGACATCTAATCGGGCGTTAAAACTTGAGAAAATTATGTATTCGTATTTAGATAGCAGTACAACCACAATAGCTGTGAGATTTAATAAAATATCCACGTTCAAAGTACTGCACTGATGAAACTGAAACTGTATTGTTTATTGAATCAGACTACACGGTGATCTGAATGATTATAGCGACTATACTGTATCAATTATAGCGATCTTACGGTAACGATTTCAGACGACTCTAGGATCCTTTTACGTCCAAAACGCCTTTTTGTTAGTTTAACAAAGTTTAAATAAATCTCTTTTCAACCCTTTACCTTACAATGCCTCCTTTTGACAATTTGCACAAAATGTAGACCCCAAAGAGAGCTGCTCCTAGCAATATTACGGCACTGGTTTGCAACTGGCGATCAAACCCGCTACCTTCAAACTCCCAAGCTGATGCTGACATTTTGTTTATGTATGCACATATATAATTAAGTCCTTGATTAAGTTAATATAAAGTTTAGCTTTTCCTCCCTGAAAAACCTGAAATGGACAATTCTAGTTTTCATTGTATTCTTGTCCATTTTTACTTTTTAGGGTTGTTTTTACAATAATTATATGTCATAATTTTTGCCGGTTTAGTGTCAAGACGAAAGTCCTTTGAGTGAGTTTTTATTGTGTTGGTAATGTCCGAAATCGATAAAAATTTTAATCTTAGGTTTTGGTCTTCGTGAATGTCGACACAATGTTGTATGACTTGGTCGAATACATCTGTGCTGAAAGTGCAGTAGATACACTGGAAATTATCCATTGAACCTGAAACATAAATTGATAAATGTTAGGCTGAAATCAGGGCTACCATAAGTTGCTAAAACATCCTAAGATTTCTAAATTTTCAAGCGCGGTTTTAGGAAACATACCATTAACCCTTTCGCTGCAAAGCTCTACAAATAGTTCAGATCCAGATCAGACACATAACGCGCCGTCTGATCTGGATATAAACTGTTTGACACTCATATCAATGTTTTCAACGCAAACTACGATTAAGGTCCAAATTTTAAAAGTAAGAGCAGAAATCCGAAGATTTGGGGGAAAATCAGTATATCCGAATAATAACAATACAGTATGCAGAATTGGTGAAATCATATTAAGCCGGTCGCAATATGTCATACACATTTCCGAAAATATGGTCGAAAATGGTAATTTGCATGAACACACTATAAGTCGTAGTAGATGTTGCACGTACATATACGTATCACTCTGATACAGCTTTTATTTAAGAAACTATAACAATACACCAAGCAGGCTTTTCGAAATCGTGTATAGCTAGTTGCTATATGTCATACAAATTTCAGGGAAATCTTGTCGCTATATGTCATACAGTCACATTGTTGGGTAGTCGCTTTAAATGATAGCAGATGATTGCAATACATGATACAGTCTACATGTAGAAGTTTGCCTAAATTTATAACCAAATGGCGAGTTACGATAAACAAAAAGTGGTTGCTTTGTTTAGCGGTCTATTTAGATAACATACAGTACCGTATTGTAATATAAGCGATTAAAACAAAGGGCATTTTCAAAGAACTGTTGCCAAATTTGAGAGGGAAATCGACACTATGTGTTGATTTTCAATCAGATCACAATTTCCTCTCTACCTACACCCTTACAAGTGTACTACGATACAAAATAAATGTATAACTGTAATTATTACTTACGTTCGCTCGCATGGGTTCGAAGAAGATATCCAAAATTAACAGGTTTATGTTCCGACCTCTGCACAAATGTCAACATTCGTTGTTACAGCTAGTCACTTTACCCGGTCATCATACAGTTCGTTTATACACTGTGACTAGGGTCCCCTTTGTTTGACATGTAAATATTCATTCCTATCAACTCTCATTGCAGACGACAAATTTGCAGACGATACATTGTATAGCGTGCAGAAAATATTTGTAGTAGAAAAGCATTAGAACATATACGGTTTTTGTGGGTGTGTCCTTGGACACATCCACAGTGTAGTTCAGGAAAAATCTCCAGACGGGGCTGAACAATACATCGAAGCATTTAGCAGGGGGTGCTAAATAGCAGCTTCCGGATTACGCCGATATTGTGAGCTTGGGCGGCTAAAAATAAAGGGCGATGTAAATGAGTCTGTGTGTTATTTACTATGGCCTTACACCTGGTGAACCCGATTTTCATTTGAAATTTGGATCTAAAACGTTCTAACTTAATCAATGAAAAGGATATTGACAAGTAGTTGTTAAACAAGGAAAGTATATAAAAAGTTTCCTTACGCGCAGGAATACAAAAGCCAACCAAGATTATGTGAGGTCAACACCTGTTTATTTCACGCTGGTACCCGAATCGACCCAGGGTCTGTTAATAAAACCTGGTACCATTTACCTAGGCACATGTCAACGCTTAGGCTCCGATGATGTCGTCTGCTTCAAAATTGTCGTCTGCAAAGTTTATTTTAATTTAGATTTATACATTTTCAAGTAAAAAAACCTAATGAAGAGTGTCATTTTTAACAATTTGGATCCAGACCGGACACCTCGTAACGCGGTGTCTGATCTGGATCTAAACTGTTTGCGAAAATCAATAAAGTCGCGACCAGCAGACAAAGGGTTAAGAATGCGGCGCGGCTTACATCAGACACAGAATAATTCCGTGCCTCAGTACATTGACTCTCGGTGCGATTTTACAGTTTAGATTCAGATGAATATTAACCTTCTGCACGTTACGGGCGATTTCGTGACTGTTGCTGCAAATAGTTTGGATCCAGTTCAGATCGTGATAAGAACTGTTTGACACTCGGTGCGATTTTAAAGTTCGGATCCAGATGAATATTTCCCTTCTGCACGTTACGTCGAATTCCTGATAATGGCTGCAAATAGTTTGGACCCAGACTAGATCGTGATAAGATGTGTTTGGCCCCCCGTGCGATTTTAGTTTGGATCCAGATGAATATTTACCTTCAGCATGTTACGGTCGATTTCGTGATTATTGCTACAAACAGTTTGGGTCCAGATCAGATCGTGATACGAACTGTTTGACACTCTGTGCGATTTTAGTTTCGATCCAAATGACTGCACGCTACGAGCGAATTCATGATTATTGCTGCAAATAGTTTGGATCCAGATCAAATCGTGATACGTACTGTTTGACCAATCGGGTGCGATTTATAAAGATATAAAATCAAAGTACTGTAGTACTGCAGGCTCGGACTTTCAGTTTAATGTAGAACAAAGTAATGCAGAAAGCTAATTATGGAGTTTCTGCATTACCATTGCCATGCAGTAACCTGCAGCGCTTAAAGACCCTAAAGAATTTTGTAATGTGAATGTCTTATAATGCATCGTATGCTATGGCTACTAGGTGAATGTTTATTACAAGGGAGTAGATACGGTGTTTAAATCACCACAGGTACAGACTCAGGATCCTGAGTTTAACTCAGTGCTGCTACTACACGGTTTATCTGATAGTGACGTATCCAGCAACTGAAGCTCCATTGGATAGCATATGTAAACCCCGTATGACAGGATTTGTTTGTTGGGGGAGCTAGACTCGCACCAATATTTTTCTTAAGGATTCGATAAAGGCTCTCCGAGCCAAAAAAAAACCCCAATTTTCCAGAGTGATTATTTTGTAAAATCATTTTTTGCAAATATTTTAGATCGAGATGAGAACTGGTACAACTGCTTTACACTCGGATGCTATTCTATGTTGATATGAAATGCATTACAATCCACTAAGACGAAATTTGCAGACGAGACTTTCATACTTGATCAAGGAGAAGGCTAACTCAATTTGGAAGTATGATTATTGTTGGAAATAGTTTTAATCAAGACGATTATTAACCTTATACACGATACCGCGAATTCATTATTACTGTTGCAAATAGTTTGCATCCAGATTAGATCTGGATAAACTGTTTGACACTCTGCGTGCTATTTTATGACGAAATACAATGCACAAAAATCACTCGTGTAGAAACATTAACTTTTAATTGCATCATGTATAAGCCAGCTCTCTTAAACACAAATTAACACTTCTGCATTTAAAAGTGTTTTAATTATCAAATACGTATCGAGTATTAGTTACAGACGGTAAAGATTGCAATGGGTGTCATTATGATATCTACTAAACTCGCTGGAATACATTTTTATACATCAGAGTGTTAGCAGTGTGAACCAAGATCTCGCGTAACGCTGCGTCTAATCAATATCCCAACTGTTCGACATATTTTAGATCAGACAATGTCATTATGACATTCCATACATTACATTAAATTGTTGTTTTGACAGTTTGCAGCTAAAAATAGTTTGTTTTTTCTCAATTAAAAATCTTTCTGTCTGAAACCATGTACAAAGCCATGAGCTTAGATATTTGACAGAACACTTCATTAGCAGGTTCATCAGCAAGCTATTTTAAATTATGTCCTTGGGGTGATAATGATCCCATCCCAGGGGTCATGTGCCCGTTTTCTGGGTTTTCCCAGGTGAGCGATATTTAGGCCCACATGGGCCTTTTTTCAAACTTTGAAAGCTTACTGTAAATATGCCATTCACTCTCTCTTTATCAACTACTTTTTTCATCCTTTAACAAGGACACACCCATTTCAGTACTTTCAGTGCTTTGATTTAACTTGTTGCATGCTGGGTAAATGTTTCGTCCGCAACATTTGGCGTCTGCTTTTGTTCTAAAAGTAGAGTTTGAAAAATGCATTTTCAAATAAGGTCAGACGCGGCGTCTCACCAGGATCCAAACTGTTTGTAAAGTTAATCACTGTGGCATGCATGGACTTAACCCTTTCAACCATACTGGTTACTTATGAAAACAGTGTAGACCCTGATCAGAGGTATCATAACGCAACCCTCTGATCAGGGTCTGCACTGTTTGATATTTTCAGTGGTTTTTGTCAAATTGTCATATCAAAATTGCAACAGTAGACTGGTTCAAAATGCCTGTACTAGAAGATTCTAAAAGGATACTATATACCCACAATAAATATTTAGGGTTGAAAGGTGTAACAGGACGAAGACTGATCTTTGTATCCGATGTTTTATTATCGTAGAAACTGAAATGACACAATGTAAAGCGCATTTACTAACAGATCGAATATCAAATCAGAATCTATGGGCGCACACTAAATAAGCCTGTTTACCTTGACTAGATATCTCTTAAGTAAAGATCTAGATCTATCTAGATCCTGAAATTATTACTCAGATACAATGATAGATAAATCACAAATTTACATGAAATACAGAAATGAAGTTTGGAATAACAGAGATATAGATCTAAAGAAAGTATCAACAACATGTATATACAGTCGATAAATCTATAGATCTGTATACATGATCAAATATTTCACTTAATTTAACCCCAAGAATCATTGAAAATCTCAAGAAACGTTACAATACTTTCAAAATCCCGAAATACCACTAAGTATGAACAGTACTGGGGACGAATCGACAAAAAATAAGAGCCGGCGAAAAGCCGGGTTAAGGAAAGTAACTTTTTGATTACGAAACTGTTAAGGGACGAATCTACTTCAAGCATAATGACATGGAAAACATAATATCCGCACATTTTTAGGCTAGAACATGATAGAAGGTGTAGAAATACATCTTATTATAAACATGTCATATAGAAATAAGGATTTATTCTTACATTGATGGCTTTCCGAAGCATCGTAGAGTTTAGCGCGGTTTCATCACCTTCATTTTAGAGAGTCACAAACACGCAACGTCCCGAACTGTTTCGTAACCTGTTACATTACAAAAGGGTTACAGACTTAACACTTTCATCGCCAAATAGTTCATCATAATTTATTCTTGTTATTAACAATTTGTACTTTATATGGCTGGAAACAAAGTACTTTGCTTAAAACTGAAATAAAGAATATAAAGAATATAAATTTAATTTCTCAAGATTAGACGCCTAGGGCGTGTTCGATTATCAGTTCCAGAACTGTTTGGAACGATTCCATGGAATTAGTAAATCAAATAAAAACGGAATTGAACCCTTGCAAATATGGTAGTCTGGTTCCCTACTTATTACAACTTTGCTGTCGAGGCGTTCGTAAATTGTGCCGGGAACCATGATGATACGTCACAATTCTGCTCACACCACCTCCTAGGGCAGAATTGATAGAACAGTTCTGGAATTGAATTCCGGACCATTCGATTTCGATTCCGTCAATCCGGAAGATTCCGGACTGATAAACGAACACGCCCCTAGTCACTCGGCGCCTGATCGGATACCAGACTGCTTGCAATTGACAATGCGCTCGGGTACAGTGGAGAAAACGTTATTCTTTCCCAATAAACGCGTTTACGCTAAAACTATTTTTTCCCTTGCAGACAGTTTGGAGCCAGATCAGACGCTGGGTAACCCGGCGTCTGATCAGGCTACAAACTGTTTGCCACTCAGATTAAAATAGATAGTGAGAAATGTCAAAGACTTGTTATTTTCTACGTTTTAGCGCTTTGCGTTTGCGTACGTTTGCGTTTAACCGGGAAAGAATAACGTTTTCTCCACTGTAATGCTGGGGACGTGATTAGGTACATGTATGACCTATGTACTGAACGTTATTAGAATAGCTACAATTGTTCTAAGCCAGACAGAATCAAGTGTCTATAAAGGGTCTGCACATGTCTAAGTACTTCCTAACATGTGCTCATTATTCCTATTTCAGTACACTGGGAGTGATCAAATAGTTGTTATGCATTCCGATGCTCAACATGTTCAACTTTTATAAAAAGATTAATTAATGTACATTTTAAAGCGACTCGCAACCAGATGGTGCATTAAAAATAGTAATTTGTAAATATGTGTCAAACGCTTATATAAATGGTAAAGAATTAGTTTAGGATAAGAAATTCTGTTTAAAAAAAATGTATTTCAATAAAAAAAAATACTGGTCTCTGGTGGGATTCGAACCCGGGACCCGGCATTGGCGGACAGAAGGCAAACTAGGGGAAACCGCTTAGACCAATGGACCACGGAACTATCCGTTTATCTCGGATCGATTTAACGTATTTCAATGTGTAGCGATCGAAAGTGCATACAACTTCGTAATTCGGCTCGTGTTTATGTCTGAGCCCGTGTAGAGAAGCAACAACAACAACTATACCGTCTACTAGTCGGTATAGAAAAACGATGGAAAATATCTAAAAATCTAAGATTCGGTGACGATTCTTGAAACTTTTTTTGGACTGATCATATTTTTTTAATGTCAGAAGCCAAATAATGCCACAAATTTTCTTTTATTTGAGTATTTTATTTTATTTTGACAAGTACACCATCCGGTTGCGAGTCCCTTTAAGGTTGTTTTCATACAATATTTCAAAAGTGATAAACGTATTTCTAACAGTATAGAACTTGATCAGAGGGCTTCTTAACACATTCAACTATAGCGACCCGTTAAGAAACAATGCACGTATAAAGAGCATACTTGTCCTTTGCAAACAGTGTAGAACCTGATCAGAAAGTTCCTACAGGAGCCCTCTGGTCTGGATTGTTGGTTATTTTGCAATACATTATCTAATAAATATGTTATATTAGACTGTACATCTCCCCTGAGGCTACACATACAGTGGAGAAAACGTTATTCTTTCCCGTTTAAACGAAACGAAACGCAAACGCAAAACACTAAAACGTAGAAAAGTGCAACTTTTGGACAATTCTGGTAATTCATGTTTATCTTGTCGGCAAACAGTTTGGAGTCTGATCAGACGCCGGGTTACCCGGCGTCTGATCTGGCTCCAAACTGTTTGCAATGAAAATAACAGTTTTAGCGTAAACGCGTTTATTGGGAAAGAATAACGTTTTCTCCGCTGTACCTTTATAAACTCTTAGGTCACGCCAAAATTGAAACTGTCTGCTGTATGGGATTCCCCCATAACACGCTGCGAATACTAAAGCGTGTGCAAAATCACATCATTCCAGTTTTGAAGGAGATTCACTGGCTTCAAATTCAGGAAAGAATTGATTTCAAAAGTCTGACACTTACATACAAAAGCATGCGCAATTATTCTCTAAAGTTCATTGTCAATATGTTTGATGTGTATACATGTATATCTCGAAGATAGGTACGTGTTTCATGCATGCAGCCCAAAACTCTGAACACGTTACCGTCAACCATCAGAGATGCAAGATCAACTTGCAGCCTAAAAATACATTTCTTTAATATTTGTTATTAGAACAATGTATGAAATAGATGATTCCTATCCCTAGAATGCATTCTCTCTGTAGATGTACATGTAATATGGTCTAAATGGGAGTTCTCTAGTGATAAAGTTGACCCGGTGCCTCTCTGGTGAATCTCGGTGGTAGGGATACGACCATGTTCTCTTTGAAACCATCCGGCTTCGGTCTGAATATAATTCTTGGACAGCTTCCTTTTTATGAATTAAGGGTTAAATATACAGTGGAGAAAACGTTATTCTTTCCCAATTAACGTGTTTACGCTAAATCTATTATTTCCAATGCATCAAGTTTGGAGCCATCTTTTGCGTTTCGTTTGCGTTTCGTTTGACTTAAACGTTTTCTGTACTGTAATAGGCGTTCAGAAAGATCTTCCAGAGACCTTCCTACCTCGCAGCAATTGTCATAGAGGATGTTTTTGTTAATTTGAAAGAAATTATCCCCTCTGTCGAGAACTACAAAACGCTGCATCGAAACGAATGAGATCAGCCAAACTTATCTGCCTGAAATCATCATTGTCTCATCTCAACGTCCCTTATATGACTTCATATTCGCATGACTTTTGTAAAATTACAGTGGAGAAAACGTTATTCTTTCCCAATAAACGCGTTAAAGCTAAAACTTTTATTTGCAGTGCAAACAGTTTGGAGCCAGATCAGACGCCGGGTAACCCGGCGTCTGATCATGCTCCAAACTGTTTGGCACCAAGATAAACATAAATTATCAGAATTGTCCAAAAGTTGCACTTTTCTACGGTTTAGTGTTTTGCGTTTGCGTACGTTTTCGTTTAAACGGGAAAGAATAACGTTTTCTTCACTGTATGACTTCATATTCGCATGACTTTTGTAAAATTACCTGACATAAATCAGACGATAACTTCTAAAGAAGACGATGTCATGGCAGTGAAGGGATAGGGTTGATTACACTGGCTTCTTGAAACAAGAGTAGTACAGTAGAGAAAACGTTATTCTTTCCCGTTTAAACGAAACTAAACGCAAACGCAAAACACTAAAACGTAAAAAAGTGAAACTTTTGGACAATTTTGGTAATTCATGTTTATCTTGGTGGCAAACAGTTAAGAGCCTGATCAGACGCCGGGTTACCCGGCGTCTGATCTGGCTCCAAACTGTTTGCACTGCAAATAATAGTTTTAGGGTAAACGCGTTTATTGGGAAATAATAACGTTTTCTCCACTGTATCTTACATTGTAACATTTTAACATTAGCAGGTTCAATTTACGAATAATTGTCTGCTTAACAAGTTCGTCTGCTAATTAAGAATTAGAAGTAAGTTTAAGCTAGATACGTTAATGTGAGTGTAAAGCAGTTTTTATAAACTGATATCATTTCAAATACAGTGGAGAAAACGTTATTCTTTCCCGTTTAAACGCAAATGTACGCAAACGCAAAGCACTAAAACGTAAAAAGTGCAACTTTTGGACAATTTTGATAGTTCATGTATATCTTGGTGGCAAACAGTATGGAGTCTGATCTGGCTCTAAACTGTTTGCAATATAAATAATAGTTTTAGCGTAAACGCGTTTATTGGGAAAGAATAACGTTTTCTGTATATAAGTCAAGTGCCATATCCTTCATCTTACAATTGGAGGGTGAGATCAGAATCCGGTTACAGTGAAGAAAACGTTATTCTTTCCCGTTTAAACGAAAACGTACGCAATCGCAAAACACTAAACCGTAGAAAAGTACAACTTTTGGACAATAATGATAATTTATTACTGTTTGCACTGCAAATAAAAGTTTTAGCGTAAACGCGTTTATTGGGAAAGAATAACGTTTTCTCCACTGTAACTTGGTTTTCCAACTGTTGTTCACTCAGATAAACAAATCGACCTAATTTTCAAAAACTGTCATGTTTTTCATTCTATTTCATTTCAGATGAGTTAAGTCACGCTCGGTACTGTCATCGGATTCGTCAAACAACTTGAAAGAAAATACGGTTTTTTAATAACAACATTTTGAAAGAGTCAATGTCACTCGAAGCAATGGAAACAAACCTTTATTGGAAGGATAAATGTTTTAGTTTTTACGCATAAAAAGTAAAACCTCTTTATAACGACCACTAAATTGTGCTAATTATAATGCGTTAGAGGCAAGTGACTTTGATAAATAATAACGCCTTCTCCATTGTACGTGAACATGTACAGTGGAGAAAACGTTATTCTTTCCCAATAAACGCGTTTACGCTAAAATTGTTATTTTCATTGCAAACAGTTTGGAGCCAGATCAGACGCCGGGTAACCCGGCGTCTGATCATGCTCCAAACTGTTTGCCACTCAGATTAAAATAAATAGTGAGACATGTCAAAAAGTTGTTATTTTCTACGTTTAAGTGCTTTGCGTTTGCGTACGTTTGCGTTTAAACGGGAATGAATAACGTTTTCCCCACTGTACGTCGTATATCCTTTACAAACAGTTTGGAGACTGTAGGCTCGTTGTCTGGCCAAGGTTGACCTTTTATGACTTTGAGACTAAGATTAATCACAAATATGTTCCTGACCCTGTCAGATTTTTATATTTCATTGCGTTGGACTTGCGTTACAGTGGAGAATCTGTTATTCTTTCCCGTTTAAACGCAAACGTACGCAAACGCAAAACACTAAAACGTAGAAAAGTACAACTTTTGGACAATTCTGATAATTCTTGTTTATCTTGGTGGCAAACAGTTTGGAGCCTGATCAGACGCCGGGTTACCCGGCGTCTGATCTGGCTCGAAACTGTTTGCACTGCAAATA
Source organism: Gari tellinella (assembly GCA_922989275.2). Classification (NCBI taxonomy): domain Eukaryota; kingdom Metazoa; phylum Mollusca; class Bivalvia; order Cardiida; family Psammobiidae; genus Gari; species Gari tellinella. The sequence continues at coordinate 12,662,558 of OV277867.1, read as the reverse complement.
ATAGTTTTAGCGTAAACGCGTTTATTGGGAAAGAATAACACATTCTCCACTGTACAATAGATCAAACATAGTTCTTTTCCGTTTAACCCATTATCCCATAGCCTTTTTCTAGTTTTCAAGATAGTTGACCACTTAAAGCAGGTTGAAAGAAAAGCAGAATGTGCCCTTATAATTTTAATTTCTGACAGTATAATTGGAGCTATTTTCTTCAGAAGGGGAATAAATATAAGGCGTTATTTAAAATGCGTATTTATGGGATAATGGGTTAAACGCGAACGAAATACAAAAGGAATGAAATAAAACTAGCAAATGACACGTGTTTGACATTTCTAACTTTCTATTTCAATCTGAATGCCAAATAGTTTGCAGCCTTTACAGACGCATTGTAACCCGGCGTCTCATCTAGCTATAACTTGTTTGCAATAGATTCACTACAGTGATCCCTCCATACAACGGTCCTCTCTACAACGACTCCCTCCCTACAACGACCCTTGCATCAGTTTCCTAAACAGAACAGTTATGTCAAACGCTTTTATGCTGCAATATCGTCTGCTTAATGTTGTCGTCTGCTGTTTTTTCAAAGTTTCATACTGGACATTTTGACAGAAACAAACAACTTAATGACGAATTACAAACAGCGTCAATCCATCTGGATTCAAGTTGTTTGCACATGTAAACCCAATTCCCTCCTAATATCGACTCACTCCGAACAACAAGTTTTGTCTCCCTTTGGATGTCGTTGTAGAGAGGGAACACTGTAGTTTTTATTGGGAAATACAGTGGAGAATGTGTTATTCTTTCCCAATAAACGCGTTTACGCTAAAACTATTATTTGCAGTGCAAACAGTTTGGAGCCAGATCAGACGCCGGGTAACCCGGCGTCTGATCAGGCTCCAAACTATTTGCCACCAAGATAAACAAGAATTATCAGAATTGTCCAAAAGTTGTTCTTTTCTACGTTTTAGTGCTTTGCGTTTGCGTACGTTTGCGTTTAAACGGGAAAGAGTAACAGATTCTCCACTGTATTCCCTACTGAGTAGAATAACGCCTTGTACATAGTTCGTTCTATCTCTTTTTTGTTCGATTTTGCCAGTCCGATTGGAACAAAACAAACATCGCTGACTACGAACTGTCAGTCACTGTCAAACAATATCGTTTCCAATAACGTCAGTTGTCATACAACTTAATAACTTTCGGCGCCATGATCATTCATTCATGCCAAGACAAGAGTTACGCACATTCTTTTCAAATTGTGTTCGATTTCTTACAGTGGAGAATCTGTTATTCTTTCCCGTTTAAACGCAAACGTACGCAAACGCAAAACACTAAATCGTAGAAAAGTACAACTTTTTGACAATTCTGATAATTCATATTTATCTTGGTGGCAAACAGTTTAGAGCCTGATCAGACGCCGGGTAACCCGGCGTCTGATCTGGCTCCAAACTGTTTGCACTGCAAATAATAGTTTTAGCGTAAACGCGTTTATTGGGAAAGAATAACAGAATCTCCACTGTATCAGAAACTGACAGGGCAAGGAATTGTCTATCATTGAGAATTGACACTATTCTTGTCTATTATAGTCGTTCCCACTCAAAGACCTAACAACAATAATAGAAGTATTTCCTTCATAGAAATGCCTATTCATGTATTTCTTTTCATCATATAATTGGTTATTTACCTGAACAGATACGTACAGTGGAGAAGATCTTATTATTTTCTCTACAACGGAACTACAGGAAAATACTTAAGGAATAATTCGAATATTTATTGTATTCATGGAGGTATGAAAAACAAACCTGGTCACACTGTATGAAACCGCGAAGCGGTTTCATACAAAAGTGTGAACAGGTTTATTTTTCAAACCTCCATGAATACAATAAATATTCCGAATTATTCCTTATAATTTAATATCACTTCTGAATTTACGAAAGAAGTTAAATAGAGAATCTGGCGCGAATGTTCTTTTTTAACGCTTTAAAAACGTAGGTTGTAGTCCCTCCGCCATATATATTTTCCGCCAAAACGCGACGTTGTTATGTAGTAACGCCGACGTCAATGACGTCATTTGGCATCCTGCTTCATTCAGTGCTTGTGAAGACTAGTTGGACTAAGGGAAAGTAGTCCTGACAAGGCGTGGCCTGAATTTTATTTTTTTCATGGAGTTATGAAACAAAAATTACAGCCAATCACAGCTAACCAAATGTAATGAAAACAAACAATATTAAATTATTTAAGGAATAATTCGAATATTTATTGTATTCATGGAGGTATGGAAAAAAAAACCTGGTCACACTGTATGAAACCGCGAAGCGGTTTCATACAAAAGTGTGAACAGGTTTCTTTTTTATACCTCCATGAATACAATAAATATTCCGAATTATTCCTTATAATTTAATATCACTTCTGAATTTACGAAAGTAGTTAAATAGAGAATCTGACGCGAATGTTCTTTTTTAACGCTTTTAAAACGTAGGTTGTAGTCCCTCCGCCATATATATTTTCCGCCAAAACGCGACGTTGTTATGTAGTAACGCCGACGTCAATGGCGTCATTTGGCATCCTGCTTCATGCAGCGCTTGTGAAGAGCAGTTGGACTAAGGGAAAGTAGTCATGACAAGGCGTGGCCTGAATGTTATTTTTTTCATGGAGTTATGAAACAAAAATTACAGCCAATCACAGCTAACCAAATGTAATGAAAACAAACAATATTAAATTATAGTGCAATAAACAGTAGATAATGATTTAGTTTAATACTTACATTAAATCTCGTTTTGAGTGGCAAACAGGCTTGGTCCTTGTATTAATGTTTGTATTCTACCAAGTTCATTAAAACGGTTTCTTACCCAGATTGTGTTTCATGTATAGGAATATATAATTAACCGGCCCATTATGTTTGGTAGATGTTATCTTGATCAGCATTCGTTCTCAGAATATAGTATGAAAAGTAGTCTCTATTACATGTATTGTACTTGCATAACAAATTCAGGCTTTTACCAACTAAACGTCCTCTCTGTTCTTTAAGAACGCTCATAAAAACTTAAATAAATAAATGCAGCCTGAATATCCATCAGCAAAGCATATTTCGAACAAAAGTAAAATGTAAAGCTTCATGTCTTATGAGATACCTAATCAATCCCAGTTTATCTTAGACTGTGAATGTGTATACGCTCACAAATGTATTCCAGTAAAAGCATTCAAATTGAAAGACACATGTAACGAAAATGAAACACGTAAAGTTAATTCTTATTTCAAATCAAAGGGAGGTTATTTGACATAATAAGAGTTTCTAGTTTTAATAAGGACTTGAAAATTGTAATAAATGAAATATTGATGTGATTTTATTTACTTTAAGCAAAAGTTCTAGCTGCTGAATATGAGCAGTATCGTTTTTCTTCTATGTGAAACAATTCTAAGCAAAAAGCTGTTTTCAGGAAAAATAAGTAATAGACCATTTATTTTCAATACAATATGCAAGATATTTAGCCACAATTACTCCATGCTGTCTGCCACTATAAAACACAATTTAAAAACAGTTTTTGTGAAAAACGCTGATAATTTAGAATACAAAAGTGGCTACTTTCTTTTTTGGCTTGGTATATTTGTTTAAACAAAAATAACATCTTCGTTACTACTTATGAGAGATTCACAAGTTTGCCAAAATGCAATGTTGAAAACAGTTTGGATCCGTAATAGACGCACAGTTACAGTTGAGAAGACGTTATTCTTTCCCACTAAACGCGTTTGGCTTAAACTATTTATGTCCATTTCAAACAATTTGGAAACCCGGTGTCTGATCATGCTCCACACTGTTTGCCACTCAGATCAAAATAAATCAGAATTGTCAATACGTTGTCATTTCCTACATTTTATTGACATACGTTTGCTTTTAGTTTGTGTTTAAACGGGAAAGAGTTACGTCTTCTTAACAGTTACATCTGGACCCAAACTATTTGACACTCTCATAATACTTTTCAAAGAAAGAACAGACGTTGAGAACTGTTTCAGACCACATTTACAGCAGACGTGTTATTACATTGTATTTCCCGTTTACACCTACAATAGAGAATGCGTTATTCTTCAGTGGAGAATCTGTTGTGGAGAATCTTGCATCCAGATCCGTCGCCGCGTTAAGCGGCGTCTGATCTGGATTCAAACTGTTGACGAATGTATGCCAATTTCCCTCCCTAAAACAACTCACTTTGAACAACAAACAATCATTGCCTGCTTGGTATGTCTGTTGCATACGATATGAGTTCTTTCTATTTTATATAACGTGCCAAAGGTTAGTCACTTCTCTACTTTAATCCGAGAAAAATATTATTTGCAAACAGTTTTGGAACTTGATCAGACGCCGCGTCACGCAGCGTCTGATCATGATCCAAACTGTTTGACTCTCATTTCAATATTTTTAAGTCAAAATATCTTGATTTTAATTTCTAGAAACAGACGACAATTGCTTACAATTGATGACGTCATTGCAATGATGGGGTTAATGAATGGATTAAGAGAAATATGTAAATCTCACCTGGAACGAGCAAAAAGACAGCGAAAATAACGAAAACTAATTGCGAACACGCTTGACTTATTCGTTAACGTAATTTTCTTGGCAAATGTTATCAATTTGAAGGTAGAAAACACGTGCAAATCAATGGATGGTTGCATATGATATATACCAGTGTCAAATAACTCACTATTTATTTAAGTTTGTCAAAACACATTTTTTTTATTTCACGCCTTCACTGCCACTCTGACGTCAGCTGATTTAACCCTTTGAACCCTAGTCCCGCATATTGGCGTTGTTTTCAAACAGTGTACATGTGAAAAGTACACTTGTCCTGTGCAAACAGTGAAGACCCAGATCAGAGGGCTCCGAAAGGAGCCCTCTGATCAGGGTCTTCACTGTTTGTCATAATTCAAAACATTGACAAAAACAACCCTTAAAAGTCAGAAATGGACCAGACTAAAATGCAAACTGGAATTTTCCATTTAAAGTTTCAGGGAGGAAAGAGTTAAGCAATTACTGTCTGTTTTTATTATAAATTTACGATTTAGGTCATTTGTATAAAGTAATATCGTAATGAATGTCAAACCTTTATGCTTATATGCGCAGTGATAATTTTACAGGGGAGAAAACGTTAGAATATTCTTTCCCAATAAACGCGTTTACGCTAAACCTATAATTTGCAGTGCAAACAACTTGGAGCCAGATCAGACGCCGGGTAACCCGGCGTCTGATCAGGCTACAAACTGTTTGCCACTCAGATTAAAAAAAATAGTGAGAAATGTCAAAGACTTGTTATTTTCTACGTTTTAGTGCTTTGCGTTTGCGTACGTTTGCGTTTAAACGGGAAAGAATAACGTTTTCTCCACTGTACCTGTGCATCCTGAGTCCTATACTCATTAAATTATTATTATTTAAAAAGTTGTGAGTCCCATGGACCAATAGCTTTTCTGACCTTTATTAACCCATTACTCTATATATCAAATGTTTATGCCTTTAAAGTATTCTTAGAATCCACTGAAATGAATAGTTCCACTTACATAATAATGCAACATCAGACATACATGTACTGTCTATATCCTAGTAGATAAGAGCTTAAAGTAGATTGAAAGTAAAGCAGAATGTGCCTTAAGGCAAATTCTGCTTTACTTTCAACCTACTTACAGTGTTTCCCTGCCTTCAATACTATAAATATGTTGTGGGATATTTGGTGAACTTTTCAGGTCAAGGACTCAGAGTTATTCTCAAGGACTCATTGTTTTACAGAATGTGCATCCTGTGGACTCATTTACCTCATTTCTAAAATTATCACTGTATGCGACGTTTGATCAGGATCCAGATTGTTTGCAATGGCAAACCGTTGTATTCAGTGAACCAAAGGAGTATAGCACAACACGTGGTTTAGAAACGAGTATAATAGAGTAGACGTTATTCTTTCCCGTTTAAACGCAAACGACACGCATTGCAATCAAATGAAGAAAATGACAAACAGTTTTGAGTCTGATTAGACGATAGGTAACTCGGCGTCTGATCAGGCTCGAAACTGTTTGTCACTCAGATCAATATGAATAGTCAGAAATGTCGCAAAGTTGTCATTTTCGATGTCTTATTTATGCGTTTGCGTTTAACCGGGAAAGAATAACGTCTCCTCCGCTGTACATGTATATAAACGCGTTCAAGAGTTCATTATAAAAATCGAAATCCTAAAAACTTAAAGTCTCACTGCGGTAAATATACATATCTTGGTTTCTTAATATTTACATACTAGCGTAACTTTTGGATTCCTTAAAAACGGAAGTCGTTGAAATCAGAACAAATATCTAAAACCTTTATTTTACATGCAAACAATCCTTTAACAAAAAAGACTTTACCGACTTGTAATGACTGTTAAATGTATGTTACAGTGGATAAAACCTTTTTCTTTCGCAATAAACACGTTTACGCTAAAACTAGTATTTCCTATGTAATGAAAACAGTTTTGAGCCAGATCAGACGCCGGCTAACCCGGCGTCTGATCAGGCTCCAAACTGTTTGCCACCAAGATAAACATGAAATATCAGAATTGTCCAAAAGTTGTACTTTTCTACGTTTTAGTCTTTTTTGCGTTTGCGTTTCGTTTGCGTTTAAAAGGGAAAGAATAACGTTTTCTCCACTATAGCAGTAAAGAAGTGTTTGGTATTACTGCTGTACTACAGTGGAGAATACGTTATTCGTTCCCGTTTAAACGCAAACGTACGCAAACGCAAAGTACTAAAACGTAAAAAAGGGCAACTTTTGGATCATTCTGATAATTCATGTGTATCTTGGTGGCAAACAGTATGGAGTCTGATCAGACGCCGGGTTACCCGGCGTCTGATCTGGCTCCAAAATGTTTGCACTGCAAATAATAGTTTTAGTGTAAACGCGTTTATTGGGAAAGAATAACGTTTTCTCCTCTGTACCTTACGTTGTCGCCTGTCTATCAAGGCTAGACAATCAATAAGAATAGCTGATGAGAATACCTCAGCTGATAATCACTCTATACCAAACTGTCGTCGGTCAGAAGGAATTGGTGTTTCAGAGTTCGGTCAATTCTTGCTTACCACTACATGTAGTTGACGAGGACAGAAAGAAAACCCTAAAAGTTAGATGGCTGTTTTATACAAATCAGCTTAATGGCATTTTAACCGTGCCATGACAAAACCAGCCTTAATGCATTGCAACATTGTACATACATGTACAGTGGAGAATCTGTTATTCTTTCCCGTTTAAACGCAAACGTACGCAAACGCAAAGCACTAAAACGTAGAAAAGTGCAATTTCTGGACAATTCTGATAATTCATGTTTTTCTTGCCTCCAAACTGTTTGCAGTGGAAATAATAGTTTTAGCGTAAACGCGTGTATTGGGAAAGAATAACGTTTTCTCCACTGTATACATTGTACTAATCAGCTTAATTGTACAATCAATTAGCCTTAATTTTACTGGTCGGAATTGAGAGTTTTTTCTGTACATGTATTTCATTTGTTTTGCGTTTATTTTTGCAAATAATCCCTAAGGTTTCTTTCTCCTGCACAATTAGAAATTCTTTGCGTCATCCTGTGCTATATATTTTACTTTTCAAAGGTTTTATTGCAGTTGATTTGTTTATGCCTTCTGGGAATAATTTTCGCGGATTTCATTTTCTGAAACTGTCATCTTTCTTTACCAATGTATCATGTGTGTTCTACGTCTCACTAGGTCATAAGAACGGAGAAATGGCGTACAGTTAAGTCTGTGTTACAGGAGAGCTGTAGCATGTTCAGTTACCACTGTTTGCGGTTATGGTACAGTACTGAACCTTATTAAATTAACAATTTTTGCGATTCGCTTGCAATTCGATGGCAATTCGATGGCAATTCGCTTGCGATTCAAAATAATAACTTTACCTTCGGGTAAGTTTTCTTGACTGGTGTATCTCACACTGAATGTTCGCAAATATGCCTTCGTTAATTATTTCGATTCCATTTTTGTCACAACCGCTTCAGAAAATTTGTGTAAACATATTCAAACGTAGGATTTGTTTTATGAAGCGCACGGTTCGATGACAATTCGATGGCAATTCGCTTGCAATTATCAATTTAATTTAATAAGGTTCAGTACTGTAAGCAGTTTGTGCCCCAAGCGCAGCATGTATAGTGCAGTAGAGAAAACGTATTCTTTCCAAACAAACGCTGTAATCTTTGAATTTCATTTCAGCCGTTTTGCGTTTAATTTGCGTTTGAAATGGAAAGAGTACATGTAACAGCTTCTTCATTGTGGCGGCCATGGGAGAAGGATGGGATACTGTAAAACCGGTTTTATTCGCGAGATTATAATGTACGCGTTAATTCGCAAATGCTATAGTTTTGAAAATAGGCGACTTCTTAAAGCAGGTTGAAAATAAAGCAGAATGTGCCTTAAGGCACATTCTGCTTTACTTTCAGCCTGCTTTAAGCTACCACCTGCTAGAAATATTGCAAAATGTCGCGAATTAATACAAAATCGCATTACGCGAAATGTAACGTAGTTACATGTACCTTATAGCAGCAGACAGAAAATGCTAGAGAAACATTTTATCTGTTCAGTGGTTATTTTTAACATTTTGTTACTATATTACACTATTACTCAATCTACGTCACGCCTTCTGGAATGTGCGGGGGATTACGAAAAGGTCAAACTACGTCACTAACTAGTCAGACTTTGGTACCTCCCCTTATCCCGGAAAAGGCAACTTCATGTCATCCCACGCTTCCGTTATGCAAATTGCATAACAACGGATGTTACGTCAATCGCCCACCTCAATTACATATTTGGTTATGAGCTGGGGGTCGATTGCCATATTAGGGAGCCAGAGACCTAAGAAGACGCCTGGTTACGTTGCTAGGACGTGGCTGGAATGTGTTACGTAGCTCTGGCGTTATTCATTCGAGTTCCTACAGACTGTATATAACGAGCGTGCGCGCTCTGTTAAGTTGGGTTTAAAAAGGATTGAGGTTGAATTTGAACTAGCAAGATGTAGGGATACGTTAAGTACAGGTCTTGGAGAGATGTAGGGGTGAAGTTAGATATGCTGGTTTATAGAGACGTGCCTGGGAACATTTAGGAAATAAAAGCTAGAAAGAAACGTTTGCCTTGTTATAAAGCAGATCCATGAACCTGGGTTACACAACGCGAAGTGGATTAAAACATCGGACTATGCTACACATCTATTCATGACGCAAAAAATACCTGTTTTACAGTACACAAAAAGTTAAATAATGTTCAAGGGCGTGTATGAAGATATATTTCCTATTTCCTTATTTCCTTTTATTTACTTAAAGGTGAATTTGGAAAAACAAATTTGAGTATTCTCAAATTGAACCGTATCACGCCATCCACAACATTTCTGCTATCAATTTTATTATATGTCTTTTTATGATATCGAGCGGTTCCTCGTGTATCTGCACCGTAATATACAATAGCCTGTATCAGCCACCTTGTATTAGCCACCTTGTATTTTACTCCAACCTCGTTTTCGATTTAAATCTCTGAAGCGTGGCGTCATTTACGTACAAATGTACATGTACAAGTTCCGCGTTATTCTTTGTGACGTGCATACATGCACACTAATTCTTGTTCTGCTTCAAATAACTAATGTTTCTGGATATAATATGATTTAAACACATTTTAGTTGCTTTTGAAGTGTGTATGCAAGGCATCAAATAACTACATCACCAGTTGGCAGTGCGCCACAGGGTGGTGTATTCAGCTCGCGACGATTTCGCCGGAAACATGCGCCAAAACGCTCGTCAGATCGGCAATTTCCCCCAAAAATGTCTCGAGCTGAATACAGTGGAGAAAATGTTATTCTTTCCCAATAAACGTGGTTACGCTAAAACTGTTATTTGCAGTGCAAACACTTTGGAGCCAGATCAGACGCCGGGTAACCCGGCGTCTGATCAGGCTCCAAACTGTTCGCAACCAAGATAAACATGAATTATCAGAATTGTCCAAAAGTTGCACTTTTCTATGTTTTAGTGCTTTGCGTTTGCGTACGTTTGCGTTTAAACGGGAAAGAATAACGTTTTCTCCACTGTACATCGCTCTGTGTCCCACTGTCAACTGGTAATGGGTATAGATCCAGATTAGATATCGCGTTACTCAGTTTTACAATGGAATGTTTTAGTGGTTGGTCCAATTCGTTCTTATACAGTCAATTCAGTAATCAGCGAACTTTCTTTGAAGAAGTTTACAGATAATCAAAAATGTGTAGAAGTAATGCTGAAGGCGCATGTACAAATGTAGGATCCCGAAATTCATTCCATTAAACAATCGCTTAATACGGAGTCAGCTTGATTACCTTATAAGTGTGCACAGTGACAGTATCCACTGTTTAAAGGATGTGTTATTTGGTCATACATGAAACAGCAAACAGTCGAACAAAATGTATGTATTGAAACACACACTGCTTTACCCCGAGTGCAAAGATTATTTGAAAACAATTTTGATCCTCATCAGAGGCCGCATAACTTGGCGTCTTATCCAGATCAAAACCGTTTGACACCCATTTCAAAATAACAATTTTATTTTGTCAAAATATCTAAAGATTGCGTTCGAGAAATAAAAGCAGACGACAATTGTTTAAAATTGATAACGTCATGGCAATAAAATTGATGACGTCATTGAAGTAAAAGGGTTAATGATGATTAGAAATAAATGAAAAACTCTTTTTGGGCTTCTGTAATTAATCTACAGTAAATCATCTCAAAAGCAACAGTCCAAATGTGTATGTACTGTTTCATAAAGACTAATCGGCTTAACTTGTTCCTCCCTGAAATTTTAAATGGACAGTTCCAGTTTCCATTTTAGTCTAGTTCATTTCTGACTTTTAAGGGTTGTTTTTGTCAACGTTCGGCATTATAACAAGCAGTGAATACCCTGATCAGAGGGCTTCATTTAGACCCTCTGTTCTGGGTATTCACTGTTTGTATAGGACAAGTGTACTATTCACATGTTCACTGTGTGAAAAGTACGCCTATATGCGGGACTAGGGTTCAAAGGGTTAAATGCAGATTAAATGTATGCAGAAAGCTCGTTTACAGCTTCTTGCATTTTGTTTGATCTTCATTCAACAGCAACCTGTTTATAGATAACCCAAATGGCCACTGAGAATGTGTTTTACTGTTTTGAATACTTAACTAAATATGTTTCAGTAGTTCTTGGAGGCGTGTACCTTCTGGCACATTTGTCTTCGAAGAATAAAAAGGGCAAGAGTCAAAATATATGTACGCACTTGTTTTACCCTTTAGCAGCCATGACGACGTAAATACCTGTCTAACACGGTGATTGTAATAATCTCATCCGCTAAAATTGGTCGACTGCATATTTTAAAAAAATTGTTTTTGAATTGAGGCGTTTTAACTATTGAAACATTTATATAGACGCTGATGTCGGATGAAAGTTGCTGTCTGAATTCGTTCGTTTTGGTGAAGCCGTGGTAGTTAGTTAATGAGTTTAATTTAAATGTAATGTGATTTTTAATATTGAATAATATCAGTTACACATGTAAGATATCGGTCAGTGCAAAACTGTACTTTTAAACATGTTGCACAGGCAGCACGTGCAAAAAGATTGCATATTAGCCGTGAGTACGTTTGAATGACATCAAGGTGCTTTAATATTTGATACATTAGTGCAATGTGTGTAGAATTATTTTATCACTCATTATGCTAAAATGTATCATTCTGAAATTAGTAACGAAAACGTTACACGCAGTATAAAAAAGCAGTTTTGTTCGTGTCAGTATAGTACAGTGGAGAAAACGTTATTCTTTCCCAATAAACGCGTTTACGCTTAAACTATCATTTGCAGTGCAAATAGTTTGGAGTCAGATCAGACGCCGGGTAACCCGGCGTCTGATCAGGCTCCAAACTATTTGCCACCAAGATAAACAAGAATTATCAGAATTGTCCAAAAGTTGCACTTTTCTACGTTTTAGTGATTTGCGTTTGCGTTTAAACGGGAAAGAATAACGTTTTCTCCACTGTAGAGTGAAGCTCACTTATAACGAAGTCCTCGGGACTGTATGGTTCCTTTCGTTATATCCAAAGTTCGTTATATCAGGTTAATTTTACTATATGTTAATTAAAGATTGGAACTACATTTTGTATATTTTCATTTGTTACAGTGGAGTAAACGTTATTCTTTCCCAATAAACGTGTTTACGCTAAAACTATTATTTCCAATGCAAACTGTTTGTCACCTAGATAAACATGAATTATCAGAATTGTACTTTTCTACGTTTTAGTGTTTTGCGTTTCGTTTCGTTTAATCGGGAAAGAATAACGCATTCTCCACTGTATCCTATATACGTTATAAGTGAGTTTCACTGTACATTGTATGTATGTGTATTTTCTCTATGATTTATATTTTTTATTTCAATGACGTTCGCAGAAGTGTTTCAATTTTATTTTTTCGAAAATGACACTTGGGAATTGGATGAAACTTGTTACCTTGAACTTTATCTTAATTTCAGATTATTTGACACTGGAGGAAAGGGATTAAGCCGTCATTAATTTGTTATGTGAGTGGATATTATACCACAATACAATGTATCATTGTATTTAGTATTTCCTTCCTTGATCCTTTCAGGGTTACAGTAGAGAAGCCGTTATTCTTTCCCGTTTACACGCAAACGAAACGCAAACACATTGCAATAAACTTAAGAAAAAGATAACCATTTGGACAGTTCCAACTATTTACTTTAATCTGAGTGGCAAAATGATTTGAGTCTGATAAGACGTTAGGTTATCCGGTGTCTTATCTGACTCCAAACTGTTTGCAATAGAAATATTATATACTGTAAACGCGATTTTTGTGAAAGAATAACGTCTTCTGTATACAGTACTGAACCTTATTAAATAAACAATTTTTGCGATTCACTTGCAATTCGATGGCAATTCGATGGCAATTCGATGGCAATTCGCTTGCGATTCAAAATACTAACTTTACCCTCGGGTAAGTTTTCTTGAATGGTGTATCTCACAAATGTTCGCAAATATGTCTACGTTAATTTTTTCGATTCCATCTTTGTCACAACCGTTTCGGAAAAATCGCGTAAAAATATTCAAACGTAGGATTTGTTTTTTGAAGCGCCTGATTCGATGGCAATTCGCTGGCAATTCGATGGCAATTCGCTTGCGATTATCAATTTAATTTAATAAGGTTCAGTACTGTACACGAGTACAGTGGAGAAAACGTTATTCTTTCCCAATAAACGCGTTTACCCTAAAACTAGTATTTGCAGTGCAAACAATTTGGAGCCAGATCAGAAGCCGGCGTCTGATCAGGCTCAAACTGTTTGCCACTCAGGAAAGAGTGAATAGTCAGAATTATCAAAAACTTGTAATTTTCTACGTTTTAGTGTTTTGTGTTTCGTTTGCGTTTAAACGGGAAAGACTAACGTTTACTCCACTGTACTTTGTAAACAATTTGGTATTCGTATAGATAGTTTGTTTAGTCAGACTGGCCTTCAATCTACCCTTGAAATTCATACGTTAACAGTATTGTAAAAAATCCGTTTGACAATCATTTCGTTTCTCTTTGGTTACTCTGCTTTAAAACATCTGTACAGATACAGTGGAGAATCTGTTATTCTTTCCCGTTTAAACGCAAACGTACGCAAACGCAAAGCGCTAAAACGTAGAAAAGAACAACTTTTGGACAATTCTGATATTTCATGTTCATCTTGGTGGCAAACAGTTTGGAGCCTGATCAGACGCCGGGTTATCCGGCGTCTGATCTGGCTCCAAACTGTTTGCACTGCAAATAATAGTTTTAGCGTAAACGCGTTTATTGGGAAAGAATAACGTTTTCTTCACTGTATCTACCAAAAGATTGTAAGGGGGAGAATAAATATAAGTTTGAACCAAACTTGTTTTCTCATCCTAATATTTATGTGAAATTGTATGTATTGTCAGACATGACTGTTTCTTTTCTGAAATAAAATAATGTTTAAACTAATAGATTTTAAACGATAAAAGGTTAATAGTCTGTTTCAAACGATAAAGATGGGTGACCACTTAAAGCAGGTTGAAAGTAAAGCAGAATGCGCCTTAAGGCACATTCTGCTTTACTTTAAGCCTGTTTTAAGTGACCAACTGCTAGAATGTAGAAACTTTTTCCTATGTTGACTGTATAAGTGTTTCAGTTGAGAAATAAATGAAAGACGTTATAAAGCGTATTTTAGGGTATAAACAGTAAATATAAAGTAAGCAACCCACTGGCATTGAAATGATTAACGTAAAGGAAAGCTATATTTACTACTGTTAGACGTGTTTAGATAATTGAGTTTGCAGCTTTATTCCTCCTTCGGATTGCTTATTTGTGATTTGCATACATGTACCTACATTAAACATAAACGATGTGGGCGAAATTGTGAGCATAAATGCAAATAGATTAGATTTGGATGCTGACAACCCGGTTTTGCATTTGGATCCAGACTCTTTAAAACTCTTGGAATACTTCCTTAAATAAGTGAAGATAATTTAACTTTGAAGAAATAACACAGACAGTGAGTTTGTTGACTTTTACCCTCTTGTGCAACTCGGGGTCTCATCTGGAAATAAACTTATTGCAGGCAAAACGGTTTCAAAATGATCGCATCAATTGAAAAAGACCAACGTGTTTTCACTGTACAATGGAGAAAACGTTATTCTTTCCTGTTTAAACGCAAACGAAACGCAAACGCAAAACACTAAAACGTAGAAAAGTTCCACTTTTGGACAATCTTGATAAATCATGTTTATCTTGGTGGCAAACAGTTTGGAACCTATTTAGACGCCGAGTAACTCGGTGTCTGATCTGGCCTCAAATAAATACGAAAGAAGACTCAAGCAGGAAACGCAACACAAACAACACACCCATCTCCAAAGCAGAACACACACACAGCCATACCACAACAAACAAACACACACACACACACACACACACACGCAATACCATTCCTTCATCTACACACTAAATAGAAAACAACACGCAAGACAAACATAAAGCTAAGTGAACATAGGAGCCCGCCTTGGTACGGTCAGTAGCAATCAATAATCAATTATAAATTAATTAACTATTAACAACCACTGGGGGGTTAAACCTGGGTTTAGGGGCGCCCAACCTCACACTTATCTCCTATATTCACCTATAAAGACGAACAGTGTACATAAAATATAAACCCTGTTCCACAACCTTACAATAAAAAAGACCGCCAGCACAGTAAGTAAATACATGTAAAACATCTAACAAAATTCTCTGACAGGATTATTAGTAACACGGGAAAGAATTAAACATTCAAGCCCGTGTTAAAAATAACCCACTATGGCAACGGTCAAATTGTACTCAAGCGAATAGTCTGTAGTCACGAGTAACTGTAAGACATGGGAGGGTTTAGGGTACGACAGAGAGGGAGAGAAAAACCAAAGCACGAAAATCCGACATAACTCTCCCGGTTAAGGACGGCTTTAGAGATACATCATCATGTAGTGCTAAGCCCTGTCTGTCGTCGCACAACCAAAGAGGAAAGCATAGTTATCAATTGTAGATTGATCGATAACCAAACGTGAAGTGCGCAGCAATATAGTTGGATCATAATCTTTTTTGAGGAAAAATCTAATACGTTTCACAAATAGGTTTTGAAAATGCATATGTCCAAGAATCTTACGAAGTCTGTAAATCACATCACCATAAAACTCCGGATGTGAAATACCTTGCCGCAGAAAAGACTTTAAGTTACATTTATACTTGTTAATGAGAGGAAGATTTCTATAAAAGAATTTAGAAAATGTTTTACGAAGTTTATGAAATCTGTACCCCTGTTTAAGAAGCTTTTCAGTAATAGTTTTATTACGAATGTGGAAGTCCTCAACAGAGGTACAAGCCCTAGCAAAACGAATAAGTTGTGAAATATAAACCCCGTAAGATGTAGAACGGGGAACATCGCCATCTAGATCAAACTGTTTGCAATGGAAAGAATAGTTTTAGCGTAAACGCGTTTATCACATAATTTGCGGTCTGGGAGTTGCATAAAGCGATTGTATAAATATCGTAATCCACTAATGGAATATCGTTTTTTGGGCTCCGGCCTAACTTGTTCGTCCATAAGCGCTGCATGTAGCGTGGCACCAAATGACGTCATTAACTATGACGTTAACGTAAACAACGTAGCGTTTGGCGGAAAATCTATATAGCGGAAGGTCTACAAACTACGGCTTCAAATCAATTTAATAGGTGCTTGAACTTGTTATGTGATAAATAGAATATCACATTCGTGCTCATTATTTATCGTTTTTAATAAACTCGTTGACTAAAATGAATATGACGCTCGCCAAGGCTCGCGTCATATCATTTTAGTCAACTCGTTTATTAAAAATGATAAATAATGAGCACTCATACAATATCCTCTATTTATTTGGAAACAATAACGTTTTTCTCCACTGTTCGTAGGTACGGCGGAAAAGACGTTATTACATGTATTTCTCGTTTAAACGCAAAACAAACAAACGCATTGCAAAATTGTATAGAAGTGACAACTTGTTGGTACTCCTTACTTTTTATCTTTATATGAGTGGCAAACAGTTTGGATCCAGATCAGACACCGGGTTACATGTACCCGGTATCTGATCTGGTTCCAAACTATTTGCAAAAGATCAAATAGTTTTAGCATAAACGCGTTTACTTGGAAAGAAGAACGTTTCCTCGAATGTAATGGTCTTTAAACTATATACACTGAGTAGGTATAAATAAACATTTTGCTAAAACACAATTGTCATTCTGTTGTGACATGAAACCATAGCAGGTTATAGATTGAATTTAACATGACATTTCCCAGTGGTTGAAGCCCGTGTATACAGTAGAGAAAACGTTATTCTTTCCCGTTTAAACGCAAACGTACGCAAACGCAAAACACTAAAACGTAGAAAAGTGCAACTTTTGGACAATTCTGATAATTCATGTTTATCTTGGTGGCAAACAGTTTGGAGCCTGATCAGACGCCGGGTTACCCGGCGTCTGATCTGGCTCCAAACTGTTTACACTGCAAATAATAGTTTTAGCGTAAACGCGTTTATTGGGAAAGAATAACGTTTTCTCCAATGTACAGTAGAGAAAACGTTAGTCTGTCCCGTTGAAATGCAGATTAAACGCAAACGCATTCCAATAAAGCGTAAAAAATGACAACGTTTTGGCAATTCTGAGAATATATTGTTATCTGAGTGGCAAACACTTTAGAGCCTGATCAAACATTGGGTTTCCCAATCTGACACCAAACTTTTGGCGATAGAAATGTAAGTTTTATTTGGTAAATAATCATTTCTCCACTGAACCAGTATGCAATCTTTCTGTAGAGTGTTGAAATAGAGAAAACAACGGCTACACTGTTGAAGATTTTTTCCCAACTCGCGTTGATACTAAAATAGCTATTTCAATGATAAATAGTTTGCAGCCAAATCAGTTTCCGACGGGTTGCACCTAAACACAAATATATGCCAGCCTCTGAAGTGCCCATGTTCTGTAGATAAGAAGTAGTAGTAGTAGTAGTAGAAGTACATGTAGTAGTAGAAGTAGTTTCTTTTATTCCGTCACTACAGCCTCCGGTGACATAATAAAGGGGTAAATAATAAACCTATGTTTATCTGTACAGTAGCCAGTTTATCTGTATTACATGTAGCTGTATGAATACGCCGGAACTATTTAAATTGTCATTACTGAAAACAAATAGCGGATAAGTTGATTTTTAAACGCAAACAAATCCCCATAAATATGTTTAATAACCATTTAGCATCCACAAATAATAACACATTTATTTACAAGAAAAAGAGACGTTTAGATTGATTGTGTTTTGAACTCGGTTCGCCGTGTTCGAAGTCGCCGATCATAACCTTTCGATAGCAACAAAACATTATTCGGAATGAATATTGCTTTTTGAAATGTAAAAAACAAGTTCACAAATTCATATCCATTCATTACAGTACTGAACCTTATTAAATTAACAATTTTTGCGATTCGCTTGAAATTCGCTTGCAATTCGATGGCAATTCGCTTGCGATTCAAATTAGTAAAATTACCCTCGGGTAAGTTTTCTTGAATGGTGTATCTCACAAAAATTCGCAAATATGCCTTCGTTAACTTTTTCGATTCCGTTTTTGTCACAACCGCTTCGGAAAATTCGCGTAAAAATATTCAAGCGTAGGATTTGTTTTTTGAAGCGCCCGATTCGATGGCAATTCGATGGCAATTCGCTTGCGATTATCAATTTAATTTAATAAGGTTCAGTACTGTATTTCTATTCTCATATATATCTACGCTGTTAGAGACCATTCTACAATCGTCACATGATCATAGGGTTCATAATATTTTTGAATATACATGTATTTCTTTAATATGCTATCGAACTGTTTTCGTCTCTGCATATTTAACCCTTTGCCTGCTATAAATCCCGATTTCATTTGAATTTGCGAACGGTTTGGATCCAGATAAGACTCTGCGTCAGGCAGCGTTTGATCTGGATACGAACTGTTTGACACTCGTCTTTGGTTTTCTGCAATTCAAAATTGCATAAATCTGATTGGTACGAATAAATACGAAAGAAGACTCAAGCAGGAAACGCAACACAAACAATACACCCATCTCTAAAGCAGAACACACACACAGCCATACCATAACAAACACACACACACACACACAACCACACACACACACACACGCAATTTGCAGACGACAATTTCAACGCAGTCGATATTATAGCAGGATATGGGTTAAAGCTAAAGAAAATCTATGTATGTAATACTTTAAGGGAGGGCCTCATGGAGCATAAGTCGTTAGACTAAATGAGTCACCCTCGTTCAATAACTTTATTCATTCATTTCATTCATTCATTCTGTATTCTGCTACATTGTAAAGCAATGCTGTATACTGTAGCAACAAGTTGAAGGATTCTTTAAGAGGGCTAAAACACAAAACAGAATGTCAGATTTAGTAGCAAATTTCGACATTATCATTGCATGGGATGTACAGTTTGAATCTTAGAAGTCAGAAAAGAAACTGCCAAAACATTAAACGATCTTGACGAGTAACGCGACTACTGGTGACAATTTATTTTGTGTTATTTTTACTTCTGAGTGGAAGTGTAAAGAAGCCCATTTGAGTTGAAATGTATAACTTGTCAAATTTGAATCGACTTACTTTTTAATTTTATTGCCATTTTTTCATACTAAGCCTTTTGTTGTGGCCATTTTTCTGTTGTGTAAGATTTTATAAGCGCAGTTCGGCTGGGAGCGGTTATTATTATTTTGTAATTCAGAAATTACGAGAAACTTGTCAAAGTTAGTGCAGAGACTTAGGTCTCTGAATATTGTTAGTGTAAAGTTGAAAGGCCAAAATCATTAAGTGACGGGATAAATCGGATAATATGTCATTGCAAGGGATGGCAGGGTGGATTGTGCTCGAGGAGAAACATGTCAGCGCTCGGCAAGCCTCGCACTAAATGGTTTCTTCACTCGCAGAATAAACCCGTCCTATCCTATGCAATGCCATATTATTCACTTTTCAGCTTTATTACTGGCCGCTAAAGACAAAGTTGGCGGTTTCCCCTACTGTAGTGCATACAGTGGGGAAAACGTTATTCTTTCCCAATAAACGCGTTTACGCTAAAACTATTATTTGCAGTGCAAACAGTTTGGAGCAAGATCAGACGCCGGGTAACCCGGCGTCTGATCAAGCTCCAAACTGTTTGCCACCAAGATAAACATGAATTATCAGAATTGTCAAAAAATTGCACTTTTCTACGTTTTAGTGCATTGCGTTTGCGTTTCGTTTGCGTTTAAACGGGAAAGAATAACAGATGTATGTATGTATGTATCTTCACTGGTTTTATGTTGGCTGCTTGTGCTATCTGTAATGGGTTTAGTTTATAGTGACATTTATTTTTGTTAAACATGGTTTATTTCAGAAAATTGTTTTAATTTGACAGGGAAGAAAACACTATGTTAACTAACCGCCACATACCGCAGACAAATCGATACAACAGAATATGTTTTGTTAAGTACTTTACTTGATTATGTTAGCAGGGAACATTTACCAAAGCAAAACAAACAACCAGAACCTTAAAACAAAAAGAAAAAAACACACTGTGATAACTTGAGCTCTTTTAAGTTAATCGTTTACGTATTTCAAAGTTGAAGCATGTAATATTTGAAACACTAGTATATGTAGATCCGACTGAACTCTGTTTGAAAACAAGAGTAGGAAAAGGTTATTATTTCCAAATGATCCTGTTAATCCTAAAAACTTGATATCCATTGCCAATAGTTTGGATAAGAACCAGACCATACGCCAGATAATCCGGCGCCTTATCCGGCATCCAGCTTGTTCCTTTTTACATTAAAAAACGTTCGCCAACATTTTCAATCAATTTTCTACAGTGGAGAAAAACGTTATTCTGTCCCGTTTAGACGCAAACGAAACGCAAAAGCAAAGCACTAAAACTTAGAAAATAACAACTTTTCGACAATTCTAACAATTGATATTAAGCTGAGTGGCAAACAGTTTGGAACCTGATCAGACGCCGGGTTACCCGGCGTCTGATCTGGCTCCAAACTGTTTGCAATTGAAATAATAGTTTTTGCGTAAACGCGTTTACTGGAAAAGACTTTTCCCCACTATACATGTCATTGCAATGCATGTACGCTTCGTTTCATTTTAACGGTGAATAATAATTTCTTAACAATAAGCGGTTTACAAGTACAGGTACATGTACATTATAAACCTGATACTGCTCATAGAGTTTACTTTAATCAGAATAGCGAATAGTTCGGGTCACCCGGAGTTTGATCTGGCTCCAGGCTATTTATAATCGATAAAAGGTATTTTAGCACAAACACGTATATAAGGAAAGAACAAAGTATTCTCTGCTGTCAAAAAAGCTCTTATTGGAGCTTTCTGTGTTGTCTTTGTCAAAAGAAATGTCAGGCCTTGTCAATGTAGGTCCTCATTTATTGTCCCCGTCATAGGTGTGTCGGGGTCTGGGAACCATCCTCCTTCACACCTTACAAACTTATGCATTGCATAATTTACATAATTGCATACATGTACATGTAATTGCATACATGTATTTACATGATGTTACATGTATTCGGCTTACATTGACTAAGGTCTATACAATTGTACAAAAGTACAGAAAAAAGACTTTGTAGCCAGGCATGTAAACATTATTTATCAAAATGTAACTCTGCATTTCTATGGTTTTTTTTCATATGAATACAGTGGAGAATCTCTTATTCTTTCCCGTTTAAACGCAAACGTACGTAAACGCAAAGCACTAAAACGTAGAAAAGAACAATTTTTGGACAATTCTGATAATTCTTGTTTATCTTGGTGGCAAACAGTTTGGAGCCTGATCAGACGCCGGGTTACCCGGCGTCTGATCTGGCTCCAAACTGTTTGTATTGTAAATAATAGTTTTAGTGCAAACGCGTTTATTGGGAAAGAATAACACATTCTCCACTGTATTTACAAAGATGTTACATGTATTCTTACATTGACTAAGGTCTATACAATTGTACAAAAGTACAGAAAATTGTAGCCAGGCATGTAAACATTATTTATCAAAATGTAATTCTGCATTTCTATGTGTTTTTTTTATATGAATACATACAGTGGATAATCTGTTATTCTTTCCCAATAAACGCGTTTACGCTAAAACTATTATTCGCAGTGCAAACAGTTTGGAGCCAGATCAGACGCCGGGTAACCCGGCGTCTGATCAGGCTCCAAACTGTTTGCCACCAAGATCAACAAGAATTATCAGAATTGTCCAAAAGTTGTTCTTTTCTACGTTTTAGTGCTTTGCGTTTGCGTACGTTTGCGTTTAAACGGGAAAGAATAACAGAGTCTCCACTGTATGAATACATACATCTTCTTATACATTTATGTACACATACATGTACACAGTATATACATGTAGTATTATTTTACTGGTAACTTTATCTGATCAATATTGTTTTAGGTAATATTAAAGTTTGGAATTTTAAATTGGTCCCATTGATTATTAAAAGAATCTTCAGAGACCTTTTGCAATTGCTATTGACGTACGGTAAATGATTTGTAGCTAATCTTTTGAAATATTCAATAAGTGGATGACGTTTTCTGTCCGTTTAAGAGAATCTAAACGCAGTTAAGCAAAATAAGGAAAGGAAAATGACAAATGTTTCGTAAATGTTGACGACTCATTTTAAGTCATAACGATGAAAGTATCTCTACTGTTCGCTAGTGGATTGCTTTTGGAGAGGACTCATATAAGGTGGAGAAAACGTTATTCTTTCCCGTTTAAACGCAAACGAAACGCAACCGCAAATCGCTAAAATGTAGGAAATAAACATTTTTTGACATTCAAATTATTGTTTTTTAATCTTAGTGGCAAACAGTTTGGAGCCTGATCAGACTTCGGGTTATCCGGCGTCTGATCTGGTTCAAAACTGTTTGCAATGGAAATAATAGATTTAAGCGTAAACGTGATTATTGGAAAAGAAGAACGTCTTCTCAACTGTAGGCATTGCCTGAATAAAAACGGTTTAAGCTAAAGTATTGCTTTTATTTCGCATGCTTGTGCTACATGTAGTTACAGTGGAGAATCTGTTATTCTTTCCCGTTTAAACGCAAACGTACGCAAACGCAAAACTCTAAAACGTAGAAAAGTACAACTTTTGGACAATTATGATAATTCATCTTTATCTTGGTGGCAAACAGTTTGGAGCCTGATCAGACGCCGGGTTACCCGGCGTCTGATCTGGCTCCAAACTGTTTGCAGTGAATATAATAGTTTAAGCGTAAACGCGTTTATTGGGAAAGAATAACATATTCTCCACTGTATCTGTAATGGTTTTAGTATAGTGACATTTATTTTTGTTAAACATTGTTTATTTGAGAGAGTTGTTTTAATTTGACAGGGAGAAACGCTTTATGTTAACTAACCGACACATCCTACAGACAAATCGATACAACAGAATATGTTTTGTTAAATGTAAGCTATTCCACTTGAAATTTACAATGTACAGTAGTACAGTGGAGAAAATGTTATTCTTTCCCAATAAACGCGCTTACTTTAAAACTATTATTTCTATTGCAAACAGTTTGGAGCCAGATCAGAGGCCGGGTTACCCGGCGTTTGATCAGGCTCCAAACTGTTTGGCACTCAGATTAAAATAAATGGTCAGGATTGTCATTACGTTGTCTTTTAAACGTTTTAGTGTAATGCGTTTGCGTACGTTTGCGTTTAAACGGGAAAGAATAACATTTTCCCCACTGTACCTAAAATACCGGAAGATCCGACTTAAGCAATTTTCAGTATCAGAGGGAAACTCTTTATTACCGTGGAGAATGTGTTAGTGTTTTGCGTTTGCGTTTCGTTTGCGTTTGAGAAAGAATAACGTATTCTCCACTGTAGTTCCCAATAATCACTGCGGTTTATGATAAACATTTAGGCTCCAAACTTTTTGACATATAGATCGAAATTCATTTTTAACATTTTCGACAAATTGTCATTTTCTACATTTTATTGTATTGTGGTTACATTTAATTTCGTTTAAATCGGAAAGAAAAACTTTTCATCTACTACAGTGGAGAAGACATTGTGTTTTCCCGTTTAAACGCAAACGTACGCAAACGCAAAGCACTAAAACGTAGAACAGTACAACTTTTGGACAATTCTGATATTTCATGTTATCTTGGTGACAAACAGTTTGGAGCCTGATCAGACGCCGGGTTACCCAGCGTCTGATCTGGCTCCAAACTGTTTGCAGTGGAAATAATAGTTTTAGCGTAAACGCGTTTATTGGGAAAGAATAACACATTCTCCACTGTATCTACATTTTATTGTATTGTGGTTACATTTAATTTCGTTTAAATCGGAAAGAAAAACTTTTCATCTACTACAGTAGAGAAGACATTGTGTTTTCCCGTTTAAACGAAAACGAAACGCAAATGCATTACAATTAAAGACATACGCGACCAAGACCAAAAGAAATCTCTATGGATCTCTATGAAAATTCCAGCATAAGTTCTACAAAAATATCTTAGTACCGTGGCAAAAAGAAAAACATAGGTTATAATGGTTTTTTTTGTCTATGGGCATTTGAACTGTATGATGGAGAATCTGTTATTCTTTCCCAATAAACGCGTTTACGCTAAAACTATTATTTGCAGTGCAAACAGTTTGGAGCCAGATCAGATGCCGGGTAACCCGACGTCTGATCAGGCTCCAAACTGTTTGCCACCAAGATAAACAAGAATTATCAGAATTGTCCAAAAGTTGTTCTTTTCTACGTTTTAGTGCAATGCGTTTGCGTACGTTTGCGTTTAAACGGGAAAGAATAACATATTCTCCACTGTATAATGTATCCATTCTCGACAAATAGTCGGCATGCGTTATTTTGGCTTATCTAAAATGATGTAAAGTAATAATTGGCACAAACAAACCTTAAAACAGTTAAAAACAGATGCTTACGAAAAGTATGATGCTAAGAGTATAGTTTGTTGCCTGATATAATTATATGCATTTTTCTTAATTGTTTTCGGCTCAAAATCATTGAAACACTCACTCAATCAAAATAAATCCTAAAGAAATTGATGAAACTTCACACAAAAAAGCTTAGTTGTGAATAAAAAAAACGGTAAAAATTTATAAGTTATAATGCTCCCTTTGAAACTATAGGTTTTTTTTTATACATACATGTATACCAATGGCCTAAACAAGCAGACGGCTTTTGCAATGTGTTCACCGGGTGACGCGCTTCAAAGTTAGATTTAAAGTAGTTTTACGGCTCAATTAATATCGAACAGAGTGTCAAACAGTTTGTGTCCTGATTAGACGCGGCGTCTGATCTGGACCCAAACTGTTTGCAAACGAGCTTAATGACGCCATTGAGAATGAAAGGCTCAAGGTGCATTCTGCTTCACATTCGTCCTGCTTTGAGAGGTTATATATCCTAAGTACTAGAAACAGGTTATGGGATAAAGGGTTAAACTACAAACATGAATCTTACACGACTGTGAGTTAAGCGTTCCTCAAAACTAAATATTTTAAAGTGGAGAAAACGTTTTATTCATTCCCGTTTAAACCCAAATGAAACGCAAACGCATTGCCATTAAATGGAGAAAATGACAACTGTTTGACAATTCTTACTTTTTATTTTACCCTAGACAGCAAGCAGTTTGGAGCCTAATCAGACGCCGGGCTACCCGGCGTCTGATATGGTTCCAAACTGTTTGCCAGTCAGATAAAAATGAATTGTAAGAACTATCTAAAAAATTGACATTTTCTATATTTCGGTGTTTTGCGTTTGCGTTTCGTTTGCGTTTAAACGGGAAAGAATAACAGATTCTTCACTGTATAATTGTCGCCACGCTAGTGTCTAACTTCCTGCAATAAAGTCTCATATTTTAAAAGCTCTTGGAACATAAAATTACAAACACCACAGTGACTGCAAGATGCAGTAAAAGTTTAATCAAACCGATAAAACAATGTTTGAGTTTGACTAGTTTCATGCACTTTAACTGCATATTGTAGTCACGTAGGTGGGGGTTGTTCAATGAACACTAGCTCATCAATTTAGTTTAATCACATTTTATTTCAATATATACAGAGAAATGGGATTAGGCCACAGGTTCTTCTCACATTAGATTCGGCCCTTCTCCTTGTGTTAGTAATACATGTACTTAAGAAATGAATTGATTTTTTTCGGTGTTCAAGCGGAATGAACGACAGAAAATTATCGGCAAATACCATGAATCGCGTTAGCGATTCATGGTAAATTTGCCGATAATTTTCTGTCGTTCATTTCGCTTGAACACCGAAAAAAATCTGTTCATTTCTTATATTTACATTATTTTATCTTTATATTTGTTATGAAAAAAATTCAGACTTTCAGTTTTTTTAAAAGAGAAATAGTGTTGAAAAGGGGAAAAGTACGTCGAAGAAATAAACTTGATTCGTAGCAGACGGACAAAGTTTCGGAGCGCTTCCTACTGCAAATTCTTTTCACAATGAGTGTAAAATAATTTATATCAATATGAATATAAACTCTTTATATATTGGTATTTAGTGTTTAAAAAAAAGATTTTAGAGTAGTGAAGATTAATGCGCAGCGACTTGACCCTAAGCTCCGCCTCCTAAGGTTTGAGTGTCTATGAGAAATGAACACCGATTTTTACAATGGAAAGAGATAGGGCGATTGTAAATATAATGGCTACAAACATATCATTTCATTTTTTAATGATACCAGTTAAAATAAGTGGATAGTGAGTAAGGGCAGAGAAAGAAAAAGTAGAAGAAGGATGAAGAAGGAAGACTAAATGAGTGTTTGCATTTTAATAATTTCCTTGTTGTGTGGCAATATTGATCATCCAATGAATGCAGCAGAAAAGAACAACGAGTCATGTACAGTGGAGAATCTGTTATTCTTTCCCGTTTAAACGCAAACGTACGCAAACGCAAAGCGCTAAAACGTAGAAAAGATCAACTTTTGGACAATTCTGATATTTCATGTTTATCTTGGTGGCAAACAGTTTGGAGCCTGATCAGACGCCGGGTTACCCGGCGTCTGATCTGGCTCCAAACTCTTTGCACTGCAAATAATAGTTTTAGCGTAAACGCGTTTATTGGGAAAGAATAACAGATTCTCCAATGTGTATTATGCCACCATCCGAAAGACGTCAAGGAAGCTTGATAGAAGGGTGTAATTTTATGCAAATAAAAACAATGCAGAATTCATCTATATGACGTGTCTTCATTATTTGATGTCATACATCAACAATTCACTTTATTTTTAAAGTTCTTTGCTAAACGGTCGCAACACCCAAGAGACTGGATGTGCATTGAGCCACAATAGTGGATATAAAAAATATCCTTTCTAACCAATATTTTCGTCCGTCATACTGTAAACGAAAATCAAGGCAGCAATTTTGAAAGCGTGTAACTGTTGTTATAGCCAAGTCGATGCCTTACCCAGAGTGCACTTTTTACAGTGAAGAAACAGTTATTCTTTCCCGTTTAAACGCAAACGGAACGCAAACGCAAATCGCTAAAATGTAGGAAACTAATATTGTATGACATTCTAATTATTGTTGTTTTTAATCTGAATGGTAATAAGTTTGGCACCTGATCAGACGCCTGATTACCCGTCGTCAATCTGGCTCCAAACTGTTTGCAATGGAAATACAGTGGAGAAAATGTTATTCTTTCCCACGCAAACGCAAAGCACTAAAACGTAGAAAAGTGAAATTTTTTGACAATTCTGATAATTCATGTTTATCTTGGTGGCAAACAGTTTGGAGCCTGATCAGACGCCGGGTTACCCGGCGTCTGATCTTGCTCCAAACTGTTTGCAATGAAAATAATAGATTAAGCGTAAAAACGCGTTTATTAGGAAAGAATAACGTCTTCTCCACCGTATTTGTAAACAGTTTTAATCCTAAGCATGCATCGCGTAACGCTGCGTCTGATCAGGATCAAACAAGATTCTTATTCATTTCAACGTCTGTAAGTCGACTTTTCCAACAGTTTGGATCCAGACCAGAGGCCAGGTAATGTGGCGTCTGAACCGGGTACAAACTGTTTGACACTCGTATCGAAATTTCACAAGACACACTGCCTATATTTCAACTTTAAAATGACATTGCAAATAACAATAATGAAGCAGACGACAATATGGCGATGAAAAGGGAAAATCCTCACGATAAATTTGGCAGTGAAAGTGTTAAGGAGACGCCAAGCATTTATACAGTGGAGAAAACGTTATTCTTTCCCAATAAACACGTTTACGCTAAAACTAGTATTTCTTTTGCAAACAGTTTAGAGCCAGATCAGACGCCGGGTAACCCGGCGTCTGATCAGGCTCCAAACTATTTGCCACCAAGATAAACATGAATTACCAGAATTGTCCAAAAGTTTCACTTTTCTACGTTTTAGTGTTTTGCGTTTGCGTTTCGTTTCGTTTAAACGGGAAAGAATAGCAGATTCTCCACTGTAACATTAATTTGCGCATTGAATGACAGTATCTTCTGATCAGTAAATATTGATATAACACCTAATACGATTAAAGTTTTATAAATTCCACCGCTTCGCCCTTACTACGCCACGTTCAATACAGTTTGTACCCTGTTTAAACGAAAGGTACTTCAATTATTGACCCATGATCCAAACTGTTTGACGTAATCGTTACCAGCTTACAAATGTACATAGCAACACAGTGGCTATTGCATGAAGGTGGTGTAAATGAGATGTACTAGTTATAACAGATACGCGTACAGTGGAAATTCTAAATGGCAAACGGTGTGGAGCTTGATCAGACGCCTGGAAATCCGGCGTCTGATCTGTATCCAAACTGTTTGCATTGGACAATATAGTTTTAGCATAAACATAATACCGTGTTTTCCATTTTACCATGCGTTTCGATAAGCATTTTGTATTTAAGTAAAGATATCAAACTACAATGGGTAATACCTTATTATTATTTCCAAATTAAACGAAACGAAACGAAAACGCAATGTAGTAAAATCGAGAAAAATTTTATAAATGTGATAAATAAAACCTCTAAGTACCCATATTGTCCTGCGTATCAAACACTTTGGAGCCTGATTAGACACCGGTTTACCCGGCGTATTATTTGGCCCAACGTTATTTCCAATGTAAAAATAGGTTCTTAATCAAAAACGCGTTTATTGGGAAATAATGGTGTCCTTAAAATAGTCCTTAAACTACTGCAAGCAATGGTAGTTTCAAGTAGTTATAACCCTTCAAATATTGAAATGGGTTTTCAAAACTTCTATAAACGGATAAGATCCCCCATAAGACACCGAGCATTTTCGCGTCTGATCTTGATCCAAACTCCCTGCAAGTCAGATAGATTGTTATAGTCCACAACATTTCAGATATAATTTTAAGAAGCTTAAAGCAGGCGACAACATTGCAACAGGCTTTATCTAACTAACAAGGGATAGATAAACAGATTACGATCTGTTAAAGAAGGGTGTATCGTGTTTATTTTACTTTAGACAAAATAAAGTGGAGAAAACGTTATTCTTTCCCAATAAACGCGTTTACGCTAAAACTATTATTTCCATTGCAAACCGTTTGGAGCCGGATCAGACGCCGGGTAACCCGGCGTCTGATCAGGCTCCAAACTGTTTGCCACCAAGATAAACATGAATAGTCAGAATTGTCCAAAAGTTGCACTTTTCTACGTTTTAGTGTTTTGCGTTTGCGTTTCGTTTCGTTTAAACGGGAAAGAATAACGTTTTCTCCACTGTAGAAGGATCGATAGAAAACATCCTATATATTATACTTAGACGATGTCATTTAATAAGCAAGTAATAGTATTATGATTATCAATTGAAAAGGACATTTAGTTTTAATGGTTGAAAATGGATACAAACAATTGCATTTATATAAAGGTAAAATTTGTTTTCTTATTTGAACCTGCACATCAGGGCTGCCATTTCTCCGGATTTTTCCTAAATCTTCGGATTTTTTTTAGTACATGGTAGTTTAAAGCAGGCTGAAAGTAAATAAGAATGGAAAATTTAGGATTTTTCATGTCAACTTATGGTAGTCCTGGCACAGTTTTTGGCTTATTGTAAGCCCATTAAGCGCAGATGCAAAACTAGTATTTCTATTGCAAACAGTTTGGAACCAGATCTGACGCCGGGTACTTTTCTATTCGGGTCTTACAGCGCTCCCTCTCTCCAACGGCCCTCTCAACAACGACTCCCTCCTTACAACGGTCCTAGCCGCAGTTCCCTAAACAGTACGATTATGTCTAACGCTTTAACTGCTGCAATATCATCTGCTTAAAATTGTCGCCTGCTGTTTTTCTCAAAGTTACATAATGGGTTTTTTGACAGAAAAAAAACTTAATTACGAGTGACAAACAGCTTGAATTCAGATCACACGTCGAGTTACGCGGCGTCTGATCTGGATTCAAGCTGTTTGCAAATGTAAGCCGATTTTCCTCCCTATAACGACTCCCTCCGAACAACGAACACAATGTTTGTCTCCCATTTGGTGTCGTTGTAGAGAGGGAGCGCTGTGTTTTTACTACAAAACACCGAATATGGTACCACAGTTTCGTCTATTGTATACATTTAAAGCTTTAGTAAAGTACATGTATGTAGTGTACCAGTTAAGATGTCACTTGTTCAGTAATTGAATCATGAATGTTTAAAGTATGGCTTATATTATAAATAACAGGACTTGTCTTGTTACATGTATAGTACTAGTATTTCATTCTCTTTTCAGCTATTTTCTAATACATGTACATACATTTTAGTAAGCATTTATGCAACATGTATTTACCCCAATCCTCTTCGCTCAAATCTGTCCAATCAAAAGCTTGAGAGCGAGCTCAGACTCAACTCAAACGTTATATAAACTTACGGTATGGTCCCATATTTAAAAGGTTTGATATCGTCTTCAAGATTCTGTTGGATTAGAATTGAGCAGTGGTTCCAATCCGACCAATATTACGTTTGAGAACGATTTTATACTAACATCAAACGATTTATAGCCTTGGTATCTACTATCCAGTCGAGTTCATAATATGAGTAAAACCAAATACAGTGCTCCCTCTCTATAACGACACCCAACGGGAGACACTAATTATGTGCGTGGTCCGAACGGAGCCATTATATGGAGGGAAATTTACAAACAGTTTGAATCCAGATCAGGTGCCGCATATCGCGGCGTCTGGTCTGGATTAAAGCTGTTTGCCCCTTGTCTTTTTTATTGTTAAAAAGTCCATTACGTAACATTGAGAAAAAACAGCAGTCGACAATTTTAGTAGACAACATTGCAGCCGTGAATATGTTGGACATTATTGTCTTGTTTAGGTACAGTTGAGAATGTGTTATTCTTTCCTAATAAACGCGTTTACGCTAAAACATTTATTAGCAGTGCAAACAGTTTGGAGCCAGATCAGACGCCGGGTAACCCGGCGTCTGATCAGGCTCCAAACTGTTTGCCACCAAGATAAACAAGAATTATCAGAATTGTCCAAAAATTGTTCTTTTCTACGTTTTAGTGCTTTGCGTTTGCGTACGTTTGCGTTTAAACGGGAAAGAATAACAGATTCTCCACTGTAACTACGGCAAACCTCGTTGTATGGAGGAAGTCGTTGTTGGGAGGGCTCTTGTAGAGAGGGAGCACTGTAATTGTCATGTTCTACACTTCATTACATTTAAAGTAACTACAGTAGAGAAAACGTTATTCTTTCCCAATAAACGCGTTTACGCTAAAACTATTATTAGCAGTGCAAACAGTTTGGAGCCAGATCAGACGCCGGGTAACCCGGCGTCTGATCAGGCTCCAAACTGTTTGCCACCAAGATAAACATGAATTATCAGAATTGTCCAAAAATTGTTCTTTTCTACGTTTTAGTGCTTTGCGTTTGCGTACGTTTGCGTTTAAACGGGAAAGAATAACAGATTCTCCACTGTAACTACGGCAAACGTCGTTGTATGGAGGAAGTCGTTGTTGGGAGGGCTCTTGTAGAGAGGGAGCACTGTAATTGTCATGTTCTACACTTCATTACATTTAAAGTAACTACAGTAGAGAAAACGTTATTCTTTCCCAATAAACGCGTTTACGCTAAAACTATTGTTTGCAGTGCAAACAGTTTGGAGCCAGATCAGACGCCGGGTAACCCGGCGTCTGATCAGGCTCCAAACTGTTTGCCACCAAGATAAACATGAATTATCAGAATTGTCCAAAAATTGTTCTTTTCTACGTTTTAGTGCTTTGCGTTTGCGTACGTTTGCGTTTAAACGGGTAAGAATAACAGATTCTCCACTGTAACTACGGCAAACCTCGTTGTATGGAGGAAGTCGTTGTTGGGAGGGCTCTTGTAGAGAGGGAGCACTGTAATTGTCATGTTCTACACTTCATTACATTTGAAGTAACTACATTAACAATATTTCAAGAAATATGAAATTTTCTTACATGTGTTGTAATTGCATTTGCGTTTAGATAGTTAAACCCGTTTACAAGTAGCATGTTTCTAGTTTTTAGATAGGTGAACGTAAAGCAGATTGCAAAGCAGAACGCGCCTTATAACTTATTTCTTGAACTTCAGCATGCTTTTAGCTACTTTCTGTAAGATATAGAAACTATTTCTTAAAGTCCCATTGTGTTTTCAGACCTTTTTTTAATGTCCGAAATACAATAACGGTTAATAATAATGTTTCAACCTTCTTATGGGCCAAACTGATCTATGAAATGTTAAAGACAGACCTAATTCATCAAAAGTGGCAGTTTAAAACCATAACAAACCGAAAGTATAGTCAAACAACTAGGTCTGACGTGTCACGGGGTCGCCGAGTCCATTTTTAAGGGAGATCAGCATTTCGGATATCCTCGTCTCATTCTTTTAAAAAAAACAAGGTTGAGTTATAGGTATAAACAATGAGCGGATTAGTTATCAGAAATATAGCGTAATGGATAGGTCGTAGGCCCATAATCGAGTATATGATCGGGGAAATTTTATTTGGCGTGGGTTCGAAACTCGCATCAAGCTAAAAAAAATTTTTGCTAAAATATATTAAGGATTCTATAATTACTTTATGTCCAATTTCATTTCAACCATCATATACTTTCATTGTAATGTAGATCTATGTAGATGATTATACGGTGAAACATCTCTATACATAAGTCATTGTTGGCCTTTAAGGCAGGTGACAGCATAATGGGGGAATAATGCATAAGGCAGTCTCCATTACTTTTGTTCTACATTCAGTAGCAGTCTGTCTAAAAAGACCACTTTGATAGTCCTTAATGAGTGGTCGATTCCTATGTGTTTCACCGTAATTAAGGCTCCAGACAAGGAGAGTATTTCAAAAAGTAAAATCTTCATGTCTCTTTCAAACCCCATAGTGTGACTACTAATCAAAAGCTTCTCGCACAGATTAGTACATGCAATCAAACCATAAGGTTTAGTGCAGACATGAGGAAAATGTTGGAAAACTTGTGTCTATTCCCCCTTATCTGGAGCCCAGTAAACAGATCATGCTTGTAACTGATTACATTTCAATATTATAGAAGCCTATATGTATATACATGTACATGTATGTATTTTATCATCGATTAATTGTTTAAAATATGACTAATATCGGACTCGAACTGAAACAAAGCAACCCTTCACCAACACTGGCGAACGTGTTCATAAATGGCCAGCTTCTATTGTACAGTATGGAATAGAATATAATGCTTTACTATTCATGCAAGATTTAAATAAAAAAAGTGTAAGGTCGACGTGGGATTCGAACCCACGCTTACTAAAAATACTGCTATTTGCCTTTGCATACCTAACCTTTGCCTACTGCGCTAAACTGCTCACAATAATTCCGCCTTCATTATTTCACCTCATATACGAAACTCGGCTGTTTAAAATATGGTCCGAGAACATGCGGAATGCTGTGTTACCTAAAAATTGGACTCGGCTGACCTTTGACACGTCAGACCTAGTTGTTTGACTGTTTGAATCTCGAACAGACGCCGCGTAACTCGGCGTCTTATCTGGATCCAAACTGTTTGACAATCGTCTTAAGGTTCTTTTAATCAAAACTATGAATAAATCTAAACTAAACAAATTTTGCACATGACAATTTCAAAGCAGACGTCTGTGCAGCAGAATAAGGGTTAACCACTTCATTCCTGTGCTCCAGATAATCCGAAGTAAACTGAACAAATCCAACAGTTTATCACTCATTTAAGCACCGAATGATATGATGTTACTACTCATTAGAATTGTCTCTTGGAGACGATTCTAATGAGTAGTGACACCATTGGTTTTAAAGCAGAAATAAAGGTTTTAGTTTTCGAAATACTCCCCTTATCTGGAGCCCTGTATTTACAGAGTTGTCCTTCTTTCCGTTGACAAGGTCAAATTAAATGGTGTTAGCACAAATAAATTAAAAACATAAATAAAAAGCGAATTTCTTAGGTAAAGCCGCTTTTTGTGAAAGAATCACGTCCCATGTAGTTCTAATGGAATCCCAAGCAACCGTTTTATGCAGGTTTCCCAAAAGCACAATGCGGCTTTAAGGTACATATTCATTCAAGCAATGGTTTATATTAACTATCGGTATACATGTTCGCTGATTCAAGGAAGGCATAAACTATCTCCTGCTTTCTTGGAGGTACATGTATGAAAAACAACCAGGTCACACTGGATGCAACCGCCTTAAAAAAGTAATCGATATATAACTAATAGTTTAAAATCACTACTGCATGTAAGAAAGGTAATGACTAGTGAATCTGACATTTGTGTTTGTTACATGTATATATTTCTTTTAAGACGTTGATTGTAGTTCCTCCGCCATAATCCCCACAAGGGGTGGCCTACTTGTTTTCGTAGGGTTATGAAATAAGTTACAGCCAATCACAGCTCTCCAACAGCAATAATTCGAACAATTTTTAATTAAAATGCATAACTTGGAAGCATTTATTTTACAGTGGGATATAGAGGATATTGTATGAGTGTTCATTATTTATCATTTTTAATAAACGAGTTGACTAAAATAATATGACGCGAGCCTTGGCGAGCGTCATATTCATTTTAGTCAACGAGTTTATTAAAAATGATAAATAATGAACACGAATATGATATTCTATTTATCACATTACAAGTTCAAGCACCTATTAAATTGATTTGAAGCCGTAGTTTGTATACCCAACGCTATATAAATTTTCCGCCAAACGTTACGTTGTTTACGTTAACGTCATAGTATATTACGTCATTTGGCACCCCGCTACATGCAGCGCTTATGGACGAACAAGTTAGGTCGGAGCCCAACAAACGATATTCCACTAGTGGATTACGATATTTATACAATCGCTTTATGCAACTCCCAGACCGCAAATTATGTGATAAAATAGATTATGGACGTTTAAAGGGCATTTTATGAGAGTAGTGGGTTACATGGAAAAATAAATCGTCTTCTCTATTGTGTACTTCTATTTTTCAGATGAATAATCGTTAGACTATCTTCAAAAGGACGCAGGTTAGTGAAGGAAACACTGAAACTACTGGACCTTCTACAGTGGTCAACTACAGTGGAGAAAACGTTATTCTTTCCCAATAAACGCATTTACGCTAAAACTAGTATTTCCATTGCAAACAGTTTGGAGCCAGATCAGACGCCGGGTAACCCGGCGTCTGATCTGGCTCCAAATTGTTTGCCACTCAGATTAACATGACATGTCTGAATTGACGAAATGTTGTCTTTTTCTACGTTTTATTGCGATGAGTTTGCGTTTCGTTTGCGTTTAAACGGGAAAGAATAATATTTTCTCCACTGTATTTTCCAGATGAATAATGGTTAGACTATCTTCAAAAGGACGCAGGTGAGTGAGGGAAACAATAAAATTACTGGACCTTCTACAGTGATCATCTACATGTAGATACAATGCCGAACCGCAACCGCAAGACACATCATCTTGGAATACCCAAAACCAGTCTATCTAAAGTTCTTCTTTATGATAATATCTCCCAGCAGCAGATGTTAGATATGAAACTTGCCAATATCAAGACTGAAAAAGATCGCAAGGAACGGTTTATGGATCTGAACAAAAGGTATTTCTCACTCAAAATGAACAACCGATTCCGACAGCTACGTGCAATGGCTCATCCGAAACCACTTAAATTACCGGCAATAGACCGAAATATGACGACAGCATCTAAGGTAACGGAAAGGACTGATACATTTTCAATCGAAGATGTTAAATTACCTCGAATAAAAGAGCATGACAAGGAAATTATATTTAGGGTAAAATCTAAAAGCGGACATAAACAAATATACTATTCTTACGACGACGATGGAATATTTGTAGATTTTGTTCCTCTGTTCTCGTTCTACGAGAAAGTTCACGATGATCCACGGTTCCAGAATCTGGAGACTCGGCTCATTTCGGCTCCAGACGAAACAACATATGGCGGATTTGCAGTATTGAGTCCAAGCTACGATATTGCATTGCCAAAGGTTCCGACCTTTTTGAAACTGACAGACAAACCCGGGAGTAAGAAGGGCAGTTAATATTTTGATACGCTACTGTTCTGTGTCAAAGTGTGGCGATACATTGGGTTATACAGTGGAGAAAACGTTATTCTTTCCCAATAAACGCGTTTACGCTAAAACTATTATTTGCAATGCAAACAGTTTGGAGCCAGATCAGACGCCGGGTAACCCGGCGTCTGATCAGGCTCCAAACTGTTTGCCACCAAAATAAAAACGAATTATCAGAATTGTCCAACAGTTGCACTTTTCTACGTTTTAGTGCTTTGCGTTTGCGTACGTTTGCGTTTAAACGGGAAAGAATAACGTATTCTCCACTGTATCTATAGATATATTCAAATTGTTGGCAAAAGGTACTTAAATCGCGCTTAGCACGATGCATCAATGGCTTTATGTATTCTCTTCAAAAATAAATAACTCAGCTTGGCATAAAAACAAGCTTGATAGTTATTAATTTACATAATATTATCGTGATAATCAATAATTTCGAATGATAAATGACTACATTGAAACACTTTATCTTAATTAATTTCATCACCCATTTTGAAATCAAATAGTGTTTATCTTATATCATGAACTGACACAGTGGAGAAAGCGTTATTCTGTCCCAGCAAACGCGTTTACGCTAAAACTATTATATCATAGGCAAACAGTTTGGAGCCAGATCAGACGCCGGGTAACCCTTCGTCTGATCAGTCTCCAAACTGTTTGCCACAAATATAAACATGAATTATCAGAATTGTCCAAAAGTTGTACTTTTCTACGTTTTAGTGCTTTGCATTTGCGTTTCGTTTGCGTTTAAACGGGAAAGAAAAAACGTTTTCTCCACTGTAAAATACTTAGAACAACCACAAACAGTATTTGAACCGAATCGGACGCCGGACTAGCCCAGTATCTAGTCAGGGTCCATCCTGTTTACAACTGAGATAAACAACAATAAAAATAACACATCGTGAGACTTTCGAGTAAGCTGTCATTTTCCGTATACTATTGCATTGCGTTTACGTTTAGTTTAGTTTCGTTTAAAGAATCAAAATCTGCCCACTGTATATTGAAAGACGTGTGCTTGCCAATAAGCCTAAAAGGGTATTCTAATTATAGAAATACTTGATTGATTAGAGTAATTGACTCTGTATAAGAGGGCTCATAAATAGCAAGAGCGCTATCAATACAATCAAACATTAGTTGAGCGAAAACTTATAAGAAGATGAATATGCAATATCATTCACCCTTAAAACTTCAAATGGACATTTCCATTTTCGCATAAAGTCCCGTCCATTTAACTCTAAAGGGTTATTTTTCCAATTCATTGAAAATGAAAAACTGTACAACTCTTTTAGAAGCACTTTGGTCTGTTAACAACTGAACTGTTCAGAGGTACAGTGGAGAATGTGTTATTCTTTCCCAATAAACACGTTTACGCTAAAACTATTATTTGCAGTGCAAACAGTTTGGAGCCAGATCAGACGCCGGGTAACCCGGCGTCTGATCAGGCTCCAAACTGTTTGCCACCAAGATAAACATGAAATATCAGAATTGTCCAAAAGTTGTTCTTTTCTACGTTTTAACGCTTTGCGTTTGCGTACGTTT
This sequence comes from Gari tellinella, assembly GCA_922989275.2. Lineage (NCBI taxonomy): Eukaryota > Metazoa > Mollusca > Bivalvia > Cardiida > Psammobiidae > Gari > Gari tellinella. Next base: position 12,624,884 of record OV277867.1, on the reverse strand, counting down.
GCGTTTAAACGGGAAAGAATAACAGATTCTCCACTGTAGAGGGTTTGCAAATGACGATTATAATCGTTGCTCGGGCTACATGTAATTATTTGACGAGTTAAAGTGTTCCTTTCTCCCGTAGCCAGTTTTCAGTTCTTAGACATGTTTGATTTTGTTTGTTAGTTAAGGTCCGTTTCTGTCATACATGTACATGTACAGTGGAGAATGTGTTATTCTTTCCCAATGAACGCGTTTACACTAAAACGTTTTTTTCCACTGCAAACAGTTTGGAGCCAGATCAGACGCCGGGTAACCCGGCGTCTGATCAGGCTCCAAACTGTTTGCCACTCAGATAAATATGAATTGTAAGAAATATCTAAAAGTTGACATTTTCTACGTTTTAGTGTTTTTTCGTTTGCGTTTCGTTTGCGTTTAAACGGGAAAGAATACCGTATTCTCCACTGTATATGGGTTAATTGGACGGTCAAGAGAAAGGAAGAGGAGGCAGATGCCAGGGCTGCCATAAGTTGACATGAAAAATCCTAAGATTTCCAAAGTTGCATTTTTCAAGTGCGATTTTACGAATCGTGCTTTTACCCCATAGCCTGTTCCTTGTTTTATGGACAAGCGACTTCTTAAAGCAGGCTGTAAGTAAAGCAGAAGGCGCATTAAGGCGCATTCTGCTTTACTTCCAGCCTGCTTTAAGCTACCATGTACTGGACAAAAATCCGGAGATTTAGGAAAAATCCGGAGAAATGGCAGCCCTGAGATGCCATGCGCAAAGCTCTGATACATCGAACATCGGTTTTTATAAAATATAAACCGAAGTACTTTGAGTAAAGGCATCCAATGGCAATTTTAATGGGACCTGTGGTTACATGAAACACAATTACCGGAGCTTTCTGCTTTACCTATATTCTACATTTAACATTATTATTTGTATGTTCAGCACAAATATTTACAACTCGCAGACGATATCTTGACAGTAGATACAGTGGAGAATCTGTTATTCTTTCCCGTTTAAACGCAAACGTACGCAAACGCACGCAAACGCAAAGCACTAAAACGTAGAAAAGAACAACTTTTGGACAATTCTGATAATTCTTGTTTATCTTGGTGGCAAACAGTTTGGAGCATGATCAGACGCCGGGTTACCCGGCGTCTGATCTGACTCCAAACTGTTTGCACTACAAATAATAGTTTTAGCGTAAACGCGTTTCTGATTGGGAAAGAATAACAGATTATCCACTGTATCAACACAAGTTTGACTGTACATTCCTTAATAACAAATGATGCCTAAAGTGTTACATGTATGTACAGTGGAGAAACCGTTATTCTTTCCCAATAAACGCGTTTACGCTAAAACTATTATTTACATTGCAAACAGTTTGGAGCCAGATCAGACGCCGGGTAACCCGGCGTCTGATCAGCCTCCAAACTGTTTGTCACCAAGACAAACATGAATTATCAGAATTGTCCAAAAGTTGCACTTTTCTACGTTATAGTGCTTTGCGTTTGCGTTTCGTTTCGTTTAAACGGGAAAGAATAACAGATTCTCCACTGTATATAATTATGTAAACTGTTTTACATAAACATACATGTAATAGTTTAAGCATAAACGCGTTTATTAACGTCTTATCCATTGCACGTGTAGTGTTAAGTCAGTCATAGTAAAGAGGTTCGTAATGGAGAAATCTTCCTTCGATATGTCAAATTTCTTGGAATAAGATTCAGGTCTATGAATCCATTAAAATTCCACCGGAATATCGTCTGATTTGAAGTTGTGGTCTTGACAATTTGTGAGGGTTTTGGTTCTTTTATACAGACAAAATTTAAAGACGGTTGGCAATCAGTTTGGATCCAGATCAGACACCGCGTTAAACAGCGTCTGATCTGGAAATGTATTGTTTGCAAATACCAATAAAGTCGCGATCGACAGGCAAAGGGTGAGTACGGCTGCCATTTCTCCGGATTTTTCCTAAATCTTCGGATTTTTTTCTAGTACATGGAAGCTTAAAGTAGGCTGAAAGTTAAACAGATTGCGCCTTAAGGCGCATTCTGCTTTACTCCCAGTCTGCTTTAAGCAGCCACGTGTCAACAAAACTAGACACATGCGAAGGGGGTAAAGGTACGATTCGTAAAATCGCACTTAAAAAATGCACTTTTGGAAATCTTAGGATGTTTTATGTCAACTAATGGCAGCCCTGTGAGTATAACATGAGAACAAACCAGTAATTGGAAGCGACAGATGAGTGTGGTCTTTTTTACTTTTTTAAAAGGAAATGTCAAAGTAATGGATCACATGATAAACCTAACGAGCTACGAGTTGTGTTACACCATTTGTGTTTTATTACACTCGCTACATAATTATTATTATACCAGATTTATATAGCGCTCTTTTCACACAGGGGTAGTGCGTTCAAAAGCGCTTCACATGAAGTTTATTATTATTATTATACCAGATTTATATAGCGCTCTTTTCACACAGGGGTAGTGCGTTCAAAAGCGCTTCACATGAAGTGTATTATTATTATTATACCAGATTTATATAGCGCTCTTTTCACACAGGGGTAGTGCGTTCAAAAGCGCTTCACATGAAGTTTATTATTATTATTATACCAGATTTATATAGCGCTCTTTTCACACAGGGGTAGTGCTTCACATGAAGTTTATTATTATTAATGTAGAAACTACGTTATTCTTTCCCGTTTAAACGCAAACGTACGCAAACGCAAAACACTAAAACGTTGAAATGTACAACTTTTGAACAATTCTTATAATTCATGTTTATATTGGTGTCAACCTGTTAAGAGCCTGATCAGACGCCGGGTTACCCGGCGTCTGATCAGGCTCCAAACTGTTTGCAATTGGAAATAATAGTTTTAGAGTAAACGCGTTTATTGGGAAAGAATAACGTTTTTTTCCACTGTATACTGATGCCATTTCTATCTGTCTTCAAATGTTGCTGTGATCAGTGCTGTCTGTACAGTAGAAACCACATTTGCGTTTCGTTTGGTTTTAAACGGAAACAAATAAAGTATTTTCCACTTTATCAACAGTAATGTAGTTTACAAAGTGTGGCAATAAAGTTATGTAAATCGTCAGTAATTAGGATGTAATTCTTTCCCGTGTAAACGAAAAGCAAATTACCCACTGTCTGTCTCGAATCCAACGCGTTTATTGAGAAAGATTAATAATAGAAATATGCAATTATAGTTTTTTGCTATTTTGTCATATCCTAAAACACTATATCGAGTATAATTGTAAAGGCATCATCGCCTTAAGGTTATCCAATACATTAAACAGTATGTATATATAAAGGATATATCAAATAGGATTGAATAATTATAAACTGCTTATCCAGGGATACATGTACCCCCAACAAAGCTTTTACAAATGTGTATTAATAAAAGGTTGTAAAAGATTAAAGCTTAAAGCCCTTATCGTGTTACATGTAAGTGCAAACATGTTATTGGTGGTAATGCTTACAATGTAGATCCAGATCAGTGTCGGATTAAAATTGAAACCGTTTGAAGTTTAACCTTTTATACAGATGAGTATACATGTAGTACATCTACATGTACATGTGTACATACATAGATATACAGTTATTATTTCCCCTTAAGAATTATAATGGACACTTCTTATTTCTCTTAAGTCTAGTCCGTCAGCAATGTTCAAGGCGAAAAGATAAAAAAAAACTGTTTTACTTGCGGCGTGCTTTAACGCATTACCCCATAACCTGTTTCTAATTTTGAAAATAGGTGACTTCTTAAAGAAGGTTGAAAGTAAAGCAGAATGCGCCCTAAGGCGCATTCTGCTTTACTTTCAGCCTGCTTTAAGTTACCACCTGTTAGATTTAAGAAAATATTTCGTCTGATACATATTCATGACTGTATAGATTGGAATTATTTTCTTCCGCGAAGGATTAAGCGGAATGCGCTAAAAAGCGCTTCTACATGTATAAGGTTAAGGGTTAAGCAGTCAGTCGTGTATAAAAGAGTATTAAGTACATGTACCTGTTCATAAGAACATTTGAGAACATCGAACATCTCTGTTTTGGACGCAAATTATTACAAGTTAGATGGGTCGATTTGATTACTTGGCGCAGATTTTAATGTGCAACACTATTGCATACTTTCACATTCTGTGAAGACTTCAAGAGATTTAGTCTATCCCCAAGAGTCTACTTTCAAAATAATTATTTGTAGTTTGAGAAACATTTGAAAGACACTTTGGCGACATCGAGTCTGAATGCAGAATCCTGAGAAATTGCGTGTTAATGAAAAAGCAATATACGGTAGAGTATAGATAAATAATGAGCCAGCTCAACTTTACATGTAATATAATCATACAGTCCAACATCGATGTGTAGAAATATTTAATCCGTTCGTGATCAAACTATTCGGGAGATATTTACCATTTTGCCGTTTCATTGTCGTCTGCTTCATGTTTGTTGTCTGCAAACCACGTTTCAAAGGTATATTTAAAGTTGTATGACTTAATAAATATCGATAACAGTGTCAAACAGTTTTGGTCCTGATCAGACGCCGCGTTACGCAAACGCGCTTTAAAGCGTCATTGATGGTGAAAGTGTTAAAGTCGAGCTTACTAGTATTTCTTAAATGGAGTTCAACAAAATGAACTCGCATCAATCGAACAATCAACCGAAACTCGTTTTCTCGAACTTGCTAAAGTCACTCTTACCCATATTGCAAAGTTAAACGTTTAACGTAAACGTCGCAAATGGCGTCATTTAGTGTCCCGCTACATGTACATGCAGAGATACAGTGGAGAAAACGTTATTCTTTCCCAATAAACGCGTTACGCTAAAACTATTTTTCCATTGCAAACAGTTTGGAGCCAGATCAGACGCCGGGTTACCCGGCGTCTGATCAGGCTCCAAACTGTTTGCCACTCAGATTAAAATAAAAAGTGAGAAATGTCAAACAATTGTTATTTGTAAGTAATATTTATAGTCAAAAGTTAAGATACAATAATGTAAACTTCAGTGTCTTGTCAATGATCTCATTCTAATATATTTTTACACAGATTTTTTTATCTTATAAGCAAACCTATTGTTATTATTTTAATATGGATAGTTTATTTCATATTTTTCTACGTCAGTCTTTAATTTTTATCATAATTAAGGGTAGGGACTGGTTTGGTAATTAACAAAATATACTCAGTGTTATTTTTAATTTATTAATTTCATATTTAATCTTATTAGTTCATAGATCATGCCTCTCTATGTCAGACCATCAATATCAATAAGGACCACAATGGAAATAAGAGATGTCTTTTCTCTTTTTTGTGTAATCCCACGGGTGGTGAACAACATTGTTCCTCATTCGTGGTATTTATAATCCTTGATATTGATGTGACTGACATAGTTCATAACACAACATATATATAATCATTGCAATTTTTATAAATTGTGTTTTGTTTTAAGATGTATGTGTGTGTTGTTAACTATTGTCATGTTACATGATATTGAAATAAATCTATCTATCTATTTTCTACGTTTTAGTGTTTGGCGTTTGCGTACGTTTGCGTTTAAACGGGAAAGAATAACGTTTTCTCCACTGTAGTAGACGAACAGACTGGACCGAAGCCCCACAACGATATTTCACTAGTGGAATACAATATTTATATAATAGCTTTATTCCACTCCCAGACTGCAAGTAATGTGATAAAAGGATTTAAATAACTGTGAGTTTACTAGACAAGCTTCATCTGACCTGACACTCTGCATTCTAAATGAAATGAACGGTGGAGATAACATTTTTCTTTCCCGTTTAAACGCAAACGAAACGCAAACGCAAAGCATTAGAAAAGTACAATTTTTGGACAATTCTGATAATTCATGTTCATCTTTGTGGCAAACAGTTTCGAGCCTGATCAGACGCCGGGCTACCCGGCGTCTGATCTGGCTCTAAACTGTTTGCAATGGAAATAATAGTTTTAGCGTAAACGCGTTTATTGGGAAAGAATAACGTTTTCTCCACTTTATGCCTCGGAACCCAGACATGGCCTGTTTGTTGTATTGAATTGCCCTTGTTGGGATAAAGAGATATTGAATTATTGCATTTGTTTCATTTGCAGGCACTTGTGCTCATTCTTTGCTACCAGTATGCCAGAAGATAGTTTTGCTTATAATGTACAGTGGAGAATCTGTTATTCTTTCCCAATAAACGCGTTTACGCTAAAACTATTATTAGCAGTGCAAACAGTTTGGAGCCAGATCACCCGGCGTCTGATTAGGCTCCAAACTGTTTGCCACCAAGATAAACAAGAATTATCAGAATTGTCCAAAAATTGTACTTTTCTACGTTTTAGTGTTTTGCGTTTGCGTACGTTTGCGTTTAAACGGGAAAGAATAACGTTTTCTCCACTGTAACATTATAAGTCTAGACTTGTATAACATATTTAAGCCGAGAAAATATGTCATTGTCCACTTGAAAGGTACAGTGGAGAAAACGTTATAATTTCCCAGTAAACGCGTTTAACGCTAAAACTATTATTTCCATTGCATACAGTTTGGAGCCAGATCAGACGCCGGTGAACCCGGCGGCGTATAATCAGGTTCTAAACTGTTTGCCACTCATATTAAGATGAAAGATCAAGGTAACCAACTGGCACAAGCTGTCATTTCCTATATTTTAAGGCAATATGTTTGCGTTTCGTTTGCATTAAACCCTGAAATGTATTTAAGAACGACATCAGCATATCCACTGTTATAGTATTGTTTTTAAACGTTACTATCTCAAAGTAAGATTAAAGCGTGATAATAAAGGAAACACCTACAACAGGGTCAAATAGGATCTGATTTTGATCAAAATTGTATGCAAATACCAGCGCTCACACAACAATACAGTTTTTAGTTTAAACAATATTTTATTCAGAAGAAAAGGATTGGACAACAGACAAAGCCTATGTGAGTCCTCTCCAAATACAATCAAGGTATGGCAATGTTACAGTGGAGAAAACGTTATTCTTTCCCGTTTAAACGCAAACGTACGCAAACGCAAAGCAATAAAACGTAGAAAAGTGCAATTTCTGGACAATTCTGATAATTCATGTTTATCTTGGTGACAAACAGTTTGGAGCCTGATCAGACGCCGGGTTACCCGGCGTCTGATCTGGCTCCAAACTGTTTGCAGTGGAAATAATAGTTTTAGCGTAAACGCGTTAATTGGGAAAGAATAACGTTTTCTCCACTGTATACATAACAATACAGTTTTTCTATCCAGATAAACCAAACGCGTTCAACGACCATGTCAAACACATAAAACTCATTTTATCATATTATACCCCATTCCGCAAAACTACTAGATGAATACCAAACTTGGATGGAATAATTCTTATATGGCCCTCTTTCAACTTTTTTTTAAATAGTTTTGGCCTGCCCAATGGGGTCACAACATTTACATAAAAAGAGTATACAAGAAAATACTTCATAATTGGTTTTCTCTAACACTGAAAGACTGTTTGGTTTGTAGCATCATCTGGTAGACCTACAACAAGGTTGTTCAAGTTGTTGCCCCTTGCGTCAAATTGGTCCGCTTCGTGGGTCAAACATTTTACTACAGTGGAGAATCTGTTATTCTTTCCCAATAAACGCGTTTACGCTAAAACTATTATTAGCAATGAAAACAGTTTGGAGCCAGATCGGACGCCGGGTAACCCGGCGTCTGATCAGGCTCCAAACTGTTTGCCACCAAGATAAACAAGAATTATCATAATTGTCCAAAGATTGTTCTTTTCTACGTTTTAGTGCTTTGCGTTTGCGTACGTTTGCGTTTAAACGGGAAAGAATAACAGATTCTCCACTGTATAATGTTTTCTGTCAAAACTGTTTAAAGTATTGCCCTTTGCATATACTCAGCAATTGGAACAATCATAATGTAACGATTTTTCTATAAGCAATGTATAATGTATTTCACATTTACATCAGTGGTTCCAGGTAGCGATTTAGGGCCGTATAGGCTCTTGTTTTACTCTACTTATTATATATTACCAGAAACATTTTAGTCCACTAAGTTTAGAATAGAACAAAAGCCGTCAACTTTGAGAGGCTTCTGTTTTGCACGCTTAGCTCCGGCTACAGTCGCTACAGTCTCATTGGTCTAGCTCAATTCTCAAAACAGTTTTATGTGTCGTTTCCTTCAGTAAATACTGATTAAATACTAAACAATTTTGAAAAAGATAACATTCTGTGACTTACCAGATACAAAGAACTTTATATAACAAGTACCAAAGTGTTTCCCATGGTGCGCACAACGTTGGTCTTTTCACACCAAATCAATTGTCTTCTATTCCATTTAGGTCGTATGTCTCTTAACACACTTTAGTGATTACCGTGGCGAACGATTTTGACCCAAACGAGACGTTGACTCAGTCAGTGTTCTATCGGGATCCAAACATTTGAAAATATTTATAAGAATTTGACAACTATAACCCTTTCATGATCAAATTTATTCAACAGGTTAAACAAATGGCTTCTCCGCCGTAAATAAAGACGGGTGTCAAATGATTGTGTAACAGTTATTAGTTTTATCTTATATTAACAACTTTACTGAAATAGAAACTATGCTATCTCCGATTGCGTTAGATAAATCCGGTTCAAGTCACAGCTTCGTCCGCTAAATCCCACTTGACTGCCTTTTCTCCACTTCGGCAGACTCCTTATATTATTTTTTTTTTTAAATTAATTGCACAAGATGTATTCTCCCCGTTGGCAAATTAATTCGTTTTTACTCTACTTATTACAGTGGAGAAAACGTTATTCTTTCCCGTTTAAACGTAAACGTACTCAAACGCAAGGCACTAAAACGTAGAAAAGTATAACTTTTGGACAATTCTGATAATTCATGTTTATCTTGGTGGCAAATAGTTTGGAGCCTGATCAGACGCCGGGTTATCCGTCGTCTGATCTGGCTCCGAACTGTTTGTATGGCAAATAATAGTTTTAGCGTACACGCGTTTATTGGGAAAGAATAACGTTTTCTCCACTGTACATCGCACCAGATACAGTATCCACTAAGGTCAAACTAGAACAAGAGGACGTCGACTGTGAGATAATTATATTTTGCACACTAAGGTCCGCCTGCAATCGTTGTAATCTGGATCAATTCTCAAAACAGTTTTATGTGTCGTTTCCATCTGTTAATACTGATTAAATACTGAACAGTTTTGAATGAGATAACATTCTGTGACATACCAGATACAAATTACTTTATAACAAGTAATGTACCAAAGCGTTACCAATGGTGCGCAGAACGTTAGTCTTTTCTCGCCTAAGCAATTGTCTTCCATTCCATTTAGGTCATATGTCCCCTTTTCAGGATTTAGCGGCGAAATTGTGATAACTGTGTCAAACGATTTGGACCAAAAACCAGACGTTGACTCAGTCAGTGTCCTATTGGGATCCAAACCCTTGAAAAGAATTTTAAGATTTTGACAATTTTAAATCAAAAGCAGAGGACAATTATTGCGTACGACACTAGTACAGTGGAGAATCTGTTATTCTTTCCCGTTTAAACGCAAACGTACGCAAACGCAAAGCACTAAAACGTAGAAAAGAACAACTTTTGGACAATTCTGATATTTCATGTTTATCTTGGTGGCAAACAGTTTGGAGCCTGATCAGACGCCGGTTTACCAAACTGTTTGCACTGCAAAAAATAGTTTTAGCGTAAACGCGTTTATTGGGAAAGAATAACACATTCTCCACTGTACTTGGAAGAGATATATTGCCTTGCTCTGGTTTAGGGTTAACAGATGATAACCTAGAACCAGTCTTTCGTTTTTGTTTAAAACATTTTGTTATTCTATATGAAATATTTAGAATGTTCCCCGCTGGGAGCAGGAAAAACGACATGGGCACAAACGTTGACGTCGAGTGCCCTTAGGTCACCTACAGCTACTACAGTGGAGAAAACGACTTTCTTTTCCAATAAACGCGTTTACGCTAAAACTATTATTTCCATTGCAAACAGTTTGGAGCCAGGTCAAACGCCGGGTAACCATGCGTCTGATCAGGTTCCAAACTGTTTGCCACCAAGATTAACATGAAGAATCAGAATTTTTCTACGTTTTAGTGCTTTGCGTTTCTTTAGCGTTTAAACGGGAAAGAATAACGTATTCTCCACTGTATAAAATTCATTTTAACCCATTATCCCTTAGCGTGTTTAACGTTTAGAAGACAGATGACCACTTAAGACAGAAAACGCCTTAAGGTGCTTTCGGCTTTAGTTTTTAGCCTTTTTTAATCTATAATCTGATAGGATGTAGACAATATTTCTCATAATCTATATTTATGTCTGTTTAAAATTGAACATTTTTATGTAGTGGAATCTGAAATTTATAGCATAAAAAGGTGTGTCTATGAGGCAATGGGTTATTTTAGGCTATTTGTTATTTCTTTACTTTCAAAATGAGTCTTTTTGAATACGGAATAATCGACATGAGTGTAAAGAAAGGTTTAGATACCGAAACACATGTCCAATATGGATCGAAAATGTTTGCAATTGACTGTGATATTAAAAAGTGATAAAAAGAGAAAGGTCAGAATGAGACACATGTGGCTACTTGTTAAATATCAGAGAAACTGAAACTAAATGGAAACACAATTCAATACAATTGATATCATTGTATGCCTTTACTATGTTGTGTTAAGTGCCACATAACGGTATTTATGAACTAATAAACAGCAATAAACAAGAAATATCTTTAAAAAAGATATTCCGTCGCAGGTTAAAGGTTTTTTGTGGGGTACAGTATTCACTTAACCAGAGACAAGTGTATACACTGATTCTGACTTAACTCGTAAACATGCTAAATTTAGAGCTTATCCACGCTAAATTTAGAAATGATGACATAGTAACACAGCAATAATTTAGACTGCATCTCTTTGTTTTGCCAGGTTTAAACTCGCAAGATGGTTGTGAAAAAATAACAGAACGCCAGTCTAGACCATTGGCCGATAAGAGTACTGCATTTCAAGCACGTGGTTATTGACCAGGATTTCTGATCATTCCTGATTGGTTAAATTGTTTCATAGAGTTGCGGTCAAAATACAAAACAGACCCGTCTGCGACGGGAAAAAATAGTGGCTCCTTCAAGCAAACTGATAGTAAAGGTAATAAGGATTCTAGCTTAATTTTCGGTCAATTCTGTTTTAGGCAACCACTTATCATAACTAAAACAAATTATTGGTAATAGAGTGATACAGTGGAGAAAACGCTATTCTTCCCCAATAAACGCGTTTACGCTAAAACTATTATTTGCAGTGCAAACAGTTTGGAGCCTGATCAGACGCCGGGTAACCCGGCGTCTGATCAGGCTCCAAATTGTTTGCCACCAAGATAAACATGATTTATCAGAATTGTCCAAAAGTTGAACTTTTCTAACGTGTTAGTGCTTTGCGTTTGCGTACGTGTGCGTTTAAACGGGAAAGAATAACAGATTCTCCACTGTAAGTGGTGCAGGATCCTACTTTTACATCAATTTAAACTAAGACTCAATATTATATAATAGGCGTTCGGAAAGAATTTCCCTTATTCTCGATTGTCTTCCATTTTCATTTTCCTTTAGTTTATTGTAGTTGTATTTATTTGTCCCTTTCACTTTGAAAGTACAAGCATTATTGCATGGTGAGGCGCTTTTGAAAGGGTAACTCTTGTGTGAAAAGAGCGATATATAAATCTGGTATGATAATAAAGATGGTTATAGTATTAATAATGATAATAATATTTTTTCCGCCTATTCATTTTAATCTGAGAGACTAACAGTTAGGAGCCTGATGAGATGCCGGTTTACCCGGCGTCTGATTTGGCTTTCAAACTGTTTTATTGGGAAATATAGTTTTAGCGTTAACGCGATTATTGGGAAAGTGTTAAATCTTCTTTAATGTACTTGGTGTCCGGTTACTAGAATAACCGGAATACACCGAAATACACCTAAATATACATAGTATTGATCATAAAACAGTTTCAGGTGATGTATATACACATTTTATGGACTAATTTATTAAATTTTCAAAGAAAATATGCAATTTGTGGGTCTAAAATTGTTAACCTCTTCACAGATAATTGTACAACCTGTTTCGACAATAATGATTGCACGTTCACTACAAAGTTTGCTCTGAGAAATATTGAAACGAACAACAATATTTTGGATCCGTATGAGACGTCGCGTGATGCAGCTTCTGAATGGGATCTAAACTGTTTGGAATGTCGACTTAAGTAACCTATTGAATAACAAAATGCGCGTAAGTCACATAATTGATTCGTGCATGGTACATGTATCTTGTGCAGCAAATCTTGTGTCCTAATTCCGATAGTGTCTGTAGGTCAAATCCGTGGCCAGAGTCATTTCATTGATTAACCCAGAAATCGCAAAAAGTGATTGCATTCTGTCAGTCGTTACCGAAATCATCGTTTCAAATGACCCCACATGTCATACAACTTAATTGCATTCGGTAGCTTGATGATTTATTTTTAAAAACTATATTTGCAATATTTGTTATATTTGATGGATACAATGTACAGGGGGGAAACGTTATTCAAACGTACAGTGGAGAATCTGTTATTCTTTCTCGTTTAAACGCAAACGTACGCAAACGCAAAGCACTAAAACGTAGAAAAGTACAACTTTTTGACAATTCTGATAATTCATGTTTATCTTGGTGGCAAACAGTTTGGAGCCTGATCAGACGCCGGGTTACCCGGCGTCTGATCTGGCTCCAAACTGTTTGCACTGCAAATAATAGTTTTAGCGTAAACGCGTTTATTGGGAAAGAATAACACATTCTCCACTGTATAAACGTAAATCAAACGCAAACGCTTTGCATCAAAATGTAGTAAAGGACAATTCAACTTGGTGACAGTTTTGACTGTTCATTTTAATCTGAATGGCACACAGTTTGAAGCCTAATCAGACGCCGGGTAAATACTAATTTGAGCGTAAACGCATTTATTGTCCCCCCGGTACCTAGTGTTGTGTTGCGAAGCCAAATCAGCAAAGGCACTATCCATAGCAACCAAATATGTTAAAGATCACCAAGGTAGCATAATGATTAGCAAAATAATATTTAATTTCTTATCCTATTTGCGATTCTTGGCACTTTTCAAAGCAATGAAGACCTACATCTATATGCTTCTGAATGAAACGCATGCGTAATGCAACTGAATGAAAAGCATGCATAATGCAAGTAAAATTGATAATATGACCGTGACTTCAAACAAATAACCGATGTGCGAGTACAGTGCTCCCTCTCTTCAACGACACCCAGTGGAAGACAACGATTTTGTGTGTTGTTCGGAGGAATCCGTTATAGGGAGGGACATTTAGGTTTGGCTTACATTTACTAATAGATTTAAGCTGTTTGTTACTCGTCATTATATATTTATTCTTTATAAAAAGTCACTTATATATATATGTATATATATATACCCAAACAAGACATTTATGTCAAACCATTTCATGGCTGCAACACGGCGGTATTGCAGCAAAGAAAAGGTTTGACATAAATGTCTTGTTTGTGTAAAAGTGGAATCATCGTTGTAAGTGGGGAGTCGTTGTTGGGATGGTCGTTGTAGGGACGGACCACTGTACTTTAATCTGAGTTTCAAACACTTTGGAGATCTGAGTTTCAAACACTTTGGAGTCTGATCTGACTATTGTACTCGGGGTTAGATAGTGAAGTGGTTAAACAATGTGACAGAATAGCAAATGGGTTTTGCCTGTTTAATAGGGCATGTTATCGTGCGCATTGAAGCTTATCTCTCAACTCTATAGATGTTTGTTTGTCTTATCTGTGTCCACTGCGACTTCGTCTAGTAACCCAGAATAAACCTCACTAATTGCATACCGTCAGTCATTGTCCGAAAACATCGTTTCCAATTACGTTACTTGTCATACAGCATAATTTCATTTGGCACCATAAAGAAATGTTCATACAAAAAACGAGATACACCCACTCCATCTTTTGATTAGTTTCCTTGTACAGTGAAGAATGTGTTATTCTCTCCCAATAAACGCGTTTACTCGAAAACGTTTATTTCCACTGCAAACTGTTTGCCTCTCAGATCAAATTGAAGTGTAAGAAATGTCTAAAAGTTAACCTTTTCTACGTGTTAGTGCTATGCGTTTGCGTTTCGTTTGCGTTTAAACGGGAAAGAATAACGTTTTCTCCAATGTATTTGTTCTGAAAGAAACCCATCATCGAAACTATGCCCCTAATGTAAAAGAAGTCGACAATATGGCAGTAATATTGTTAGCCTTCCCTGTGACCACCAAAGGGTTTTGAGCTGGCACTTGGAATTTAGTTTTCGAAATATTCTCCTTTTATTGGACCCTAAGTAATATATATGGTTAAGCAAATCTGAAGCAAATGAAATGTGCCAAACTCCTCGTGGTTTTATTTTACTTTTTAGTCGTCTATATGATTGAATGGTCTACACATCTTTTTTCTGTGGACGATTTATTAAATCAATTGATTTAGCATATGTGGTGTTTTAAGGCAAATTCATCAACTTTTACATTGTAACGCTACAAACATTTTATATAAAATATATAGTGATGCTAACATACATACAAACTCTTGATGTGTAATGTATATTGAGAAAACATTATTTCTTCATTTCTTAGCCAAATCAGCAAAATGAAAACTGATATAATGAAGAAAGTGGAAGGTTTCTTTTTTTTAATGTTCACGGTTTATATGTATTTTAATGTACAGCGGAGAAAACGTTTTTCTTTCCCGTTTAAACGCAAACGTACGCAAACGCAAAGCGTTAAAACGTAGAAAAGTGCAACTTTTGAACAATTCTGATACTTCATGTTTATCTTGGTGGCAAACAGTTTGGAGCCTGATCAGACGCCGGGTTACCCGGCGTCTGATCTGGCTCCAAACTGTTTGCACTGCAAATTATAGTTTAAGCGTAAACGCGTTTATTGGGAAAGAATAACGTTTTCTCTACTGTACCGTACAACTGGCACTCCTGCATGTTGCCATCGTTGCATTTGCCTTAAACAAAGTAATATGATCATTCTGTTGAGTAATCATAAACAACACGAGTATGATGTACGTGAAAGTACCCTTGGTTCATTTTTATAAATACGAATACTTACACTAAACTGTGCCAACTACAATATCTGCCTTGGAATTGAATATGTTTTTAAATGTAGCGTGGAAACAAACTGAACTAATTCAGAACGGTCTTGCCAAAATTAGTTAATCAAACGTCTGGATAGACTGACATATGTCAAAATACTACAATTAAAGTGTAATGTTTTGTGTTCGTATTGCTAGGGTTTATTGGTGAGTATGCCAACAGGTTTAAACTTAAATCATGGAAACCTGCAGTTTAAGACAGACAATTCAGAAGACGTTTTTCTTCCCAAATACGCGTTAACGCTAAAACTATTATTTCTTTTGCGAACAGTTTGGAGCTAGATCAGACGCCAGTTAACACAGAACAGAAAAAACCGTTCCAACCTGTTTGCTACTCAGATTAAAATGAATAGTCAGGATTGTCGATACATTGGCACTTTCTCCATTGAATTGCTTTGCGTTTGCGTTGCTTTGCGTTTAAACGGGATAGAAATATGTCTTCTCCACTCTATTTGAAAACTGGAATTTTTCATTTGAAGTTTTAGGTGTAAATTAGGATAATGGGTTAACGTATAAATCCTGTCACTTGTTATATGATGTTTATATTACTGTGCCAGATATTGTCCGATTTTTCTGCCCTGTCAGAGTTATTTTTTAGAACAGAATAGTTAATATTGGTAAATAGGTACATGTAAGCAAGCTAACATCGGATCTATATAGCCGTACACTTTCCAACTTGAGATAAGCATGATCCTCGTGCAGCACGAGGCAGCTGCGCTTATTTTACTGATATGCTATTTATTCTCAATAAACGTGTTTATGCTAAAACTATTATGTCCATTGCAAACAGGTAGGAGCCAGATCAGACGCCAGGTAACCCGGCGTCTGATCAGGCTCCAATCTGTTTGCCACCCAGATTAAAAGATAAAATTAATTTTCTACAGTTTAGTGCATTGTGTTTGCGTTTATTCGGGAAATAATAATGTCTTTTCTACTGTACATTACGCACAATAAATACAGCTTTCCGTATCCCTGGCTGACCGAGTACGGTGATCATCCCTTTTAAATTTTTAGAATGTTCCAATCTAAAAATAACTCTGACAGGTCAAAAGAAAACATTAATAACGCGTTGTCTTATCAGGACAAACAGTGGATAATACGTCATTAATTCGTGTAAAAAGTAACTTAAGAACCTCTTCACGGCCATACCGCCATTGTAGACTTGTCGTCTGCTTTCATTTTGCATTTTAAGTTTAGGTTCTGATCAGACGCCGCGTCAGGCGGCGTCTGATCAGGATCCAAACTGTTTACAAATAACTATTATTATTTGGGTGACATAATGTAATAAAATATTTAAAATGACAACATTTGAATTTCTTGTCGGCGCATTTACATACCTAGGTTAAGTTCTCTAAAATTTATTCAGTTCCAATCTGTTTGAAATGGAAATAAATATTTTAGCACAAACTATTTTTTTTATTGTGCAATGATATTGTCTTCTCCGCCGTTCACAGTAATGAAACTCATATCTATTATTCTTGGAATTTAAACGAATTAAAATGGCATTAACATTTAACGGTTTGATACACTACACACAATTACGAAACTCAGATATATTATTCTTTAAATTTAAACGAATTAAAATGACATTACTTTTAAGATAGAAACTGAAATTAGTTCATGTATTTCGGCAATTAAATAGCCACTTTTCAAGAGTTATCATTACAAAACAGTTCTTAAAGACATCTCCTGGCGACCTTTCGGTCATAACACCTAACAAGCTATCAAATCATGCAGCCACGTGCAAGTTTTGTCCTTACTGCTATCTTGTCTAGGGATAAACTCATCCAAGCGTTTCATGTGAAGCCCGTACCTTAAACTTGTTAGTTTGGTTAGTAAAACCCATTGAAAAAAAACTTGAGTGTGAGTATGTGAGGGCCTCTCTAGACAAGATTAGTTTAGTTACCTGGATTTTCGCACCATCTGAGATTGGTGACACCTTGTGAATCATGCTTTTTCTCACCAATCGATGAATGGGCTGGTGGTCTCTCAATGGACTGAGGAAAAGTCTTTAAATTTAAATATTACTTCAAACGATATTTCGTTAATAACATGACACATGTCTTTGTTTTATAAAATTAGAATGTGACATTGTATTGCATGACATGATTTGATTTGAGTTGATTTGTTTTGAATTTACGTCGCTTTCAACAGTATTTCAGTCATATCGCGACGTCCAGCTAATTATAGGTGGAGGAAGACCCCAGAAGTCATTTACAGTGGAGAATCTGTTATTCTTTCCCGTTTAAACGTAAACGTACGCAAACGCAAAGCACTAAAACGTAGAAAAGAACAACTTTTGGACAATTCTAATAATTCATGTTTATCTTGGTGGCAAACGGTCTTGAGCCTGATCAGACGCCGGGTTACCCGGCGCCTGATCTGGCTCAAAACTGTTTGCACTGCAAATAATAGTTTTAGCGTAAACGCGTTTATTGGGAAAGAATAACAGATTATCCACTGTATGCACTGTTTCAGGCACAAATCGGCAACTGGGTAGAACCACCGACCTTCCGCAAGCCAGCTGGAAGGCTTCCCCACATGAAAAATCCGAACGACCCTACTGGGATTCGAACTCACAGCGGTGAGGTGCATGACATGAGATGCACAAATAGTAAATTTTCAATACAGTAAAACCTCTCTATTACGACCACTTAACTATGTTAATTATTAGGGTGTTTACGGTAGGTGACCGCTTAAAGCGAGGTGACTGTGAAACAGAAAGCTCCTTTAGGAGCTTTCTGTTTCACTGTCACCTTGCTTTAAGCTGCCACCCCTCTATTGTACAATCAATTATCCTTCATTTTAGTGGTCGTAATAGCGACGTTTTACTGTATACACAAGGCACGGGACAAGACACTCAAACATACAGTGGAGAATCTGTTATTCTTTCCCGTTTAAACGCAAACGTACGCAAACGCAAAACACTAAAACGTAGAAAAGTACAACTTTTGGACAATTCTGATAATTCTTGTTTATCTTGGTGGCAAACAGTTTGGAGCATGATCAGACGCCGGGTTACCCGGCGTCTGATCTGGCTCCAAACTGTTTGCACTGCAAATAATAGTTTTAGCGTAAACGCGTTGATTGGGAAAAAATAATAGATTATCCACTGTACAAAGGGGAAAACGTTAGTCCACTCCTTTTAATCCTTTCACTCTCAATCACGCTTGAAAGCGCATGTGCAAACAGTTTGGGTCCTGCGGCGTCTGATCAGGACCCTAACAGTTTGAAACTCTTATCGATATTTATTAAGTAATACAACCTTAAATCTAAACCTGAAACGTGCCTTGCAGACAACAATACTAAAGCAGACGACAATAAAGCGGCGAAGGTGTAAAAATCTCCCGAATAATTTGATAATGAAAGAGTTAAATGCAAAATAAACTCAAAAGCAATGCACTAAAAGGAAAAAAAGGAAAAGGTTTTTTTTAATATCTATAAAGGAAATTGACTTTAATGAACTAAACTTAAGTTAGAAGATGTAGATTGGTTTATCTTGCTCAAAGTATCTTGTGCGCTTACAATACTAGTGGGTTTCAAAGGATCTCCCCTTATTCAAATTTATAATTCACAACAGCAGATGTTAAGTGTTGTGTGGTGGCTGTAAAAAGTCGCCCCGTGCTTCATTCTCAGTGTTGTTATACTTTCTGGTCCTTTGGAATCATTGATTTCAGCGCATTTACAGTTGAAAGAGCTGGTGCTAGGGGGCGTGAGTACTGTTGCATATTTCAGTATTGTTCATGAACAGACTCAATTAAACCGAGTCTGCAATTTTCAGTATTTGCTTTGTTTTCTGTGCTTTCAAAGGATCTCCCCTTATTCAGATTTATGTTGTATATTCTTAGATGGGTCTGCATTGATCAACCCAATACATGTATATGACAGCTATTGTCCGAGAACATTGTTTCTAATTACGCAAGTTGTCATATAAGTCAATATCATTCGGCGACATGATGATTTATTAATACATAAAGTGAGATTCACACACTCTATTTTTGATTGGATTTCGGTTAGGTTTTCTCGACGCCAAATACATGTAACCAATGACTTGTGAACTCATTGAAGCGGGATGCTTGCAGCCATCAAGAAAATATTCAAAACAATATTTTATTTTTCACAAGCGTATAATGTGTCATGTCTTCTTTTTTTCAGTACAAGTATACACACTCTTGTGCAATGTTTTACACATCTTTAAGACTAAACCAACACATATTTACTTGTTTTTTTAAAACTAAGCAGATGACTGCCTTAGATTTAACAACCCTAATGTGTATTTTTGACTGGTGAACTAGTTCACTGACTGTCTTTTCTTTGGATACTTTGGGATGGCAAATATATAATAATCTTATTGTTTGATCCAACATTATAAAGCATTACATGTAGATGTAAAACACGTACCCAATGTTCACCATTAACATGTATTAAGTAGGGTCTTGGCATACGACTTATTACGTGACGTAACTTTTATCCGCGTTCTATTGCACGATAAAACACTGTTATGAATTTAAAATTTCTTAAACATTACCTAAAGCATGTTTTGCACTTATTTCGCTTGATCATTTTATATTACTTTTAGAATGTTTTCAGTTTAATCATCATTCCGTTGTAACAACTAAAAACTACAGCAACGATGTGAATTTCAAAACTGTTGCATCCCGATCAGATGCCGTGCTGGTTTCTGATCCCAACCAATTTTTACGCAACATTATTCAAATATTAAGTTTAAACGTTGTTTTCTTAGCAGAGAAATATTCAGAATAGTAATGGTTTCCAACGAAAACACATAAACCAAGTTTCTGATTGTAAGAGGAAAAACGCGTTTTAAACAGAATTTAATAACAAGAACAATACTGTCGTGCCAGGACAATATATCAAGTGTCTAGACAGACTGACACTAGTCAAATATCCAGAACTGTAGACCCTTCCATCGACATACACCACTGAAATAAGACTGCATACCGTGGAGAAAACGTTATTATTTCCCGTTTAAACGCAAACGTACGCAAACGCATTACACTAAAACGTCGAAAAAGACAATTTATTGACAATCCAGACCATTTATTTTAAACTGAATGGCAAACAGTTTGGAGCAAGATCAGACGCCGGGTTACCCGGCGTCTGATCCGGCTTCAAACGGTTTGCAATGGAAATAATAGTTTTAGCGTAAACGCGTATTTTGGAAAAGAATAACGTTTTCTCCACTGTACAAATTGGGCAAAGATCAGACAGCGAGTTACATGGTTGTTGCACCAGGTCCAAACTATTTCTTGTTCGTATGGATGTTTCTTCAATTAAACTATCTTATTATATTAAAATCAAATCTGAACAAAATTGTCCAGCACTGGTTTCAAACCAGATCTTAACAAAGAAAGTTTTTGACCCTTACCATGCTACATGTAGTTGGCTTATGCTTCAAATATATTGTCTCCGATAAAATACGAAATCAATTTGAGGGCTATTCAAAGAAAAGAAAAGTGAAGCATGAATGCCAAAGAATTTAGATCTAGTTCAGGCGGCGCTTTACGCAGCGTTTTATCTGGATCGAAACTTTTTTGTGAAAGTTAACTAAGTCGCGCTCAGCACGATGAAGGTTAAAGTAAATAATAAATATTTCTCAGCGTGTTACAATAATGGAAAACTTTACTGAGGCCTTTGAATTATATTATTTTATTTTAAGAAGCACCAAAGGCGTAGAATAGTATGTGTTTTTTCCGTTAGCAATCCTTGTGACAAACGAGATTCTTCTTTGTCCGTGCTATTGGTATTTGTACGAATCTCCATGCTGTATCCGTAATATAAAATAGTGTCTTGATACAAACACTTCAAACTAGTATCTTTTATATCCCTGTAGGATAATGTAATATATTTTCCACGGCTTTTCCATTTCTGTCAGTGAAACACCCTTTTCATATTTTTATTCTATGTCTTTTTAAAAACGTTAAAGGGATCGTTCATTTTTCTAAAAACAGTTAGTTCCCAAAGGCTTTTCTATTCTACACTTAACCTGCTTCAGACAGAAACATGTCTTACAAACTAAAGCAAAACTAAAGCAACATATAGTTGATCTCCTGCATATAACCTTCATGATTAAACGTGATGAAAATTTAATTATCATCTTTATCAGGCAATTAAGGATTCGCATTTCAAGTGGTAGAGATTTACTAGCCCTAGTGTCCTGTAAATCGCGTGTGGTCAGTCGAGATCAAGTAACACAGTTCCCACTAATAACAGTTGTCATAATACCCCAATACTTATGGCGCCATGATGATTTAATAGTGTATCGGGGCAATGCTCGTCCACTCTACTTTACAGTATTCCTTTTGTGTGATGAAGCCATAAAATACAGAGACTGTAGGCTCTAGATGGTGCTCAGACGAACCAGAGATAGAAAAAAATCGATGTCTGTAAAATAAATCACTAAACGAGTACAGGCTCCGAGGTTATAAAGCTTTTGACTTGAGTCTAACCTCGTTCCCAAGCATTTGATTGGTCGGATTTGAGCCTAGGCTCAAATCCGACCAATCAAATGCTTGGGAACAGACTCAGACTAAACTAAAAAGCTTTATAACCTTGGACCCTGTACAGCTTCTATAATTTGACAAATCAGCAAAGACAAATTCTGAATCATTAATGACAGATGATTGCCAAAGCATACAAAATGGTAACGTGTAATATTTCAAGTGATCTTTCGATTTTTCTTCTAGCATGCATTAAAATTATAGCATGTCTTTCATGTAAGGACAAACTAGGAGATACAGTACTGACCCTTATTAAATTAACAATTTTTGCGATTACTTGCAATTCGATGGCAATTCGATGGCAATTCGATGGCAATTCGCTTGCGATTCAAAATACTAACTTTACCCTCGGGTAAGTTTTCTTGAATGGTGTATCTCACAAATGTTTGCAAATATGTCTTCATTAATGTTTTCGATTCCTTTTTTGTCACAACCGCTTCGGAAAATTCGCGTAAAAATATTCAAACAAAGGATTTGTTTTTTGAAGCGCCCGATTCGATGGCGATTCGATGGCAATTCGATTGCAATTCACTTGCGATTACCAATTTAATTTAATAAGGTTCAGTACTGTAGCGATTTGAAGGTGTGTACATTTAAAGAATTGAAATAGCTGAACGTGTCCTTGAACTACATGTACTTACATGTACATACTGAATTTCTTAAACTTGTAAGTACTGTCAAAGAACGTTCGCTTCAGATGGTGTCGTTGACTCGGAATTTATTTCATTTTTAGCTTTGAGTCATAAAAGATTGATCATTCTCTCTTATAATGTGATTACATGATTATATCTGCATGTATATTGTACTGAACTACGTGTAATTATATTTAGTTTTTATTGTTCAAATACATGTACAGTGGAGAAAACGTTATTCTTTCCCAATAAACGTATTTACGCTAAAACTATTATTTCTATTGCAAACAGTTTAGAGCCAGATCAGACGCCGGGTAACCCGGCGTCTGATCAGGCACCAAACTGTTTGCCACCAAGATAAACATGAATTATCAGAATTGTCCAAAAGTTTCACTTATCTACGTTTTAGTGTTTTGCGTTTCGTTTCGGGAAAGAATAACGTATTCTCCACTGTACGTGTAATTCTATTTAGTTTTTATTGTTCAAATACATGTTTCAGAATAACGACTACACGTCGTTACAGCGGAGAAGACATTTCAGGCTGTTATGTCATATACATGTACTTACAGTGGAGAATACGTTATTCTTTCCCGTTTAAACGTAAACGTACGCAAACGCAAAGCACTAAAACGTAGAAAAGTGCAACATTTGGACAATTCTTACAATTTATGTTTATCTTGGTGGCAAACAGTTTGGAGCCTGATCAGACGCCGGGTTACCCGGCGTCTGATCTGGCTCCAAACTTTTTGCACTGTAAATAATAGTTTTTGCGTAAACGCGTTTATTGGGAAAGAATAATGTTTTCTCTACTGTACCCACTATAGGATTTTATCGCTGCATGTACAATAAAACTCTCATAAAATAGTTTCAATTTTGCACACATAAATCTGAATACAAAGTATTCTTCCCTACCATTATTTTTGTAAATATGTCTGGAGAGGGTTGTTTATTGAAAATTATATACAGTGGAGAATATGTTATTCTTTCCCAATAAATGCGTTTACGCTAAAACTATTATTTGCAGTGCAAACAGTTTGGAGCCAGATCAGACACCGGGTAACCCGGCGTCTGATCAGGCTCCAAACTGTTTGCCACCAAGATAAACAAGAATTATCAGAATTGTCCAAAAGTTGTTCTTTTCTACGTTTTAGTGCTTTGCGTTTGCGTACGTTTGCGTTTAAACGGGAAAGAATAACAGATTCTCCACTGTAGTATAGAAGATGTTATTTTTCCCGTTTAAATGAAATCAAACACAAATGCTATGCACTGAATAAAGGGTATTAAATGAGTTTTAATTGACTGCATTTATTAAACGAGTATTTAAGAGAACTACAGTGCTCCCTCTCTACAACGACCCTCCCAACAACAACTCCCTCCTTATAACGACTCTTGTCGCTGTTCCCTTAACAGGACAACTATGTCTAACGTTTTAATGTTGCAATGTCGTCTGCTTAAAATTGTCGGCTGCTGTTTTCCTCAAAGTTACATATAAAGTGGACGTTTTGATAGAATGAATATAATGACGAGTGACAAACATCTTGAATCGAGATCAGACGCCGCGTTACGCGGCGTCTGATCTGGATTTAAGCTGTTTGTAAATGTAAAACAAGTCTTAGTGTTCAATCTTTATAACGACTCCCTCCGAACAGCGCACACAATATAGTGGAGAATCTGTTATTCTTTCCCGTTTAAACGCAAACGTACGCAAACGCAAAGCACTAAAACGTAGAAAAGAACAATTTTTGGACAATTCTGATAATTCTTGTTTATCTTGGTGGCAAACAGTTTGGAGCCTGATCAGACGCCGGGTTACCCGGCGTCTGATCTGGCTCCAAACTGTTTGCACTGCAAATAATAGTTTTAGCGTAAACGCGTTTATTGGGAAAGAATAACAGATTCTCCACTGTATGTGTCTCCCGTATGGTGTCGTTGTAGAGAGTGAATACTGTATAAAAAAAAAGGATGCATTTTCAAATTTTTTTACTGTTTTTCCAGAACGAGTTTGACCAATCTAATCAACTATTAATATGCTTGTTATATTCTTTTTTTACGGGAACCTAGAGAAATTGAGTTCAAGTCTTATTCGTCACCGCCTTGATAGTCAAAGGAGTGTCATATGCAGTGGAGAAAACGTTATTCTTTCCCGTTAAAACTTAACAAATGCAAACGCAGTGCATTAAAATGGGTAAAAAGACAACTTTGTGACACTTTTGACAACTCATTTTAAACTTAGTGGCAAACAGTTTGGTGCCTGATCCGACGCCGGGTTACCCGGTATCTGATCTGGCCCCAAACAGTACCACGGCTAGGTACGAATTATATTTAAGTAGACAGGAAAAGGAGCGCTTCAAAGATAACTCAATCCATTCAGTAGATGCATCAAGTTTTAACACCTAATATTTAATACACTTATGGGGTCGTAATACAGGCTCCAAACTTTTTGTCACTAATATTAAAATGAAAGGTCAGACTTGTCAAAACGTTGTCCTTTTCTACATTTTACTGCAAAGCGTTTATTTTAAATGGGGAAAATAACTTCTCCGCTGTAAAATACGCCAGATATTCGGGGAAATCTTTATTTCAACTGTTTTGCTTTGAAGCCATGTCGGTGTCATAATATTTCAATGACATTAGAGGAAACCTACAGAAAAAACAATCATATTCACTTCACAGTAACAAGTTATCGTCTGCTTGCAATATGTTGTCTGCTAACAAATGTACAGAAAAATAAAATATTTAAGGCAGTGTGAAATCAGAAAGATCAATAGGAATGGAAAACAGTTTGGATCCTAAAAAGACGCCGAATAACTCGGGGTATGATCAGGATCCAAATTATTTGAAATTACCAAGTGCGCCTAAGGTTGTGTAATAAAAGGATGAACTACAGAAGTCCCATTTAACATGTCATTAAACGAAGCTTCTTAGCAAATGCATGTCCTTTATTCAGTTCAGCACAGTGGAGAAAACGTTATTATTTCCCGTTTGAACGAAACGCAAACGCATGGAAACAAAATGTGGAAAATGACAACATGTTGACAATTCTTACTATCTATTTTAATCTGAGTGACAAACAGTTTGAAGCCTGATCAGACGCCGGATTACCCGACGTCTGATCTGGCTCCAAACTTTTAGCGAAGGAAATAATAGCTTAATATTGGGAAATTATAACGTTTTCTTCACTGTACAAATGCAGTGACTTCTGTTTCGCAATTTAACCTCACTAATGCAATGACCCCACCTGATTAAATAATCGGTTCCTTAAATAATTTCTCATAGGGTGCTTTTATGCCACATAATTTTAATCTTAGGTCTGTTTACTGAGAGACAAACAGTTTTGATCCTGATCAGACGTCGCGTTATGGAGAATCTGATCAAGATCTAAGTTGTTTGCAAAGATACTATGGACTCAGAGTAAGACGGTTAAAGTGTAGTTTTCAATGTGAATTATTCAAATCCCGATCGAGCTCTGTCATTTCTTTTTTCATTATTTTTGGGAAATGCGTTTTTTTTACATAATTCATTTTTTTAAACTAAGTTTCTTATATAATATGACATAATTATATACCTATCTACAAAACAGGCAAATACAAGCCCCACAATCTTTTTCCGTATCAGATGGTCCGTATCAGATGGCATATATGCTACACGGTATTGCCGGGACTACTTTTATGCTACACAAGTTATACACAATCGATGTATATAAAGAACAGGTGCGCGTGACGTTTCGGAATTCCCGATTTTGATGCTATTTTTAATAACAAGAAGACCTTGAACTTGCTTACGTTTTCTCTGTCTGCTGTCAAACAAAATAGAAAATGGAAGGAATGAAAAGTAATTATGGGAAATTCCAAATAGAATTAAGCTTAAAACAGTTCAAGTCATACTCTAATACGCTTAAATGAAGGTCATTTGAGAAAAAAACACTGCTCAATCGAGACGATAAAAAAATGGCGGACTTCTACAAAAAAAAGTCACAAAGCGTTTTTAAGAAATTGATAACATTGCTATATACACTGTACATACCGAAACTACGTTTCAATCTGCCTATTATTTCGGAAGCCACGAGTGAAAATATAACAGTCTGATGTTCACGAAATGGATTAAATTCGATCTTACACTGAAAAAACACAGTTATTCTATTTATTTATGCTTTTAAGCCATTTTTTAAACGAAATTGTTTAAAAATTGAAAGCGAACGTACATTATTTATCCCGTGTTGAGCCCCACGTTTTATGTCGAACACATGTGCGTGACAGTTGGCGGTATAATGACGTCACTTATTTGTTGATTTGACGTCATCCGAATTACTTCGTTGCTCCCGAGTTTGGATTCGTTCTCTTCCGGTGAGTAGTTCGCAACAAATCGGACTGCCGGAATTTAACGATAAGACACGATTGACTACGATTCTTGGGGAGCCCTACGGGGAAAATTCATAATAAAAGCGATTGGTGATAATCCACTGCAGTGGATTACCAAGTGATCATCCACTGCTATTTCGTGGTAATCCACCGAAAAACATAAATAAATAGCGTTTCGCAGATATAGTCCCGATTGTAAGCTACTTTAAATGAAATTTTATAGAAAATAAATAAATTGAAATAAGGTATATAATAAAAGGAACATCACCACAGTGTGTGATCCGGGCTCTTGTATCAGTTCTCGTTGGCTGTGTATTCCAGATAACACTCGAGGCTTCGCCTCTCGTGTGATCTGGAATAGCCTACACAGCCAACTCGAACTGATACAAGAGCCCGGATCACACACTGTGGTGATATTCCGTTTTTATTCGGGATTTGCAACACTTTGTTTACAAAGGAGGAATCAACACTTTCGCTCATGAAAGTACAATAAACCCTTAAAACGGACACTAAAAAGAAGGCTAGTTCAGTGTATAAAATACAGGTGACAGCTTAAAGCAATGTGACAGTAAAACAGAAAGCTCCTTAAGGAGCTTTCTGTTTTATTGTCACATTTCTTTAAGCAATTACCTGTCAGAAACACCTAATAATTAACACATTTAAGTGGTCGTAATAGAGAGGTTTTACTGTATCCGTCCTAGAGGAAAAACTGTTCCAACTATTTTACGCCTCCTTGCAATGCGGTTCAATGGATAAGGAAATTCTAGAGTAGCACAGCCAAACAGTAAACTAGAATTAATTTTTTAATTATATAGTACTCCCTCCCTTCAACGTCACTCCGAACAACGACTCCCTCTTTACAATAACGCTTGCCGCTTTTCCCAAACCAAGACAAATATGTTCAACCTTTTCACGACTGTAATATCGTCTGCTTAAAAGTGTCGTCGGCTGTTTTACTCAAAGCCATATATTGGACATTTTGACAGAAGAAACATAACGCGTTAAGCGGCGTCAGGTCTGGATTCATTGTGTTTGTAACTGTAAGCCATGTTACCACCATACATACGTATAACGCCTCCTTCCTCTTTGCAATGATTTATCAGCAATTGACAAGCAGTAAACAGCAGACTAGCCTGTCTCATAACGAGGAAAAATACAGCGCCCCTCTCTACAACCACAGGGCCCCGACACGATTAATTTTTAGGGGAAAAAATTGTCAGAAAGTATATATAGAGTCTCTATATATACTTTCTGACAATTTTTTTCCCTAAAAATTAATCGTGTCGGGGCCCTGTGTCTACAACAACACCCATTGGCAGACAAAATTTATGGTCGTTGTTCGGAGGGAGTCGTTATAGGGAGAGACATTGTTTACATTTGCAAACAGCTTGAATCCAGATCAGACGCCTCGTAACGCGGCGTCTGATCTGGATTTATGCTGTTTGTCACTCGTCATTTAGGGTTTTTTCTGTCAGAAGGAGGGAACCGCTGTTGGGAGGGCCGTTATAGGGAGGGAGCACAGTATGTTAAACCTGAATGTCGGACTCGTGATATTTGCTGAAGGAAAATACAGATAAATCAACTTGGAGAGTAGTTGAAGACGGCACATTTGGCGGAAACAAATTGCTTTACGTGCTTCAGGTTATCTGTGCAGCCGTTCAAATCAAATGTATGTGTACATACAGTGGGGAATCTGTTATTCTTTCCCGTTTAAACGCAAACGTACGCAAACGCAAAGCACTAAAACGTAGAAAAGAACAACTTTTGGACAATTCTGATAATTCATATTTATCTTGGTGGCCAACAGTTTGGAGCCTGATCAGACGCCGGGTAACCCGGCGTCTGATCTTGCTCCAAACTGTTTGCACTGCAAATAATAGTTTTAGCGTAAACGCGTTTATTGGGAAAGAATAACGTTTTCTCCACTGTAGCAATCAGTGTAGACACAGATAGGGTATCGTTACGAGTCGTCTCATCGGGGTCTACACCGTTTGCTAATGTCAACTGTAGTAGACACTAGGCATAAATGGGTAAACTTCTTTTTGTGTTCAGACTGTTAAAGTTCTGGAATAAACTGATCATGGTTAATATAGTTGAGAAAACGTTATTCTGTCCCAATAAACGCGTTTATACTAAAACTATTATTTGCAGTGCAGACAGTTTGGAGCCAGATCAGACGCCGGGTAACCCGGCGTCTGATCAGGCTCCAAACTGTTTGCCACCAAGATAAACATGAATCAGAATTGTCCAAAAGTTGCACTTTTCTACGCTTTAGTGCTTTGCGTTTGCGTTTGCGTACGTTTACGTTTAAACGGGAAAGAATAACGTTTTCTCCACTGTACCATTACATGTCTTTATGAATTATTATAGGTCAAACCGATCATAAATAAGTTGAAAACAGGCATGACTCGCGCACACATGTGGTTTGAAATAATAACAAAAAATTATGTTAACCCATTTAAGCATAGTGTCTATAAAGGGGATATTGGCAATCAGTGTAGACCCTCATGAAATAAAACCGACGAATCGTTTAAAACCGACGACGTCAAGGCAGTGGAGGGTTAGTTATATGTATATGTAGCCAGGTTGAGTATATGATTAAATGGTGAGAGATTTATGTAAGCGGCCCGGTGGTTCAGTCGGTAGAACACTTGCCCTGTAAGCAAGGGGTCCCGGGTTCGAGCCCCGGTCTGGCTGCATATTTTTCTCACCATGTTACATATATAACTGGCGAGACGGAAAAATAGTTTTTCTCCATAATTCAAGATCTTTGAAGTTCAAATGGGATCCAAGACAACCTTTTTATTATCGTTTCCTCTCGTGTAACTTGAATGTAAAAGCTTAAACATTAATGACCCACAGTTGAAAGAATCGCCTATAGTTATAGCCGACAAACCTTAACAATACTCATTAGAGCGCGTTACATGTACAGTGGAGAAAACGTTATTCTTTCCCAATAAACGCGTTTACGCTAAAACTACTATTTGCAGTGCAAACAGTTTGGAGCTAAATCAGACGCCGGGTAACCCGGCGTCTGATCAGGCTCCAAACTGTTTGCCACCAAGATAAACATGAATTATCAGAATTGTCCAAAAGTTGCACTTTTATACGTTTTAGTGCTTTGCGTTTGCGTACGTTTGCGTTTAAACGGGAAATAATAACGTTTTCTCCACTGTAACGAACGTAACATTTCAACAATTGTAGTGTTAAAAGCCGTTGGCTCGATCTATTTACGGGGAAATTACCCATACTTGGCAAACAGTTAAACAGTCGATCACACCCGCATTGATGAATCTTTAATGTCAAATTATCTAAACAACAAAACAGTAGCTGTTTCAACAATGAAATGATAACTTTCGACAACTTTTCTCAAATAAGGTTAATCTCTAAACCCAGAGCTCCTGTTGAAAATAAAGACCACCGTCTTACATGTAACTCCTAATGTTCAAAATTGTCGAGAGTGTTTTACCCCTTCACCGCCATAGTGTCGTCTGCTTCAATATTGTTGTCTGCAATATCGTTTTAACGTTAGATTGAAGGCAATATGGCTGAAGAAATTTCGAAACGAGTGTCAAATAGTGTTGGTCCTGGTCAAACGCCACGTAACACGGCGTCTAATCAGGACCCAAACTGTTTGCAAACGCGCTACACGTTTAGCCTTCTTTTAGGTTTGAAGATAGGTGGCCACCTAAAGCAGGTTGAAAGTAAAGCAGAATGCGCCATAGTGCGCATTCTGCTTTAGTTTCAGCCTGCTTTAACCTACCACCTGCTAGAATTAAGAAAATAATCCTTCAGATACATATTCATGATTGTAAAAATTGGATCTATTTTCTTTAGTGGAAGAATAAATGAAAGGTTTAAATAGGCGTAAATAGGCGTATTTGTGAGGGAAAGGGTTAAAGGGGCTCGCAACCGGATTTAGCATTAAACATAGTAATTTGTAAATATATGTCAAATGCTTATATAAATAGGTAAGATTTAGTTTAGGATAATAAAATCTGTTAAAAAATGCATTTCAAAAAAAAAAAGAAGAAGCTCTGGTGGGATTCGAACCCGTGACCCTCCATGCGAAGACAAACATGAAAAATGAGGAAACGCCTTTATCCCCTCGGCTACCAGCGCTCTCTATATATGTGGTAGCGAATTAACATACTTCACTGGTAGCGATTGATAGTACTTTATTCGGCTCGGGTTTATGTCTGAGCCCGTGTAGAGAAGCAACAACAACAACTATACCGTCAGCTGACGATATAGAAAAACGATGAAAAATATCTAAAAAAAACTAAGATTCGGTGACGATTCTTGAGACTTTTTTTGGACTGATCATGTTTTTTAATGTCAGAAGCCAAATAATGCCACAAATTTGCTTTTATTTGGGTATTTTATTTTATTTTGACAAGTACACCATCCGGTTGCGAGTCCCTTTAAGGCGTCATTGAAAGTAAAAGGGTTAATATTTCGCAGACAGGTTCATCCCTTCACTGCCTTACATCGCGTTCAATGGTTATTTGCAAACAATTTGGATCCTGATCAGACGCTGCGATACGTGACCTTTGGTCAGGATCCAAACTGTTTACATGTAACACTAATCAAAATATTTCTTACGTAAAAATACTTAAAGCTAAACATTTAAGCGAAAAAGCAGAAGATGGTTGGTTAAAGCAGATGACATCACGGCAGTGAAATGGTTAAAAAAAGCTTAAGATGTACTTTTACTGACTTTGATTGTCAGCTACAGTGGAGAATGTGTTTTTCTTTCCCAATAAACGTGTTAACGATAAAACTATTATTTGCAGTGCAAACAGTTTGGAGCCAGATCAGACGCCGGGTGACCCGGCGTCTGATCAGGCTCCTAACTGTTTGCCACAAAAATAAACATCAATTATCCGAATTGTCCAAATGTTGCACTTTTCTACGTTTTAGTGCTTTGCGTTTGCGTACGTTTGCGTTTAAACGGGAAAGAATAACGTTTTCTCCACTGTAGATGATGTTCAACATGTAGGACTTCAGTGCAGCAAGCAATCATCAAGCTATTGAAAGACAATGAAGTCTTTCTATTATGCCTTCTGAAAATGATGTGTTAGAACAATGTTTAAGACAGGTGGGTGCTTATATATCAAAATGAAAGTGAAACAGAAAGTTCATGGAGCTTTTTTTTTTACTTTCATTTTGATTTCAGTTATCACGTGTAGTTTACGTTATCGTTAAATTATCCATAGTGTGGTCAAAATATCAGGACTTTGTTGTCAAAACGTAAAAGTTTAATTAGTTTTGCCATAGCGTTTGATGGTTTTCCTGTTTATTATTCAGAGATTGTACTTTATCATTCTAAGATTACGTGTACAGTAACACCTCTATATTACGACCACAAAATTGTGTTAATCATTAGGTTTTCCCAACGGGTAACTGCTTTATTAGACCGAGATTATTCTCTCAACCAACACTAAAGAACTTTTGGTTTCGTTGTTACCTTGCTTCAAGCTGTCGCCTGTCTTTTATGTTATACATGTATCTGTTTCAAAAGATTTGAGCCAAAATGAGACGCCGAGTTACTGTACATCTCACCTGGGTCAAACTGTTTCAAGTGAAAATGATATTTTCAGAACAAATCAAATAAAGAACCTAGTACATAGCGTTCTTAATGTTAAATACAGTACGCAGTACATGGCGTTCTAAATATTGAAAAAGCTGGTATTACATAGAACAGAACAGAACAGAATTTTATTTCAACTTGTACATAAACGTACCTCGTTGATACATACATTCTATATAATAGAATAACGGTCACCTAACATGCAAAATTTCACATTCATCCAAACAGAGCAAATATCAAACAATGAAAATATAATTAAGTAGCTTAAACATGTAATGTAACGTCTATATATTTTAAGATAATCTTTATCATTATTTCATTCACAAATACGTGTACAAAATACAAACTCTTGTTGTTGTTTTTTATTACCAATCAAGTAGAAAGTTTGAAATGAGTTTAATCTGTATTTCCGACTAACGAAGTGCGTCTACTAAGAGCAAACCTAATAAATTTGGTAAGGTTGTTAAGTATAATTTTGTTAGTAGACTGCATCAACTGACAAAACTTTACGAAACTTGGTCTTATGTAGTAATATTTTTTTATATATTGTTTCCTTAAATCAGTGAAACTTGAACAAACCATTATGAAGTGATATTCATCTTCAATATCACGCTTCCCACACACATCACAATATCTTTCATTCCTCGGTAGACTATTTCTACCATATCTGCCAGTTTCTATTTTAAGAGGATGAGAAGACAGCCTTAATTTGGTAAGATAAAATCGTAGATTTTTAGGTAATATATCCAAATATGGTTCAATTTCAAAATTTGATTTTAAATGTTTGTATGAAAATAAGACACCACTAGTAGCAATGTTTTCATTCCAAGATTGAATAAAACAATCTATAGCTCTTCTTTTAAAGACAAAATGAAAAGATTTTGGATTAACATTCCTTGGGTTGTGCCAAACATATGCAAATCCATAATCCTCTAGCAACGATTTAACATTTGTAACCCAATTCTTTTTACCACTTTTGCAGTCTTCTAATAACATATTATATACAGTAGATAAAATAATATTTTCACTTGTAACAATTTTAAACCAATATTTCAATATTCTAGTATAGCGATTTATATACAGAGGATATCTACCTAGTTCTCCATATATACCAAAAGAAGAAGTACTTTTCTTAAGATGCAGTAAGTTCTTGTACAATTTTAAGTGTATCCTTTCAATTTGCTTAGACTTTGTGTATCCCCATATTTCACAATTATAGTTTAAGATAGCACCAACGAAGGCATCAAATAACTGACATATTACACTTGTTTTTAAATCAATATCCTTAATGTTTACATTCAGACCAGGCGTCCACTAGGGCGCGGACAAGACGCGGAATACAAATTTAGCGAACCCTTCCGCAGATTCTTGAAAGCTTCTTTTTATTGTCCGTATCATTCCTAAACACTTCCCAATGATTCCGCACCTTCCGGAGGGGTAAAATTGTCCGCGTCAAAATTTTGGTCGATAGCAAAATTTGGACGCGGAAATTAACTTCCTGACACCTTCCGCAACCAGTCTGCATTGTCCTGCCGACATCGCCAGGACATCCGGCCTTTCCTGAAGCATTCCGGCTCTTCCGTAACCGCTCCTGAAAGCTTCCGCGGTAAAGAGATCTTCGCGCGTCGATAGAAAGACATGCGGAAGACAAGCGGAAGATACCCCGAATCCTTCAGGAACGTGCGGAGCCGGTGCGGTACTGAATAAGTGAGTGCGAGGAACCGACGCGGACAAAGTATCACGTGGCTACTTTTGTCCTACTACGATCGGCATGTTCGGGGGACATTCTGCGTCTGTCCTGTTTAATTCCTAGGACTGTCCCAAGTATGTCTGCAGACAATACGCAGAGCCCGGTGGCAGAGGTTCACAATTTTGCAAAAAATCGGACATTGCTTCGTACCAGACGCGGAAGCTATGCCGAAATGCCATTTTTGATTCCGCAACCCTTCCTAATCTTGTCCGCGCTCTAGTGGACGCCAGGCATAATGTGTTTAAAGCCCGCGACCCTTTCCCAGATAGAAATTCCTGGTTTAATACAAAATTACCTGTATAATTATAGACGGTACCTAAATAATTAAAATCATTAACAACTTCAATACTGTCCTCACCGTAAAGCCATTTTTCATTTTCTTTTAAACCTCCCCTCTTCCGAAATACCATTACCTTTGTCTTTTGACAATTAACTTCCAATCCCCAACTATCACAATATTCTTTTAATCTGTCTAATTTACGTTGTAAGTCTAAAGGTGAATCGCCAAAGATAACCTGGTCATCCGCAAATAATAAAATAACTAACATAAGGTCACCAATTTCAATACCACCATGATCTGGATCTTGAAGAAATAACTCTAGGTCTTCTAAAAACATAGAAAACATGATCGGCGAAATTATCTCCCCTTGCATAAGTCCAACGAAGTTATCGAAAAAGTCAGAGTACGAGTTACCTTTCCTTACACAGGTCTTAACTTTAGTATACATGTCTTTCATAATACGTAATATCTTACCGTCAACTCCAAGTCGATACATTTTAAGCCATAAGCAATTTCTATTTATACTATCAAATGCACGCTTTAAATAAATAAAAGCACAATACAATCTATTATTAGCATTCAAAGTTTTCTGTATAATTGCTTGAAGTATAAAGCAAGCATCAACCGTAGACCGACCAGGTCTAAAGCCAAACTGAGAGTCAGAAATAATATTATTTTCCTCACACCATTTAGACATTCTATTATTTAGGACACCAGTAAATATTTTTGCTAAACAACTTATCAGAGCAATACCACGGTAATTTGAAACGTTATCACGATCGCCCTTTTTAAACAAAGGTACAACTATAGTCTCAGGCCAAGAATCTGGGTAAACACCAGAGTTAAATATAGCATTAAAAAGATCACACAAGTGAGAACCAATTATGTCAATAGATTCTATGAAGTAAGAATTCATTAATAAATCACCGCCCATAGCCTTTCCATGCTTTAATTTATCTATCACTGCCTGAATTTCATTAACAGTTATCTCTGTATTTAACTCTTCACAATTGCAGCTAGTGTTGTTAAAATCAAATTCCGAACAAAACGCATCAGCTTGAACATTTTCGTTGTCTACGTTACTCCCCATTAAGCCTTTAAAATAATCAAAATATTCTTCAATGCTTATATTATTATCAGCAGGCGGCTTCTTACGAAAAACGGACCAACACTCTTTAGGTCTAGAATGTCGTAACATTTCCATTTGCTTTATCTTTTTGTAGCGTTCTAAATGTTAGTCATCGCCACCCTGAAGGATGTAGATGTATTGGAATGTGTTTACAAAATTACCCATGTAAGAGGGGCAGCGAAAAGTTTCTACAATACTTAATCAGCGATAATGACTGAGTTGAACCAAATGTGTACATTCGTTTGGTTCAACTTGGTCATTTTCGTAAGTAAAATGGGTAGCAGAGAATAGTTTCTATTGAATGTGCTACAGCAAATCTATAGTATATTTGTTGAAAGATTACCCCTTGATAGTAACACTGGTAAACAGAGTACTTAAAGTAAGAGATTAGTAGCACCCCTGGTGAAGAGCTTGACTAAAGCTTTGCACTGTCAAATCTATAGTACATTTGATGAAAGGCTACTCCTTGATTAGTAACACTGGTAAACAGAATATCTATAATAAGATTGCCCTTGAATAATTAGTAGCACTCCAGGTGAAGAACTTGACTAAAGCTATGCACTATCTGATATGCAGTTCCTGTGGATCGGTGGTTTTGGTAAGAAGGGGTTTCTGTATGGACAGTATAACAAAGTTTTACTGTAAAGTATCTGTTGATGTAAGGGTGCCGAGGCGTTTGAATGTTATAGTATTTACATGATAGTTAATCCCTTCACTGCTTTACCCCAGGTGAACTAAAAGTTACAGCCAGCCTGGATAATACCCAGACGCCTAGAAAATCGGCATCTGATCGGGATCCTTATGTACACTTTTTACCGAAATAAATCTATCTATCTATCTATCTATAACATTCATGTCGTTACATGTATGTATACACTCAATATAGTAATATCTTCTACATTTAGGAAGCAGAAGTAGACAACACATTATCTTGAGTTCCTTCAGGTAGTCTCCGTTTGATTGATTAAGACAACTGTTAGTTGAGCTAAACGCAGATAGGATGAAAATAAACATTTGTTTAAAACAATTTAAATTGCAAAGTAACACATGCAAGAACAGTAAGATTTGTTTGAAGCGGTCGTGAATAAGAGAAGAACACGTTATTCTTTCCCGTTTAAACGCATCGTACGCACACGCAAAACACTAAATCGTTAGAAAACACAACTTTTGGACAATTCTGATAATTCATGTTAATCTTGGTGGCAAACAGTTTGGAGTCTGATCAGACGCCGGGTTACTCCAAACTGTTTGCACTGCAAATAATAGTTTTAGCGTAAACGCGTTTATTGGAAACCCGGCGTCTGATCTGGCTCCAAACTGTTTGAAATAGAAATAAAAGTTTTAGCGTAAACGCGTTTATTGGGAAATAATAACGTTTTCTCCACTGTAAGAGGACGAACTAAAAGTCTCACACAGAATGGACATCTAAATATGTATACAGGACGAGTGTAAAGCAGACAGTTTCTTAGTGATCATTTTGGTTTATATGTGTCCTACATTAAGCAGACACCTGTCTTTGAAACTGTAAACATTTCGTCAAGTACTGGCCGTTAAATAGAGGTTTTGACTGTACAGCGTTCCCTCAATTTAACGGCCCTCCGAACAACGAGTCTCACTGCTGCAATGCCGTCTGCTTAAAATTATCACCGCTGTTTTTCTAAAAGTAACATAATTATGGGACATTTTGATTGAAGGAACATAATGACGAGTGACAAGCATTTTGAATTCAGATCAGACGATTCAAGTTGTTTGCCAATGTAAGACAAGTCATGCTCAGCTCTCAAAGGGCATTTAATTTCCCTCCCTATAACAACTACATCCGAACAACACACACAATCGTTGTCTCCCGTTGGTGTTGTTGTAGAGAGGGGGCACTGTATTGAATACCTGTCTGTCTTCAGTCGTCTGTGGAATGTTAAGCTCGTGAAATAAATCAGACCAAAGACTGATATTTACAGTAGAGAAAATGTTTCCGTTTAACCCATTAATCCATAATTTGTTTCTAGCTTTGAAGACAATTTAGCACTAAACTCAGGTTGAAAGTAAAACATAATGCGGCATAAAGCGTATCCTTCTTTTCTTCATGCTTGCTTTAAGCTACCATCTGTTGTAGATATAGAAAATATTTTCTTTGGTACATGATAATGACTGTATAAATTGCGTAAAATAACATTTTCATCAGTGAATACATCAATTAAATGCGCTAAATACAGTGGAGAATCTGTTATTCTTTCCCAATAAACGCGTTTACGCTAAAACTATCATTTGCAGTGCAAACAGTTTGGAGCCAAATCAGACGCCGGGTTACCCGGCGTCTGACCAGGCTCTAAACTGTTTGCCACCAAGATAAATATGAATTATCAGAATTGTCAAAAAGTTGTACTTTTCTACGTTTTAGTGTTTTGCGTTTGCGTACGTTTGCGTTTAAACGGGAAAAGTTAACAGATTCTCCACTGTATGGGCTAAAGGGATTAAACGCAAACACAACGCAAACAAGATGCTGAAAATTAGCAGTAACTTAAAACGTCTTGCAATTATTTTTATTTTACTACTTATCAATTTGAAGCCTGCTAAAATGCCGGGTGACCCGGCGTCTCATCGGGCTCCAACTTGATTGTTATTGACATAAGATATATGTTCAACATAATTACGTTTATTGATAAGAATAACGTATTTGTATTCACATATGTCATAGTTACAGTGGAGAAAACGTTATTCTTTCCCAATAAACGCGTTTACGCTAAAACTATTATTTGCAGTGCAAACAGTTTGGAGCCAGATGAGACGCCGGGTAATCCGGCGTCTGATCTGGCTCCAAATTGTTTGCCACTCACTTTAAAATAAATGGTCTGGATTGTCAATAAGTTGTCTTTTTCTACGTTTTAGTGTAATGCGTTTGCGTACGTTTGCGTTTAAACGGGAAAGAATAACGGTTGTAACTGTAACTGATGTGGACATTGCTAAACAATGAAGACACTGGTGAGACAGCTGAAAATTAGTAGTAACTTAAAACGTCTTGCAATTATTTTTATTTTACTACTTATCAATTTGAAGCCTGATAAAATGCCGGGTGACCCGGCGTCTCATCGGGCTCCAACTTGATTGTTATGGACATACGATATTTGTTCAACATAACCATGTTTATTGATAAAGAATAATGTACTTGTATTCACATACAGTGGAGAATTTGTTATTCTTTCCCGTTTAAACGCAAACGTACGCAAACGCAAAGCACTAAAACGTAGAAAATAACAACTTTTGGACAATTCTGATATTTCATGTTTATCATGGTGACAAACAGTTTGGAGCCTGATCAGACGCCGGGTTACCCGGCGTCTGATCTGGCTCCAAACTTTTTGCACTGCAAATAATAGTTTAAGCGTAAACGCGTTTATTGGGAAAGAATAACACATTCTCCACTGTATGTAAAAGTTAACTGATGTGGACCTTGGTGAGACGCCGTGTTCTACGTTGTCTCATTAGATTCTGCACTGTTTGCTATATCATATGAAATATTGTTCTGTATGAAAAAACACTGTAGTGTCTTAAGAACACTCTCGTATATCTACAATGAAAATTCCCAACAAGTAAACAGGTAGAGTGTATTGCAATATCTAGGCATACAGTGGAGAAAAAGATATTCTTTCCCGTTTATACGCAAACGTACGCAAACGCAAAGCACTAAAATTTAGAAAAGTGCAACTTTTGGACAATTCTAATAATTCATGTTTATCTTGGTAGCAATCAGTTTGGAGCCTGATCAGACGCCGGGTTACCCGGCGTCTGATCTGGCTCCAAACTGTTTGCACTGCAAATGATAGTTTTAGCGTAAACGCGTTAATTGGGAAAGAATAACGTTTTCTCCACTGTATATTGGTTAGACTCTGCATTGCCAAGCTGGACAAAACTCATGTTTACAAACAGGTAAGGTCACAGTGACCTTAAGATGGTAAGGACACTCCAAATTCTAACATGTATTCACTGATAAAGTTTAGTATTTCGAGATGATGTAGTTTAGAAAAAACAATTCCGAACAAGTATATTCTATAATTGAGGTCGAATGTCAAGGTCAAGTCTACAGGCGACACCAATCAATTGGTAAATGTAGCAGATGCATTGGATAAAAATTGATGATATTGGCAAACTTTATCTAAACCGAGGTCCCTATACAAATGCAAGGCTGCCATAAGTTGACATAAAAAATCCTAAGATTTCCAAATTTGCATTTTTCAAGTGCGGTTTTACGAACCGTACCATTTCCCAATCACCTGTTTCTAGTTTTGTTGGCTGCTTAAAGCAGATTGAAAGTAAAACAGAGTGCGCCTTAAGGCGCATTCTGCTTTACTTTCAGCCTGCTTTAAGCTACCATGTACTGGGAAAAAATCTGGAGATTTAGGAAAAATCCAGAGAAATGACAACCCTGCAAATAAAGTCTAAAGGTCACAGTCAAGGTCACGCTGGCGTGAAAATATTTGGGACATTCGGTCATCCCATCATGTATTCAAGCATCGATTTGGTAAAACTAGCTGTAGGTGTATAGGAAATATCACACGAACAAGATATTTTTATATTTTAGGGCTAAGATCCAAGTCCCAACGACCTAACAATATTACGGGACACAAATGTTGTATCCTTAGCGTATGTGCGACAGGAAATATGGTCGAAATATTAACAAAATGTACTCAGGAGAACGGACACACGGACGGACTAACACGCGCACGGTTTAATCATAATATGTGCCCAGAGCTATGCCTCCAAGCGTTTGGGAAATAGGTGTATGTATATATAAAACAGGTTAAAAGGGTAAGTGTTGTCTGTAGAGTACTTTGTGTATGTCATATAATCAGAAAATTCTGGTATGCAATTATATTTGTTGATTAAAATATCTGTATATTCAAACAAACTTGTTCCTTTTCACTTCAAAATGTACTTCGTTCTAGACTCTTACTTCAATTGCTGTTTCGGACATATCTGAGAATTGCGTATCAATTGCAAAATGTACTACTTAAACCCGGAAAGCTCTGGAAACCGAACAAAATTATCGTTCCTAAATGCACGGAAGCCCCGTGGTGCCATATCATATTCCGATTTGTACTTCCTACATGTAAGCAAGTATTGGCGGAAGAAACCATAAAGAAGACCTTATACAGTTGAACCCCTCCAAACAGGAACCTCTAAATACCAGAATTCTCTCTAAACCGGATAAAAACTTTGGTCCCGTTTCCAACCGTTCTTTAGTTTGAGAGTAGTTATTACAACATTAGCATGTGCCCTTTACCTAGATACAGTGGAGAATCTGTTATTCTTTCCCGTTTAAACGCAAACGTACGCAAACGCAAAACACTAAAACGTAGAAAAGTACAAATTTTTGACAATTCTGATAATTCATATTTATCTTGGTGGCAAACAGTTTGGAGCCTGATCAGACGCCGGGTAACCCGGCGTCTGATCTGGCTCCAAACTGTTTGCACTGCAAATAATAGTTTTAGCGTAAACGCGTTTATTGGGAAAGAATAACGTTTTATCCACTGTACAGTGGTAAATACGCTATTCCTACCCACTTTACGCATTTCTTACGCGTTTCTTAAGCGTTTATTATCCGTTTCGTTAAACGCATTTCCAGGCCGTTTCTTTACGCGTTTCTTTACGCGTTTAAAAGAGCCCGGATGTCGGTCTTAATTTTCTAAAGAATACTACTGAAATATTGACTCGAGTCATTAACAAAGTGAGCAAAACATCAAATGTTCCGACATTTCATGCGGTAAGTAAAGATTGCAGTCGTTATCGTAGCGGCGAGTCCAATGCAAGTCTGCCGCGACGGGTGGTTTATTGATTTATGGGTCTGGTTGATACTATAGTGTCACTTATCGGATTAGTGGGTTTTTCAACGATAAGATCCGAAATCTCCGCGTGAAACGGAAAACTGAAGCACCAATCGCAACATCTCTGGTATAATCGTTTATTAACGCGTTTAAACGCGTTAAAATCGTTAGGCGTTAAGCGTTCGTTAACCGTTCACTATGCGTTTCTTACGCATAGATTAACGCGTAAATGGGTAGAAATAGCGTATTTACCACTGTATATACAAAACATTGGCATAGCATAATAAAGTAAACAATAGAAGCGCTGTTTTGCTAAAAGAATAATCTGTGTTGTTAAGTATAGGTTAGACCATGGTTGCAAGCGAATAAACGATATAGTTCGAGGGGGCGTAGCCCCCGAGAACTATGTCGTTTATTCGCGCGCAACCATGGTCTAACCTATTTAGCACTGGCTTGGGCTCGAGGAAAACAAGAAAACCATTCGTTTCTGATTTCTGTTTTAGACGAAAAAGTCATTTTGTTTGTAATATTTTACTAAAATTGAAAGGTTATTTCAAATGATAAGTTTGAGACATTATGCATGCTTTAACACCAACATAAATAACGCTTATTGAAGCTCTATATGTAAGCACAATTCATTAGTAATTGTCTTTAAAGTCTATGTCTCACTGTACATAATAAAACGTCATGAAGCGTGTG
This sequence comes from Gari tellinella, assembly GCA_922989275.2. Classification (NCBI taxonomy): domain Eukaryota; kingdom Metazoa; phylum Mollusca; class Bivalvia; order Cardiida; family Psammobiidae; genus Gari; species Gari tellinella. The sequence continues at coordinate 12,582,940 of OV277867.1, read as the reverse complement.
CAGTTCACCTCTGTCCTCAGCTGTTTTTAGAATTGTGACGTCAAATTGCCTTGAGATGACGGAAGCTAGGAATAAATGAACAGTTTGTTAGTTATTCCATGGTTTGTTGAAATAAACGATATATTCACAGGTTTTTTAGGCATCTGATTGGCCGAGAGCTCCAAGCCATGTGCTAATACTCGTTTAACTTAATGTGTTTTGTTCGTTTAACCCTTCCACTCTCACTGACGCCATAAAACGCATTTGCAAATAGTTTTTATCCTGATCAGAGGCCGCGCTACGCCACTATTGCCACTTGTTTTGAAACTACGTCAGTTGCGTTGCCTTAAAACTAATTTTGAAACGATATTGCAGACAACAGTATTGGCGCAGACGACAATATGGCGTTGAAGGGGTATACCCGCACGATAATTTTGATCATGAAATAGTTAAAGGCGTTTAAAACGATTGTCTAAGGCTGAGTAATCCTAATATCGGTACAGTGGAGAAAACGTTATTCTTTCCCAATAAACGCGTTTACGCTAAACTTATTATTTCTATTGCAAACAGTTTAGAGCCAGATCAGACGCCGGGTAACCCGGCGTCTGATCAGGCTCCAAACTGTTTGACGCCAAGATAAACATGAATTACCAGAATTGTCCAAAAGTTTCACTTTTCTAAGTTTTAGTGTTTTGCGTTTGCGTTTCGTTTTGTTTAAACGGGAAGGAATAACGTATTCTCCACTGTATATTGTTTTGTAAGGATGGATGCAGGGGTTTAACGTCACTGCGACTCAAATTAGGTCATATAGAGCCGATGATTGATGAGGGGTGATGAGATGAAATGATGATTCAGGATGATTCAAGATGAGTTCTTCTTATTTCTATTATTATCAATACTTCTCTCCTTCAAGATTCATGATTACGAGAAGGGGCACTTTTTAGATGCACCATTAAAACTGTACCAGGTCGGTCACTTTATCCTGAAACCGACGAACCAGTCGTAATGCCAACCTGAAATCCTGGGCGCCAAGGAGGGAAGCGATTACTATTATTTTTTAAGTCTTTGGTTTGACCCGGCCGGTGATTGAACCCGCAACCTCTCGCAATGCCAGCGGACGATCAACCTATGAGATACTAGTATACAGGCGGTTATTATTTCGGCTAATCCCATTCGTTGACCAACAGTACATGGAATCAAAACCAAATGACCTGCCTTCCTTTTAGTGCTTGGCAGAGTGAATAATATCGGTCTAATAAACAGAAACAAGTCCCTTTGACAATTAACCCCCAGAATTGCGGCAAAGTAGGAAGGCCTCTTGGGTGTTTTGTAAGGTATTTAGCCGAGTTTAAAGAAATCCCTTGAAGTACGTCAATATGTCAAAATATTGGTTACATGGTGCCGCCGGTTTAAACTGTTTCTTCAAACTTGAAGACAAAAAGGTTAAGATGTAACTGTCCTTTTGAAACAAATGTCTGTTTGTTGCGGATATCCTATTGCAGATTAGTACGAAAATAATACATTATTAGTGTGCAAATGTGCTTATAATCCTTGTTACATACAGTGGAGAAAACGTTATTCTTTCCCAATAAACGCGTTTACGCTTAAACTATTATTTGCACTGCAAACAGTTTGCCACTCAGATTAAAAGAAGTGGTCAGGATTGTCGATAAGTTGTCTTTTCTACGTTTTAGTGCAATGCGTTTGCGTACGTTTGCGTTTAAACGGGAAAGAATAACGTTTTCTCCACTGTACGAAAATAATACATAATTAGTGTGCAAATGTGCCGATAAACCCTATTACATGTACATACAGTGGATAATCTGTTATTCTTTCCCGTTTAAACGCAAACGTACGCAAACGCAAAACACTAAAACGTAGAAAAGTACAACTTTTGGACAATTCTGATAATTCTTGTTTATCTTGGTGGCAAACAGTTTGGAGCATGATCAGACGCCGGGTTACCCGGCGTCTGATCTGGCTCCAAACTGTTTGCACTGCAAATTATAGTTTTAGCGTAAACGCGTTTATTGGGAAAGAATAACAGATTCTCCACTGTAAGCAGTGGCGAAGCCGTTGCTGTTTCCCATGTATCCCTTTCACTCTCACTGACGCCCTAAATCGCGTTTGCAAACAGTTTTTATCCTGATTAGACGCCATGGTTTTCCACTAGTTTTGAAATTACGTCAGTTATAATGCCTTTATTCTAACTTTGAAACGATACTGCAGACAGCAGATTTAAAGCAGACGACAATATGGCGGTGAAGGGGTAAATCCTCACAATAATTTTATCATGAAAGGGTTAAAGCGTTTAAAATTGCAGACAGCTATCGGTATATTGTTTTTAAGGTATTTAGCCGATTTTCAAGAACTCGTCCAGCAATATATCAAAATGTTGGTTACAGTGGAGAAAACGTTATTCTTTCCCGTTTAAACGCAAACGAAACGCAAACGCAAAACACTAAAACGTAGAAAATGTAAATTTTTAGACATTTTTTACAATTCATTTTTGTAGCATAGTCGATGTTTTAATCCACTTCGCAGTTGTGTAACCCCAGGTTCATGGATCTGTTTTATAACAAGGCAAACGTTTTTGTCTACATTTTATTTCCTTAAGTGTTCCCAGGCACGTCTCTATAAACCAGCATATTAAACTTCACCCCTACATCTCTCCAAATCCTGTTCTAAACGTATCCCTACATCTTGCCGGTTCTTGTATTACTATAATCCACAGTTCTCTCTCTTTCAGCCTTTCAAACTCGCCCCCTTTCGCAGCACGCTCACACTATTTTTATACAGACTGTACGAGCTCGAATTAATACGTCAGAGCTACCCTAGCAACGTAACCAGGCGTAGCCTGTCCCTAATTTGGCACTCTACCCAAGTCGATCGCCAAATATACCATGAACCGTAGGGAATGACGTAGCATCCGTTGTTATGCAATTTGCATAACGGAAGCGTGGGATGACAGAATTGCCTTTTGCGGGATAAGGGGATGTACCAAAGTCTGACTAGTCAGTGACGTAGTTTGACCTTTCGTAATCCCCAGCACATTCTAGAAGGCGTGACGTAGATTGAGTAATACTTTATTTTAATAACGTATGCTTAAAATAACCACTGAACAGATAAGATGTTTCTCCAGCATTTCATGTCTGCTGCTCTATAGTAACTACGTTACATTTTTATCTGAATGGCAAAAAGTTTGGAGCCTGATCAGACGCCGGGTTACCCGGCGTCTGATCTGGCTCCTAACTGTTTGCAGTGGAAATAAACGTTTTAGCATAAACGCGTTTATTGGGAAAGAATAACGTTTTCTCCACTGTATTTAGCCGAATTTCGAGAACTCGTCCAGCAATATACAAAAATATTGGTTATATGGTGCCGCCGGTTAAATTTGTTCATTCAAACTGGGAGACAAAAAAATGTGAATGTCCTTTTGAAAAAAGTGGCAGTCTGTTGCGGATATCCTGTTGCACTTATGTATAGTGGAGAATACAGTAACGTTATTCCGCCCAAATAAACACGTTTACGCTAAAACGTTTATTTCCAGTGCAAACAGTATGGAACCTGATCATACCCAAGGTAATCTGGCGTCTGATCTAGCAAAATTGTCGAAATATTGCCATTGTTTGCATTTTTTGAGATGCGATTGCGTTTCGTTTGCGATTAAACGGGAAAGAATAACGTCTCCGCTGTAAGATAATAATATGTTATTAATGTGCAAATGTGCTGATAATCCCTGTTACATACAGTGGAGAATACGTCTATTCTTTCCCAATAAACGCATTTACGCTAAACCTAGTTTTACCATTGCAAACAGTTTGGAGCCAGATCAGACGCCGGCTAACCCGGTGTCTGATCAGGCACCAAACTGTTTGCCACTCAGATTAAAACAAATAGTGAGAAATGTTATAAAGTCGTTTGCGTTTAAACGTGAAAAAATAACGTCTTCTCCACTGTACGATAATAATATGTTATTAGTGTGCAAAGTGCTGATAGTCCCTGTTACATACAGTTGAGAATCTGTTATTCTTTCCCGTTTAAACGCAAACGTACGCAAACGCAAAACACTAAAACGTAGAAAAGTACAACTTTTGGACAATTCTGATAATTCTTGTTTATCTTGGTGGCAAACAGTTTGGAGCCTGATCAGACACCGGGTTACCCGGCGTCTGATCTGGCTCCAAACTGTTTGCACTGCAAATAATAGTTTTAGCGTAAACGCGTTTATTGGGAAAGAATAACACATTATCCACTGTATCTTAAGATGCAGTCTTTAAAAACGTGTGTTTAGTTACACCCCCTCCCCCTTTTTTCCATACTCCAAGTACAACGTTAATTTGCAAACCGTTTGGATCCTGATCAGACGCCGCGAAACACGCATCTGATCAAGATCCAAATTGATTGCTACTCATTTCAATAGTTTGTAAGACATGATAGGCAAAAACACCTAAATGTCAAGTTTGAGACATAAAGTCAGACGGCGATTATTGTTGAGAACAGAAGACGTCATGGCAAAATGAATTAACCCATTTATACCCAGAGGATTCTTCCATGTTTATACATGTATATTGGATTAGTCCATTTTTTTATCAAAGGGATGCCTGGTCAAAATTTTCATTTTCATTTTGTTTTATATTGAAATTCCTATCATGCAGCAAACAGTGTAGACTCTGATCAGAGTCTACACTGTTTGCCTATGTCCCATATATGGGATCGTGGGCACAAAACGGTTAAAAACAATAAGATCTAATCTGTTTGCAGAGGGCATATGTACTATTCACCGATACACTGTTTTAAATGACGAATATTCGAGTAACTAGGGGTAATAGTTTTAAGTAATACCAGTCCTTAAGGACCACTTCGTCATGTGAGCGCTACAGTAAACAAGATTACAGTAACAGTGGAGACGATGCTATTCTGTCCTGTTCTTTCCCGCAAACGAAACGCAAACGCAATGTACTAAAAATGCAGCATAGTACTATTTACTGAAGTCTCTTATAACTATTTACATGTATTTCAATCTGAGTGGCAACAAATTTGGAGCCTGAAAAGACACCGGGTTATCCGTAGTCTGATCTGGCGCCAAACTGTTTTCATAAGAAAATATTGCTTTAGCATAAACGCGTTTAATTGGAAAGAATAACGTCTTCTCCACTGTAATTACTTCCCGTTGTAATTAAACGAAACGCAACGAAACATAAGACAATAGAATATAGAAAATACAAATTTCTGGAAAGCATGAACGAATTATTCAAACATGGGCTGAAATATGCAGGAAATTTGATACAACGCCGAGCTGCTTTCTTATAGCGTATGATTTGACTCCGAAATATTTGCAATTGAATACTAGCGTTGGTACAGTGGAGAAAACATTTTGTTCCTTTCCAAAAAAACGCTTGTGTGCTATAACTAATTTGTCCATTGCAAACAGTTTGAAGACTGATCAAACACCTGGTTATCCGAGAGTTTGATAAACCTCCAAACTGTTTGCCACTCGTATTGAACTGAATAATCAGAATTGTCAGTTCGTTGTCATTTTCTATATAATATTGCAAAGCTTTTGTGTTTCATTTGTCTTTAAACGGGAAAGAATAACATACTGCTTTTTCAATGTAACTAATTGTCAAGGAGAAGAACTAAATAAGCTTTAGCTTTCGTTCTAATCCTATAATAGATATGTTGTATATTGTATGTGTTTGTACATTTTCTGAAATAAATATGTTTAAACTAAACTAAGAATAACATATCATGGTATGAGGGACACAATAACGTCTTCTATCAAGTATACATGTATTAACCCATTTGTGCCCACGATCACATATATGGGACATAGGCAAACAGTGTAGACTCTGATCAGACGCCGCATGATGCGGCGTCTGATCAGAGTCTACACTATTTGCTAATAGGAATTTAATATAAAACAAAATAAAAATGAAAAAAATTACCAGTCATCCCTTTGATACAAAATGAACTAATCCAATATAAAAAAAATTGGAAGAATCTACTGGGCGCAAATGGGTTAAGTCATGTTGAAAAAGAACAATAAGCATCTGTCTCTACGTCTAACTAATAACATACTCTCTTGTATTTATAGGGTAAACAGCGTTTCCTCTCTACAAACGCCCTCCCGACAACGACTCCCTCCTTACAACGACCTTTGCATCTGTTCTCTAAAAAAGACAAGTATGTCCAACCTATTAACAACTGCAATGTCGTCTGCTTAAAATTGTTGTTTGCTGTTTTTCTCAAAGTTACATAATGAACGTTTTGACAGAAAAATCATAATGACGAATGACATGACGCCTGACGCGTCGTCCGATCTGGATTCAAGCTGTTTGCAAATGTCCCTCCCTATAACGACTCCCTCCGAATAACACACAAACGTTTTGTCTCCCGTTGGATGTCGTTGTAGAGAGGGAGCGCTGTAATAGTACTGTCTGTTTGATCTATATATTTCAGTTTCTTGAAGTTAAATGTCAAAGACTGCCTATTCTAGTCTACCTTGATGTATTTGATAATGTAGACACGAAAGGTTTCCAATCTTGTTCTGAGCTCTTTCGTATTATCAGATGAAAGGAGTTAAATATATAGAACGGATATTATTGTTCGATTTTTCTGACCTCTCAGAGTTATTTTTAGAACAGAATAGATTATAATGGTAAATAGATAACAGGGTAACTATATAGTCGTACACTTTCCAACTTGAGATAAGCATTATCCTCGTGCAGCACGAGACAGCTGCGCTAATTTTACTGATATGTTATTCATTTTCAATAAACGTGTTTATGCTAAAAATATGTCCATTGCAAACAGGTTGGAGCCAGATCAGACGCCGGGTAACCCGGCGTCTGATCAGGCTCCAACCTGTTTGCCATCCTGATTAAAAATATGAAATTAATTTTCTACAGTTTAGTGCATTGTGTTTGCGTTTTATTCGGGAAATAATAATGTCTTCTCTACTGAACATTACACACACTAAATACAGCTTTCCGTATCCCTGGCTGACTGTGCGGAAGTCAACGAGTACTGTGACCATCCATTTTAAAACTTTAGAATGTTCTAATCTAAAAATAACTCTGACAGGTCAGAAGAAAACACTAATACTAAAGACCGGTGGTTAGTGTATGTGCTTCTGTAGTGGCGAAGACTTTATATGTTCCCGTTTAAACGCAAAACGTAATGCAAACGCATAGCACTAAACTGTAGGAACTACAGTGGAGAAAACGTTATTCTTTCCCAATAAACGCGTTTACGCTAAAACTATTATTTCTATTGCAAACAGTTTAGAGCCAGATCAGACGCCAGGTAACCCGGCGTCTGATCAGGCTCCAAACTGTTTGTCGCCAAGATAAACATGAATTACCAGAATTGTCCAAAAGTTTCACTTTTCTACGTTTTAGTGTTTTGCGTTTGCGTTTCGTTTAAACGGGAAAGAATAACGTATTCTCCACTGTTCTCACGATTTATAAAACATGTAATCTAGGTGACACACAGTATGGAGCCTGATCAGACGCCTTCTCCACTGTAACCTTTGCACTGATTTATTCCGAGTGTATTGGTTAAAATGTCCTTTAGTCATCCATACATGGTCATCATATTCAGCAGGACTGCCATTTCTCCGGAGTTTTCCTAAATCTCCGGAATTTTCCCCAGTTCATGGTAACTTAAAGCAGGCTGAAAGTAAAGCAGAATGCGCCCTAAGGCGCATTCTGCTTTACTTACAGCCTGCTTTAAGTAGTCGCATGTCAACAAAACCAGAAAAGGGCTATGGGGTAAAGGTACGATTCGTAAATTCGCACTTGAAAAATGCAAATTTGGAAATCTTAGGATTTTTCATGTCAACTTATGGCAGGCCTGATTCAGTATTGAATGTTTGCCATTCCTATAGAAAAAGAATACTATCGGTGATAGTCCTGTTTAGTTCGCAGTTGATTGTTGGCGATGGTCACGTGTTTATTGGGGACATCGAACGATATATTGATAGATCTATAGTATGCTATTCTATGCCATATTAATTTAGTTAAGTATTAGATTCGATGGGATGACCGGCAGGTAAGAAGAGAAGAAAAATAGTTATATAGTAATTAGCTGGACACTTGTTCAATTCCTTGACACGAACACATTGGAGTAAAACAATATCCTATACGGACCTTCGAGGGAGTAACCTTTCTCGTGGGAATCCTTATTAAACGGGGATCGAACCATAACCAAACACCCGTTACGGTAGCACAATAATACATTGTACATTCAAGTTTTGGATATTTCAACTCTCGAGTGTCAAAATATTTTGAGCCTGAACAGACCAGACTTAAAAATGTTTCAATGGCCATCAGTTCCAATCGGACTAAGCAAACGCTTGAGAAACACCTCAGAATAAAATGGAACATTTTGTAACCTTGGGACCAGTACAACGTCAGCAGTTTCTATATAACTAAGTAATTTTATGTCATGGAAATAATTTCAAACGTAGTAGTAGGGTTATTTTGTTATAAGGCAATGTCTTGTTTATTTCCTATCTAACCATTAAGTAAGGCGCATTATAAAATCCTTCTTTTCATAATAAATAATTTCCTTACCCAGGATCTATTACTAGACATTAGATCGACTATTGTTTTGTCGTAGTATTTCAATTGACATTTCCAGGAATTTACACAAAGCCCCATTAACATTTAATATCTTCAAAAGAGACAATAAACAATTATTATACAGAAATTATATTCCCATTTAATATTTGCCAGATGTGCTGTTTAAATTCGTGTGTTTCTTCCTGTTAGATATATTCACCCATTATTCTATAAATACGTCTTACTACTCCTGTAACCCATTTGATGCGGGATACACTTTTAGGTGTACAGTGGAGAAAACGTTATTCTTTCCCGTTTAAACGAAACGAAACGCAAACGCAAAACACTAAAACGTAGAAAAGTGAAACTTTTGGACAATTCTGATAGTTCATGTTTATCTTGGTGGCAAACAGTTTGGAGCCTGATCAGACGCCGGGTTACCCGGCGTCTGATCTAGCCCCCAACTGTTTCCACTGCAAATAATAGTTTTAGCGTAAACGCGTTTATTGGGAAAGAATAACGTTTTCTCCACTGTATTCACAAAGGATGCTCATTTCATTGTGTCGCAGGTGCACATTCGTATCCCATGGCACGTGAACAGTGTTTTACAATATTGAAAACGAAAACTGGTGCCTCCAAACAACTTCTTGTTTGCCTTTACAAAGAGAAATTTCAAGAAAGGAAACCTGTATTCCCATCAAGGGAGAATACTTAGAATGGCTGAAATAAACGAATTGAGAGACATTTGATGTATAAGGTAGAACCAAAAGGAAAACTTAAATGAGCATCTCCTGTATGTGATTGAATAGGCGGATGCGTGTCTGGGTATGCAAAACCAAACATTTAGTTCTTAAACTGCCCATGAGGTGCAACTCACAGTGCATACATGGCTCTTGAAGGAATTTTCAAATTACGATATACATGTATACAGTAGAGAGAACCTTATTATTTCCCGTTTAAACGCAAATGAAACGCAAACGCAAAGCATTAAAACGTATAAAAATGCAACTTTTGGACATATTTAATAATTCATCTTTATCTTTGTGGCAAACCGTTTGGAGCCTGGTCAGACGCCGGGTAATCTGGCTCAAAACTGTTTGCATCGCAAAAAAATACTTTTAGCGTAAACGCGTTTATTTGGAAAGAATAACGTTTTCTCCACTGTAAACAATACTACTTAGGTCGTGAGTTTTTCACAAAGGCGTTTTATCTCTGAAATCAATTTAAGATTGTACATGTACATAATAAAAACAATGTTAGAAGCAATGTTGATAGGTTTCTCTGTATGGTTTGGAAGCTCGGACGGTTAAGACCTTTAGGAAGCCAACTGTTCAAGGCTTGAGTCGTAGTTCAGACAAAATCTTTATGACTATGTATAGTCCGATTATATTGATCTGTCGGCCATGAATAACGCAGGGATCAAGTAACAGTTGATTAGAATCAGTGCCCGCTATATAGCTCGTCTAATTATGTGATGCTTTAATTATACTGACATTAAAATAGAATAATACCATTTGACAGAGCTACCAAGCCACACAGTGACATCTTTTAACATTCAATTAGTGGCAAGGGATATTAAGCGTGTACGGTTGTTTCGCGTGACACATCGAGCGCTGTACTATTTACATCAGCTTTGTTTATTTCTAGCTTGGTACATTTTTAAATAACACATTTTAGTGATTTAGAATTATGTGTTTTCAAAACTTCCAAGATCGGTATGGCCCGCAATAATCCCCTAACAATATTATCGACCATGGATGTATTTAAGATATCTAAAAATAGCATTATCAAAAATGGGGTTTTAAATTTTAACCTTCAATGTACAGCTGAGTGTCGATAATTCGAACTTGCTCGAGTCAAATACAACCGTATTTTAAAGTTGACTTTAAAATACAGTGCTCTTTACCTATGACGCTCATCTAAACAACGATTCCCTCCTTACAACAACGCGTACCATTGTTCCCCCAAACTCTTTCACTGCTGCAATATCGTCTGGTTTTTTTTGCTTAAACTTGTCGTCAGCTTTTTTTCTCAAAGCTACCTTTTAGTCATATTAAAGAACATAATTACGAATGATGAATAGTTTGAATCCAGATCAGACGCAGCGTTACGCTGCGTCTGTTCTGTATTCAAACTGTTTGCACTTTAAGAATATTAACTTTCTGTCCCTACAACAACTCCCTCCGAACAACACAATATTTGTCTCCCATTGGGTGTCGTTGTAGAGAGGGAGCACTGTATGGGTAAGAGCTTGGCTGAAGCAAATTTATGTTATCGACGTTCAACAGAATATCCTAACATACATGCAATTTCATTTCTGGAATACGTTACAGATGTTTGTGAAAAATAAACATTGGCTTGAAAACAAACCACGTGTTTAAACGTAATTAGAATCATAAATAAAACATGTAATTACCACATTCCTGTATGTCATCAACTACAGTGGAGAATCTGTTATTCTTTCCCAATAAACGCTTTTACGCTAAAACTATTATTTGCAGTGCAAACAGTTTGGAGCCAGATCAGACGCCGGGTAACCCGGCGTCTGATCTGGCTGCAAAACTGTTTGCCACCAAGATAAACATGAATTATCAGAATTGTCCAAAAATTGTTCTTTTCTACGTTTTAGTGCTTTGCGTTTGCGTACGTTTGCGTTTAAACGGGAAAGAATAACAGATTCTCCACTGTAACTATGGAATTTCTAAAGTCTACCATGACAAATACAGTGCTCTATCTTATGACAGACACATATTTTGTGTGTTGTTCGGAGGGAGTCGTTATAGAGAAGGAAAATAAAGAGTTGGCATAGATTTGTAAACAGCATGAATCCAGATCAGACGCCGCGTAACGCGGCGTATGATCTAGATTGAAGCTATTTGTTACTCGTCATTATAATCATTTATTGCATCCACATCTCGACTTATATGTGACTTTGGGAAGAAAAACAACAGACGACAATTTCAAGCAGACCCTATTGTAGCAGTGAAAGCGTTAGACATAATTGTATTGTTTAGGGAACAACGACAAGGGTCGTTGTAAGAAGGGGGTCGTTGTTGGGAGGGTCGTTGTAGGGAGGGAGCACTGTAGCTTCTGAATCAACTCTTTCGTTCCTGATTTCAGTTCCAGTTTCCAATAAAGTCTGATCTACAGTGGAGAAAACGTTATTCTTTCCCGTTTAAACGCAAACGTACGCAAACGCAAAGTACTAAAACGTAGAAAAGTGCAACTTTTGGACAATTCTGATAATTCATGTTTATCTTGGTGGCAAACAGTTTGGAGCCTGATCAGACGCCGGGTTACCCGGCGTCTGATCTGGCTCCAAACTGTTTGCACTGCAAATAATAGTTTTAGCGTAAACGCGTTTATTGGGAAAGAATAACGTTTTCTCCACTGTATGTTTAAATATTTAGGTTGTTTCTTGTACAGTATATTGCAAAACTTAAGGACCCTCTGATCCTGGTCAACAGCGTTTGCATAGGAAAAGTGTCCATTGTTTGTAAAGGATGAATATACTCGTCTCTCGGACTCAATGTGATTAATAAACTTTAATCAATTTCTACTTTTTGGGTCACATTCATATTCTCAAATATTTTTCCCAATAAACGCGTTAATGCTTAAACTATTATTTCAATTGAAACCAGTTGGAAGCCAGATCAAACATCGGGTAACCCTATACATGTATCTATTATACAAATTTAAATCTTTTCATTATCAAAATAATTCGGGAAATGTTTAACCCTTCGTCGTTTTATTGTCGTCTGCTTCAGTTTTGTTGTCACAAGACACGTGTCAAAGTTAGATTTAACCTTGCATGGCTTAATAAATATCGATAAGAGTGTCAAACAGTTTGGGTCCTGATCAGACGCCGCGTAACGCGGCGTCCGATCAAAACCCAAACTGTTTGCAAACACGCTTTAAAGAGTCATTGCGAGTGAAAGGGTTATACCACTAATTGACACGTGTATAAACAACTCGTGCAAGACATGCTGTTTGTGAATTGACAAAGCAACGTACGGGACCGATTTTATTTCTCGGTATACATGTAAATCCTTTTTTTAGTTTACAAAGCTTAAATTGGCATTGTGCTGTTCTCTAATCACAGGTAACAAAGTTAAAGCAACCAGAATACATATGTAGTAAAATAATAAGATTATCTGTGACTATGGTGTGTAGCGAAATATTCATGTTAAATGAGTGACTGGAGTATGTATGGTAAGGAAAGTGCTCATGTATTTGTATATAATCTATATATATGTATATGTACCAACTGAGAGAAATAAAGAATATTCAGAAACAAAAACAAACAAAACGAAAAAAACTAGTTGGAAGTGTATCAGAATAAGATAACATGTGAAAACAGGTGATCATCTGGACCAAAACTGTTTGGCTATTTTATGATATCTTTGATGTATTGCAGAACAATCTACTCTGAGTTTGTTGCAGAGAGCAAATTGTGTAGACAAAAGAATGGTGTTTGCTATTTATTCTCTAGGCTGTTTCTAGTTTTGAAAACAGATAAGCACTGAAAGCAGATTGAATTAAGTTGCATTCTGCTTTACTTTCAGCCTTGTTAAAGGTACCATCTGCTATAGGACATATAATCTAGTTTCTTCGGTACATATTTTGGTACATGTTGTGACCGTATATATTGGAACTATTTTCTTCAGTGGAGGAATCAGCTGAATATGCTTAAAGGTGCGTCTATTATAGAGAAAAGAGTTCAGGTAGTACAGTGGATAATCTGTTATTCTTTCCCGATAAACGCGTTTACGCTAAAACTATTTTTTCTTTTACAAACAGTTTGGAGCCAGATCAGACGCCGGGTAACCCGGCGTCTGATCAGCCTTCAAACTGTTTGCCACCAAGATAAACATGAAATATCAGAATTGTCCAAAAGTTGTTCTTTTCTACGTTTTAGCGCTTTGCGTTTGCGTACGTTTGCGTTTAAACGGGAAAGAATAACAGATTCTCCACTGTATGTCCTCAGTGAGATCGGGCCGATGTCGGACAATATCGGTACCCTAAGTAGACCGATCGGCCATTCAACTGACGTTCATACCAAACAGTGCATACTCTCAGTAAGGGTGCATCAAATAAATACGAAAGAAGACTCAAGCAGGAAACGCAACACAAACAATACACCCATCTCTTAAGCAGAACACACACACAGCCATACCATAACATACCACCCATAAGCGATATTTTCAAAGTATTAAACCTTTTTTCTATCATTGGTTTATTGGAAGAGCTGATTATGATGAATGAAAAAATGGGAAAAAAACTATATGGTGGTGTCCTTTTTTTGAGCTACAGCGATTTGAAAAAGGTATGTCAAATTTGGACTTTTTTTTCAAATTTTACCCATTCAGAGTACAAGTTTCAGTAAAATCTATTTCAAAACAAAACAAACATGGTAATTTGGGTTTTCTTTATTTATTTCATGTCTATGATGGTATTTTCACATATAGAAACCAAATTTAGACAAAGCAGGCACCAGGTTTGAACAATATGGATCCTTGAATATCAAAAATATGCTTTTTGTATTGCATGATTTTATTAGATTTAAAAAAGTAAAAAAGTTTGAAAATGAAATAGTTCTAGTATTAAACTTTTTCTAATATTCTACCAGATGAAAGTCCATGCTAAGGCAGTTCAAAATATGAAAAGAAATTGAAAGGTCGGTGTTGAAAAGTTTGAGTTATTAAAATAAAAGAGTTATCTCCCTTTACAAAATTTACAAAAAGTACCATATCGATGATATCTATAGCTTTATAAATTTCTCATTTGGTGCCTGTTTTCTCTTAAAAAAAATATGAAGAAATACTACCATAGACAGGAAATAAATAACACAAAACCAAATTCTCATCTGATCTGACTCCGAACTGTTTGCACTGAAAATTATAGTTTTAGCGTCAACGCGTTTATAGAGAATGAACAACGTTTATTTATGCTTTTCGGTGGATTACCGGAAAATAGCAGTGGATTATCACTTGGTAATCCACTGCAGTGGATTATCACCAATCGCCGTTTTCCCCGTAGGGCTCCCCAAAAATCGTAGTCAATCGTGTCTTATCGTTAAATTCCGGCAGTCCGATTTGTCGTGAACCACTCAACGGAAGAACACGAATCCAAAATCAGGAGCAACGACGTAATTCGGATGACGTCAAATCAATAAATAAGTGACGTCATCGTACGGGAAACTGTTTCGTTAATGTGTTCGATGTAAACTTGGGGCTCAACACGGGGTAAATCATGTACTTTCGCTTTCACAATTGTCGAACAATTTCGTTTAAAAAGTGGCTTAAAAGCATAAATAAATAGAATAATTGTATTTTTTCAGTATAAGATCGAATTTAATCCATTTCGTGAACATCAGACTGTTATATTTTCACTCGTGGCTTCGCCACTGGTGAAAATATAACGTCTGATGTTCACTCAATGGATTAAATTTCTATCTTATACTGAACAAAAACAATTATCCTCTATTTCATTCACTGTACAGTGGAGAAAACGTTATTATTTCCCAATAAACACGTTTACGCTAAAACTATTATTTCTATTGCAAACAATTTAGAGCCAGATCCGGCGTCTGATCAGGCTCCAAACTGTTTGCCTCCAGGATAAACATGATCTACCAGAATTGTCCAAAAGTTGCACTTTTCTACGTTTTAGTGTTTTGCGTTTGCGTTTCGTTTCGTTTAAACGGGAAAGAATAACGTATTCTTCACTGTAATAATGCCTACCCAGCTGTACCTTGGAATGCGGACATACTTGCTGCCTATTCTGTTGCACTCAGTTCACGCTTTTCAAATTGAAACTGACAGCTATCAGCCGATGTTAACTACACGTCAGCCAAGTTAATTGTTACTTAAATCAATCCTTGTGTTTAAAAAGGTGTGAAATATTTGTTCGGGGAAAACAAAATCAGAATTATGCCAGGTAAAGTTAACACAGTACAGTATTTGACAGATATACACCAGATCGCGAGACTTTTGCTAACTACTAACTCTTCAACTGCCAATGACGCAATTTTTATTATTTGCAGAGTTTGGATCCAGATCTGACGGCGTCTGAATAGAATCCAAACTCCTTGACATTCGTATTAATAGTTCTTGTCTTAGTTTCAAGAGAAAATAGCGACGACAATATTTCACCAGACGAAAGAATAAAACTAAACACATTTCTTACTTTAATATTTAGCATGCTTATGTAATTGTTTTATTATTAATGTGTTATCTGCTACAATTCTGGCATTTGACTGATCTGCATAATAAACTTTTTTAATGTTTTATTAGTTTTTCAAACAGTTTTGATCCAGATAAGACACCGGGGCACTCGGTGTCATTATTTGAATCCGAACGGTTAGTTTAAACATACTTTATCGTCTGCAAAAAAGATAAAGTTAGTTTTAATGGTTTTGGGTTATCCTTCTGACCGCCAAATTATTGTCTGCATTCATAGTTTTATCAAGTCAGATTTAGACCATTGAAAAAATATCGGTACGATTGTCAAAGTCGCGTTATGGCGCCATTGGCAGTGAAATAGTTAATTGTATTCTGCCGATTTGTAAATACAATCGAACTTCGATATCTCGAACTTGCTTAACTCAAATATCCGATATTTCGAAACATGAATTTGCCTTATTTTCAAGCTGGGTTTAGGTGAACATACCCGTGTTTCAAAGTTAAAACGCGGCTTAGCCGCGTTTTAACTTTGAAACACGG
Organism: Gari tellinella; assembly: GCA_922989275.2. Classification (NCBI taxonomy): domain Eukaryota; kingdom Metazoa; phylum Mollusca; class Bivalvia; order Cardiida; family Psammobiidae; genus Gari; species Gari tellinella. Next base: position 12,566,670 of record OV277867.1, on the reverse strand, counting down.
ATATGTTCGAAATAACCGAGTTCGAGATATCGAAGTTCGACTGTATTTTCATCTGTGTACCTCAGTTGAATATTTTCCTCTGTGTATCTCAGTTGAAGCATCCATGAAACTACAATAAAGGAGTGTGGCTCTTGAACAGACGTCGAGTACATCGGTGTCTGATTGTAGATCAGAAATGTTTAAGACTACCTAGCAATTTCGTAAGTGTTGGCAACTATTGAACAGAAATTCGCAAGTGTCGTGCAAACATTATGACTTTTTAATTCACATGAAATATTAAACAAGATGTACCAATAGATGTGTTTTGCAAGCTTAAGATAAAGTAACTCTGTGTAAAACCGACTACAGTAAAATCCCTCAATGCGACTACTAAGCTGTATTAAAAGTTGGGTGTTTAAGGCAGGTGAGTGCATAAAGCAGTGTGAATATAAAACAATTTCTCATTGCTTTAAGTTGTCAGCTGTCTTTTATACGACCGATTGGCTCTCTGTTTGGTGGTCGTAATGGAGAATTTTACTGTATATAGATCTTGATATACATATATGTAAAATAGTATATAACTTGTTAACCATTTGTTACAATGTTTAATTGTTAATACTGTACATTGACTGTAACCAATGCAAATCTCCTATGAAGGAGGAAATAAAGATATTGTATTGTATTGTATTGTATTGTGGAAAGTATCCAACAGCGATCGGCGTGGTCCGAACACTGTGGTCGAGTGTTTGAAGAATCCGTTTATCCGACACCATTACACCAAACGGTGGAGAAAATCGGTTCGTAAAGAGGGTACTTTGCGCTAAATTCGAGCACGAAATCGTTGTATGAAAGGATACTCACCTATTAAAACCACCTTCAATCGACGGCCGCCGCCATTTTTTTCGACTGTCTCTATCATTTCTAATCATGTGATTCCAAGTACTGAATAGAGACAAGCTTGGTTGGGTACAGTTTAGGCACTTTTCCTCATAGAACAGAACAGAACATAATTTTATTCACATTTGTACAAAGTACATCATCTTAGTCACATAGTAAATTCACAAACATATAACATCACGTGACAATAGTGAGGATGAATACATAAGTTAATTTTCATTGAAAGAATGTCTTAATTTAAGAGCTTCTCTAATATATATAACTAAATTATACAAAACATGCTTATTTGATGATTTCATTAGTTCAATAAATTTAAACATAGAAGGTCTTTGAAAAAAGGATTTATTTAGATATTTTACTCTCAAGTCAGCAAAACGAGGGCAGACGCATATGAAATGAAATTCGTCTTCTATGTCCCGAGAATTGCAGAGTAAACAGATTCGTTCATTACGAATTAACCTATTCTGTGCAAATCTACCAGTTTGAATTCTAAGGCAATGCGAGGACAATCTAATTCTAGAAAAACTACATCTTAGCGAGTAAGGTAAAATATCCAAATAACCTTCATAATCAATACTACTTTTCAGAAACTTATAAGTGTCTAAAACAAGACTAATATTGACTGAAACATGCCACTGCTGTATAAAGTTATCGATAACTCTCTGTTTAAAAACATAAGGAAATGTCTTGATATTCAACTGATCTGAATTATAAAATGCAAATCCAAAACCATAATTATTCAAAAGATTTTTAACGCTCGCAACCCAATTTTTCTTCCCCGCTTCACAGTCAATGGGCCCCTGTTGATACATTGATTTAATTATAATATTATCATTATTATTAGCTAATTTTAGCCAATACTTAATAATACTTACATAGCGTGATACATATAAAGGATAACGCCCCAATTCACCGTATACAGCATTTGAACTCGTGTTTAACCTTACACCGAGTAATCTCTTACAAAATTTCAAATGAATTCTTTCAATTTCCTTTGATTTTCCAAAACCCCATATCTCCGAGCTATATCCTAAAATAGAGCCAACAAAGGAATCAAACAACTGGCACAGAATGTTGGGCTTTAGCTTAACTTTCTTGCAGTTATATAACAATAAATTTAATGCTTTTAAAGATTTTCCAATTAAATGTTCTTGATTTTTGGAAAAGTTACCAGTGTAATTAAATACAGTACCCAAATAATTAAAATCATCAACCAAATCAATTAGTTTACCATTGTAAGTCCAGGTTTCATTTCTTCGTGGTTTACCTCTTTTTCTGAACACCATCATTTTGGTTTTCTCTGTATTTACCCCCAAACCCCAGGTAGTACAATAAGTGTATAATAAATCTAGATATTTTTGTAATTCTTCAACACTGTTAGCTAAAATTGCCTCATAGAAGTGCCTTTTAGTGCATTCAGTTTATTCCTCCACGGGAGAAAATAGTTATCATTATTATTATTATTATTATTTTACCCGCTTTATATAGCGCTTTTCACACAGAAATTGAAATTATATAAATGTACTTACAAAGCGAGAAAATACAAATAACTACATTCACAATAAACATGGTACTTTATGAAGTTACATGGAAATGTGGAAATTCTTTCAATATTATTAACAAGATTATAAAAAGTGTTATATAGATCTAATTGGTTTTTAGAATCAGTTGTAAAATGAGATAAATAATTAAAAGATCAATGGCATTATTAAAAAAAGTGATCTTTTGTTTGTTGTTTTCCCGTTTAAAAGAAACTGAACGCTAACGCCATGCCGTAAAATGTGGGAAATTAAATTTCTATTTACTAAATGTTGATGTTTTATTTTAATTTAACTAGCAGACAGTTTGGAGAATGGTCAGACATCGGGTTGTCCGACCTCTGTCCAGGCTTCATGCCGTTTTTGCAGTGAACATAAGATTTTTAGCATAAACGCGTTTATTGGGAGGGGGGGGGGGTTAATCGCATCTTGTTTGCTTCATCATTACATAGAATTAAAAATATGCACACGATTTATGTTTGCAACAGTCCCCAGAACTAATTTGTCTAATTTAAACCGTGTGGTTATTTTTGTATACATGATTACAGGGCTGCCATTTCTCCGGATTTTTGCTAAATCTCCGGATTGTTCCCCAGTTCATGGTACATGTAGCTTAAAACAGGCTGAAAGTAAAGCAGAATGCGCCCTAAGGCGCATTCTGCTTTACTTACAGCCTGCTTTAAGTGGTCGCATGTCAACAATACAAGAAAAAGGCTATGGGGTAAAGGTACGATTCGTTAAATCGCACTTGAAAAATGCAAATTTTTAAATCTTAGGATTTTTCAAGTCAACTTATGGCAGCCCTGTGATTAAACATCTGACCAATAAAATGCTTGAGAACGACCTCAGACTCAGCTTATAATCTTTATAACCTTGGCGCCAGGCATAAATATGTTAAGACCGAATTGCATGTAATCATATTGATGAGTATACGTGAAACCGCGCGCTAAAAATCTTTAGTTATAGTTAATATTCTAGAAATTATTTTAATCAACTGTTTTAAATTTCTATTACCGAAACTTTCTCCACAGAAACAAGTGTTAGAGGCATTATTACGTTTTATAGCAACCTTTTAGGTGTTACCCGGCGTCTGATCGGATTCCAAAATCTTTGCTTTGGACATAGTAATTTCAGTATTAACAACGCGTTCTTTGGAAAGGAATGGCGTTTTTTTCAACTATCGTATTTTCTATTCTGCCTTCGAAGCCTTCTCTATAGCGCACTGTCGTGTCTGGAAAAAAAAGTAGAAACATGCCATGAAACAATATTAATTCTAACATGACACGCGTTTTGGTCACTATAAAAATAGAACAAGCTCATCGTGGTATTATATGCCTGAGACGTTTTACAACGCTTTTCTCTATCCCGCTCCTCCGGCGGTTATATGACATGACGTGACCTCATGCATTCATACGTTATGTTTTTGAAATTGCTTATGTTATTCATATAGCCCGTAAAGACCATATACTTTTAACAAGTCATGTTACTGTAATTTTCCAATTCTTCTGTCTTGTTTCATGTAATGTTTGTTCTATGCCAGACTGCGGATCGGTAAATGTAAATTTGCTTTTGGGTGTTAGATTCTTGTAATGCCGCGGAAAAAGTTATTCGGTCGAAAAACTGCATCCGCTGAGGAAATAAGTATGGAACATTTGATTTCCTTTCTATTGAATTTCTTTAAATCTGGTCATGTTAGATTCGAAATAATCTATGTTTTACCGTTGTGAAACGCTATTTTACAAAGGTCGGTCGTTTGGTGCGCAGGAATTGACCACTCAGGCATTCGGCCTTCGTGGTCAATTCCTGCGCACCACAACTCCGTTGTACAATACCGTTTCTCAACGGTAGACCATAGATTATTTCTTAATTCTATCCAATTTTTGTTTGACATATACATGGACAGGTAACTCCCTAGTCCCTGTTTCGATAACTATCTCTTCATTGCCACGGCACGTATATCTCATAAATCATATCAATGTTTAACCCGTATCATGTTTGGATACAGATCTGACGCCGCATATCACCGTGTCTGATGTATATATCCAAACTATCTGATACCCAAAATGAACTTTTCATCAGCTGATATAAAGTACATGTATAAAAACTTATTTATATTTGACGCAAACGATATACCGGTATTTTAATCCGTTCGCTCTCAATCACGCTTAAATCGCGTTTTAAATAGATTGGATCCTGATCAGACACCGCGTTACAAAATAGTTTGACAGTCGTTTTGAAATTTCTTCAGTCATATTGCCTTATTTCTTAACTTTGAACGACATTGCAGACAACAAAATTGAAGCAGACGACAATGAAACGGTGAAGGGGTAAAAGTCTCAGGAATCATTTGGCAGTGAAAGGGTTAAGCAGACAACAATTCCATTATGATAGCACAACAAGGGCCCGTTTTACTAAACAACTTACGCAAAATTTTGCGTAAGTCAAAATCGTTTAACTCTTATTTTTCGATCATAAACGTTTGCAAACAGCAAATAGCCAGATCAGAGGACGCGCTTAAAGCGCGTCCTCTGATCTGGCTGTTTGCTGTTTGTAGCAAGTGATAATAAAAAATATAAATTTAAATTTAAAATTTTGACTTACGCAAAATTTTTGCGTAAGTAGTTTAGTAAAACGGGCCCCAGTTCTCCAGACGGATTTCTTTTTGTTAATTTCATATGTCAAAATGACATGCCAAAGCATGTTTGGCTTTATTGTTATTTGAGGTTTGGTTGCCTGGATAAGATTAAATGACAAATCGCATAGCGACGTGTCAGACAGTAATACTTTATTGCCATGCGTTGGCAGTGACATGCAATATTATTTCCTACAATGGAGAAGACATGATTCTTTCTCGTTTAAAGACATCTCCTGACGACCTTTTGGTCATAACACCTTGCCAGACAATTTCCTTGCAAAGAGCATGGGTCTTGTGGACATGCCGCTAGCAAAGAACCATTGAAGCTTCTCGTGTGAGACTCTACCTTTATATTTGATAGTTGGGTTAGAAATAACCGTTGTATCACTAGAGCATGAGTATAATCTGGACCTCACCAGGTAAACTGAGATTGTGCTGCACGTGATTTGCACATGATTTGACAGTTACACTGACACCTCGAAAACAATGGGCTGGTGGTCCCTCAATGGACTGAGAAAAAGTATTTAACCCATTACCCCATAGCCTGTTTCTAGTTTTGAAAAAAGTTGACTACTTAAAGCATGTTTAAAGTAAAGCAGAATGCGCCTTAAGGCGCATTCTGCTTTACTTTCACCCTACCTTAAGCTACAATCTGATGAATATAGAAAATGTTTCGTATGACACCTATTTGTGACTGTATAAAAAGAAACTATTTTCTTCAGTAGATGAATGATTTAAGGTCTAAAAATGCGTATTGGTAGGGGATTAGTTTAATCTAACTGCAACGCAAACGCAATACAATAAATAGTAGTAAATGACAACTTTTAAAACCAAATTGGCTATTAATGTCGATCTGGGTGTTGAGACAGAACGAGTGTCAAACTATTTGTATGGAAACCATTGTATTAACATTATTACAGTGGAGAAAACGTTATTCTTTCCCAATAAACGCGTTAACAGACAGACAGACAGACAGACAGACATAGTTTATTTGGTAACTTATACACATTGTATCTCGTTACATCAACATATATAATCAAATTGTTTAAACAGGTCAAATCATATCACGTGACAAAACTATTTTCTGATGAATAAATCCAAACAAAAAAGATCATATGATTGAGATCAATCAAAAAAGAACGAAAAAAGGGGAAAAAAAGATTCCTCGAATAAAATATGAGGAGAATGAACACCTGTATTCAAGTGAACCACGTTATTGTAATTTTGTAAATAGTGGACGTCTAGAACAAACCGAGGCAAAGCAGAAAACTCCTTACGGAATTCTCGGCCAGCCCCCTCTGCTCAGGTATCCATCTGTTTTAAACACCGAGAGCTCACAACCGGGGAAAAAGGTTAAAGCGATGGCACATTTTTGCATTATATATTAAATGTACATGTATATGTATATAACGTATAGTAACAAAGTAACAACATAGTTACGCATAGCGGAATATACGATACAAAGTTTATCATATGCGAAATGAAACCACTTAAAGGGCTGAAACATCAAATAAACGGGGTAAAGCAAATTACCAACGGACCCCTTTTAATTGCCGTGTTTCCATAAAAGCGACATGGAATACATTAAAAGGTAAGCACATTCGATTCTATCGACAAGTATAATCGTCGTTAACAAACAGTGTACTTGTTAAGCTTGTCATTGTCCTATGCAAACAGTGTAGACCCTGGTCGTAGGGTTCCTAATGTAGCCCATCGATCTGGGTCTGCACTGTTTGTACTTTTCAAAATACGTATATTCAAGTTAAACCTAAATATCAAAATAGACTATTCTAATTGCAAATTGGATTTTTCCCTTAACCCTTTGCCTGCTGGTCGCGACTTTATTGATTTTTGTAAACAGTTTAGATCCAGATCAGACGCCGCGTAACGCGGCGATTGATCTGTATCCAATCAGTTTGACACTCGTCTTTATGTTTCTTAACTTAAAAGGGATATATCTACCTTTAACAAACTTTGCAGACGACGATTTCGAGGCAGACGACATCACCGCAGGATAAGGGTTTAAAAGTATCATAAATCCTAATATAGTCTTATAGTAAATAACAGAGTTGACAAGAGAGAAGTACGGTGTAGCCCTCCCCAACCGGACATTTAAAAATCGAAGTCAAATTGAAACAAATACATCGTCAACCAAGAACAGAAGAAAACAGAGTGAGGCGCTGCCTCCGGAATGCCTCAGGCCGTTTGGATCCTGCTCTGGCGACGAAATGCACAATTGAGAGGTATGTGGCATAAAGTCAGGGGGAAGTAGGCTACACTGTACTTCATTTTATTGTCGGATACCGTGGGGAATTTTGTTAACGATAAATCTATTATTTCTAGTGCAAACAGTTTGGAGCCAGTAACCCGTCGTCTGATCAGGCTCCAAACTGTTTACCACTCAGATAAAAATGAAAAGTCAATGTTGTCAAAAAGTTATCATTTTCTACGTTTTAGTGCTTTGCGTTTCGTTTGCGTTAAACGGGAAATAATAACGTTTTCTCCGCTGTATTAACATAATTATGTTTACTGGGAAAGAAACACATCGTCTTCAATGCACCAGGAATAAATATAAAAAAAATAATATTAATATGTTCGCAGGTGCGGACGGTTGTCAAGCCGGACCGCATAGTTTACAGTGGAGAATCTGTTATTCTTTCCGGTTTAAATGCAAACGTACGCAAACGCAAAGCACTAAAACGTAGAAAAGAACAACTTTTAGACAATTCTGATAATTCTTGTTTATCTTGGTGGCAAACAGTTTGGAGCCTGATCAGACGCCGGGTTACCCGGCGTCTGATCTGGCTCCAAACTGTTTGCACTGCAAATAATAGTTTTAGCGTAAACGCGTTTATTGGGAAAGAATAACAGATTCTCCACTGTAAGTTGTATAAAACGACCACGCAAAAAATGATACAGTGTTCCCTCCTTATAACGGTCCTCCGAACAACGATTCCCGCCTTACAACAATGCTTGACGCTGTTCCCCCAAACAAGGCAATTAGTTTACTGCTGCAATATCGTCTGCTTAAAACTGTCGTCTACTGTATTTTTCTAAAAGTTAAACAGTGGACATTTTCACAGAGAAAAAAACAACATAGGGACGAATAGCAAACAGTTTGGAGTTAGATCAGACGCCACGTAACGCGGCGTCTGATCCGGATTCAGTCTGTTTGCAAATGTAAGCATATTCGTGCTCACTACCGTTGTGTAGTATTTTATTTTCAGATCCAAACTGTTTACATAATTATGTAAGCCAAGTTGTGACTGCCTGATACAGTTCTTTCACAATAAACGCGTTTACGCTAAAACTTTCAATTCCATTGCAAACAGTTTGGAGCCAGATCAGTCGCCTGGTAAGAATTGCATACACGTTTGTTATTTCTACAATTATTGCATTGTGTTTGCATTTCCTTTGCGTTTAAACGGGAATGAATAACTCTCGAAAAAAGTTCATCAGGATAGTAATGCACTCAATTTATGAAGTTCTTGTGACTTATCCAAATTGTTTTTAGAAAGCTAATAGAATCACTACACATAGCGGGGGAGCCACAGGTGATGAACAGGGACGAGGGGGGGCTACCAGATCAGCCCTATTTACAGGCCTTTGTTTACTACTGGGAACCAGTCCAGTAGTAAACCCGCCCTGTGACGTCACGTTCCCGCGGATGTCACAGTCTGATGAAGGTGCTCCAATGGAGAACCGAAACTGTCACAAAGGTAAAAACAATTTGGATAAGTCACAAGAACTTCATAAATTGGGAATGAATAACGTCTTGGTCACTGGAACCACGGAATAAGTATATACAGTTGAGAAAACGTTATTCTTTCCCAATAAACGCGTTAACAAAAATCTATTATTTCCAGTGCAAACAGTTTGGAGCCTGATCAGATACTAGTTATACTGTTTTTTATACTGTCATGCAACATAAGTTTGTGACAGTCTTCTAGAAAAAAGAACATGTGAAAAGTGTTATTCTTCCCCAATAAATAAAGATTCATCAACAAGTGTGTCCATTCGAGACAGTTTGGAGCCATGTGAGACGCCTCCTAACCCGATGCCTGACCAGGCTTCAGTCTGTTTGGCACTCACATTATTTTTCAAAAACTTTCACAAACTTTTTATTTCATACACCTGGGTCCAATGTTATAATGCTTTTCAGTTGAGTCTATTGTCGTTCTCAAGCATTTGATTGGTCAGATTTGAGCCTCAGCTGAAATCTGACCAATCAAATGCTTGAGAACACACTCAGACTCAGCTCAAACGCTTTACAACCTTGGACCTTGATCACATCTGTGTTGAATTCATTTAAAAGCTGAAATGAATAATGTTTTCCCATTCGTACATGTAGCAGGGGTGCCATAAGTTGACATAATGTAACCATGCTTGCTTAGGGGGTAAACAACTAAATCAAGCCGGAACGTAGGTTCGTCCTTTATTTGGTGATACACAACAGGGGAAAACAACCCTGCCCTGAAATAGCATATATATAATTAAGTACAGGGTAATAATTGCATGTTGTCCCTGAAATTCACATTATAATATATATATGAGCTTTCAATGCTTTCATTTTAAATAATATAATTTAAGCATTCTTTAGTAATAATTTATGGTATGTGACCACTCAAAATATAATAGTTAAATACAGTTTGTAAGAAATACAATGCTACTGGCTCCGGAACTATCTCTCTTCACTAGTAAATGAACATTCTCCCATATGCCTGAACTTTCCTTACTTTATTATACATTTTATAATTTCATGTGCAAAGCAGACGAAATAGTATAGCGACAAACTTGTGACTTGACCGAGACTGGCGCCTGAGCTAACGAATCAGTCAGTGAAGTCCAAACCTTCTCGCCGTAATATTCAACCTCGTGTACATTTGCTTACCAGGTATAAGGTACCAAAGGCGTCCTTTACTTCAAGTATCTCATCTGCAGTCCTGTGTCGTCGTGTCGTATTCTATTGCTGTAAAGATGAAACTATGGTTAGCCGAAACGAAAAGATTATTCTGACCATGTGACAAACCCACGCCGCCATTACAGAATTTCAGACGAACACCTTTTAAAAACGCGCAAGCTCGCTAAACCGACCGACACGTCTAAAAACAATTCCAATTCAATAAAAACCTTTTCAGTAATACAGCAGAATAAATACCTTTAACATTGTTAGTCGTCAAGTCGACATAACTTTAACCATCCAAACTCCAACTTCTAAACAACCAATGCCCTGACTACTCGCTTCCAACTCTTGTACCGAAAAGAAATTATCTGCCGCATGTTTCTGATTATAAACCAAAAAGGTAAGGCTAATTCCTGAGCTCGGCACGAAATAGCCGGAATACTTGAAAAAATACGATAGAATAAATAATGATCAAAAACCATCATCATCACATTCTCCCCCACTTTCTGAAAAGTCGTCCCGACTTTTAAGTCTGAACTACCCAGGCAAAGAAATCAAAGTAATGACAAACAAAACGATTGCCATCAAACCCAAATACTAGTTCCGAAGTCCAGTTAACCCCTCAATAAGATAAAACATGAATGAACAAATAATCCTGAAACATACACCTATTCCAAGAATCATATGTCATCTAATCCCACAAAACACTATATCTTGCAAGAAATCCTAAAGAATTTTTAAAGAATTTGTCTGTTCAACCAGACTAATATTGCTACCTTACAATGTTTAGTCCAATGGAAGTATATAAGACAACCAATATAACCAATATTGTCAACAAACTTGTAGTTTATTGTCATAAATGATTAAAAAATCCTAAGATTTCCAAATTTGCATTTTTCAAGTGCTATTTTACGAATCGTACCTTTACTCCATAGCCTTTTTCTTGTTTTATTGACATGCGACTACTTAAAGCAGGCTGTAAACAAAGCAGAATGCGCCTTAGGGCGCATTCTGCTTTACTTTCAGGCTGCTTTAAGCTACCATGTACTGGGAACAAATCCGTAGAATTAGAGAAAATCCGGAGAAATGGCAGTCCTGATGTACCAGGGTGTAGGAAAAAGCGTTCCGCTGATTCCAGCAGCGCTGTCCCAATCGGAAATCCTAACGTGATTGTGAGCGATATCTCAGCTTATTCTCGGGCACTTATACGGTTTGGTTTGCAATCCTGTTATTTATAATTGCATTCTCGTCGGCCTAATGGTCTTAGTTACAAGAAAAACGCCATTTCCATCAGACACATAAAATAGCCGGTGACACCGTTAAGTAGTAGAGGGCAGAAGAAGTTATCATATCCCGTTTAAACGAAAATAAAACTTCTAACGAGTCATTTTAATCTAAATGGAAAATACTTTGGAGACAGCGGTTATTATCCAACGGAGCGGTTCTGGTGTCAAACTCTTGGCATGGAAATAGTTGTTCTATCATAAAACGCGTTGTTTGGCAGGGCCGTAGGAACAAAAATAATTGCCGATAATAGTAACCAAACAAAATTTTCTAGATAATAAATTATTGCCACAAAACGAATTTGCAGACGTTTTTTAACAAATGTTAGCGCACAACCAAAAAAAACAACATAAAAACGTTATCAATGTTTCAATGACAAAAAATCGGTCACTGAACGAAAAGTGTCCCCCACCCCACCCCTAATTTTAATAAATAAATACGAAAGACTCAAGCAGGAAACGCAACACAAACAATACACCCACCTCTCAAGCAGAACACACACACAGTCATACCATAACAAACACACACACACACGCACACTCCCATTCCTTCAAGACAAACATAAAGCAAAGTGAACATAGGAGCCCGCCTTGGTACGGTCAGTAGCAATCAATTATTAATTATAAATTAATCATTAACTACCACTGGGGGGTTAAACCAGGGTTTAGGGGCGCCCAACCTCACACTTATCTCCTATATTCACCTATAAAGACGAACAGTGTACATAAAATATAAACCCTGTTCCACAACCTCACAATCAAAAAGACCGCCAGCACAGTAAGTAAATACATGTAAAACATTTAACAAAAATTCTATGACAAGATCATTAGTAACATGGGAAAGAATTAAACATTCAAGCCCGCGTTGAAACTCCACTTCAACAATCTTTGATTTTTGTTTTTCAATTTGTGTAAGAAAGTGAGGGGATCACTGAAGACAATAATGGGTGCCACTGTGGTAGTAAGATAAACTTCAAAGTGCTGAATTGCAAGAATGGGTGCGAGAGGAAAACTTTCTTGAAAAGTAACAAATTGGATATGACTCCATTATTGTTTTCTTAAAGAAGAACTGAACCTGCTCTAATGTCACTGGCATCTACTGCTAACTTGAAGGGTTTAATCAAAAGCTGGTGCCAAGAGAACTGGTGTGCTCATGGGTATGGCTTTTACTGTGTCAAATGCATTATGACAATTTTCACTCCAGATGAACTTTGCACCTTTCTTTAACAAATTTGTTAATGGTTCTGTGGTACTTGAAAAATTTTGACAAAAAATTCTATAATAGCCAGCCATCCCAAGAAACGCATCAATTGTCTTTTACATGTAGGCACAGGAAATTCAGATATTGCTAAAACTTTAGCATCTATGGGTTAAACTGACCCTGTCCAATCACATGACCTAGAAATGTCAAAGTAGTATGACAAAATTCACTTTTTGCCAAGTTGATTGTCAGTTTTGCTTTGGTGAGCCGGTCAAAGAACTCCCTGATTGTCTGAAGGTGTAGACTCCATCAATCTGTGTGAACAACAGCATTATCTATGTAGGGTTCACATCCATGTAGACCTGCCAACACTTTGTTGATGAGCCGCTGAAATGTAGCTGGCGAATTTTTCAATCCGAATGGCATGACTTTGTGCTGGTACAAGCCATTTGGTGTAGCAAAGGCTGATATCTCCTTAGCTCTCTCTGTAAGTGGCACTTGCCAGAAGCCTTTCAGAAGATCAAATCTCCCCTTATTCAGATTTATTTGGAATATTCCTTTGCATTTCCAACACGATCAATACAGTCATCAATTCTTGGTATTATAAACGAATCTGATTTTGTCACAGAGTTCACTTTACGATAGGCTGTGCACAATCTGTATGTTTCATTAAAATTTGGTACAAGTATACATGAATAGCTGTAGTTACTTTGACTAGGTTCAATAAAGTCATTTTCTAGTAGATACTTGACTTCTTTCCGTAGATATTCCTGTTTCCGTGAATTCATTTTGTACGTATGCTGTTTTATTGGCGTAGAGTCCTCAACGATTACATCATGTTGAATCACATCCGTCCGTGTGGGAATATCAGGGAATTAGTGTTCATATTCATGAAGTAATTGTTTTAACTCTTTTCTTTGTTGCGGATCCAGATGTACAAGTGTCTGGTCCAGATTTTTCAAAACGTCTAAGTTTTGTAATTTAGATGGATTAGGATCAGACTTTTCAAAACTGTCAAAGGGTGTAGACACTGACTTTTGCACACACTGGACCTGTATGATAGAGTAAACAGCCGTTACAGGTTTGGCAATAGAACTGTCTCTGTCAATGTATTTATTCAACATGTTAACATGACACATTTGAGTTTGTTTGCGCCTCCCATGAGTATTCATTATGTAGTTTAAGTCACTGACTTTTTTGTCAACTGTATATGGACCAAAATATCTAGGTACAGGTAGATGAGCAAGAACTTTATCCCCACGTTGAAAACTTCGCTCTTTAGAATTGATATCAGATCTTGATTTCATTTTGTTTTGAGTAACCTTAAGATTAGATTGAGCCAGCTCACATGCCTTTGACAATTTGTTTCTTCAGTCAGAAACATACTGAAGTAAATTCAGTGAATTTTCATCCTCAGAACTCGTTTTCTCGTTCAATAATTTCAGAGGTCCACGAACAGTGTGTCCAAACACTAATTCAAACGAACTGAAACCAAGAGACTCTTGAACTGATTCTCTGATAGCAAAGAGAAGTAAGTGTATGCCCTCATCTCAGTCCTTTTCAGTGTCAAAACAGTATGATCTTATCATGTTTTTCAAAGTCTGGTGAAGTCCTTCTAATGCACCTTGACTTTCTGGATGATAAGCAGAAGATTTGTACTGCTTTATTCCTGAAATAGTTTCTAAGTTTCAAAGTAAGACCTGTTATTGTTACAAGTGCATATTACTCTACACAAAATTCAAAACACAGGATATAGTAAGAAATGAAATTTTAAAATGTGCACTTTAATTATGTTATACTGACAAGTTTTCTGGAATCAGTCACACATGGGAAAAAGCATCAGGTATTAGATAGTCCTTACTCTTAATGTGTTTGATCCTAATTTTAATAAACTCTACCTCCACAATATTTGATTTTTGTTTTTCAATCGTGTAAGAAAGTGAGGAGGTAGTGATCAATGAAGAAAATAATGGGTGTCACTGTGGTAGTAAGATCATGTATGGTTCACAACCATACCATACAGACCTGCCAACACGTTGTTAATGTGCCGTGAAAATGTAGCTGGCGATTTTTTCATTCCGAATGGCATGACTTTGTACTGGTACAAGCCATCGGGTGTTGCATAGGCGGATATCTTCTTAGCCCTCTCTGTAAGTGGCACTTGGTGAAGTTTTTCTAATGCACCTTGACTTTCTGGATGATAAGCAGAAGATTTGTACTGCTTTATTCCTAATTCATGAATAACCTGTTGGAAAACACCAGACATGAAATTAGTACCTTGATCTGATTCGACATATTTTGGAAGACCAACAAATGTGAAAAACTTCACAGGAGCCTTGAATATTGTTTTGGTCTTGATATTCCTTAAAGGAATTGCTTCAGGGAAGCGGGTCGTCACACGCATGGTTGTCAAAAGATACTCACAGACTGATTTAGTCCTAGGAAGGGGACCAACACGGTCTATAATGATCCTACTGCAAGGTTCCTCAAATGCATGAATAGGCTGCAAGGGAGCTTTAGGTATAGTCTGATTAGGTTTTCCTACCATTTGACATGTGTGGCAAGATTTACAGTACCTATCAACATCAGCTCTGAGACCAGGCTCCGAGGTTATAAAGCTTTTAACTTGAGTCTAAACTCGTTCCCAAGCATTTGATTGGTCAGATTTGAGCCTAGGCTCAACTCTGACCAATCAAATGCTTGGGAACACACTCAGACTACTAAAACGCTTTATAACCTCGGAGCCAGGCAAAAGGAAAAGGTTAAAGGAAACTAAAGCAAACGAGGTCCATAGCATGGTGAAAACAAATGAATTTGATTTATTAATCCTTTTGGTACCGAAGTCGCATAAAGTCGACTTTGTAAACAGTTTTGATCCTGATCAGACGCCGCGTACCTCGGCGTCGGATCAGGTTCAAAACTGTTTATCACCCGTCTCGATATATCATATGTTATACTCTCTTAAATCTAACTTTGAAATGATCCTACAGTCAACAATATTGAAGCAGACGAAAAGATAACGGTGTTGGTTTAAAAAAACTCACATTTAATTTGGCGCCTAAAGGGTTAAAGTGTGAGTGGCAACCAGTGGGGGTGGGTGGGGACGGGGTAGAGTTACAGTGGAGAATGTGTTATTCTTTCCCAATAAACGCGTTTACGCTAAAACTATTATTTGCAGTGCAAACAGTTAGTAGCCAGATCAGACGCCGGGTAACCCGGCGTCTGATCAGGCTCCAAACTGTTTGCCACTCAGATAAAAAATAATTGTAAGAAATGTCTAAAATTGACGTTTTCTACGTTTTAGTGTTTTGCGTTTCGTTTGCGTTTAAACGGGAAAGGATAACGTTTTCTCCACTGTAGAATACACCAACTGACCAAACTGGCAGAGTGGTAAGACTTCAACAAAACGTGGCAGACTAATACAATGGAGAAGACGTTATTCTTTCCCGTTTAAACGCAAACGCAACTCAAACACATTGTAATAAAATGTGAAAAAGTATAACATTGGGACAATTCGTGCTATTTATTTAACCTGACTAGGTGCCAGATTACTCAGGCTTCAATCAGTTTGGTTTTAATATTAATACTGTTCTACAATATTCTTTAACAATGCAATTTTCTAGATTTTACACTATATTGCTTTAGCGTTTCCTTTCGTTTAAACGGGAAATAATACGTATTACAGTGCCCCCTCTCTACAATGACACCCAATTGGAGACACACACTGTGTGTGTGTGTGTGTGTGTGTTGTTCGGAGGGAGTCGTTGAAGAGAGGGATAATTAAGATTAGGCTTGCATTTGCAAACAGCTTGAATCCAGATCAGATGCCGCGTAACGCGGCGTCTGGTCTGGATTTAAGCTGTTTGTCACTCGTCATGATATTGTTTCTATCAAAATGTCCACTTATATGGAACTTTGAGAAAACACAGCAGACGACAATTTTAAGCAGACGATATTGTCGCAGTAAAAGCGTTAGACATAGTTGTCCTGTTAGGGGAACTGTGGCAATGGTCGTTGTAAGGAGGGAGACGTTGTTGGGAGGGCCGTTGTAGGGAGGGAGCACTGTAATAAAACATTGCAAAGAATAACGTTTTCTCAACTGTACATGTACCATCGCATGTGGACCAAATAACAACCAGCACCAATAAGCGCCCGCATACTTCACTTACATGCAGCAATTGTCTGATTTTATGCTTGTGAACAAATAAACGACCTAAATTCAGTTACTATACTTCTTTTCTCATCGTTATTTCAAGATTAGCGAGTGGAAATAAGATTGCTAAGCCTCTTTAATAACCTAATTTTACATGTAACATTAGCCGTGTAATGAAATAAATGCACACATTGGAAACGCCTTTAATTCTTGTACATACGACAAGGGAGAAAATGGTATTCTTTCCCGTTTAAACGCAAACGAAACGCAAACACATTTGCACTAAAATGCATTTCTCGACCTATTTTAATCAAACAGTTTTGAGCCTAGTCAGACGCCGTGTTTCCTGGCTACAAACTGTTTGCAATACAGTGGAGAAAACGTTATTCTTTCCTGTTTAAACGCAAACGCAAAGCACTAAAGCATAGAAAATCTCATTTTTTTAGATATTTCTTACAATTCATTTTAATCTGAGTGGCAAACAGTTTGGAGCCTGGTCAGACGCCGGGTTACCCGGCGTCTGATCTTGCTCCAAACTGTTTGCAATTGGAAATAATAGATTTAGCGTAAACGCGTGTATTGGGGAAAGAATAACGTTTTCTCCACTGTAGAAATAATATAGTTTCTGAGTGGCAAACAGTTTGGAGCCTGATCAGACGCCGGGTTACCCGGCGTCTGATCTTGCTCCAAACTGTTTGCAATGGAAATAATAGATTTAGCGTAAATACGGGTATTGGGGAAAGAATAACGTTTTCTCCACTATACATAATGATATGTCTACCATATTCAAATTCAATTGCATATATAAAAAGTTAAAGTGAATACATGTAAGACGTTATTCTTTCCCAAAAAACGTGTTTACGCTAAAATTGTATTTCCATTGCACACAGTTTGGAGTCAGCTCACATGCCGGGTAACCCGGCGTCTGATCTGGCTCCAAACTGTTTGCCACTCAGATTAAAATAAATAGTGAGAATTGTCAGAGTTAACGCGACTTAAGGCAATGCGTTTGGGTTTCGTTTGCGTTTAACGGGAAATAGTTAACGTCTTCTCTTCTGTAACACCTTCAGTGTCAATCTCGACAACAATAAGTTTTTCAAACAGGGTGAATCCAGATCAAATTGCGATAATTGTGCATGTGTGTGGTTAAAGTTGTTTATTCTAGATGGTTCGTAAGAAACTGTCATTTTAGCTGCTGTTAGGGCAGTAAAAGGAGTGTGCAACGTGTTACAGTGGGGAAAACGTTATTCTTTCCCAATAAACGCGTTTACGCTAAAACTATGACTTCTCTTGCAAACAATTTGGAGCCAGATCAGACGCCGGGTAACCCGGCGTCTGATCAAGCTCCAAACTGTTTGTCACCAAGATAAACATGAATTATCAGAGTTGTCCAAAAATTGTACTTTTCTGCGTTTTAGTGTTTTGCGTTTGCGTTTCGTCTCGTTTAAACGGGACAGAATAACGTTTTCTCTACTGTACATAGTTTACGACTATTCATACTAATTCAGCTTTTTCAATCCCTCTGTGCTATCTAACATCTACAAATGAAACATGTACCACTATATGCAAAACTAAGTGTTGGTAGAGGAAGATATTTCTTTAGGAGGTTTTGCTGCGTTATAGTGTCTGTTTCAAAACTTTCATTAGGCAGTTGTCAGTACAATTCGTAGAACTCGTATACCAACATTTCCTATCTTAGCGTTGATCTAGATCCGCGTTATCATAATGGTACAGTATATATACTTGTATATAGAAACATCGTTATTCCTTCCCGTTTAAATGAACTGCAATCCAGTGAAACGTAGAAAATGACATATTTTTGGCCATTCTGGCCATTCATTTTAATATGAGTGACAAACAGTTTGGAGCCTAATCAGACGCCGGGTTACCCGGCGTCTGATCTGGCCCAAAACTGTTTGCACTGGAAATAATAGTTTAGCATACACGCGTTTTTTAGGGAAAAACGTCTCCTCTGTTGCGTTGTAAATCTCCAAGTTACCCGATGCCTTATCTGTTTGAAACACTCTTCACAAAATCGCCCATAGCATGCGTACGTGGATTTAGATTGAACTTGGCTCCATTAAGCGAGAAGGCGAAGACTTAACAAGTATGCATCTGCTGCATAATCCTCACATTTAAAACTATTCAAAGCTGGCATAGTCACGCCATGCTACGTAACATATACAAACAATATACATAATTATGTATGCTAAACTCACTCTTGGTCGTGGAAGACATTTCTTCGAAATTTTAAACTTGTTTCTTCTTCCATAGCGTATGCTAAATACGGACGTCATCTGCAGTATTTGATATTAAGCACCATGGCACTTGGTAGTTTTAATCTGATAGTACATGTATCACGGGGGTCAACTACGTATTATCATCAAAATGTGTAAACGGGAAAGAAAAACGTTTTCTCCTCTGTACGAAGTCAGTGTATATATACTATATAGTGAGAAATGTTTTGCTACGAAAACAAAGTTGCCTTCGTGGGAATACAAATACAGTGTATGTTATACATTGTAATACAGTGGAGAATCTGTTATTCTTTCCCGTTTAAACGCAAACGTACGCAAACGCAAAGCACTAAAACGTAGAAAAGAACAACTTTTGGACAATTCTGATATTTCATGTTTATCTTGGTGGCAAACAGTTTGGAGCCTGATCAGACGCCGGGTTACCCGGCGTCTGATCTGGCTCCAAACTGTTTGCACTGCAAATAATAGTTTTAGCGTAAACGCGTTTATTGGGAAAGAATAACGATACCAATATAAGTTGTCGTAGCAAAACATTTGATCGTCCATGTAATGCCTAGTTAGTCCCATTAGTTAGCTCCGATGTTATAAAGCGTTTTCGTTGAGTCGGAGAGTTTTCCCAAGCATTTGATTGGTCAGATTTGAGCCTAGTCTCAAATCTGACCAATCAAATTTATGCTTGGGAACGAGTTTAGACTCAAGTCAAAAGTTTTATAACTTCGGAGCCAGGTCAGACACCGGAACTGATCATGCTCCAAATTGTTTGACACTAAAGTAAGAACTAAATTGTCATAATTTTCAAAACGCTGAGCACAACCTTTTATATTTAGAATACGGGTAAGTTCGACTTAAACAGGTTCGAATTATCGCGATTTGCCATTACATGGTGCATGTGTATCGTTTGTGTAACAGTTTTCTTAAATCGTCATTGTGTGCTTTACAGTGTATTTAAGACGTATTCTTTCCAAATAAACACGTTTGTATACGCTCAAACTATGTTTTCCATTGCAAACAGTTTGGAACCAGATAAGACGCCGGGTAACCTCAAAACTGTTCGCCACTCAGATTAACTCTTTCCTCCCTGAATCTTAAAATGAACAATTCCAGTTTCGATTTTAGTCTAGTCCATTTCTGCCTTTTAAGGGTTGTTTTTGTCAATGTTTGGCATTGTGACAAACAGTGAAGCCCAGATCAGAGGGCTCCGAAAGGAGCCCTCTGATCTGGGTCTTCACTGTTTGCATAGGACACATGTACTATTCACATGTACACTGTTTGAAAAGGACGCCTATATGCGGGACTAGGGTTCAAAGAGTTAAGATGAATAGGCAGAATTGCCAAAAATGTGTCATTTTCTACACTGTTTTGCAATGCGTTTGCGTTTCGTATGCGTTTTAAATAGAATGGATAACGTCTTCTCCTCTTTATATGTAATGTGCTACAATTTGACCGTACTATAATGGACACGTGCATACAAGAGATTATGCTTAGGTAGCTGAGAAAGCACAGAATAAGCAATCAGTTGCATTAATTTCGCATTTTATCCCTTCAATGCCTATTACAGTGGAGAAAACGTTATTCTTTCCCAATAAACGCGTTTACGCTAAAACTATTATTTGCAGTGCAAACAGTTTGGAGCCAGATCAGACGCCGGGTAACCCGGCGTCTGATCAGGCTCCAAACTGTTTGCCACCAAGATAAACATGAATTATCAGAATTGTCCAAAAGTTGTACTTTTCTACGTTTTAGTGCTATAGTGCGTTTGCGTACGTTTGCGTTTAAACGGGAAAGAATAACGTTTTTTCCACTGTACCACAATACTAATGTTTATTATTTACAATCAGTTTGGATCCTGATCAGACGCCGTGCCACGCGGTGTCTGATCAGGATCCAATGATTATTTGACAGTCATTAAGATATAACTCAGAATTTAAATTTGATATAGATAAAAGCAGATGACTACTGTTTAATGCAGATGACGTCATGGCAGTGGTGCGGTTAAGACAGTTCTCGTCCACAATATTATCACGATCATGCCATGCCATTTGAAACGCAATACAACCTGTAGAGTTGATCTTGGTTAAGTACATGTAAGGCAGTCAAGTCTACACAGTACACAGTTTATTATCATTTGCTGTCGTCTAGCAAAGCTAACACATTCAACCCTAGCGACGAGTAAACTCGTCATTTACAAACAGTGTAACTGTAAATATTACACTTTCCCATGCAAACAGTGTATACCCTATTCAGAGGGCTCCTTAAGGAGCCTCTGATCAGGGTCTACACTGTTTGTCATTTTAAAATATATTGCTAAAATCAACCCTTAATAGTAAAAAATGGACTAGACTTATGTTAAGATTGGAATTGTTCAATAAATATTTCAGAGGTGAATGAGTTAATCACTAGTAGTACAGGGTATGTTTCGATTGCCAATATTCCCGGAATACAGTAAAACCTCTCTAAACCGGAACCTCTATATACCGGAATTCTCTCTAAACCGGACAAAAACTTTGACCCCGTTTCCCACCCATTTTTTCGCCTTTGATTTATTCCTTCACTGAAGAAAATACATTTATGACTGACATATATCATCAGAAATATTTTCTATATTCTAGAAGATGATAGCTTAAAGCAGGTTGAAAGTAAAGCAGAATGCGCCTTAAGGCGCATTCTGCTTTACTTTCAATCTGCTTTAAGTGGTCAGCTGCCTTCCATACTAGAAACAAGCTATGGGTTAAAACCCCGCTAAACCGGAAACCCCTCTAAACCGGATGTTTTTGTTGTCCCCACACATGTCCGATTTAGAGGGGTTTCACTGTAATCTTTAAAGCAGTCCAATACTTCAGTGTCAAATCAATGCCCTGAACAAATAATTTACCTCAATTATTTGAAACATCGTTTGTCTTCTAGACTGAAATTGACAGACTTAGAGAAAGGGATGTAACTTCATTACTGCTGGAAATAAAATATGTGAAGAGTAGTCTCTTTAAAAGCGCTAGTAGAGGAAAAAAATATCATTTCCCGTTTAAACGCAAACGAAACGCAAACACACTGCAAATTTTTTTTGAAAATCGCATTTTTTTTTTACAATTTTGGCTAGTCATGTCTGAGAACAACGCATTTTGGTGCCAGATCAGAACTCGGATCACCCGGCGTCTGATCTGGCTGTCAAGACGTTCGGTTACCCTAACCCTAATGCTAGAGCCCAAAGCTTGATGTGTGTTTTATCGGGCGTTCTATGAGGCGACAGTGTCTTTAGCCGGACACTAGTTATGGCATGAACACAATATACAGACTATATGAAATATATGAGAATTTTCCTTTGGCTATCTTGCCTGATGATTGAGCACGAAACTACATAAAAAACTATATAAAATGGATGAAACTAACTAAAAGTGGATGAGCTACTTTGCCTACAAAACCAAAACTAAATAATATTCCCGAACTCACTGACTGTTTGAGCACGGTACAGGCTGTGCTGTTTAACTGATGTATGCTCAGCGTTATTTCTGCTGAGCTACAATATGATGAACTGATGCTAAGCGATATTGCTCGGCGTTGGTGTAGCTGATGATGAACCGTGTCACCAGCGCTAGTCTCAAGAAGACTGCTCGGCGTTGTTGAACCTGTGATGAGATATAGTCTCGAACAAATTGCTCAGCGTTGTCCCTGCTGAACTATCAAACCTTGTTCCACTACAGTTCTATAACGTCAATGTTCCAGCTTGTCATGGAACCGCTATGGCGTATCGTCGATCTGTATCAAACCTTCACTCTTTAATAATACGTGTAACTGTTTTCGGTCCCAGGCATATCTCAATGATCTGAAAGCAACGTACTAGCGAGCTATCATCAAAAGTAAGCTATCCCGTTAATAGCTTGTGGAGAGAGTTGTCGTGTGAACGAATTAGCAATCTCTCTGTGTTCAATATCTCTAGAGGTTATATTCACCGACCGTCTAACATTGAATAGTTCTTTCAATATGCATAAATTAGTCTAAATAGATGATTATTCCTAATAATTAAGAAAATGCCAACTTTTACTTTTACACCAGCAAGTTATAAACTTTGGTTATGTTTAAAATGACCAGTACAGAAAAATAATGACTTTAAAGCTTATTTGAGAGAAAATACACAAAATTCAGTTTTTGGTATACAGTCAGCATAAAGCGTAGACAATTATATTAGGCAAAGAAAAAAAACGTACGATGTGCGTTATCTTCGCACTGTCTCTATATAAATCAACTGGTAATATACACATATGTTTAAGAGGCTTAACATGTTAATAGCTACACAAAGATTATTTCTGACACTGGCACCACACTTTTTGCAATGGAAATATTGTAGGCAAACGCGTTTATAAATCGTAAGGTTATAAAACTTTTGAATTGAGTCTAATAACGTTCTCAAGCATTTGCTTGTACAGATTTGAGCCAATTAAGGCTTTAATCTGACCGATCAAATGCTTATGTACGACCGTCAGACTCAATTCGAAAGCCTATAAGCACTCCGAAATGCCCCCCCCCCCCCCCCCCGCATAGTAAGGCGGTGGAATGGTTCAATTGTATTGAAGATGTTATCAAGCTGCCAAACTCGTTAATAAGAAGTATCTGTCTGTCTGTGTTTCTCTCTATATATCCTTGCTTCTTGTCATTTCGCCACTTCTTGTCAATTCGCCACCTAAGCAAAACTTGGAATTCCGTCACGAGCAGGCTACTGAGGATGTCCGAAAACTACAGAAGATATCCGAATACTGGGCCAGTTTAACAACAGAAGATTTCAAGCGCAGAAAATGCGAAAGAATCAGGTAAAATAACAATAATTCATAAAAAGTTTCAAATCAAAGGACATGTTGGTAATTTTAACTCTATATGCCCGTTGTTACTTTTCATTGTAAAGTTGTAAAAGATATTATTTACTTTTAAAAAATTAAATATTTCAAAATCATTAAACAATGTTCAAATGTCATGAAACAAACTATAACATACTGCCAGAGCCTACATTGACCTAATTATCGAACGACCAATCAGAGGTGGCGAATTGACAAGAAAGCATCCCGGTGATCCAGAGCAATGACCTCGTTCAAAAATGGTACAGTAATTTACATTTGTACTTATTTCACAAGTTTTATTTGTATATATTCGTGTTATTGAAAGTTCAGTCCAGAATTAGATCCGTGAAAAAGTAAGAAAAGTTACACCAGAAAGCGCATGCGCGAAAAATATAGCTAAGGGTGGCGAAAACACAGGTAAACAGGCTATAATTAGGTCAATGTAGGCTCTGGCAGTATGTTATAGTTTGTTTCATGAAATTTGAACATTGTTTAATGATTTTGAAATATTTAATGTTTTAAAAGTAAATAATATCTTTTACAACTTTACAATAAAAAGTAACAACGGGCATATAGAGTTAAAATTACCAACATGTCCTTTGATTTGAAACTTTTTATGAATTATTGTTATTTTACCTGATTCTTTCGCATTTTCTGCGCTTGAAATCTTCTGTTGTTAAACTGGCCCAGTATTCGGATATCCTCTAGTTTTCGGACATCCTCGGTAGCCTGCTCGTGACGGAATTCCAAGTTTTGCTTAGGTGGCGAATTGACAAGAAGTGGCGAAATGACAAGAAGCAAGGATCTCTCTCTCTCTCTCTGTAGGCCTCTCGATCTCTGTCGATCTCTCGATCTCCTTGTCTCTCGCTCTCTATCTGTCTCTGTCTCTTTCTCAATCTCTCCCTTTTTAAAGTACAGAGCATGGATTAACACACAAATAGGCTTTTATGCCTTTAATTTATTTCCCAACTGAGGAAATAGTTCCAATTTATAGTACAGTTATGAATACGTACATGTATGGTAAAACTATTTTCTTTTAGATGGTAGATCTAGCTTAAAAGATTGTTGAAAGTAAAGCAGAATACGCTAAAATACAACGCGTTCTGCTTTATTTCAAAACTGAAGTTCGACAACTCTAAATTATTTTTTTGACTGAAATGGATTAAGAGTGATTTCCCTTTAAAAATGGAGGCTTGGTGACAACCTGGAAATTGATTTAGCAAAATAACTGACACAATGATGTAAATGCAGAAGAAATGGACCTGAAGAATAAATTGAAATCTCTAATTAAGAAGCAGGTAAATACATTACAGGTAGTAGCAGTCAAACTATTGACAGCACCCGTCAGTTAACTAAATAATCGGTTTTGTTCGGTGCTGACTGTCTGAAAATTAAAAAAAATAACACCTATGTTCAAGGCTCATTCAACCCTATCGACGAAAATACTCGTCAGAAACCAGAGACCATACCTACGTGTATGGTCTCTGTCAGAAACTAACAGCGTACGTGTTTAAAATACGCTTGAAATGTGCAAACAGTGCAGATCCTGATCAGGACATCTGATTTGGGTCTGCACTGTTTATCATTTTGCAATAAAATTAAAAACAAACCCAAGTTACCTGTTAATTGAAGTCTCAGGGGTGAATGAGTTCACACTTGGATGGCTTAGCACAATTTCATTGACAATGATACGACTAGCCTAGGCTGGTAAGGCTTCAAATAAGATAAAAGTGAAGGAGAGATTTCAGAATTACAGCCATCACACTTGAAGTTGACATCAGTCACATGTATGTCTTTACACACAGGCTCTGTATTACAATTTACCAAAACTAAAATCTTTATTTCTGCATTAAACCCTATGGTGTGTCACTACCCATTAGAGTTGTCTCTTTGAGATGATTCTTATGAGTAGTGACACCATAGGAAGAGCAAACAAATGTTGGATTTGTACAGTTTACTCCCCCCATAATCTGGAACCCTCATACAGCATAAATCAAATGAGTTTTCTTCTTGAAATCTCATGGTAATAGCGTTTATTTTATTCTATGCATCCACTGAAGCATTAGGACTGCAACGGTTCACCGAATTTCGGTTATTTTCGGTTTGTTTGTCTCGGTTCGAGTTTCGGGTCGGCACCGCAAATTTTCGGTTCGGTGCGCCGATGTATGGTAAATTATACTAGACCGCTAACTTACAAATCAGCGTGCAGTCTGCGTGTATATTTTTGATGGTGAGACGTTCCAAAATGTAAGGTTAAATCACAGTTCTAACCTTTTCATCTTGCAGTAATTTAAATAGCTCGCTTCTCGTCCGTCTCATTCTTTTCATATATCTGCTATTTATAATTCCGGGAAACCCACCACTTAAAGCATGCGCACAATTAATAGCCTGGCCTCAAAGGTTGAAAGTCGAATCGGCAATGTAAATTAAACTCAAATATTAATAATTTTTTCAGTAAAATAATAATATAATTGGAGCCGAGTAGTTCTTCTAGCGCTTATAAATAGAAGGCTGATGAGGCAGTTACGGAAGACCAGCCAGAATGACAAACAAAATAGGCCGAAAGCTTAGTTACGAAACTTCAATGAAAAACAGGTCGGGACGAACCACGCCTTAAATTCGCTACAATCTGTCCTAAAATGGTAGAAAGAAATGCACATAAAATTATAGATGACAGTGATAGCGTTTTCGAAAAATTGTGTATTGTCTGCATAGACATGTGCCAGTAAATGAGAATTATTTTCAGGTTGATTTTATCAAGTTCTTATCCTATACCCGAACCGAAATACTCGAAACCCGAAGGGGTCTAGTCGAACCCGAACCGTGACGTACCTGAACCGTTGCAGCCCTATGAAGCATTGTGTATACTATAACTTTCTTAGCATTCCCATATGGGGCATATCCCTTTCTCACATTGTTTTAATGGTATCAGGGACATAGATGAGGTTGATTTTTTTAACCTTTTCTCTCGACTTTATCCACCAACCCTAAGTTGTGACAATGCCATAGGATCTTCTTGTAGGGATGATTCTGTTGAGTAGTCACAACTTTTGGCCTGTGGAATAACATCAAGTTTAGTGAAGGAATAACAAAGTTAGTATTAGGAATATTCACCTTGTGTTGGGCTGTGAGTGTTCATACATCTGGCATAGTTATCATGGCATCTTGCAAAAATTATGTTATGTTTTATTAGCCAAGTTATGTTTTGTTAGCAATACATTGCAGAGTTATGCATTGTGGACTTCAGTTACACAGTTTTATTAATTTTAAACACAAATATAATTATGTTGTTGTTTTTAATCCATCTGTTATACATGCATGTAAGGTGATGTTTCAGTTTCTTTGAAATACTGCCACGTGATCTCAGTGATGGCAGGTATGAACAGAGTTGTATACTTCGGGATGTTGGTAAGTATAGGTGTAAAAAGAGAATCCTCTGTAAAATCAATATGTGACTGTGACTGTTTTAAATGCTGTAAAATTTTCATTTGTAAGGGAATGGGTATTTATTTAAACTCTAAACTTACACCAGGGCTCCAAATAAGAGGGAGTAAACTTCGCAAATCCAACATTTTCTCACTTATTAAAGCACCAAATTCTATGGTGTTACTACTTCGAGACGATTCTAATGAGTGGTGACACCATAGGGTTTAAAGCAGAAATAAAGATTTTAGTTTTTGTAATACTCCCCTTATCTGGATCCCTATTACACTCAGTTTGGATTCAGATCAGACATTGAGTTACCATATTTATTGATAAATTCATAATAATTCTTGATATAAGTTACAATGTAAAGTGTTCTTTAAAGTTTTAGCACAGGGTAGAGCAATCCTTAGGTTAGGAAGAAAGGCTCTTCTGTTGAGTAAACCTTTCTCCCATATAGTGTGTTTACAATGAACCTTTAATACAGGTGGTTGCTTAACCCATTACCCCATAATGCACCTTTTTGCGCCTCTATTTTATTTCTCCCCTGAAGAAAAAAATACAATTTTTTACATTCATGAGTAAGTATGATGGCTTAAAACAGGCTGAAAGTAAAGTAGAATGCGCCTTTACTTTCAACCTGTTTTAAGTGGTAACAAGACTTCAAAACTAGAAACTATGGGGTAATGGGTTAAAGAACACACAGTAAAACAGAATGCTCCTGAAGTAGACTTCTGCTTTACCTTCAGCCTGCTTTGTTTTTAAAGTATCTACCTTTAGGAAAATTTACCCAATTAATGGCTCTCATTTACAGGACATGATCGATAAACACATGAAAATGTATGTCTATGAGGGATATAGATAAAGCTGTGTCAAGTTGCATTAATAAATACACCCTTTGAAAGACTTAACCCCCCCCCCCCCCCCCCATAAATCGCTGCTTAACTACTTTAATTTACCATCCTTTGAAGAAAATTGTTCCACTTGATACAGTCATGGGTATGAAGTTATGAACCATAAGAAATAGTTTCTATAACCTAGCAGATGGTAGCTTAAAGCAGCCTGAAAGTATTTAGCAGAATGCACCTCCAGGTGCATTCTGCTATACTTTCAATCCTCTTTAAGTGGTCACCTGTGTTCTAAACCAGAAACAGAGTGAGACTATGGGGTAATGGGTTAAAAATGGGAAAAGTAGATATAGGGTTAGAGTAAGATGGGCAGAGGTTATTGTCATATTTAAAGATTACAGAGGATTCTCTTTAAGCTGGCGTACAGTGAAAGGTGGTCACTATTGTTTTGTTTTCTCTTCTTTAGCTGCCCTTAATTTTTCACAGGCACAGATCTGGCTTCACAGTAAAACTAGTATGAAGTGACCATTCATAAGAAGATGCATGGACAGACTGTCTTTATTACATATCACAGCTTAACTGACTTTGAACCCTAGTCACGTATTTAAGCATCCTTTGCAAACAGTGTACCTGTGAGGAGTACACTTGTGCTATGAAAACAGTGTAGACCCTGAGGGAGCCCTCTGATCAAGATCTACACTGTTTGTTATTTTGACTTTTATTGTAAAATTCAACCCTGAAAAGTGAAAAATGGACTTAACTAAATTGAAAACTAAAATTGCCCATTTGAGGTTTTAGGGAGGAAAGGGTTAATGATAAGGAAGTTGACCAGAAAGCTTACTTGAAGTGCTGTCTGCTTTCATTTGTCCTGCACTGAAAAATCCTTTCCTTCCTTCTATAAAGCTTAGTTAAGGTTTTTTAGACAGGTGATTTCTTTCAGTAGATATACTTGTGAAGCAGAACTGGCTCCGGGGTTATAAAGCGTTTCAGTTGAGTCTGAGTGTGTTCCTAAGCATTTGATTGGTCAGATTTGAGCCTAGACTCGTGTCAAAAGCTTCATAACCTCCGAGCCTGTCCTATAAAGGTGATTTCTGCTTTCTGCCTTCAGCCTGCTTTGATAATGTTAGGAAGATTACACTTGCCCTACGCAAACAGTGTTGACCAAGATCAGAAGAGTTCCTAAAGGACCCCTCTGATCACGGTCTTTACTGTTCAGTTTGTCATAATACAATACATCAACAAAACAACCCTAAATAGTCCAATATGGACGACAGAATTGGAAATACAGTTAAACCCCTCTAAACCGGAACCTCTAAATACCGGAATTCTCTCTAAACCGGACAAAAACATTGGTCCCGTTTCCCACCCATTTTTACGCCTTTGATTTATTCCTTCACTGAAGAAAATACATTTATGAACATATATAATCAGAAATAGTTTCTATATAGTATATTCTAGCAAATGATAGCTTAAAGCAAGTCGAAAGTAAAGCAGAATGTGCCTTAAGGCGCATTCTGCTTTACTTTCAACCAGCTTTAAGTGGTCAGCTACCTTCCATACTAGAAACAAGTTATGTGTTAAAGCCCCTCTAAACCGGAAACCCCTCTAAACCAGATGTTTTTGTTGTCCCCGCACATGTCCAGTTTAGAGGGGTTTCACTACATAGTAATTGTCCATTTGAAGTTTCAGGGAGGAATAAAGGGTTTAGCAATCTGTTATCTTAACCCTTTGAACCCTAGTCCCGCATATTGGCATCCTTTGAAAACAGTGTACATGTGAAAAGTACACTTGTCCTATGCAAACTGTGAAGACCCTGATCAGAGGGCTCCTAGGAGCCCTCTGATCAGGGTCTTCACTGTTTGTCACAATGCCAAACATTGACAAAACCAACCCTTAAAAGTCAGAAATGGACTAGACTTAATGGAAACTGGAATTGTCCATTAAAAGTTTCAGGGAGGAAAGAGTTAAGATATGTCCATGATTCTTCATTGAATGGTTGCACATCAGTTTTGACTGTTTGTAGTTTTAATCCCTTTTAATGCTGGATTTGAAGTGTTTAGAGATATTAAAAGTTTTGTGTCACCATGACAAAAAAGTGAATGTGGGGGTAGGGTATCACTTTATTGGCAAATGACAACACCCTCAAATATCTGCGTTCAGCTTATTTAAACATTAGCTTTTGAAATTTAGGCTGTTTAGGTTAGCCATGCATTTGATAATGGTATAATATGGTGTTTGATGATATTTGGCAAGTTCAGTCTTATGGGGTTTACCGTGGATACTGTCAGGTTAAACTCTGAAAATATGTAATTTAAAAAATTTTTTTTTTTAGTTTTCTCATGTTTAGGACTTAATTTATTTTGCTGAAATTTCCATTTTTCTGAGTGTTAGGTGTTTTTTTTTTAGCTGTGGCTAATGTCAAATGTATCAAGTCTGATAGTGTGGACTGATGGGAATTAAATTCTACAGAATTTATAAAGTGGCTTATTAACTGGATTAGGACTAAGGAAGAAGTGTTTGGTACTTACAATAGTATTTAACCCATTACCCCATAAATACGCCTTTCTACGCCTCTTAATTATTCATCCACAGAAGAAAATAGTCCCATTTTAACAAGTCATAAATATGTATCATGAGAAACATTTTCTTTATCCTAGCAGATGGTAGCTTAAAGCAGGTTGAAAGTAAAGCAGAATGCGCCCTAGGGCACATTCTGCTTTATTTTCAACCTGCTTTAAGCTACCATCTGCTAAAATATAGATAATAGTTCCTATCATACACATTCATAACTGTATAAATTGGAAATATTGTGCTCAGAAGAGAAATAAATGAAAGGCGTAAAAAGGCGTATTTATGGGGTAATGGGCTAAAGCAGGTGGAAGGTAAAACATAATGCTCCTTGAGGTGTATGTTGCTTTACCTTTATCCTGCTTTAATCTACAATCTGCTAGTATATGTATAGAAACTATTTTTTACGGTGCATATTTATGAAGGTATAAAGTTGAACTAGAGACGATTCTAATGAGTAGTACCACCATAGGATTTTATGCTGAAATAAGTGAGAACATGTGTGATTTGTGCAGATTACTCCCTGTTATCTGGAGCCCTGCTGGTACAATTCTAACCAGAATTTGCAACAGTGTGAAAGTGTTTAAACGATGATCGATTATTTCCGATGATTGATCGAAAGTGCTCTTTCGATAGCTAATCGAATATAAAATCAAATAATTGATTAATTGAAATAAATTTTTTCCCATTATATTCTATGTGAAACAGCTAGATATTGTTTCTGATATAAAATGTATGCACTCATTTTACTACATTTTAGTGTACATGTATATTAATCTTCAGATGCAATTGCAATAATAAAAAAAAATCTGATTTTTTTTATTGTCAATATTAACATTTTCATCACTAATTTTATACTCAAAATTTAGATATCTCATTTCGATTGTATAATCGATGATTAATCGAAGTGGTCTGTCCGATTATATCCGATGATCGATTATGAAAATCAGCCAATTATGAAACACTACTCCCTCTTATCTGGAGCCTTGCTGGTGCAATTCTAACCAGAAATTGCAACAGCTTGAATGTAGATCATGCATAGACTAACCAAGCCTCTGATCACACAAACTCACTATCTTAGTTTAGCGTCTGTGTTCCCTTCGTCAGGGGTTCTAATCATGATCCAAATTTGCACATTTGCATCTCGATTTCTTTATAATAGTTAAAGTGGAGAAAACATTATTCTTTCACGTTTAAACACAAACGTAAGCAAACGCATAGTGCTAAAATGTAGAAAAGTACAACTTTTGGACAATTCTGATAATTCATGTTTGTTTATCTTGGTTGCAAACAGTTTCGAGCCTGATCAGATGCCGGGTTACCCGGCATCTGATCTGGCTCAAAACTGTTTGCATAGGAAATGATAGTTTTAGCGTAAACACGTTTATTGGGAAAGAATAACAGTTTCTTTACCAGTAGAAAGACACTGAAGTTAGATTTTGAAACAAAAATTATTAAATATGTAGCAGATCAGATTGATGCAGATTATATATATTAACTGCCTAAGAAAGATTATTTGAATATCAGTTATACTATTAGTAGCTAAGTGAACAGTTTCCATTGTGATCTGATCTGGGCATCTCATGTCAACCAGCGGATATATCCAACATTAAAAGGTGTTTATCTATACTATAGTGTGGTAGTTAGTTACAATTATTAACATGTCATAGTGGTAAAAATGTTTTTCTTTCCCTGTACATAATGAAATAAAAAGAGAACACAACGCAAAAAATTGAAGAAAAGTGACAGTTTTTTGAAAATGCTCAAGATTTTATTTTTGAGTGTAAAAACATTACGAGTCAAATGAGATGCCAAGTACAAATATACCAGTTGTCTGATCAGGTTCAAAAATGTTTACAGCTTTAGCCCAGTGACCCTAGTGATGTATATATGATTATATGAGTTTTACAAACAATGTACATGTGCAGAGTATACACCTGTTTTTCGCAAACAGCATAGACTCAGATCATAGGTATCCTACCGGAACATTCTGATCATGGTCAGTGTCAGTCTTGTTTATAATTTTGCAACATATACAGTGGAGAATGTGTTATTCTTTCCCGTTTAAACGCATTAGCGTACGCAAACGCAAAGCGCTAAAACGTAGAAAAGAACAATTTTTGGACAATTCTGATATTTCATGTTTATCTTGGTGGCAAACAGTTTGGAGCCTGATCAGACGCCGGGTTACCCGGCGTCTGATCTGGCTCCAAACTGTTTGCACTGCAAATAATAGTTTTAGCGTAAACGCATTTATTGGGAAAGAATAACACATTCTCCACTGTAGCAAAAAAACAAAATTTTATATACGGAAGTCATAAAATACAGTAGGCTAAATTCTAGACTTAACCCTTTACCCGATAGCCTGTTTTGAGTTTTTGTAAATAGGTGACTACTTAAAGCAGGTTGAAAGTAAAGCAGAATGCGCCTTATGGCGCATTCTGCCATGCTTTCAGCTTGCTTTAAGCCACCACCTGTTAGAATAAAGAAAACATTCTTTATTACACGTATTCATGACTGTATAAATTGGAACTATTTTCTTCGGCGGAGGAATAAATTGAATGCGCTAAAAGGCGCTTCTATGGGGAAAAGGGTTAAGATGTCCAGTTTCAGGGGGCCGTTTCATAAAACTTCGTACGACAAATGTTGTCGTAAGTCATATTATAAAAGTCTCAATAATTATTTATTTCTCCATCTAATCCTGTCTTGTGACATCTTTTTGGAATCGTCTTTAAAAGACGATTCCAAAAAGGTGTCACAAGACAGGATTAGACGGAGAAATCAGAAATTAAAAGTATTTTAAAGATTAGACTTACGATCGTTTTTGTCGTAAGAAGTTTTATGAAACGGGCCCCAGGTGTGAATGGGTATACAATAGTACAGCAGTGGGAAAGAAAAATGTTCTACCCATTTTTTTAATTGGAGAGTGTGTTTTACTTTTGGTTTCCATCTATTCCACCCATCAATCAAAGGACTGTTGAGTTCTTCCATCTTTCAATCATTCTAACTTGTGAAAGTACTGAACATCAGGGGTCTTTGTAAACCAATATATGTTCATCCATGGTGAATGCAGTATACAGTGGAGAAAACGTTATTCTTTCCTGTTAAAATAAACGCAAACGTATGCAAACGCAAAACACTAAAACGTAGAAAATAACAATTGTTTGACATTTCTCACTTTTTATTTTAATCTGAGTGGCAAACTGTTTGGAGCCTGATCAGACGCCTGGTAACCCGGCGTCTGATCTGGTTCCAAACTGTTTGCAATGGAAAAATAGTTTTAGTGTAAACGCGTTTATTGAAAAAGAATAACGTTTTCTCCACTGTATCCAGTGATGAGGAATTGGGAACTCAATTCATGACAGTGCTAGGACAGAAAGCTCATACAAGAGCTTTCTGCCTAACTTTTGCCTTTGTGCATTACACTGAAATGAGTGGAACCTGTCTGAAAGACAAAAACTTGGAATTTCTGTGAGAGTTGCTTGAGAGAGGTTTTCACTATTATAGTATAGCTGCATGTAAAAATTAAATGGTTTAATTCTTTCCTCCCTGAAACTTAAAATAGACAATTCCAGTTCCAAATTTATTCTTATCCATTTTAACTATTTAGGGATGTTTTCAACAATATATTGTTATATGACAAATAGTGAAGCCCCAGATCAGAGGGCTCTGTTAGGAGCCCTCTGTTCTGGATCTTCACTGTTTGCATAGAGCATGTGTACTCTTCTCAGGTACCCTGTTTGCAAATGACGCATATATGCATGACTAGGGTTCAAAGGGTTAAAGTGTATTTGTTTAATCTTTATTTATATCTATCAAACCCTATGTTGTGACTAAAAGTTAGTATTGCAGGGCTCCAGATAAGAGGTAGTTTTCTGAACAAATTAAACATTTTCTCACTCATTTTAGCACCAAACCTTATGGTGTTACTACTCATTAGAATCGTCTCGAAGAGACGATTCTGATGAGTAGTGACACCATAAGGTTTAATGCAGGAATAAAGATTTTAGATTTTGAAAAACTACTCTTATCTGGAGCCCTGGTATTGTCTTAAGTTTGAGACAGTTTTAATGAGTTGCCACAGCACTAGTTTGGTTGGAGACAGGTGTTTAGTACTCAAAATGCTCCCCTTTTCTGGAACTATGGATTAACACAGATAGTTTTGTACCCATCACTGTGTGTGTATACCCCGCTCCATGGGCACAACAAACTCCCCTACCCACCTTGGGCAAAATTTTACTGACCCTTACTAATAATGTTAAATAAAAAAGTATAAATTATTGTTATAATTTAGATACACAGGAAAAAAAACATAAATACGGTACACAGAAAAAATTGTCAGTATAATTAAAGTTGGACTAGATTTTAAACTAGTTCAACAACAGGACCTGTTTAAAACGTACTACATGTAATTGCATTTGCAAACAGTGTATACCCAGATCTGATCAGAG
This sequence comes from Gari tellinella, assembly GCA_922989275.2. Taxonomy (NCBI): domain Eukaryota; kingdom Metazoa; phylum Mollusca; class Bivalvia; order Cardiida; family Psammobiidae; genus Gari; species Gari tellinella. Next base: position 12,531,710 of record OV277867.1, on the reverse strand, counting down.
GGCTCCTATATAGGAGCCCTCTGATCAGGGTCTACACTGTTTGCTAATTTTGAGCAGTATTTATTAATCTACACAAATTCCAAGTAGACTGGGTCTGATGATGATGATGTTTTGGTAACTGAAAAGATCCACAAGGGAGTTATACCCAAAAATTATTACTTAGTGTTCAATGAGAAATGTTCACATACAGATCCAATAAGAAAATGCCTCAAATATTTCAAGTTTCACAGGCCTAAGTGATCTTATGCTAAGGTGTGTCTATACTAATTGTCCTTAATCCAAGGCTTGTATTTTCAGCAAACTCTTCCTGATGACTCTGTAAGTTTGTTTATAGGCAGATGATCAACACATAGTATGAGATGCATGATAGGAAAAAGTCTTTCAAACGTTGCAAACAGTACATGTACAGTGGTAAATACGCTATTCCTACCAATTTACGCGTTAATCTATTTGTAAGAAACACATAGTGAACGGTTAACGCCTAACGATTTTAACACGTTTAAACGCATTTAAATAAATGATTATACCAATGCAGTCTAAGGGGTCTGTCGGCTAAGTGATGACCCTTTCATTCGGGCTCTTTTAAACGCCTAAAGAAACGGCTAGGAAACGCATTTAACGAAACGGATAATAAACACGTAAAAAACACTTAAGAAACACAAAAAGTGGGTAGGAATAGCGTATTTACCACTGTAACAAATAATTTACAGATAAAGAACACATAGCACCAGATAAGGGTAGTTTTTCCAAACTAAAATCTTTATTTCTGAATTAAACCCTTTGAGACGATTCTAATGAGTAGTACTTAACACCATAGGATTTGGTGCTGAAATGAGTGAGAAAATGTTTGATTTATTGAAATAACTCCCTCTTATCTTGAGCCCTGAGAACAGTCACAGTGTTGTAGATGCTGCTTCTGACCAGCAGTCCGCTCTACAAAAGGTCGTACACAGAGCTCCAGATAAGGGGGGTATCTCAAAAACTAAAATCTTTATTTCTGCTTTAAACCCTATGGTGTCACTACTCATTAGAATCGTCTCTTCGAGACGATTCTACTGAGTAGTAACACCATAGGATTTGATACTAAAATAAGTGAGAAAAGGTTGGATTTGTGCAGTTTACTCCTGCTTTATCTGGAGCCCTGGTCGTACAACAAGTATTGCTGTGTCTGATTCTAAAATTCTCAATCATTATTTATTTCTCCATCTAATCCTATCTTGTGACATCTCTTTGGAATTATCTTGATAAGATTAGATGGAGATTTGGGAAATTAGATGTATTTTAAAGTTTTGACTAAAATTAACCCATTACCCTGAACAGCCTGTTTCAAGTTTTTAAGATAGTTGACCATTTAAAGCTGGTTGAAAGTAAAGCAGAATGTGCCTTAAGGTACATTCTGCTTTACTTTCAGCCTGCTTTAAGCTATTATCTGCTAGAATATGGAAACTTTTTTTTATGATTCTTATTTGTGACAGCTTAAATTCGAACTATTTTCTTCAGTAGAGGAATAAATTAAAGGCATAAAAAGGCGTATTTATGGGGCAATGGGTTTAGACCGTTTTTGTTGTACAACTTTGATGGAATCAGGAAAGTATATTAGTATTATATAATATGCATTCCTGGTGGAATAGGTTAACCCTTTGAACCCTAGTCCCGCATATAGGCGTGCTTTTCAAACAGTGTACATGTGAATAGTACACATGTCCTATGCAAACAGTGAAGACCCAGATCAGAGGGCTCCGAAAGGAGCCCTCTGATCAGGGTCTTCACTGTTTGTCATCATTCCAAAAATTGACAAAAACAACCCTTAAAAGTCAGAAATGGACTAGACTAAAATCGAAACTGGATTTGTCCATTTAAAGGTTCAGGGAGGAAAGAGTTAAAAGCTGTTTGCAATGTTTCAGTCTTTTTTCTTGTAATACAAAGTTTTGCATAGATATTTTTTTGTAATTATTTTCTTGGCTTTTTTCACCAGCACAGCATTGCCTTCATGTTGTTATATTGTTTTGCCCCTGAAGTGCAATAAAACCTCTTTACAGCTGCCACTTCAAACAAGAAATGACTTGCATTCTTATACAGGGATGGTATAGAGAATGACGTATAGAAAAGATGTTATTCTTTCCCGTTTAACCCAATAACTCATAAGGGATAAACAATTATCAATGCTTATATCAATACAAGCTAGTGAATAAAAGTGTGTCAAAATGAGTTAGTATGAGAATATTGTGCAATATGTCAATATGAGTCCGTATGGCTTAACCCATTATGTATACCTCATAGCTTATTTCTTAAGTTTTGAAGATTATTAGATATATGACCACTTAAAGCAGGTTGAAAGTAAAGCAGAATGCGCCTTAAGGCACATTCTGCTTTACTTTCAGCCTGCTTAAAGCTATTTTCTGCTAGAATATAAAAAATAATCCTCATGATACATATTCATGACTGTATAAACTGGAACTATTTTCTGCTGTGGTGGAATAAATTAAAGGCGTAAGAAGGCATATTTATGGGGTAATGGGTTAATGGGTTAAACACAAACAAAACACAAACGCACTGCAACAACATAATTAGGAAATGACAACTTGTTGGTACCACTCCTGACTTTTCATCTTAATATAATGAGTGGCAAACAGTTTGGAGCCTGTTTAGACGCCAGGTTACCCAGTGTCTGATCTGGCTCCAAACTGTTTGCAATAGAATGATAGTTTTAGTCTAAATGTGTTTACTGAGAAAGAATAACATCTTCTCCACTGTATTTAATGTAGAACAAAGGTAATGCAGAAAGCCAACGATTTTAAGAGACTAGCTAGTCTACTTACATTACTGTTTGCAGTCTTATACAGAGCAACAGATAAGGGTAGTTTTTCAAAACTTAAAATCTTTATTTCTGAATTAAACCCTATGGTGTCACTACTCATTAGAATCGTCTCTATGAGACGATTCTAATGAGTAGTAACACCATAGCCTTAGGATTTGGTGCTGAAATGAGTGAGAAAATGTTGGATTTGTTGAAATAACTACCTCTTATCTGGAGCCCTGCTTATATGAAGGTTTCAATTTAATGATCAGGACAAAAGTAATGCAGAATTTAATGCGCCTACGGTGGAGAAGACGTTATTCTTTCCCAATAAACTTGTTTACATTGAAACTATTATTTCTTTCGCAAACTGTTTGGAGCCAGATCAGACAGCGGGTACATGTTAACAGTTACTCGGCATCTTCCAAAATTCCAAAATGATTGCCACTCAGATTAGAATTGATAGTTAGAAATTTCAAAAACATGTCATTTTCGACATTTTAGTGCATTGCGTTTGTGTTCTTCTCCACTGTTAATGATCATTTCTGCATTACTTTTAGTCTACATTAAGCATTGCCTTTTAACTCTTTCCTCCCTGAAACCTCAAATGGACAATTCCAGTTTCCATTTTAGTCTAGTCCATTTCTGGCTTTTAAGGGTTGTTTTGTCCATTTTTGGCATTATAACAAACAGTGAAGACCCTGATCAGAGGGCTCCTTTCGGAGCCCTCTGATCTGGGCCTTCACTGTTTGCATAGGACAAGTGTACTATTCACAAGTACACTGTATGAAAAGGACGCCTATATGCGGGACTAGGGTTCAAAGGGTTAATATGTCCATGAAGACCACCATGTTCCTATATGGAGTGACAGGTGTATGGAGGTTTTACTGTATATTTACTGCGTCTTTATTCTTTGATAATGAATGTTGAAGTGTATTTTTTTCTTCTAGATGTACAGTGTCATGATTTGAATATTTTATTGCACAGTGAAATCTGTAGTAATGAACTTAACTCTTTCCTCCCAGAAACCTCAAATGGACAATTCTAGTTTTCAATTTAGTCTAGCCCATTTTTGACTTTTTTTAGGGTTGAATTTTACAATATATGTTTAAATGACAAACAGTGTAGACCACGATCAGAGAGGAGGGCTCCTTAAGGAGCCCTCTGATCAGGGTCTTCACTGTTTGCATAGGACAAGTGCACTCCACAGGAACACTGTTTACAAATGATGCATACAGTGGTAAATACGCTATTCCTACCCACTTTACGCGTTTATTATCTGTTTTGTTAAAAGAGTTTCCTAGCCGTTTCTTAACGCGTTTCTTTACGTAAGAGCCAGAAATATTGCAAAAGGTTAAGCCTGTTGTTTAGTACATGTCTACCATATCACACGTCCAAAAGGAATGTGACATTACGTAATCTTATCTGAACAGAGGAGCCGCACTTAGCATGACGATAATACAATCACAGCATGAGTTTCTTCTTCAGCGAGCCGATAACTTATGAAATGCATGTTTGGATACTGTTCTCCACAGGGAATATAAAGCTTACTTAAACAAAGCACAAGGTTTTGTTGATGACTTTGTATCAACCCTTTTAACACTGAACAACAGTATTGATGACTATTGCAAACAGTTTTAATCCAGATCAAGTTGAAAAAATGTTGGATTCATAGAGTATATCCAAAATCAATAAGATCCGAAATCTCCGTGTGAAACGGAAAACTCACGCACCAATCGCAACATCTGGTATTATCGTTTATTAACACCTTTAAACGCGTTAAAATCTTTGCGTTAACCGTTCGTTAACCGTCCGTTAACTGTTCACTATGCGTTTCTTACGCATAGATTAAGGCGTAAATGGGTAGGAATAGCGTATTTCCCACTGTATATACATGACTAGGGTTCAAAGAGTTAAGTGACCTTTCAATACAATACAGTACAGTAGACTTTATTGGCATCAAGAACAACTGCTTATTAAAATAATACAATGCCCAATTTGCAGTTAGTGTCTATAAACACTAGCTATTGTCTTATTCAAGGAACAAGGATGTCATAGTTTAACCTTTAAACCCATAAAAATGTCCTTTTATGCCACCACTGAAGAAAATAATTCCATTTATAGTCATTAAAGGGACTCGCAACCGAATGGTGTAATTGTCAAAATAAAATAAAATACTCAAATAAAAGCAAATTTGTGGCATTATTTGGCTTCTGACATTAAAAAAATATGATCAGTCCAAAAAAAGTCTCAAGAATCATCACTGAATCTTAGTTTTTTTAGATATTTTCGATCGTTTTTCTATAGCGTCAGCTGACGGTATAGTTGTTGTTGATGCTTCTCTACACGGGCTCAGACATAAACCCGAGCCGAATAAAGTACTATCCATCGCTACCAGTGAAGTACGTTAATTCTCTACCATATAAATAGAGAGCGCTGGTAGCCGAGGTGGTAAAGGCGTTGACTCATATTTCATGTTTGTCTCCGCATGGAGGGTCACGGGTTCGAATCCCACCAGAGTTTCTTCTTTTTTTTTTTTTTGAAATGCATTTTTTAACAGAATTATCCTAAACTAAATCTTACCCATTTATATAAGCATTTGACATGTATTTACAAATTACTATTTTTAATGCTAAATCCGGTTGCGAGTCGCTTTAATACACACCATAAGATATTGCTTATATCCTAGCAGATGGTAGCTTAAAGCAGGCTGAAAGTAAAGCAGAATGTGCCTTAAGGCACATTCTTCTTTACTTTCAATCTGCTTTAAGCGGTCACCCTGTAGACCTTCAAAACTAAACAGGCTATAATTGGGTAAAGGTTAAAACTGAACAGTTTATGCAGCATCCTGTACGTAATTAAGCTTATCACATATGTTTTCTAGTTATAGTTTGCATTAGTTGTCATGATTTTTATTGCGTCAAACTTGTGATAAGTGGCCATTAAATTTAGAAGCATATATATTTTCAAAGGCTATGAACTTAGGTTAACCCATTACCTCATAAATACACCTATTTACGCCTCTAATTTATCCCTCCACTGAAAAAAATAGTTCCAATTTATACAGTTGTGAATATTTAACATCAGATATAATTTCTATATTCTAGCAGCTGGTAGCTTAAAGCAGGCTGAAAGTAAAGCAGAATGTGCCTGAAGGCACATTCTGCTTTACTTTCAACCTGCTTTAAGTCACTCCACATGCCTTCAAAACTAGGAACAGTCTATGGGGTAATGGGTTAACACATGTTTGACTCTTCATGTATGTAGTATTTTGTTTAAACGTATAAGAAGCTTCAGATACCACGGCTGCCATAAGTTGACATGAAAAATCCTAAGATTTTCAAATTTGCATTTTTCAAGTGCGATTTGATGAATCGTACCTGTTTCTAGTTTTTTTGACACGTGGCTGCTTAAAGCAGGCTGGAAGTAAAGCAGAATGTGCCATAAGGCACATTCTGCTTTTCTTTCAGCCTGCTTTAAGCTACCACTTACTAGATAAAAAAAACGAAGATTAAGGAAAAATCTGGAGAAATGGCAGCCCTGAGATACTATTTCATGTTGTCTATTCTTTACATTGTTTTGTTTATTATACATGTAGAAACTTCTGTTTACAAAAACATGTATATAATTTAGTAAGCTTCTAAGACACTGCACAGACTTTAGTTACTATTTCAGAGCTACTTAAAATAGTTGTAAATAGCTGTAATTCATTTTTTTTTTTTTGCATTTTCACGTTAATGTATTTTCTTGTCTCTATATCTTTCCGTATTTTTTTCTTCTAATATACTTTTCAGACCTTAAGTCAAAACTTAAGTTGGATCAATAAAAACATACGTAGTCTTGTCAGAATGCTCCTTAAGGAGTATCTGCTGTCTCCTTAACCTGCTCTAAAAAAGCACAATCTAGAAAGATACTAGTTAGGAGATACCTTCTTCCTTTTATGTTCAAGACTTTCTATTTGGGGACGTAAGTGTAGAAGCATATAATAATTATTAAGGTGTATTTATGTAAAAGGATAACCTTTCCTCCACAGAAGCGCCTTACTGCACCTCTATACCTAGTCTCCTCCACATAAGTCATTAAGTGCCAACATTAACCCTTTCCCCCATAGAAGCGACTTTTAGCGTATTTAATTTATTCCTCCGCTGAAGAAAATAGTTCCAGTTTATACCCTCATGACCAATTATCACAAAAAATATTTTATATAGCCTAATAGATGATAGTTTAAAGCAGACTGAAAGTAAAGCAGAATGTGCCGTAAGGCACATTCTGCTTTACTTTCAGTCTGCTTTAAATGATCACCTGTCTTTAATATTATAAATAGGTTATTGGGTAAAGGGTTAAGTATTCAACAATAGAGTTGAAATTAAATGGCAGCTTAAAAGATGGTTGATTGAGTTGGGTTTTACAGCACTGGGACACATGAAATGGTCATATGGCGCCAAAAAGCAAGATTGAAGTAAAGCAGAAAGCTCCAAAAGGAGTTTTCTGCCTTACTTTCATCTTCCTTTAATCAGTATTTTATGTGAAACATAGTTATTACAGAGGTGATTTGGATCAATCAGAGCACCAGATAAGGGTAGTTTTTCAAAAACTAAAATCTTTATTTCTGAATTAAACCCTATGGTGTCACTACTCATTAGAATCGTTTCTTCGAGACGATTCTAATGAGTAGTAACACCATAGGATTTGGTGCTCAAAAGAGTGAGAAAATGTTGGATTTGTTGAAATAACTACCTCTTATCCGTGGAGCCCTGATCAATGCCCATGGAGGAAAGGTTTTAACCCATTACCCCATAGCCATTTTGAAGACATGTGACCACTTAAAGCAGGTTGAAAGTAAAGCAGAATGTGCCTTAAGGCACATTCTGCTTTACTTTTAGCCTGCTTTAGGCTTCCACCTGCTAGGATATAGAAAATATTTCTTATGGTCCATATTCATGACAGTATAAATTGGAACTTTTTCTTCAGTTAACGGTGAAGGAATAAACTAAAGGTGTAAAAAGGCGTATTTATGGGGTAATAGGTTAAGGGAGTTTGGGTTTTGGAGGATATTTACACTGTATATATTCTGGCATTGGTTTGCACTATTTACAGAATGATGTTATCCAAGTTTGCTTCATTATGCAAAAGCTTTAAAATGTTGTACATAATCATATGTTTGTCTGTTTATATTTCAGGACCCCGCCAATGTCCCAGTAGAAGAAAACATCAGCCATGAACTGTTTAACGGCGAAATTGCAATTTCTAAATTCAAGGTAAATAGAAATTTTGTCATCAGGGCTGCCATTTCTCCTGAATTTTCTGAAATCTTAGGATTTTTATCCTAGCAGATGGTAGCTTAAAGCAGGCTGAATGTAAAGCAGAATGCCCCTTAAGGGGCATTCTGCTTTACTGTCAACCTGCTTTAAGTAATTAAGCTTGGAAAATAGACAATTTGGAAATCTTAGGTTTTTTAAAAATCAACTTATGTCAGCCTTGTGTTATGTTTTGTATAAGATATATGACTTTCTCCTGCCACTTATGATTTAACCTGTTGAATTGTATTTTTCACCAAATTTTTTTAGTTTAGGTTTGGTTTATTTTGAACATACTTTTTCTGTAAAATACACAGAATAGTATAATACTCAGAACAGGTTCTTTAACCGTTTACTCCATAGATAATTTCTACATGTATTTACCAAATCAGATTACATCCCAAATAGTCAGACATAGCTACAGTGGAGAAAACGTTATTCTTAATTTCCGTTTAAACGTGAAAGAAACGCAAATACATTGCAATAAAATATAGGAAATGATAATCTTAGTCGGAGTGGAAAACAGTTTGTATCCTGATCAGATTCCAGGTTACCCTGCATCTGATCTTGCTCCAAACTGTTTGCAATGTAAATATTTTTTTTTAGTTCATTGTACCGTACATGTATATACAGTGGAGAAAACGTTATTCTTTCCCAATAAACGCGTTTACGCTAAAACTATTATTTGCAGTGCAAACAGTTTGGAGCCAGATCAGACGCCGGGTAACCTGGCGTCTGATCAGGCTCCAAACTGTTTGCCACCAAGATAAACATGAATTACCAGAATTCTCCAAAGGTTTCACTTTTCTACGTTTTAGTGTTTTGTGTTTGCGTTTCGTTTCGTTTAAACGGGAAAGAATAGCAGATTCTCCACTGTTGCCATTCAATGTTTCAGCATGAACAGTACAAGTCCAACCCTCAAGAAGACCAGGAGATTATAGACAAGATAGACAAGGAATATTATGAGGGCAAAGATCCCAGCCTGTATGAGCTAGAGGTAAGCCTGAATTTACCATCTAAGATTATAGACAAGATAGACAAGGAATATTATGAGGGCAAAGATCCCAGCCTGTATGAGCTAGAGGTAAGCCTGAATTTACTATCTAAGATTATAGACAAGATAGACAAGGACTATTATGAGAGCAAAGATCCCAGCCTGTATGAGCTAGAGGTAAGCCTGCATTTACTATCTAAGATTATAGACAAGATAGACAAGGACTATTATGAGGGCAAAGATCCCAGCCTGTATGAGCTAGAGGTAAGCCTGAATTTACCACCTAAGATTATAGACAAGATAGACAAGGAATATTATGAGGGCAAAGATCCCAGCCTGTATGAGCTAGAGGTAAGCCTGAATTTACCATCTAAGATTATAGACAAGATAGACAAGGACTATTATGAGGGCAAAGATCCCAGCCTGTATGAGCTAGAGGTAAGCCTGAATTTACCATCTAAGATTATAGACAAGATAGACAAGGACTATTACGAGGGCAAAGATCCCAGCCTGTATGAGCTAGAGGTAAGCCTGAATTTACCATCTAAGATTATAGACAAGATAGACAAGGACTATTACGAGGGCAAAGATCCCAGCCTTTATGAGCTAGAGGTAAGCCTGAATTTACCATCTAAGATTATAGACAAGATAGACAAGGACTATTATGAGGGCAAAGATCCCAGCCTGTATGAGCTAGAGGTAAGCCTGAATTTACCATCTAAGATTATAGACAAGGACTATTACGAGGGCAAAGATCCCAGCCTGTATGAGCTAGAGGTAAGCCTGAATTTACCATCTAAGATTATAGACAAGATAGACAAGGAATATTATGAGGACAAAGATCCCAGCCTGTATGAGCTAGAGGTAGGCCGAAAGGTCTTCTCTAAAACCCTTTACTCCATAGAAACACCCTTGAGCCCATTTAATTTATTCCTCCACTCAAGAAAATAGTTCCAAAATCATGAAAAATAATGTCTATATTCTAGAAGATTTTAGCTTAGATCAGACTGAAAGTAAAGCAGACTGTGCTTTAACCCTTTACCCCATAGAAGCGACTTTTAGCGTATTTAATTTATTCCTCCGCTGAAGAAAATAGTTCCAATTTATACAGTTGTGAATATTTAACGTTAGAAATAATTTCTATATTCTAGCAGCTGGTAGCTTAAAGCAGGCTGAAAGTTAAGCAGAATGTGCCCTAAGGCACATTCTGCTTTACTTTCAACCTGCTTTAAGTGATCACCTGTCTTCAAAACTAGAAAAAGGCTATGGGGTAAAGAGTTAAGTGGTCAGTTATGTTCAATACTGGAAACAGGCCATGGAGCAAAGGGTTAACTCTTTACCACTTAGCCTGTTTCTGGTTTGGAAGACTTCATTTTCCAATATTTACATTCGCTTCGCATTGTTCTTATATAACACTATTCAAAAAAGAGACTTGTATAAATCGGTTTTAAAAAACGCGACCTAAATTTAAGATGGTTATCATACAAGTATTTCGTAAATTCGTGTGTTTTTAAATATCTCAAAAGGGATTTTAAACATAACGAGAAAGTTTACCGGTTAAAAGTCTAAATTTATCCAGTAAATATAATATGTGATTGGGACTAGTTTCAGTCCATATATAGAGATCGTTACTACGATAGCAACGGGCAAAGTGTCTATTAGAACAGTTATGTACATTTCTGGTTCATTTCTCAGCTCACGAAATAAACACCGGCGTTAATGTGACTTGTGTCTCACTCTTAATTACAGGCAATTAAATAATCATTTGTATCAAACACTTTTATATGCACTGTCATATTAAGCATCAGCGTTTTCATGTGTATTATAGCAAATGCGTACTTTCGTTTTTGACAACGGCAGCCATTTTGCTTGAAATGTGCGTGTATCAGTAAGATTCAGTTACTCGTGAAAATCACACTTAATACCTATATCGCGATAATAACGCAGATAAAATGGGATTTTCTCGGTTGTAAGGTCAAGAAACAAGTAAATGTAAATGAAAGCGAAAGAACAATGAAGTTGATTTACAGTTTACAAGTTTAATTTCATTAATTGTTTGGCCGACATTGTTCGCGTACGTTATTATCTGGTACGAATCGCAGTTATGATTGTAAGTGTCTGTTGATGTATCAAAATGCAAAGGACTGTGATTTTAACGTCTGTGGTTATCTCTCCATTGCTATTAATATGGATTAGTCGACTTTGATAGTAACTTAGTTAAAAGTCAAAGTCAATCAGGTTAGTTTTCTAATTATTGCAAAATAATGAGCGACACTGCACATGCGCGAGTTCACTCATTGTTTGTTGTTAGTGCATCACACCTGTCAATCAACGCAGTGGGATGACACGCTGCGCGATGACAAGTCCACAGATGGTGATAATTGACACTGATTATCGATCTCTCTCAACAACTCGCATCTCGAAACTCGGTTATCTCGATATATTTATTTCAGTCCCCTGGACTTCGAGATAACGAAGTTTGACTGTATTTCAAGATGGCAGCTTAAGGTAGCATGGTATACTTTTAATATTGCAAATGGATTTTTCTAATTTATTTTATGATTTATTATTTATTCCCTGATTATATACCTGAGTGGTTAAAATGGTACACATCCCACCAAAATTTCATTTTTTTTACGGTTTTATAAGACCAATTAAAAAAATTTCAAACAGTAATTTCAAAGCCGTCTTAATTTTTTTTTTAATTGCCCAAAATACACTTCATTAATATATCTAAGGATCTGTGTCTCAGATTTTTAAAATACCCCTTCAAACTGTTATTATGTAGCATCAAATTTTTTTTTACTGTTGAAAGTCGACTACTATTACAGTGGAGAAAACGTTATTCTTTCCCAATAAACGCGTTTATGCTAAAACTATTATTTGCAGCGCAAACAGTTTGGAGCCAGATCAGACGCCGGGTAACCCGGCGTCTGATCAGGCCCCAAACTGTTTGCCACCAAGATAAATATGAATTATAAGAATTTTCCAGAAGTTGTACTTTTCTACGTTTTAGTGCTTTGTGTTTGAGTACGTTTGCGTTTAAAAGGGAAAGAATAACGTTTTCTCCACTGTACATAACGCTTTGCTATGAACAGTTTCAGAAGCAACTTATCAAATTTTGAGACACGGTTCGCTCAGGAGGATAATATCTGGTCATCGGCTTTAAACCGCATGAAAATTCGCCACCAACTGTGAAAGCTATGTTTGTTAAAAATGCCGCTACTTTGAAAATAAGGGGTGCGGAAAATGTCAATTAACTGATTAGCATGTCATTTTGACTGTCTGGCACAGAAGTTTCAGCAGTCTATGATTTTACATAAATATGATTGCATTGATATATTGCAGAAATTGCCTGAGGCATTGAATCTTGAGCAGATAGATGATGATCGCACTAGACTTAGAAGACAGCTGCAAGCGGTATGTATTTATCTCTTTCAACACCTTGGACTTGTTGAAAATAATATTATTCTCATTACATTTGAAAACAGTGCAGATCCTGATCAGAGGGCTCCTATAGTTATTAACCCATTACCTCATAGCCTATTTCTAGCTTTGAAAACATTTGACCACTTAAAGCAGGTTGAAAGTAAAGCAGAATGTGCCTTAAGGCACATTCTGCTTTACTTTCAGCCTGCTTTAAGCTACCATCTTCTAGGATATGGAAAATATTTCTTCTGGTACATATTCTTGGCTGTATAAACTGGAACTTTTTTCTTCAGTGGAGGAATAAATAAGAGGCGTAAAAAGGCGTTTTTAAGGGGTAATGGGTTAAACTACCCATAATTCCATGTAGACAGGTTCATATGTTAATAATTTAAAAGATTCACACGGGAACAATAAAAACCCACTAGAGTTACTGACTGTTGAAATAGTCAGCCATTGTTATACTGTATTTTTCATAAAGTCTGTTCCACTTTTGAAAATGACCAGTTTATACAGGAGCTCTCTGTGTTATGTTCAGTTCCTGTAGGAGCTTTCTGCATTATGTTTTTCCTGCATGAATCCACAATTAACATAACCAATAGGTCTGCTTAAAACAAAATAAACTGTACAGTAGAACCTCTCTATTACATGTACAGTAGAACTGAAGAGTAATACCACCGCAAAAAACTTCTCAATAAGAGGCTCACACAATTGTGAGACATCCAGTCTAGGATACGCAATCACATGCAAACACTGCGGCATCCAATATATTGGACAAACTGGAAATACGCTCAGAGAACGCCTTTATGGACATCTAAACGACATCCGCACAGAAAACGAATACAAGCCTGTTTCCCGCCATTTCTCAAGCACGGGACACTCAATACACGACGTTGACGTCACCATCCTACTGGTTACCCCGCGCGATATCAACATCCGCCTCAGAACAGAGGAAAGTATTATCAGCCTCTTCAAATCTAGAAGCCCTCTCGGTCTAAACCTACAACAATAATGCCGAAAAAAGAAAAACAGAAGCCACAGGAAGATACCTACCATGAGATTGGAAAACATCTCTACCAATGCAAACTTTGCAACCGATTCATCAGAGGACAGCCATGCCACGTCAGGAGACATGTCTCTACACACAATACCAGAAAACGAAAGTACGTCTGCCCCGTATGCGATAAAATGTTTAGCAGAAAAGACTACACAAAGCTCCACTGCTTAAAACAACACGACCTGGAAATTAACATTTTCCAACGCAGAACTGTGTCACCACCACCGATCGAGACAATCGCCCCATGGACACCACCATTTGAAGCCCGGCCCAGAATACGCATCATCCCACCCCAGGAGCCAAACCCGACGAACAAGTACCTACGCGAAATGATTAGACACCCGAAGCCACTAACACCCATCACCTCCCCAAACCAGACTTATGAACATTCGGAACCGATTAACCCCGACAGCCACGACGATACATTTTGTATGGATGAACATTCGATCCCACAAACCCAATACATGAATACTGCCAGATTTTTATATACTCTATATACGGCATCTTTGATAAAACCAGTTAGATATACCTCTCAGACTCTTGACTTTCAAGCATTTTTTCTCATTACTCACACATTTTTTTAATTGTGTATCATTATCTCGCCATCATCATGTTTTACCCATTCTATTTTTAGTAACACAACAATCGGCAGTACCGATCACGTGATATTTTGATCTACCCAATTTCATGTACTTATACCCATCATATGTATATAATTTGTAACGTGATGAAGACCCTGATACTTTTCTCTTGCTTTAAGCTCCCATTTGTCTTTATACATTCAATTAGCATTCTTTAAGCAGGACTCCAGATAAGGGGAGTATTTCAAAATCAAAATCTTTATTTCTGCTTTAAACTCTATGGTGTCACTACTCATTAGAATCGTCTCAAAGAGACGATTCTAATGAGTAGTAACACCATAGGATTTGGTGCTAAAACAAGTGAGAAAATGTTGGATTTGTTCAGTTTACTCCTCTTATCTGGAGCCCTGTGATCAGGGTCTACACTGTTTGGATAGGAAAATTGCACTCCTCAAAGGTACGATGAAGCAAATGACGCATATATGCGTGACTAGGGTTCAAAGAGTTAAACACAATTTTGACTGTATTTTGATAAATGGTTTACAGGTGTCCAAGAAGGTCTCTGAGCTGGTGTTACAGAACCATCCAGCTTATGCTACAGAACTACAGCGTGTGATGGAGCTGCAGAAAACATTACAGCTGGCCTGTATCATCTGTAAAAATGGCAGAAGGTAAGCTACTGTCCTCCATAGTCATCAGTGTTAACAGTGGAGAATCTGTTATTCTTTCCCAATAAACGCGTTTACGCTAAAACTATTATTTCCGATGCAAACAGTTTGGAGCTAGATCAGACGCCGGGTTACCCAGCGTCTGATCAGGCTCCAAACTGTTTGCCACCAAGATAAACAAGAATTATCAGAATTGTCAAAAAATTGTTCTTTTCTACGTTTTAGTGCTTTGCGTTTGCGTACGTTTGCGTTTAAACGGGAAAGAATAACAGATTCTCCACTGTAACCCATTACCCAATAAATACGCCTTTTTTCGACTTAAATTTTTCTTCGTTGAAATAAATAGTTCCATTTTGTATAGTCATGGATATGTGTCAAAAGAGATATTTTCTATATACTTGCGGATGGTAGTTTAAAGCAGGCTGAAAGTCAAGCAGAATGCATCTGAAGGTGCATTCTGCTTGACTTTCAACTTGCTTTAAGTGCTCACCTAAATGTAAAAATGGCAGAAGGTAAGATACAGTGGAATAAAAGTGTTATTCTTTCCCGTTTAAACGCAAACGTACGCAAAGCACTAAAACGTAGAAAAGTGCAACTTTTGGTCAATTCTGATAATTCATGTTTATCTTGGTGGCAAACAGTTTTGAGCCTGATCAGACGCCAGTCTACTTTCACTTTCGACTTACTTCCGGTTAAAAACACAATCAAATCAACAACACGGTAAGTTTATTTTGACTTCGAAAATAAGCGCCGTCTGTCCTTGTTCACAAGCGCATACGCTAAAATAAGCGCATAGAGGCGTCACTAATTTACAAAATAAGCGTATACGCCTATATTCCGGATTTTACAGTATGTATTTGTCGTGTTAGTGACAGCTCTAGTTATGCTTATTCATTCCTATGCTGAAAACCTATACATGCTTACGTTGCAAACAGTGTAGAATCTAATCAGATGGCTCTTACAGGGAGCCCTCTGATTAGGGTCTAGTTCATTTTACTTTCATTTTCTGAAATGTTTTCTAACATTAGCCTTAAAGCTCAACAAAAATATACCAGTTTTCAAATTAGGGAATAGCCCATATGAAATACAGTCAAACTTCTATATCTCGAACTCATTTATGTCGAACAAACCCGTAGTTCAAAGTTAAAACGTGGCTTGCTTAGCCACGTTTTATAATTGAACTATGGGTATGTTCGATTTCTCTGAACATGACATAATGTAATTCATGTGTCTAAATATCGGTTAGTATGAGTTAAGCGAGTACGAGATATCGAAGTTCGACTGTATTCAGCATACGGAGGGTAAAAGATGATATCCATTATGTGTTAGTCATAAGGAGACACATATGGTACATGTACATACAAAGTGTCTGAATATCTAGCGAAGATCTGAATATCTATGTAAAGAATTAGTTAATTGATATGTATCTTCATGTACAGTGGTGTCTTGATAGCTGGAACATGATTAAATGGTAGCTGCATATACACTAAAACCTCTCTATTACAACCACTAAGTTGTATGAGTTACCCGGTGTGTACAACAAGTGACTGCTTATAGCAAGGTGACAGTTAAACAGAAATCTCATTTAGGAGCTTTCTGCTTTTTGGCTCGGAGAGCCTATATCGAATCCTTACGAAAAATATTGGATTGAGTCTAGCTCCCCCTACAAACAAATTCTGTCATACGGGGTTTACATATGCTAACGGAGCTTCAGTTGCTGGATATGTCACTTTCAGATAAACCGTGTAGTAGCAGCACTGATTTAAACTCAGGATCCCGAGTCTGTACCTGTGGTGATATAAACACCGTATTTACTCCCTTGTAATAAACATTCACCTAGTAGTCATAGCAGACAATGCATTATAAGACATGCACATTACAAAATTCTTTAGGGTCTTTAAGCGCTGCAGGTTTCTGCTTAATGCATGGCAATGGTAATGCAGAAACTCCATTATTAGCTTTCTGCATTACTTTATTCTACATTAAACTGAAAGTCCGAGCCTGCAGTACTGCAGTACTTTGATTACTGTCACCTTGCTTTAAGTTTTCACCTATATTTTATACAATAAATAAGTTTTCGTTTAGTGGTTGTAATAAAGAGGTTTTAATGTTTATAGGTATACAGTGAAACCCCTCTATTATGACCAATAAAATAAGGCTAATTGGTTGTATGAAAGACAGGTGACAGCTTTAAACGAGGTGTTTTACTTTAACCTTGCTTTCAGTTGCCACCTGCCTTAACCCTTTCCTCCCTGAAACCCGAAATGGACAATTCCAGTTTCCATTTTAGTCCAGTCCATTTCTGACTTTTAAGGGTTGTTTTTGTCAGTGATTGGCATTATGACAAACAGTGAAGACCCTGATCAGAGGGCTCCTTTTGGAGCCCTCTGATCTGGGTCTTCACTGTTTGCACAGGACAAGTATACTATTCACATGTACACTGTTTGAAAAGGGCGCCTATAGGCGTGACTAGGGTTCAAAGGGTTAAACATAAAATTATTAACTTAATTTAGTGGTAATTAAAAAGAGGTTTTGCTGCACTGAAAAGTTGCATAGTTTAGTTACATTTTGATTTTAAAGTTTGATCAATAGGAACTCAACTGCAGAGCTGCTGACAAACTCAACTTTAAAGTGAGCTCAAGTTAGTGAGGTTATACTGTAAATCTATTAACCCTTTCCCCAATAGAAGCCCCTTTTAGCGCATTCAGTTTATTCCTCAGCTATAGAAAGTTGTTACAATTTTTAGCTCACCTGAGCTAGCTCAGGGTGAGCTTTTGCAATCCTTGAATGTCCGTCGTCCGGCGTCAACAATTTTAGTGTTTACACTCTAGAGGCCACAATATTTATCCAATCTTTCTCAAACTTGCTCACATTGTATATTACCATAAGAGTTCGGATGAGTTCGATTATGGTTGAAATCAGACTAATAGGTCAAGAGTTATCTACCTTTGATTTGCTGAAAATGCCATATTTAACATTGTTTACACTCTAGAGGCCACAATATTTATTCAATCTTTCTCATACTTGCTCACATTGTATTTTACTATAAAAGTAAGAATGAGTTCGATTATGGCTGAAATCGGACAAATAGGTCAAGAGTTATCTACATTTGAATTGCTGAAAATGCCATATTTAACAGTGTGAGATTATACGGTAAACCTATTAACCCTTTCCCCAATAGAAACGCCTTTTAGCGCATTCAGTTTATTCCTCAGTTATAGAAAGTTGTTACAATTTTTACAGTTGTGAATATGTATAGTAGTTTAAAGCAGGCACATTCTACTTTACTTTCAACCTGCTTTACGTGGTCACATATCTTCAAAACTAGAAACAGGCTCAGGGCTCTAGATAAGCGGAGTATTTCAAAAATTAAAATCTTTATTTCTGCCTTAAACCCTATGGTGTTACTACTCATAATGAATAGTAACACCATAGGATTTGGTACTGTGTAAGATAGAAAATGTCAAATTAGTTCAGTTTACTCCGTCTTATCTGGAGCCCTGCAGGCTATGGGGTAATGGGTTAATATTTTTTTTAACACAGGTGAACACTTATAGTAGGTTGAAAGTCAAGAAGAATGTGCCTTGAGGCATGTTCTGTTTTACTTTTAGACTGCTTTAAGCTACCATCTGCTGGAATATAGAAACTCTTTCTTCTGTTACATATTCATGACTGTTTAAATTCATAACTAGTTTCTTCAGTGGAGGAAGAAATTACAGGTGTAAAGTGCATATTTATGAGTTAACCCTTTACTCCATAGCCTGTTTCTAGTTTTGAAGACAGTTGACCACTTAAAGCAGGCTGAAAGTAAAGCAGAATGGGCCTTAACTCTTTCCTCCCTAAAACTTCAAATGGACAATCCCAGTTTCCATTTTAGTCTAGTCCATTTTCTGACTTTTAAGGGTTGTTTTTGTCAATGATTTGCATTATGACAAACAGTGAATACCCAGATCAGAGGGCTCCATAAGGAGCCCTCTGATCTGGGTATTCACTATTTGCATAGGACAAGTGCACTTTTCACATGTATGCTGTTTGAAAAGGACGCCTATATGCGGGACTAGGGTTCAAAGAGTTAAGGCACATTCTGCTTTACTTTCAGCCTGCTTAAAGCTAAAATCTGCAAGCCTATATAAAATATTTGTAATTGTAATTGTTCTTGAGGGTATAAACTGGAACTGTTTTCTTCAGCGGAGGAATAAATTAAATACGCTAAAAGTTGCTTCTATGGGGGAAAGGGTTAATGGGTTGACACATGGTTGACTTAAATCCTATACATTTTGTTTGTAGTTTGCTGACAGATGCAAGAGAGTCTTTCACGGAGGCCAGCCTTCTCTTATTGTCCAATGTCCGACAACGGCAGAAGTTACAGGGTCTTCTCAAGTCACTACACACCATCAAGACACTGGTAGGTACAGTGGAGAAAATGTTATTCTTTCCCGTTTAAATGCAAACGTACGCAAACGCAAAGCACTAAAACATAGAAAAGTACAATTTTTTGCCAATTCTGATTAGTCATGTTTATCTTGGTGGCAAACAGTCTGGAGCCTGATCAGACGCCGGGTTACCCGGCGTCTGATCTGGCTCCAAACTGTTTGAAATAGAAATAATAGTTTTAGCGTAAACGCGTTTATTGGGAAAGAATAACGTTTTCTCCACTGTACAGTAACACATTGTTGCTTTAACCCTTTCCATGGAGAACTTTTCATATGGAATATTCCACTTTTGAAATTTGACTGTTATATGGGTAGTTTTCTAGAAAATATTTCATAATTTTTGTTTTCAAAATGATGATCCTGATCTGAGGGCTCTTTAATGAGCCCTTTAATTGGGTTATCCACGGTTTGCAAAATGTACATACAGTTAAAATTGTTTTAACCCGTTATCCCATAAATACGCCTTTTTACACCTATAATTTATTCTTCCACTGAAGAAAATAGTTCTTTTTTATACAGTCATGAAAATGTATCATAAGAAATATTTTCTGTTTCCTAGCAGATAGTAGCTTAAAGCAGGCTTAAGGCGCACTCTGTTTTACTTTCAGCCTGCTTTAAGTGATCATCTTTCTTTAAAGCTTGAAACAGGCTACGGGGTAATGGGTTTATTAGCCTTTAATTTGCAAAGTGTACATACAGTTAAAATTGCTTTAACCCATTACCCCATAAATACACCTTTTTACGCCTCTAATTTATACCTCCACTATAGAAAATAGTTCCAATTAATACAGTTATGAATTATGTATCACAAAATAGTTTTTCTTTATTCTAGCTGATGGTGGCTTAAAGCAGGCTGAAAGTAAAGCAGAATGTGCCTTAGGGCACATTCTGCTTTACTTTCAACCTGCCTTAAGTGGTTACCTGTTTTCAAAACTAGAAACAGGCTATGGTGTAATGGATTAAACAGCCACATTCAAGCTGGAGCTCCAAGCTGTTATATTTACATTCGCCCCATTCAATTCCATTGACAAAAAGGGTGTTCATTTCGTATAAACACCTTTTCTCGAGAGGGCAGGACTTGTGGAATAGTTTCGAGGAGGAGGCAGTTTTCATTCGCGAATGAATCTTTGGAACTTGGGACAGCAAACATATGGCAGATTTTTTCAAAATACTGATAAATGTCTTACTTTTACTTACAGCAAAGAACAGACTTAAGACTGAAAGAAATGATGGAGGTAAGGATATATAGTTGTCATTTGTGTAAAAAAAACCACTTCTTCAACTGCTTAGCCCTTTCTATTAATGCTTATTTGCAGTATTCAAGACAGGTGACTCCTTAACTTAACTCTTACCATGCTAGCGGCGGATGTATGTGCCACAGTGATTCACTCACGCTCACTCACTATCCAGTTTATTTGTTGATCAGGCCACAATTAATCCTCTGCTGAGGGTGGGGCCTGACTGTCCAGTCTTGATCGAGTCGTCCTCTCCCTTTCTGTGTATGATGAGGGTTGATGGGATCCATACCCAGGGGTTTTCTGTCACGTTTGACAATGTCCTCCCAGGACAATTTGGGTCTGCCAGTGTTCCTCTCTGCTGGTACGTTCAATTGTCGGACCTGAGAAATCCAGCCTGTGCTGCACTCAACGTGCCCTAGCCAATGCAGTCTGCAAACTTTGCAAACTAAACGCAGCATCTCATCAGGATCCAATCTGTTTGACAATCTGATCCTGTTTTGAAAAGAAATTTAGAAAAATTTGTTTTAAGAACAATTGCAGAAGACAATTTTGGCAGATGAAAAAATTACCAAGCATGCAAAGAGTTAAAACTGTTTGAGAATAGGGCATAAATCTCATAACGTGAAACCCCTCCAAATCGGAACCTCTAAATACCGGAATTCTCTCTAAACCGGACAAAAGCGTTGGTCCTGTTTCCAACCCTTCTTTATTTTTACCCATTACACCATAAATACCCCTTTTTACGTCTTTGGTTTATTTCTACACTGAAAGTAGTTTATACATTCAAGCAGATGATAGCATAAAGTAGGTTGAAAGTAAAGCATAATGCACCTCAAGGCGCATTCTGCTTTACTTTCAACCTGCTTTAAGTGGTCAGCTATCTTCCATACTAGAAACAAGCTATTTTGCAACAGTTTAAAACCCCTCTAAACTGGAAACCCTTCTAAACCGGAATGTTTTGTTGTCCCCACACATGTCCGGTTTGGAGGGGTTTCACTGTATTCAGTTTTTTTTTTGTTCTCGCGATGAGTAGTTTGGGGCATACAGTGCTACAGGGGAGAAAAAGTTATTCTTTCCCGTTTAAACGCAAACGTACCCAAATGCAAAAAACTAAAACGTAGAAATTGTCAATTTTTAGACATTTCTTACAATTCATTTTTATCTGAGTGGCAAACAGTCTCAAGTCTGATCGGGCTCCTAACTGTTGGAAGTGGAAATAAACGTTTTAGCTTAAACACGTTAATTGGGAAAGAATAAAGTTTTCTCCACTGTACCAGTAAACATCTGTCCTTTTGTCCTTATCTCAAAGAGACAGTTCTTATAAGTAGTCAAAACTTTGTTTTTGACGGAGGTATAAAGAAAAAAAATATAGAAATAACAAATACATGTTTTCTTGCTCTCATCCAGAGCCCTGGCTCCGAGGTTATAAAGCTTTTGACTTGAGTCTAAACTTGTTCCCAAGCATTTGATTGATCAGATTTGAGCCTAGGCTCAAATCTGACCAATCAAATACTTGGGAACACGCTCAGACTCAACTAAAACGCTTCATAACCTCGGACCCTGATGATTTCTGGGGAAAATACATTTGTCAGTAGCCGGAGTCACCTACCCAAATATACCGGCAATCAACCCTAACATGAGCTGTCCTTGGTTAATGCAAAGAGATAAGATCTACTAAGGATGTAATTCTAATAGTCTAATTAATTGATATAATTTTTAAAAAATATTCTTGTATGTTGCTATGGTAACAGTTTGATTCTTTTTGGTACAGGAGGAGGATTATTGTGGTGCTATACAGTTATGCCTGGAGTGTCAAAAAGCTGCTGTGACTCTAAAACATTACAAATGTATCAGGTAGGACGTGTATTTACAATCGTTCAATTGTATGGTGACAACGTCTTAGTTTCCAACATGTTGAGGATGTAGCATTTTGGGGTGTTTGGTCTAGTTCCAAATGAGGTGCAAATTTAAGTCAAGTTGGGATCAGCAGGGAAAGGGTCAACTCTTTGCATGCTGGGTATTTATTTCGTCTGCAACATTTGTCGTCTGCTATTGTTCTAAAAATAGATTTTTCTAAATTTCTTTTCAAAACATGGTCAGAGTGTCAAACAGTTTGGATCCTGATGAGACGCCGCTTTACGCGGCGTCTCATCTGGATCCAAACTTTTTGCAAACGCAATCACTGTGGCGGATATATCCGCCGCTAGGGTGCAAAGAGTTTAAGTCGATATTTCATCTGTCAAACTTGTACTACATACAAGAGTTACCATTTCCCCTAAAGACCGTTAAATTTCCCCCATAGAAGCTTTTTAATCACATTTAATTTATTCCTCCGCTGAAGAAAATAGTTTGAATTTATACAGTCAATGAACATATACTAAAAGAAATATCCTAGCAAATGGTAACTTAAATCAAGCTGAAGGTAAAGCAGCATGCGCCTAAAGGTGCATTCTGCTTTACTTTAAAACTGCTTTAAGTAATTACCTGTGTTCAAAACTAGATACATGTACAGGCTATGGGGTAATGGGTGAGTTCCTAACCCTTTCCTACATACAGTGGAGAATCTGTTATTCTTTCCCGTTTAAACGCAAACGTACGCAAACGCAAAATACTAAAACGTAGAAAAATACAACTTTTTGACAATTCTGATAATTCATCTTTATCTTGGTGGCAAACAGTTTGGAGCCTGATCAGACGCCGGGTTACCCGGCGTCTGATCTGGCTCCAAACTGTTTGCACTGCAAATAATAGTTTAAGCGTAAACGCGTTTATTGGGAAAGAATAACAGATTCTCCACTGTAGCATGTTTCTAGTATTGAATACGGGTCTCCACTTAAAGCAGGTTGAAACTAAAGCAGAATGTGCCTTAAGGCACATTCTGCTTTACTTTCAGCCTGCTTAAAG
The DNA here is from genome assembly GCA_922989275.2 of Gari tellinella. NCBI lineage: Eukaryota > Metazoa > Mollusca > Bivalvia > Cardiida > Psammobiidae > Gari > Gari tellinella. Next base: position 12,508,315 of record OV277867.1, on the reverse strand, counting down.
CTATCGTCTGCTATAATATTGGAAATATTTCTTATGATACATATTCATGACTATATAAATTTGAACTATTTCCATCAGTGGAGAAATTTACTAAAGGTGTATTAATGTGTAAGTATAGAGAAATGGTTTGAAATATTCGCAGGCAGTTGTAATATGCCCATCTTATACAGTACTGAACCTTATTAAATTAACAATTTTTGCGATTCGCTTGCAATTCGATGGCAATTCGCTTGCGATTCAAAATGATAACTTTAACCTCGGGTAAGTTTGTCTGAATGGTGTATCGCACAATTATTAGCAAATATGCCTTTCGTTAATTTTTTGGATTCCATTTTTGTCACAACCGCTTCGGAAAAATCTCGTAAAAATATTCAAGCGTAAGATTCGCCTTTTGAAGCACCGGATTCGATGGCAATTCGCTTGCGATTATCAATTTAATTTAATAAGGTTCAGTACTGTACAGTGGAGAATGCGTTATTCTTTCCCGTTTAAGCGCAAACGAAACGCAAATGCATTGCAATAGAATGAAGAAAATGACATTTTTTGACACCTTGAATGTTGATTTTAACCTTGATGTCAAACAGTTTAGAGCCTGATCAGACACCGGGTTACCCGGCGTCTGATCTGGCTTCAAACTGTTTGCACTGCAAATAATGGTTTTAGTGTAAACGCCTTTATTGGCAAAGAACAACGATATCTCCACTGTAAGTGTCAATACACAGATTCTTCTCTCTCTGATTTCAGTGAGTTGAGCTCTAAGCTTCAGGATACTTTAGAACTGATAGAGGAGCATCTTGATGTAGCCTTGTCTAAAACATGTACCAGGTTTGAGAAGACTCACTACGAGAAAGTACAGATGGCTTATGGTCTGCTGGGCAAAAAACAGGTAAAATCAACCTTGTTAGAAGTACAGTAGAACCTCTCTATTACAAACACTAAATTGTGCCAAATATTAGTCGTTTAAAACAGGTGACTGCTTAAAGCAATGTGAAAGTGAAACAGAAAGCTCCTACAGGAGCTTTCTGTTTCATTTTCACATTTCTTTAAGCTGTCATCTGTCTTTTATACAGACAATTAGCCTTCTTTTTAGTGGTCGTAATAGAGAGGTTCTACTGTAGTCTTATAAAGAAAAGGCACTTGTAGATTTTAATGACTCCATACTACTTAGTCGGGGGCATATTGTGTTTGGTCTGTCTGTTAATTCATCTGTCCACAACTTTAACCATGGCCATACTTTTAGAACTACATGTGATAGAGACTTCATGTGTGGCATGTGTACTCAATAAGCTCGAGCTCAATTCAAGTTGGATCATACCGTGGTGTCTGTTCTGCATGGGTTCAAACTGTTTGTCACTTGTCATTTTATTTCATCTGCCAAATTTTCCAATATGTAACTTTAGCAGAAAAATCAAAAAGGCGTAGAACGAACGATCAAGGCAGGTTGCGGTAAACTATATTTTATTGCAACGTTTCGTCTATAACAATAGCCTTCTTCAGGGATATTAATACATTGTATGTAACTTTGACAAAAGACAACAATTTAGAGCAAAAGATATTGCAACAGGGAAAAGGTTTGACATAAATGTCTTGTTTGGGGAACAACAATATACATTTGTTTCATAGGTACTGAGGGAACAGTCAAATCATTGACCCGAGGTAGCAGGGAAGACCTTGAGAGCTGTTGCCCGAGGCCAACGGCCGAGGGCAACAGTTCTCAAGGTCTTCCCTGCTACCGAGGGACAATGATTTGAATGTTCCCGAAGTAAATATGAAACAAGTGATTTATTACCGGACTCTCTATTTAAGACAGATCTAGTTCCTGAATTGTACACGGCTGAATGAAAAGCTAGATCTAGATCTACATGATTTGAACAACTGTATAAATTCTAGAGATTATTTATTTATCATATAAATATTTATTCACTACACAGACTGAACGCACAACCACTGTATTTAGAAAAGGTTTCTCTAAAATATTATTTTTTTCATATACGATTTGAAATGTAAACATTTTCTTATTGACTAAAATTGATTGACACTTAGTTTCAATTACGTCATAAACTCATGATGACATGACGTCATTTAGAATGTAACGTCATAATTTGTTTAAAAAAAGGAAGATGATAGATCTGCAAGCGGTTTAACATTCTTTATTCGGAGTCTTTCTTAATACTAGATTATCTATATGTAGCCTTTTTAGGGTATTCACTATTCATGGCCCGAAAACCCCCGTAAAATGCTAGATCTATGTAAGACGGTTGCGATGCAGAAAATGTTTGCGCACCATTTTCGCGCAGGCAACAGTGCCGTGCAACAGTCAACTGTTGACCGGTCAACAGTCACCTAGCATAAGTCTGTGAATTCTTTACCAAAAAACAGTCAAAAATGCTTAATAAACACTTAAATAGAGAGTCAGGTAATAACAAGCATTGTTGTAAGGAAGGAATCAATATTTGGAGGACAGTTGTAAGGAGTGAGCCCTGTATATAAAATAATCATTATGCCTGCAGTTCTACTAATGCCGTTTATTTTTCGGCATGTTTCAGACGGCCATTGACCAGTTACATCTCCACTTCACCAGTGCAATACACAACACAGCCTTCCAGATAGTGCTAGGATATGTCCAACTATGCTCAGGGTCAGAGGACACTAGTTTTACCAGAATGCAGTTTTCAGATCTCTGTAAGGTAAGACACCTACTGTAATCTCACTTAGTATTGATCCAAACAGGCCTGGGCAAACAGTGTAGACCCTGATCAGACTGCTCCATCTCTTGAGCAAACAGTGTAGACCCTGATCAGACTGCTCCATCTCTTGAGCAAACAGTGTAGACCCTGATCAGACTGCTCCCACGTCTGAGCAAACAGTGTAGACCCTGATCAGACTGCTCCCACGTCTGAGCAAACAGTGTAGACCCTGATCAGACTGCTCCCACGTCTGAGCAAACAGTGTAGACCCTGATCAGACTGCTCCCACGTCTGAGCAAACAGTGTAGACCCTGATCAGACTGCTCCCATGTCTGAGCAAACAGTGTAGACCCTGATCAGACTGCTCCATCTCTTGAGCAAACAGTGTAGACCCTGATCAGACTGCTCCATCTCTTGAGCAAACAGTGTAGACCCTGATCAGACTGCTCCATCTCTTGAGCAAACAGTGTAGACCCTGATCAGACTGCTCCATCTCTTGAGCAAACAGTGTAGACCCTGATCAGACTGCTCCCACGTCTGAGCAAACAGTGTAGACCCTGATCAGACTGCTCCCACGTCTGAGCAAACAGTGTAGATCCTGATCAGACTGCTCCATCTCTTGAGCAAACAGTGTAGACCCTGATCAGACTGCTCCATCTCTTGAGCAAACAGTGTAGACCCTGATCAGACTGCTCCATCTCTTGAGCAAACAGTGTAGATCCTGATCAGACTGCTCCATCTCTTGAGCAAACAGTGTAGACCCTGATCAGACTGCTCCCACGTCTGAGCAAACAGTGTAGACTCTGATCAGACTGCTCCATCTCTTGAGCAAACAGTGTAGACCCTGATCAGACTGCTCCCACGTCTGAGCAAACAGTGTAGACCCTGATCAGACTGCTCCATCTCCTGAGAAAACAGTGTAGATCCTGATCAGACTGCTCCATCTCTTGAGCAAACAGTGTAGACCCTGATCAGACTGCTCCCTCGCCTGAGCAAACAGTGTAGACCCTGATCAGACTGCTCCCTCGCCTGAGCAAACAGTGTAGACCCTGATCAGACTGCTCCATCTCTTGAGCAAACAGTGTAGACCCTGATCAGACTGCTCCCTCGCCTGAGCAAACAGTGTAGACCCTGATCAGACTGCTCCATCTCTTGAGCAAACAGTGTAGACCCTGATCAGACTGCTCCCTCGCCTGAGCAAACAGTGTAGACCCTGATCAGACTGCTCCATCAGGAGCAGTCTGATCAGGATCTACACTGTTTGCCATTTAGTTTACACCAGTTCAATACACAACACAGCCCTCTAGATAGTGCTAGGGTATGTCCAACTATGCTCAGGGTCAGAGGACACCAGTTTTACCAGAATGCAGTTTTCAGATCTCTGCAAGGTATGACACAAGCTGTAATGACCCTAAGTATTGGGTCAGACAGGCCTGAGCAAACAGTGTAGACCCTGATCAGACTGCTCCCTCGCCTGAGCAAACAGTGTAGATCCTGATCAGACTGCTCCATTAGGAGCAGTCTGATCAGGATCTACACTTGTTTTCCATTCAGTTGACAATTTTTGGATAAATTACAGTGTGATAAAAGTAATTAGTTATACTTTTAGAATACAGTCCACTCAGCTGAACTCATGGGGGATTAAAGACATTTCCTGACCTACTTTCGGTGATAATCCCTATACAGGCAGTTCCTTGCAAAAATAGTGATTTTATGCATACCTGTATTACTGTGAATCATTGAAGCGTCTCATGTGAGGCCCGCACCATATATTTGATAGTTCGGTTAGTAGACCCATTGAAAAGCTGTTTGAGTGTGAGTATGTCAGGGCCTTTCTAGTCAACTTGAGATTGGTGACATTGGCTGTGCACACTTTGCTCCTGCTTTACAGTTACTTACACCCCTACTGAGAACAATGGGGGAGGGGGGGAGTCAATCAAAGGACTGAGGAAATGTCTTTAACAAAAACTTCGACTCAAACCAGTTCAACTTACATCATAAGTTTCACACTATATTAAGTAATTGAACATGTATTCAATGAATAAAACTTACAGTGTAATATTAGTGATGGGTGCGGAATGACATAAAAAGGTAGTAAACTAAAAAAAATCTTGAATCAGACCATCCTAAAGCTTGCAGACGATGTCAGACCAATTTCAGAGCTTTATAAGCATAGACGCTGTCTGTTTTCAGTATGTGACCATAGAGAGTTTTACGCCATGTTTGGTAGATCTGTGCAAAGCATTATGGGAGGTGATGAGGAGTTACTATAACACAATACAGTGGCACGAGACCCATGACCACCTGAAAGAAGTGTCCACAGGTATGGTGTTAATACACCTCCGTACAGGGTCCAAGGTTATAAATCGTTTGAGCTGAGTCTGAGTGTGTTCTCAAGCATTTGATTGGTCAGATTTGAGCCAAGGCTCAAATCTGACCAATCAAATGCTTGAGAACGACATTAGACTAAACTGAAAATCTTTATAACCTTGGACCCAGGTGTTGTTTTTTTCAGGTTGACAATTTACTGTCACCTTGTTAGACATGAAACATTTGTTTCATTATACATGTACCAACATTCTTGGCTTTAACCATGAGATCTAGATCTTTCCCAAGCTGGCTGGAATCATGAATATAACTTGATCTAGATCCACATGTGAGTTATAATGAAATTCATTGTTTATAAAAAAGATTGCATTTTGAAGGAATTATACAGACTCTATTCTGTATCTACCCTATGTATAAAAAAACATGCATAGGATATACTACCGTATATTCGCAGCCATAAGTCTACCCGTACCATAAGTCGACCCCCCTATTTTGTCCTAAAATTTCCAGATTTTTCTGTTGCCCTCTCCATAAGTCAATTCAATTTTTCAACAGGGCAGTTGAAATGTTTACGAAGCAGAAAGTGTGCAAGGTGTCCCAATGTATGTAAAGAATTTCAAGAAATACTTCTCTGCATTCAGTCCTTTTTGGTTTGTATTAAGATCAAAGTCATTAAATTATCGTAATAATTGGCCTCATTAAATTGTCACTTAATTCAGACAATATTTGCAAGTGTTTGTTGTAAAATTGACGGAAGCATCCCTTGTAACATGTCAAAATAGACATTAATTAGCTTAACTGAATCTCTCAGTACCTCTAAAGAATAATTTCTATAGTTTCCTTTGTCACGTTTGTGTACAGCTCTCATGTTAATTAATCGGTGATTAAAGCAATTACACATCTTCAACACCTGTAGACTTTACATAACAGCACTTAGGCCCGTTACGTCACTGCATATGACTTGTCTCGAAAAATGTGTTTACAATTAAAATTACACGCGCCAACGCCCACAGCCAGTACACACAGCACCAAGCTCTGCAACTGCCAGCTGATGTGTAAGTTTATCGCGGGTTGTTAATCTCACAAAGATTAACACTGACCAGGCTTGCAAATTACATTCCTGTGATACAGGATTACTGTTTAATGATATGAATACTAGTTATTTTGTATATAGATACAGAATAGGACTGCATTCGCGGGAACTTTTTCTTCTTAATTTGGTATCAGTAAACACTGTTTTTAATCATATTTTTATACAAAAAATTCTTGTCAAAGACTATGACCGGGCCATAAGTCGATTGTGCTTTTTGAGTGTGTATTTTGGGTCTGAAAAACTCGACTTATGGCTGCGTATATACGGTATACATGCATAGGTTTCCCTTTTCCGATCTGACTGTTTATTTGCACCATTTTGTCAACTTAAACTTCCAACTGCTTCAAATTGTAGATCCAGATTCTAACGTTATCTAAAGTGACGCTTTGACGCGTTTATGTAGATTTGATGTCATTTTCGGTTTGACATCATTCATGACATTCAATTACCTATGATATCGGGCGTCAGTATTTTTAAGACTTATTTATTTTTACTGCTGGGTCTGACAGTATTTTTATGTCACACTGGCCTATGGTGATTAACATTGTAAATGAAATTCATTTACAGTAAAAACTCAATACTTAGAACTCATGTTAGTTCGAATATACCCATATTTCAAAGTTTAACTCTTTCCTCCCTGAAACTTTAAATGGACAATTCCAGTTTAGATTTAAGTCTAGTCCATTTCTGGCTTTTAAGGGTTGTTTTTGTTCATTTTTGGCATTATGACAAACAGTGAAGACCCTGATCAGAGGGCTCCTTTCGGAGCCCTCTGATCTGGGTCTTCACTGTTTGTATAGGACATGTGTACTATTCACATGTACACTGTTTGAAAAGCACGCCTATATGCGGGACTAGGGTTCAAAGAGTTAAACGTGGCTTAGCCACATTTTAACTTTGAAATATGGGTATATTCGCCTTAAACCAGATTGAGTTATTGAAATTAAACTTATGAAATACTTGTAAGGCCAATTTAAGTGAGTTTGAAGTATCGAGTTTGGACTGTGCAATAAATCAAAATGTCATGGGATATTGGTCTATTTCAGAAGAAGCTGCTACTGACACTGAGGATGTGACAGTCCGCTACATCAAACAAAAACTTGAACACGGACTGGTACGAATCTGGCAAGATGTTCAGCAGAAAGTGAGAACGTACATCCTTGGCATAAACCTGTCCGCCTACAAACTGGAGGAGTTTATACACTTCCTTGACATTGTCAACAGGTACAATCAGTCGTTGTGTATCAACAACAGTATATAACAGTGGAGAAAACATTATTCTTTCCCAATAAACGCGTTGATGCTAAAACTATTATTTGTATTTCAAACAGTTTGGAGCCAGATCAGGCTCCAAACTGTTTGTCACCAAGATAAACATGAATAATCAGAATTGTCCAAAAGTTGCATTTTTCTACCTTTTAGTGCTTTGCGTACGTTTGCGTATAAATGGGAAAGAATAACGTTTTCTCCACTGTAACAGTGGAGAGAACATTATTCGTTCCTGTTTAAATGCAAACAAAATGTAAACAAAATGCAATGAATTATAGAAAATTAGAACCTTTTAAATTTCCTAAAATTGTCAATAGGTACAATCAATCACTGTATACCAACAACAGTATATAACAGTGGAGAGAACATTATTCTTTCCCGTTTAAATGCAAACAAAATGCAATGAATTATAGAAAATTAGAACCTTTTAAAAGTCCTAAAATTGTCAATAGGTACAATCAATGCCAACAACAGTATATAACAGTGGAGAGAACATTATTCGTTCCCGTTTAAATGCAAACAAAATGCAATGAATTATAGAAAATTAGAACCTTTTAAAAGTCCTAAAATTGTCAATAGGTACAATCAATCACTGTATACCAACAACAGTATATAACAGTGGAGAGAACATTATTCTTTCCCGTTTAAATGCAAACAAAATGCAATGAATTATAGAAAATTAGAACCTTTTAAATTTCCTAAAATTGTCAATAGGTACAATCAATCACTGTATACCAACAACAGTATATAACAGTGGAGAGAACATTATTCTTTCCCGTTTAAATGCAAACAAAATGCAATGAATTATAGAAAATTAGAACCTTTTAAAAGTCCTAAAATTGTCAATAGGTACAATCAATCACTGTATACCAACAACAGTATATAACAGTGGAGAGAACATTATTCGTTCCCGTTTAAATGCAAACAAAATGCAATGAATTATAGAAAATTAGAACCTTTTAAAAGTCCTAAAATTGTCAATAGGTACAATCAATCACTGTATACCAACAACAGTATATAACAGTAGAGAGAACATTATTCTTTCCCGTTTAAATGCAAAACAAAATGCAATGAATTATAGAAAATTAGAACCTTTTAAATTTCCTAAAATTGTCAATAGGTACAATCAATCACTGTATACCAACAACAGTATATAACAGTGGAGAGAACATTATTCGTTCCCGTTTAAATGCAAACAAAATGCAATGAATTATAGAAAATTAGAACCTTTTAAAAGTCCTAAAATTGTCAATAGGTACAATCAATCACTGTATACCAACAACAGTATATAACAGTGGAGAGAACATTATTCTTTCCCGTTTAAATGCAAACAAAATGCAATGAATTATAGAAAATTAGAACCTTTTAAAAGTCCTAAAATTGTCAATAGGTACAATCAATCACTGTATACCAACAACAGTATATAACAGTGGAGAGAACATTATTCTTTCCCGTTTACATGCAAAACAAAATGCAAACAAAATGCAATGAATTATAGAAAATTAGAACCTTTTAAATTTCCTAAAATTGTCAATAGGTACAATCAATCACTGTATACCAACAACAGTATATAACAGTGGAGAAAACATTATTCGTTCCCGTTTAAATGCAAACAAAATGCAATGAATTATAGAAAATTAGAACCTTTTAAAAGTCCTAAAATTGTCAATAGGTACAATCAATCACTGTATACCAACAACAGTATATAACAGTGGAGAAAACATTATTCGTTCCCGTTTAAATGCAAACAAAATGCAATGAATTATAGAAAATTAGAACCTTTTAAATTTCCTAAAATTGTCAATAGGTACAATCAATCACTGTATACCAACAACAGTATATAACAGTGGAGAAAACATTATTCGTTCCCGTTTAAATGCAAAACAAAATGCAAACAAAATGCAATGAATTATAGAAAATTACAACCTTTTAAAATTCCTAAAGATTTATTTCATCCTGAGTGGCAAACAATTTGGGGCCTGGTCAGATGTCGGGGTACCCGGCGTCTGATCTGGCTCCAAGCTGTTTGCAATGGAAATAATAGTTTTAGCGTAAATATGTTAATTGGGAAAGAATAGAGTCTTCTCAATTGTAACAGTGTATTGACTGTAAAGCCTCTCTTCCACATCACTCAAAGTAGACTTTATTTTTGGTTGTTCAAGACAGGTGATAGTATAACCCATTTCCCTATAAATAAGCCTTTTTATGCCTTTAATTTATGCTTCTTCTAAAAACAATGTTTCCATTTGATACAATGATAAATATGCAGGGCTCTAGATAAGGGGGGTATTTTAAAAAAATAAAATCTTTGTTTCTGCTTTAAATCCTATGGTGTCACTACTCATTAGAATCGTCTTGAAGAGACAATTCTAATGAGTAGTAACATCTAAGGATTTGGTGCTAAAATAAGGGAGAAAAATATGGATTTGTGCAGTTTACTCCCTCTTATCTGGAGCCCTGAATATGTATCATCAGTAGTTTTCGTTTTACTTCTGGCCTGCATTAAGGGTGTATCAATGTCATGAATTTGGGAACTTTTCAAAGTATATGAAAACACTCTATGATGGTTTTGTATTGAAGAGCTATTTAAGATGAATGAAAAAATAGAAAAAGTGTACATTTTGGTGAACAACAGTTGGCTCTACGGCCATGTAAAATTTACCCCACCCACTTCCTCTTATTTTGTCCTTTTCAAACAGCCCGCTTCAATAAAACCCATTTTAAATGAAAACAAATATGATAATTTGGGTTTGTGTTATTTATTTCCTATCTATGGTAGTATTTCTTCATACAAAAACTAATTTAAGAAAAATAAGGCACCAAATGTGATATTTATAAAGCTCTAAATATCATTGATATGGTACTTTTTTGTAAATTTTGTAAGGGGTGATAACTCTTTTTACTTTAATAACTCAAAATTTTCAACACTGACCTTTCAATTTCTTTTCATATTTTGAACTGCCTTAGTATGGGCTTTCATCTGGTAGAATATAAGAAAAAGTTAAATACTAGAACTATTTCATTTTCAAACTTTTTTACTTTTTTTCATAAAATAAAAAAATCAAATAAAATCATGCCCTATATCAAGCATATTTTTGATATTCAAGGATCCATATCGTTCAAACCTGGTGCCTGCTTTGTCTAAATTTGGTTTATATTTGTGAACATACCACCATAGACATGAAATAAATAAAGAAAACCCAAATTAACATTTTTGTTTTGTTTTGAAATAGATTTTACTGAAACTTGTACTCTGAATGGGTAAAATTTGAAGAAAAAATATCCAAATTTGAAAACCTTTTTCAAATCGCTGTAGCTAAAAAAAAAGGACACCACCATATATATTTTTTTTCATTATTTCATTCATCATAAATAGCTCTTCCAAAAAAACAATGATAGAAAAAAAGTTTAATACTTTGAAAAAAATGGCTCATGACATTGATACACCCTTAAGCTGTCACCTGCTTTGAAAGATTCCCATTTTATATTGCTTAAAAGGGGGAGCACTGTAGTAACTTTACCTAGATTACCATCTATCTTAACCTAATTCATGCTTAATATTGTTTTATAAAACTCCACTCATTATGAAACTCCACTCATTATGAACATCAATCAATAAAGCATCTATCTTTGCTTAAAGCAGATGGATTAACCAAACATTCTGATCAGAATCAAAAATGTTTTTAACTTGGACCTTATTTCGGTGAATACAGCGGAAAAGACTCTATTCTTTCCCAATCAATGTGTTTACACTTGTAAAACTATTATTTTCATATGCAAACAGTTTAGAGCCAGACCAGAGGCAAGGTAACCAGGCGTCTGATCTGGCTCCAAACTTTTTGCCACTCAAATAAAGATAACTTGTCAAAATTTTGAAAAAGACTTTGCCATTTTCTTTGTTTATATTGCATTTTCCTTTGTGTTTTGTTTGCGGTTAAACGGGAAAGAAAAACGTCTTCACCACCGTAAAAGGAAGAAGAAACCAATTTAACCCATTACCCTATAGCCTCTTTCTAGAATTGAAGATAGTTGACCAATTAAAGCAGGTTGAAAGTAAAGCAGAATGTGCCTTAAGGCACATTCTGCTTTACTTTCAGCCTGCTTTAAGCTACTCTCTAGGATTTAGAAAATATTTCTTAAAATACAAATTCATGGCTGTATAATTTGATTTGTTTTCTTCGGTGGATGAATAAATTTAAAGCGTAAAAAGGCGTATTTATGGGGTAATGGGTTATAGATTTAGCAGACAACAGTAACCCAGTGAGATTACCAGATAAGCAGTCATCATTTTCTCACTCATAACAGCACCAAATCCTATGGTGTTACTACTCATTAGAATCGTCTCTTGGAGACGATTCTAATGAGTAGTGACATCAAAGGGTTTAATGCAGAAATAAAGATTTTAGTTTTTGAAATACTCCCCTTATCAGGGGCCCTTGATTACACTATGTTTTCCTTCTAGGATGATAGAGATAGGAGAGGACTTTTGTGACAGCAAGTCAGAAGGTTTGCAAGACTCCCTGAAACAACAAAGTCTCAACTACTTCAAAAACCATCACAGGTTCGTATAACATATAGAAACTAATACAGTACTGAACCTTATTAAATTAAATTGATAATCGCAAGCGAATTGTAATCAAATTGCCATCTAATCGGGTGCTTCAAAAGGCGAAACTTACCCTTGAATATTTTTACGCGATTTTTCCTCAGCGATTGTGACGAAAATGGAATCGAAAAAATTAACAAAGGCATATTTGTGATTATTTGTGAGATACACCATTCAGACAAACTTACCCGAGGGTAAAGTTATTATTTTGAATCGCAAGCGAATTGCCATCGAATTGCAAGCAAATCGCAGAAAATTGTTAATTTAATAAGATTCAGTACTGTATAACATATAGAAACTAACAACTTCCACAACCTTAAACTCATTAAACCCTGAATTAAAAATCTACATGTACAGTAAAACCCCTCTATTACGACCACTAAAACGAAGGCTAATTGAGTGTATAATAGGTGACAGCTTAAAGCAAGGTGACAGTGAAACAGAAAGCTCCTAAAGGAGCTTTCTGTTTCACTGTCACCTTGCTTTAAGCGGTCACCATAAACACCCTACAGTACTGAACCTTATTAAATTAACAATTTTTGCGATTCGCTTGCAATCCGATGGCAATTCGCTTGCAATTCGGTGGCAATTCGCTTACGATTCACAATAGTAACTTTACCCTCGGTAAGTTTGCCTGAATGGTGTATCTCACAAGTCTTCGTTAATGTTTTCGATTCCATTTTTGTCACAACCGCTTCAAAAAAATCGCGTTAAAATATTCAAGGGTAGGATTTGCCTTTTAAAGCCCCCGATTCGATGGCAATTCGCTTGCGATTATCTATTTAATTTGATAAGGTTCAGTACTGTAATAATTAACATAATTTAGTGGTCGTAATAGAGGGGTTTTACTGTAGTTCATTTTACATATTCAGGGTTGTTACCTTAGTTTGCAATTCTTTTCAAAATGACAAACAGTGACCCTGAGCAGATGGCTCCTTCAGGTGTTCTGATCAGGGTATTCACTGTTTGCATAGGCAAGTGTACTCGTCACAGGTACACTGTTTGTAAATGACAAGACTAATTGTCACAAGGGTTGAATAATTTATTATGTAAACCCTTTCAACGCCAAATTTTATTGTCTGTTCTTGTCCCTTAATTCACCCTTAATTATATTGTCTGCTTTAGAATGTTGCCGTATCAAAGTAAGAAGTAAGGCAGTTTTATTTAAAGAAATGATTATATATTAGTTTTAAACAGCTTGGATCCTGATCTGATGCAGAACTCCAGATAAGGGGAGTATTTCAAAAACTAAAATCTTTATTTCTGCATTAAACCCTATGGTGTCACTACTCATTAGAATCGTCTCTTTGAGACGATTCTAATGAGTAGTAACACCATATGGCAAACGGCAAACAGTGCAGACCCTGAACAGAGGGCTCCTTTAAGGAGCCCTCTTATCTGTGTCTGCACTGTTTGCATAAAACAATTGTACTCTTTTTATGTGCACTGTTTGTAAAGGATGAGTATACATGTGGCTAGAGTTCAATGTGTTAATTTGTTAGCTCCTTCAGTTAGTAGGTACTTCTTTTCACAGAATTATGGTTTAAGCCATTTCCCTAGCCTGATTCTAGTTTTCAAAATAGGTGACCACTTAAAGCAGGTTGAAAGTAAAGCAGAATGCGCCTTAGGGCGCATTCTGCTTTACTTTCAGCCTGCTTTAAGCTGTCATCTACTAGAAAATATAACATATTTGTTATGGTACATATTCATGACTGTATAAAATGGAACTATTTTCTTCAGTAAAGGAATAAATTAAAGGCGTAAAAAGGGGTATTTATGGGATAATGGTTTAAAGGAGTTCAGTCTCCATATATGAAGATGTATTTTTATAACATAACAGACGGCGTGAGCGTTGAATAACACCTGTTGTTTAAATGTCATATATAACTAGTTAAAAAACTATGCAAATGTGGCACGCCACGACGTCGTTACTTGTGACGTCATTAAAATGCGTTATATGTGTTCAATTTCCAACGTCTTCTTTCCATCATGTAGATTCAATTTGTAGATTGTTGGTGTAATTAATCAATATTAGATTCACATGAAAGTGCTTATTAATACATATAATAACATAAACATTATGCTGGTGAACGGGTTTAATTTGGAACAACCTTTTTCCTGTATAGATCTACTTATATCGCGCTTAGCATTCACTTGACCTCAAAGACTGCGATAAATAACTTTTCTAGGTTATGTTATAAAAAGAATATAACATTCGTGTTAATAATTTATTGGATTTATCGGCAAAGCCTCGTTTTTATCATTTTCTAAAAGACTCGTTTAATAAATTCAATAAATTATGAACACTCATGTAATATCCTATATGTATTATTTTAATGCAGGGCAAAGATGGACGAACTGAGGATGTTCTTAGAGAATGAAGGTTTTGAACTGTGTCCTGTAAAATCATCCTTCCATATCTTAAACCTTGTTGTAAGTGTGGCCTCATTTCTGTTTCTCCCCAAATCTTTTACCTTTTCCACCATAGGCTACAATAGTCAGCTTTGCAAACAGTTTGGATCCAGATGTTTAATTTCTGAATGTTACTTTATTCTTGATAAAAATTCCTACTTATATACAGTGTAGACTTGGCCATGGATTGTTTGCCTATGTAGCCTTTACAGGACACTTGACACAAATCAGTTACAGTGGGGAAAACGTTATTCTTTCCCAATAAACGCGTTTACGCTAAAACTATTATTTCCAATGCAAACAGTTTAGAGAAACTGGCGTCTGATCAGGCTCCAAACTGTTTGCCACCAAGATAAACATGAATTATCAGAATTGTCCAAAAGTTGTACTTTTCTACGTTTTAGTGCTTTGCGTTTGCGTACGTTTGCGTTTAAACGGGAAAGAATAACGTTTTCTCCACTGTAATGGAAATACAGATCTGTATTCTTTCCAGGGGTATTTGTCAAAATTTTATTAGTCAGTGTAATAAAACAGATGATACATATTCATAGTGGATGAACTTTTAACCCATTTTATGCGGGATACACTTTAAGGTGTACTGCTAGGCAAACAGTTTTGATCTCAGATCAGGCCCCACAATCAAAACTGTTTGCAGCTAAGTCAATATTCTATCAGAAACTGATAAAATCTTTTGTAATTATTTGAGTTATACCCGCTGCAGACGACATTTTAAAATGGCCGCCAAATATTACCCAGGATACAATGGGTTAATTTATACATAAATATTCAGCAGGAGAAGAGATAAATATTCATACTATTAAGTTCACTTAAAGATATCACTTATTCCAATGAAATAAGGGAATCGACAACTTGTGGATACTCCATACTTTTCTTCTTAATATGTGTGGCAAACAGTTTGGAGCCTGATCAGACGCCGGGTCACCCGGCGTCTGATCTGGCTCTAAACTGTTTGCGATAGAAATAATTGTTTTAGCATAAACCTGTTCCATTGTAAAGAATAACGTATTCACCACTGTACCAACTGAATTTTGCAGGAGTTTAAATTTCTGAGACCAGCCTCCTCTTTGTCCAAGTTTATCACCAGCCAAACCTCAGAGGTGAAAAAGGGAGATGAACAGCCCAAATGTCCGACCAAAAAGTGCCGGTTCTTTGAAGAGTATCCAGGGAAGGCCACTCCATTTGATGTACAAGTTGATACTGATGAAAAAGAAGACCTGTTTGCAGGAATTGGTGTAAGTTGGTGTTTAAAGTTAACTCATTGTACCCTGAAACTTTTAATGGACAAATCCAGGTACCAATTAAGTTTACTTCATTTATGACTACTTAGGGATGTTTTCTGCATTATATGTCAAAATAAACTGTGCAGATCCTGCTCCTGCTGGAGCCCTCTAATCTGGTAGACTGTTTGCATAGGAAATATGTACATGTACTCTTTATATGTACACCGTATGTAAAAGATGCAAACGTGTGGCTCAAGGGATCAATGGGTTTATAAAGTTGATCTCATTTTGTGCAATAGAATATTTGTAATGTATTATATACCTATCGATGATTTATAGAGATTTCTCAGTTAGATAAATTTGATATTGTCACCGTTGATATCATTACTACATGTAGTGATGATATCACTTTTTGTGACGTCGCGGTTATCAATTTTTTGTGTTTTTTTCTGTAAAAACGTCATTAAAATATATATATAATAAATAGAATAATCAATTCCTTTAAATAGATATGAAAAATATATCACTCGAATGGGTTGTTATCTGGTTTTTTAACCAGATAACAACCCATTCTTGTGATATATTTTTCATATCAATCCAATAAATTGATTATCCTCTATGTATTGTATGGAACACTACTCCAACCAGATAAAACCCACTGATAATAAAGTACAGTGGTGAAGACATATTTCTTTCCCAATAAAAGCATTTATGATAAAACTAGTATTGCCATTGCAAACAGTTTGGAGCCAGATCAGGCGTTGGTAACATTAAAATCAGTAGTCAGGGTTGTCAATAAGTTGTCCTTTTCTTCTTTTAATTGCAATTCGTTTGCATTTCATTTGCATTTAAATGGGAAAGAGAAACCCCTTCTACACTTCTCCTCTGTTTAAGTATTATTAAGTTGCAGTTATGACATGAGAAGTCCAGCTATGAAAACAATGTACACCTCTGTATTGGAACAAAAATATATGAAGGATATTGAATGAGTGTGTTTTCAGTAGTGGATTTATTGAACGAGTTGGATAAAATGATATGCTGCGAGCCTTTGCGAGCAACATATCATTTTATCAAACCAGTTCAATAAATTCACTACTGAAAACACACAAATTTAAGGTTCTGTTTATCACATAAACACCAAATGACACGAAAATCCGGAGGGTCTTACTTTCAGTATTTCCCTTGGCTCTTGGGTAAACACTTCATCATAGGCGTTATTGGGTTTTATTCATCCATAGATAACAACACCTATCAAACTAAAATAATGAAAAACAACATCAATGTGTTGTGAAAAGATTTCTCTTGTGCCATATTCAACTTTCAAATTCATATCTAATCTAAAATTGTTCTAATTTACTAAAAATGATCAAATGACATTTAGAATCTAGTTTCGTTTTCAAAATTACGTCGTTATTGGAACGTGACATCATTATTATTGTAACGTTTAAATTTGAAAAATAGTCTGACGCACTGTGAAAACTAGAAATCTAAGTAGCCTGATTTGCAGCCTAAATTTGCTGGACTGTTTGGGATAATGTTTTGGTACACTTGAAAATGTTTTAAATCCCTAGTGGGGATCTTATTTTGTCTAGATTCTCTTAACTGATTTAAAGTCCGCGTTGCAGTACAGTATTTTGGTGATTCGAAAATTAGTATAAAATATATGCCCAGTGTAGGGCCGCACGATTTTTACGGCCTTCTATATTTTGCACGTTTATGTGATAAACAGTACTATTCATATGGTCACACTACAGTATTTCTTGTTATTTATGGGTTTGTATATAAGTTTGGAATGTTAACTCTTCACAGGATGATGACAGTGGTCAGGATGATTTCAGTGACAGTGATTCCGACGTGCCAGAGGAACTCAAACATGACTACATAGATGAGTTAACGGGTGAAACTCACTCCAGGTTTGTTTACTATTGTGCTTACTCGTCATTTACAAACAGTGTACCTGTAAAGAATACACTAGTCAAATGCAAACAGTGTAGACTCTGATCAGAGGGCTCCTTAAGGAGCCCTCTTATCAGAGTCCACACTGTTTGTCATTTTGAAATTTATTATTAAATCAACTCTAAATAGTCAAAAATGGACCATTAAAAGATTCAAGGGTGAATGAGTTAAAATGAAAAGATTTTATATTTTGATAGATACTCTACGTTGATTATTCAGAATTATTGTTACAATTTGTCGCTGAACCCTCCCCTCCCCAGAGGCTTATTTGAAGATAGTTTGAAGACAGAATCTGATAGTTGCTTAAAGTAGACTGAAAATAAAGCAAAATGATTCTTAAAGAGCATTCTGTGTTATTTTCAGCCTGCTTTAAGCTGCAGTCATCTAGAATAAAGATTTTTATGGTGCATATTCATGACTATAAATTGAAACATCTTTCTTCAGTGAAGGAATAAATTAAATGAACACAAAGGTATATCTATTGCCTGATACATTTCTGAAATGATCTAGAACTCATCCAGAAAACCTCTGAACTATTGATAATCTCCAGATCGTCTAAAATACAGTCTCTACAGTACACAGATGACCTTCTAGTTATACATCTCCCAATATTAGAGGAGCTTGATGCTTCCAACATGGGGCCCATTTGTAACCAGACTGGAAACCCATCCACAGAATCCGACCATAGCCACCAATTGAACGATGAATTATCTACAGATTCCACTTATAGTCAAGACATAAGAACTTTTTGAAACTTCAATCAAATTTTATATAAACTAGGAGAATCTGATTTTAACTTTTTCATTTTGCACTCTACAGATATATTATGTATTGTTAATTGTCAACTCATTCAATTTTAATCAAATTCTAATCACTTTTTGCTTCATCTTATTTAAACAATCTTTGTGCTTGTTTATCAATAGTTATTATGACGTCACAGTTGTCAAGGACGCTCTGCAGTCAGAAATCACGTGACTTGAAAAACCGACAATATGTGTACTTAAAGGATGATTTTTTCATGCTATGTATCCTGATGAAGACCTGAATAAGGTCGAAACCGGTAGATCAATAAATGTTTTGTCTACTAGATCGGTGCCTGTAGTTATTCGCATCCTACCTTTCTTTTTAATGATTTCTGAAATAGGTTCATAACAAACATTGCAGATGTGGGCCTAGGGCTAGTCTAACGAAATGTCGTACAACAAAAATTGTCGTAAATCAAAACTTTAAAATACAAATAATTTCTGCTTTCTCCATCAAATCCTGTCTTGTGACATCTCTTTGGAATCGTCTTTTCAAGACGATTCCAAAGAGATGTCACAAGACAGAATTAGATGAAGAAATATATAATAATTCATAACTGTAGAATTTGACTTAATTAGGACAATATTTGTCATACAAAGTTTTATGCAAAGGGCCCCTGATCTGGATCCATACTGTTTGTAAAGATGTTCAAACCAAATGTGCAGTGGTGAAATGGTTACAGCTTTTTCAATTATATTTTCTCTCACAGACCAGGGAGACGAAAATTTTCTCGAAGTCGGAGTTTCCAGAAGGATGTTTCTATAGTAACCAATACTTCCTTAAATGTTTTTAGAGTAATAGGTAAGAGAATAACTTGTCTGTATTTCTTTCTGTCTGTGTTTGTACCCTCAATTTTATCCTCATGAAGTCTCAGTGTCACATCAAGCGAAATCTGTTCAAACTCCGACTTACTTGACATCTTACAGAGTTGTAGATAAGTAGAGTATCCGAGTATTTGCCCAAATAAAATTAGTGAAATACCCAATTATTTCAAAACTAATGGGTGAAAGTACCCCAAAAATGAAACCCAATTATTTGAAAGTGATTGGGTAAAAACCAAACGGATACTCAATTGCTTTTTAGCTCACCTGGCATGAAGTGCCAAGGTGAGCTATTGTGATCGCCCTGTGTCCGTCGTCGTCCGTCCGTCGTCAAACTTTTTGTTTAAAGATCTTCTTGGAAACCACTGGGCCAATTTCATCAAAACTTCATAGGATTGTTCCTTGTTAGGTACCCTCTCAGATTTCTTCAAATATAGGTCATCCAATTGAAATTGTGGTTGCCATGGCAACCAATTGAAAAAACTTTAAAAATCTTCTTGTCAAAAACTACAGGTCCGAATTGAAAATAATTTTACCCAAATGTGCCATTGGTGACCCTCTATCATATTTCTTAAAATAATTTTCCTATCTTAAAAAACATGGCTGCTAGTGGGTGGGGCAGATTTTCCTTATATGGCTATATAGTGAAAACTTTAAAAATCTTCTTAACGATCCATGGGTGACCTTCTACTAGATTTCTTAAAATTATTTTGATATCTGAAAAAACATGGCCGCTAGTGGGTGGGGCAGATTTTCCTTATATGACGATATAGTGAAAACTTTAAAAATCTTCTCGTCAAAAACTACTGGTCCGATTTGAAAGTGATTCTATGCATAGGATCCATGGGTGACCCTCTACCAGATTTCTTAAAATTATTTTGATATCTAAAAAAACATGGCCTCTAGTGGGTGGGGCTTATTTTCCTTATGTTACTGTATAGTAAAAACTTTAAAAAGCTTCTCCTCTGAAACTATTGGTCCAAACTCAAAATAATTTTACGTAAATGGTCAATTGATGACCCTCTACCAGATTTCTTTAAATTATTTTGATATCTAAAAAAAACATGGCCACCAGTGGATGGGGCACGTTTTCCTTATGTTACTGTATAGTAAAAACTTTAAAAATCTTCTCCTGAAACAACTGGTCCAAACTCAAAATAATTGGATGTAAATGGTCAATTGATGAATCTCTACCAGATTTCTTAAAATCATTTTGTTATCTAAAAAAACATGGCCGCCAGTGGGTGGGGGCAAGTTTTCCTAAGGAAAAACTTTCAAACAAAATTTCTCTGAAACTATTGGTCTGATTTAAGAAGAATTTTACACAAATAATGATTCATGGGTGACCCTTTGCCAGTTTTCTTCAAATAATCTTACTAGCTCAAACAACATGGCCACCAGTGGGTGGGGTGAATAAGTGAAAACGTAATCATTATACTGGTCCATTTACATGACCGTAATCATGGGTACCAGGTGAGCGATTTAGTGCCGCATGCGGCTCTTGTTAATTTCATCGGGTCATCAACTGAACTTTTACTTTAGTCGAACGTATCTAAACAAAAGTTGCATACAGAAGTATGTAAGGTAAACACTGAATATCATTTAAGACAGT
The DNA here is from genome assembly GCA_922989275.2 of Gari tellinella. Taxonomy (NCBI): domain Eukaryota; kingdom Metazoa; phylum Mollusca; class Bivalvia; order Cardiida; family Psammobiidae; genus Gari; species Gari tellinella. The sequence continues at coordinate 12,487,486 of OV277867.1, read as the reverse complement.
TAACAACAATACCCTGAATGCACTATTGAAAGGACAAGGATAAGAAATATAAGGTTATTTTTCCTACTGATACCCATTTATGTTACAAATCAAGGGGTACTGGACTTTGGGTACCCAAATGAATTAGAAACCATGGGGTTGTGGTCAATGCAATACCCAATGTTTTTTTTAAAAAACCCAAAACATTTAAAATCCATAGAGTGATACCCAATTCCAAGACAAAGCTTATCTACAACTCTGATCTTGCAGTGGAGATAATGTTCTTTCTTTCCCATTTAACCCTTTACCTGATAGCATTGTTTCTAGTATTTGAAGGATATGTGACTACTTAAAGCAGGTTGAAAGTAAAGCAGAATTCAACCTAAGGCGCATTCTGCTTTACTCTCAGCCTGCTTTAAGCTAAAATCTGCTAAGCTATATACAATATTTGTAATGGTAATTGATCATGTGGGTATAAACTGGAATTATTTTCTTCAGCGGAGGAATAAATCATATTTGCTAAAAGGTGCTTCTATAAGGGAAAGGGTTAAAAGCAAGCCAAATGCACACAAATTGCAATAAAAAACAGTACTTGTGAATTTTCATCTCAATATGAGTGGCAAACAGTTTGGTGCCAGACCAGACGCCGGGTACCCCTGCATCTTGTCTGGCTCTAAACTGTTTGCAATAGAAATAATAGTTTTAGCTTCACCCAGTTTACTGGGAAAGAATAATGTTTTCTCCACTGTATGTCACTATACACTGTTTGCCCTTTTCACCAATCTTTGAACTGCAAAAGTTTGGGTCTTTTTGGTTTATTTTAGTCAGTGATTCTTTGTTTGATGATTGTTGCAGTTGATTCCATATTATTCCTTTGAACCCTAACAATGATTTCTCATCGTAAAAAAACAATATATAATACCTGTTGGAAGCAAACTTGTCCCATGCAAACCTCCTGATCAGAGGGCTCCTTTAGGAGTACAGTGGAGAATCTGTTATTCTTTCCCGTTTAAACGCAAACGTACGCAAACGCAAAGCACTAAAACGTAGAAAAGAACAACTTTTGGACAATTCTGATAATTCTTGTTTATCTTGGTGGCAAACAGTTTGGAGCCAGATCAGACGCCGGGTTACCCGGCGTCTGATCTGGCTCCAAACTGTTTGCACAGCAAATAATAGTTTTAGCGTAAACGCGTTTATTGGGAAAGAATAACAGATTCTCCACTGTACATTATAAAAAAAACTGCCAAGAATTATAGAAAAGGACTAAACTTAATTGAAAATTGGAATTGTTCATTTTAAGTTTCTGGGGTGAACAGGGCTCCAGATTAGGGGAGTATTTCAAAACCTAAAATCTTTATTTTTATTGCATTAAACCCTATTGTGTCACTTCTCATTAAAATCGTCTCTTCGAGACATGTCTAATGAGTTGGTGCTAACGTAAGTGAGAAAATGTTGGATTTGTTCAGTTAACTCCCTCTTATCTGAAGCTGTGAGGTGTATGAGGTAATCTGCTATATTGATACAGTGGAGAAAATGTTATTCTTTCCCGTTTAACCCTTTACCTCATAACCTGTTTCTAGTTTTGAAAACAGGTGACCACTTAAAGCAGGCACATTCTGCTTTACTTTCAGCCAGCTTTATGCTAAAATCTGATAGGCTATATAAAAGATTTGTAATGGTAATTGTTCATGAGGGTATAAACTGGAGCTATTTTCTTCAGCGGAGGAATATATTAAATACGCTAAATGTCGCTTCTATGGGGGAAAGGGTTAAACGCAAATGTGAAACGTAGAAAAGTACACATTTTGGACAATTCTGATAATTCATGTTTATCTTGATGGCAAACAGTTTGAAGCCTGATCAGACGCCGGGTTACCCGGCGTCTGATCTGGCTCCAAACTGTTTGCATAGGAAATGATAGTTTTAGGGTAAACACGCTTATTTGGGAAGAATAACGTTTTTCCACTATAGCTCTGGTATTAACATGGTGTTAATTTTCTCCTTCAGGTCGTTATATACAGATGATGAGACTGCTGAAACCCATTGCCTTTGATGTGATGACCTGTATGGCCCAGCTCTTTGACTTCTACATGTTCTCTGTAAGTTAACCCTTGTTATAACATAACAGACGGCGTGAGCGTTGAATAACACCCGTTGTTTAAATGTCATATATAACTAGTTAAATAACTATGCAAATGAGGCACGCCACGACGTCGTTACTTGTGACGTCATTAAAATGCGTTCAGTTACTTGACCTCTATGGCTGCGATAAATTACTTTTATAGGTTATGTTATAAAAAGAAAATAACATTCGTGTTAATAATTTATTGGATTTATCAAACTCGTCGTTTTAGAAAGCTATAAAAACTCGGCAAAGCCTCGTTTTTATCGTTTTCTAAAAGACTCGTTTAATAAATCCAATAAATTATGAACACTCATGTAATATCCTATATATCATCCCATTTACCCCATAGCCGGTTTCTAGTACTGAACATAGGTAACCACTTAGGTGGTTTGACAGCAGACGGCCCGCATCTCGAGTTCCGGAAATGCTGATGACTTTCGCCTGATCTTTGCGGCAGGTGCTTATAGTGGAAAATTGACATGAATAAAAGTTTGATCTGCTTCAGTGTCTTCTCTGTTAGCGCAGTTGGTACGGTGATTGACTAGCAACCCAAAAGTTCTAGATTCGATTCCTACTCGCTTCAAAACTTTTTTTTTTAAATAAATTGTTCGATTTTATTGACTAGTCAATACATAACGTAGTGATCAAAGGACAGGCTATGTTTAGTCATGTAGTAATGAATAATATCAGATGCAAGAATAGGTAAGTGACAACTAAACTTTGTGAGGAATTATAGCCTATATGACAGATGGCAGCTTAACACAGGACAAAAGTAATGCTAAAAGATAGATCCTAAAGGAGCTTTTATGCATTACTTTTGTTATGCATTAAGCAGTCACCTGCCTTTAAAGATCAACAGGCTACCGTATTCAATGGTCCTTTATTACAGGTTTGACTTATGGTATTATTTAGAGCTGACGGCATTTTAAAGTTGAACTCAAGGGAGGTTACTCGTTTTGTGTTAACATTTTGTCAGAATTTCTGGAAATCAAAAAATGTTAATTCCACTGTAGATTTTCATAAAAAATTTGCGACTAGTAGAACTGCTAGATTTTTTTGTAATTTGAGATTTAGTGGGTTTTTCAGAATTTGAATTTTTTTTAAATATTGATATTTCCAGAAAATATGTCACGAAATATTTTTGTTTGCACAGTATCTTATAGTCTCTGTACAGTTTACTTGAATGTACAGAAATTATTTAATTATATTAGTTTATAAAGAAAGTATTCCCGTTTATTAAAAAAGGAGCTTTTCTCGACAAAAGGTCCTGTCAGAAAAAAACGGTACTGTATTTTTTTTTTTTTTAACGATTTTTCACCCCTGATATGGTATATTTCAATTTAATAAAGATTTCAAAGATTTCTGACACGGGATAAGCAGACCCGCGAACCACCTTAAAGCAGGTTGAAAGTAAAGCAGAATGTGTCATAAGGCACATTCTGCTTTACTTTCAGCCTGCTTTATGGATGGATGAGTTGGGTTTTATGGCACTGCGACACAAATAGGTCATATAGAGCTGATGAATGATGAAGGATGATAAGATGAGAAAATGATGATTTCAGAAAGATGCCCTTGGCTAATCTCAATTGTTGCCAAGCAGTATGGGATCAAAACCACCGATCTACCTTCCTTTTAGCGCTTAGCAGAGGGGATAATCTCGGTCTAATAAACAGAAAGATTCCCTAACTATGTCAAAGTAGGAAGGTGTATGGGGCCTGCTTTAAGCTACTCTCTGCTAAGATAAAGAAACTATTTCTTCTGATGCATGTTTATGATTTTATAAATTGGAAATAATTTCTTCTGGAGAAATGAATTAATTTGGGGGAATGGGATAGTTGTGGAGTAATAGGTTAACTTGACTTCTTAAAAAGTACAATGAGTCAACCAATATTATGAGCTAATTGTTCTACAGGACTCTCTCTTTGCAACGACACCCAGTGGGAGACATGCCTTGAGTGTGTTGTTTGGAGGGAGTCATTATAAGGAGGGAAATTGGTAAACATTTGCAAACAGTTTTAATCCAGATCAGACCCCGTGTTCTGCGGCATCTGATCTGGATTCAAGCTGTTTGTCACTCATCATTAAGCTTTTTCTGTCAAAATTATCATTATGTAACTATTAGAAGAACAGCAGACTACAATTTTAAGCAGACGTTACTGCAGCAGTGAAAAGGTTAGAAATGATTGACTTGTATGGGGACCAGCAACAATGGTCGTTGTAAGGAGGGAATCATTGTTGGGAGGGTCATTGCAGATATGGAGCGCTGTAATTATTAATCAGTTGAAAACAGTTCTTAATGCTATTTTCCTTTTTCTCTTTTCAGGTTTACATATTCTTTGGTGTTGAACTGGTGAGTATTGTAATAGCCTTTATGGAATTGATATAGATAGAATAAAGATCCGTGAGAGTTTTTATATTATTATTTATTTTATCAAACTCTGTGAACATATCAAGCATGGAGTCAATAGCAACTAGCCTCTATTTTTTTTTTTTTTAAATCATTCCTAATTGAGATTTGCCATTGTCGTTTTCTATTAGGTTGCACATCTTTGTCTTTTACTGTAATTTCATCAAAGAAAAAGGCTATTTTATGAGACCTCCAACTTTTGGTTGAAGCAAACAAACAAAAAAGGGGGGAAATAAGTTATTTTCTTTATTAGAAGAACTTATGTATGATACTTTGCAGTCTCTGAATTATTTCAAATGAAATCTGCTTAACCCTTTACCCCATAGCCTGTTTCTAGTTTTGAAAATAGGTAACCACTAAAGCAGGTTGAAATTAAAGCAGAATGTGCCCTAAGGCGCATTCTGCTTTAATTTCAACCTGCTTTAAGCTACCATCTGCTAATATGTAGAAAATATTTCTTCTGGTACATATTCATGACTGTTTAAATTGGAACTATTTTCCTCATTGGAAGAATAAAAGAAATACGCTAAAAGGCCCTTCTATGGGATAAAGGGTTACGGTTGAGGACCCCTAATGAGATCAAGTCAATATCAGAACTTTACGGAAAGCATGGCTCGGGAAAGGCCAGCAGTTGATGAAATGGCTGATCCCTGTACGCGGAGTACCGACTTTGGTCAGACCTTATTAGGGGTCTCTCACCTTAACCCTTTACCCCTTAACCTGTTTCTAGTTTTGAACATAAGTGACAATTTAAAGCAGGTTAAAAGTAAAGCTTTACTTTCAGCCTGCTTTAAGTACCATCTGCTGGAATTAAGTAAATATTCCTTCTGATACATATTCATGACTGTATTGATTGGAATTATTTTCTTTTGCGGAGGATTTAACGAAATGCACTAAAAGGCACTTCTATAAGGTATAGGGTTAAACCTGTTTAGCAAAATGGTTATTGAACTATTGAGTAATGATGTTTAATTTTATTTTCTTGTTTTGTGTAGTATACAATGGAAGACAAATTGATAAACAACAGACTAAGAACCACCTTACACCGTATACAGGAGAGTCTGATTGCTTCCTCCCACACTGAGGGCATGGAGGAAGGGGAACATCCAGAGAGCAGGGTATGTACAGTGGAGAAAACGTTATTCTTTCCCGTTTAAACACAAACGTACGCAAACACAAAACACTGAAACGTAGAAAAGTGCAACTTTTGGACAATTCTTATTATTCATTTTTATCTTGGTGGCAAACAGTTTGGAGCCTGATCAGACGCCGGGTTACCCGGCGTCTGATCTGGCTCCAAACTGTTTGCACTGCAAATAATAGTTTTAGCGTAAACGCGTTTATTGGGAAAGAATAACGTTTTCTCCACTGACATCATTTATTATCTGGCTTCAACAGTAGAGAGAAAGTCAGAAGTTACCCTTGCTCCTATTGCTTGTTTTCAGTATTAAAGGCAGATGGTTGCTTAAAGCAGGCTGAAAGTAAAGCAGAATGCTCCTTCAGGAGCATTCTGCTTTACTTTCAGCCTGCTTTAAGCAACCATCTGCTAGGATATAGGAAATATTTCTTACTTTTTGAAATATTTATAACTGTTTAAAGTGGAACAAATTCTTAATTAGTGGAGGAAGGAATTGAAGGTGAAATAATGGATTAAGAAGCATTCTGCTGTACTTTCAGTCTGCTTTGAGCTTCCATCTGCTAGGATATAGGAACTATTTCTTAATTTTTTGGGAATGGAACTATTTTCTTTTGTGAAGAATGAATTGAAGGCGTAAAAAGACATAATTATTGAGTAATGGGGTACATAATTCATGTTCTGCTGACAATGGTTGATTTTACTCCAATGTAAGTTTTTTGTTTTCTTATTTTTCCAATGTGTACATTGACCTTATTGCACAACTCACAGTTCAACCTTTTTTAGACCTCATGCTAATCCTACCAATTTAGGAGCTACCTTTTGATCATTTTTTTTACCAAGTTTGAAAGATATGATCTGAGGGAAGAGAAGTAGAACTAAACAATCCTGGCTTCTGTTAGGAACTGTTTATTCACAAACTGAAAATTTGAAAGAGTTCAGTTTCCAGGGATTTTAATGTAAATCAGTTATCATTCTTTATTATTATTTTATTGTGTTACAGGACAGGATTCCACCACCCCACCTTTCACCTATGATTGATCTCAACAATCCCCAGCGTATCTTCAGTCTGGCTGAGAGAATTGTAGCAGCAGAATCTTTGTAAGTAACCATAGTAATAACATTACATTTAAACCTCTCTATTACGACGACTAATTTTTGTTCATTATTAGGGTGTTTACGATAGGTGACTGCTTAAGCAAGGTGACAGTGAAAGAGAAAGCTCCTTTAAGCTACCACCTCTCTACTATATTATCAATTGGCCTTCGTTTTGTCGGTCGTAATAGCTAGGTTTTACTGTATGTTTATAGCTCTAGATTGTGTATACTGTAAACTCTCTTTAGTATGAACACTGAAAAGAAGGCTTTTTGATTGTTTAAAAAACAAGTGACAGCTTAACCCTTTACCCCATAACCTCTTTGTAGTTTTGAAAAAAGATGACTACTTACAACAGGTTGATAGTAAATCAGAATGCGCCATTAGGCGCATTCTGCTTTACTTTCAGCCTGCTTTAAGTTACCACCTGCTTGAATTAAGCAAATATTCCTTCTGATACATATTCATGACTGTATAGATTGGAATTATTTTCTTCCGCGGAGGATTAAACGGAATGCGCTATAAGGCGGTTCTATGAGGTAAAGGGTTAAAAGACAAGTGAAAGCTTAAAACAAGGTGTAGATAAAACAGAAAGCTCCTTTATGAGCTTCCTGTCTTTACAATCACCTTGCTTTAAGCAGTCACCTGTCTGTAACACATAATAATTAATACAATTCCGGTTTCGTAATAGAGAGGTTTTACTGTACTCTAAGACCAATGTTTAGCTGTTATTCAATAAAACAAATGGTGATCTTCTAACATAGGTTACTGCAGTGGAGAAAACGTTATTCTTTCCCAATAAAACCCGTTTACGCTAAAGCTATTATTTATATTGCAAACAGTTTAGAGCCAGATCAGACGCCGGGTAACCCGGAGTCTGATCAGGCTCCAAATTGTTTGCCACCAAGATAAACATGAATTACCAGAATTGTCCAAAAGTTTCACTTTTCTACGTTTTAGTGTTTTGTGTTAGTGTTTCGTTTCCTTTAAACGGGAAAGAATATAATGAATGTTTTCTTCACTGTACTAAATGCAGGAAAGAAAAGGTGCAGAGAGCATCTACAGAGTATATGAGCACTTTTAGACTGGTTACTACTTAATGCAGGGCTGAAGAAAGTCTTTTTGCATTGCTTCTGTCCAACAAAACCCTTTCTTAACCCTTCACCTCATAGCTTGTTTCTAGTTTTGAAAATAGGGGAATACTTAAAGCAGGTTGAAAGTAAAGCAGAATGCGCCTTGAGTCGCATTCTGCTTTACTTTAAGCCTGCTTTAAGTCACCACCTGCTAGAATATAGAAAATATTCCTTCTGATACATATTAATTACTGTATAAATTGGTACTTTTTAGCTCACCTGGCACGAAGTGCCAAGGTGAGCTTTTAGAATCGCTGAATGTCAGTCGTCCGTCCGTCTGTCCGTTCACAATTGTTCGTTAACACTCCAGCGCCTACAAATTTCATCCGATCTTCATGAAACTTCATGACAATGTTTGTCTTGATGAAATCTAGGCCAAGTTCGAATGTGGGTCATGTCCGGTCAAAAACTAGGTCACTAGGTCAAATCATAGAAAAACCTTGTTAACACTCTAGAGGCTACAAATCTCAATGGATCTTTATGAAACTTGATCAAAATGTTTGTCTTGATAAAATCTAGGTAAAGTTTGAATGTGGGTTATGTCCTGTTAAAAACTAGGTCACTAGGTCAAATCTTAGAAAAACTTTGTTAACACTCTAGAGGCAACAAATCTTATTGGATTTTGATGCAACTGAGTTAGAATGTTTGCCCAATTGATATCTAGGTCAAGTTCGAATATGGGTCATGTCGGGTCAAAAACTAGGTCACTAGGCCAAATCAAAGAAAAACAGTGTTAACCCTCTAGAGTCTACAAATCTCGTTAGATCTGAATGAAATATTTTCAGAATGTTAGCCAACATCAAATCTAGGTCAAAATCAAATGTGGATTGTGTCTGGTCAAAAATTAGGTCACTAGGTCAAATTATAGAAAAATCTTGTTAACACTCTAAAGGTTGATTGTGGGTCATGTCCAGTCATAATCTAGGTCACTATATATAATTTTACATGGTGAACCAGGTGAGCGATTTAGGGCCATGGTGGCCCTTGTTTCTTTAGAGGTGGATTAAACTGAATGTGCTAAAAGGTGCTTCTATAAGGGAAAGGGTTAGGAGCTCTCTAATCAGGGTCTGCATTGTTTGTAATTTTGCAATAAATTTCAGAAAATAACCCATAATTTTCATTAATTGACCAGACTCCTTCTCTACCAACGGTGCCAAAAGATGACTTTTCAAACAGTGTGGGGCGTGTCTGATCAGGATCCTAACTGTTGGCACTCGTATCGACAGCCCTAAAGCTGACATTAAAAACATTGCAGACAACACTGCCAATGCAGACGATATTTTGACAGTAATAGGGTTGAAACAGATGATAAAACTTGGCAGTGAAAAGAGTTAAAAGTTTCAGTGGTTAAGGACTTCAGAAATACTGAAAGCATAATACAGTGAAGAAAACCATTATTCTTTCCCGTTTAAACGCAAACGTACGCAAACCCATAGCACTAAAACGTAGAAAAGTGCAACTTTTGGACAATTCTGATAATTCATGTTTATCTTGGTGGCAAACAGTTTGGAGCCTGATCAGACGCCGGTTTACCCGGTGTCTGATCTGGCACCAAACTGCTTGCACTGTAAATTATAGTTTAAGCGTAAATACTTTTATTGGGAAAGAATAACGTTTTCTCCACTGTAGGACATGTTAAAATGAGGTAGTGGTATCGTTTGTCTTGATATGGAGTAATAGTTGTAGTTTTACAGGGTGTTCCTGGCCAACCAGATGGAGTTCCTGAAACCTCATCTAGAAGTTCTCATTCCAGCAACGAAGAAAACATTCCTTCAACAGTTCTATTCACAGGTATGTACAGTGGAGAATCTGTTATTCTTTCCCGTTTAAACGCAAACGTACGCAAACGCAAAGCACTAAAACGTAGAAAAGAACAACTTTTGGACAATTCTGATAATTCTTGTTTATCTTGGTGGCAAACAGTTTGGAGCCAGATCAACCCGGCGTCTGATCTGGCTCCAAACTGTTTGCACTGCAAATAATAGTTTTAGCGTAAACGCGTTTATTGGGAAAGAATAACAGATTCTCCACTGTAGCAATAGACGGATATAGCGGAGAAAACGCTATTTTTCCCCCATAAACGTGTTTACACTAAAACTATGATTTCTATTGCAAACAATTTGGAGCCAGATCAGACGCCGGGTAACCCGGCGTCTGATCAGGCTCCTAACTGTTTGTCACCAAGATAAACATGAGTTGTCCAAAAATTGCACTTTTCTACGATTTAGCGTTCTGTTTCGTTTCGTTTAAACGGGAAAGAATAACGTTTTCTCCACTGTACAATCAAACCTCTGAAAACAGTGTCTAAGGTTACACTGTATTTGAAAGTCTAAAAAGCTTGCTATAATGGTCACACAATGCAAGACTTATTGAATATTTTAACCCATTTCATGCTTATGTTATGTAAATTTAGCTCACCATTTTTACCAAAATGTTTGAACCCTGTGACCTTGACCTTAGGGCGTGCGTTTAGGTTTCAAAATCTGTGTTTTGGTTTTAAAAATGCTTATAACTACTATGTCCCTTTAGGCATGGCTTTCATATTTGGTATATGCATATGTATATGGACAAGACCGCACGCAAAAGTTTGACTCAAGTGACCTTGACATCAGACTCTGATTCAAAGTTTCAAAATGTGCTGCCGGTGAGCTTTGTTGCCTCTTTGAAAACTCTTGTTGATATGTATTCCCCATCTTACAGTGGAGAATCTGTTATTCTTTCCCAATAAACGCTAAAACTATTATTTGCCGTGCAAACAGTTTGGAGCCAGATCAGACGCCGGGTAACCCGGCGTCTGATCAGGCTCCAAACTGTTTGCCACCAAGATAAATATGAAATATCAGAATTGTCCAAAAGTTGTTCTTTTCTACGTTTTAGCGCTTTGCGTTTGCGTACGTTTGCGTTTAAACGGGAAAGAATAACAGACTCTCCACTGTATCCATATTCAACCTGTTACACTCTCATTGTTCTTCTGTAGGAATAGGGATGGAAAGGTCATTTGGAGAGGACTTGCATAGGCTCCCCTTGTTGTCTGATCCTTTTCTTTGAAAATTGCTCCTGCTGCATATATGGTCAAGATAATCTGAATTATAAGGATTGCAACTATTTCTATCAGTACTTTAAATTGGCCATGTTGAAGAACTAGTATTTTGACTTCTCCCCTCTTGGGTATCTGTATATGATGTCCATGTTAAACCGTACAACTCTAGGAGCAAATTTTCGTGTCCTTTACGATGTACAGGTGAAGATAACGCTTGTCCTATAGGAGCCCTCTGATCAGGGTCTACACTGTTTGTCATTTGGTAATTAGTTGTAAAAACAACCTGATATTGTCAACAATGGACTTAACTTATTTGAAACCTAGATTTGTCCGTTTGAAGTTTCAGAAGTGAATAAATTAACCCTTTCACCATTAAATCATTTTTGAGTTTTTTAACCCTACACCATTATATTATTGTGTTGTCTGCTTCAATATTATTGTCTGCAATATCATTTCAAAGTTAGAATTAAGAGAGTATGACATAAGAAATATCGAAACCGGTGTCAAACAGTTTTGATCCTGATCAGACGCCGCGTAATGCGGTGACTGATCAGGATCAAAACTGTTTGCAAATTCGACTTGAGGCGATTCTTGCGGTGAAAGGGTTAAAGGGCTTGTAAACCACAACAACCAACCAACTGACCAAATTTATTTTTGTTTTTTCAGACTGTAGATATGGCTCAGGAGTTACGGAAACCAGTCTACTGGACCGTGTCATCACGGATGATAAATTATGACGTAGTCCTACAACAGATGTCCGGGGTGAGATGGGACGTGAAGGAGATTATGTCACAGCATAACTCCTACATTGATGGTTTGGTCCAAGTGAGTTTGACCCCTCTACCTTTTTTTGCTCGCCTGTTCGTAGAACAGCAGAGCTAATGCAATACCCCTGGCGTGAGCGTGGGCGTGGACCAAGGTTTTTGGACGGATTGTTTTAAAGCTTAATACATGTGCTAGGATGCTGAAATTTTGTATGGAGGTTCATTAGGGGTCAAACATTGATGTTATAGAGTTCAAATTTAAAAATAATTTTAATATTTGTCAATATTTGACATGTTTTGGACTTAGGATTTTTACTACAAAAGACCAGGTTAAAGTTTTTTGGACGGGTTGTTTGAAAGTTCAATACTTGTGCTAGGGTGCTGAAATTTTGTATGGAGCTTCATTTTGGAACAAACATTGAGGCTATGAAGTTTGAATTAAAAATGATTTTTCTTTATTTCTATTTTTGACATGTTTTGAACGTAGTTGTTTTGACCACAAATCACCAGGTTAAAGTTTTTTGGACAGGTTGTTTTAAAGTTTAATATAACTAGACTAAGACTCATCATTCATTTAATAATCTTTCTAAACTAAAAATTGATTTGTTTTCGATACAAGATGTTTTAAGACTTAAATTTCAAGCAGGAGAGCATCAGATGGCTTTGACACCCATTTCTGGTTTAATATTCATATACAGTGAACATCTCTATTACAGCCACTAAAGTGTGTGAATTTTTAGGAGTTTAAGACAGGTGACTGCTTAAAGCAAGGTGACAGTAAAACAGAAAGCTCCTGTAGGAGCTTTCTGTTTTACTGTCACCTAGCTTTAAGCTGTCACCTGACTTTTATATGAAATCAATTAGCTAAGTGGTCATAATAGAGAGGCAATACTGTATAAAACACCACCCACAATGAATATCTGTCATCTGCTCTACTACAATGGCTAAAAAGATAAGAAAAAAATCCCCAGAAAAAAAATCTCCCATAAAAGGCTGCAGACAGAGCCTTTAAAGAAGCATTGCAGACCCTGATTGTTTTGAAGACAGGTTTAATACCATTAAGACGCATGCTACTTTCCTTTCTGCCTGCATTAAGCTACCATCTACTGCTATTTAGAAAATTCTTATGGTACATGTTCATGACTATAAATTGGAACCGTTTTCTCATATCCAAATGTAAAAAAACTCGAATGAGTTTGAGTAAGAACAAATTGTAGGAACAACACGATTAAGAAATAACTACACTGGTTATATGTTTCCTGTTTCAGGCATTTACAAACTTCAACTCCCAGTTAGTAGAACTGTGTCGCCATATGCCTGTTCCACGAGCTGCCTATGAACAACTCTGGGACCTGATCTTGAAAATATCAGCCAAAACATTTGTGGAGGGATATGCCAATGCCAAAAAATGTAGTATAGAAGGACGAGCTCTTATGCAACTTGATTTTCAACAGTATTTGAAAAATGTTGAAAAACTCTTACAAATTAGGTAAGGCATGTTCTCAGGATGATAAAATGCTATGACACTTTGGGCTTAACGTCTTTAAGCTCCACATAAACTCCATAGAATGTCTTTAACCTTTCCTGCACACTTTCATCATATAACTCTTCCACCCTGTTCTGACAAATAATTATTCACTGATAGTGTTCAATACAGATGACAGATTAAACCTATACCCTATAGCCTGTTTCTAGTTTTGAAGACAGGTAACGACTTAAAACAGGTTGAAAATGAAGCAGAATGTGTTTTAACCCTTTACCCCATAGCCTGTTTTAAGTTTTGAAGACAGGTGATCCCCTGAAGCAGGTTTAAAGTAAAGCAGAATGCGCCTTGAGGCATATTCTGATTTACTTTCAGCCTGCTTTAAACTACTTTCTGCCAGAATATAGAAAATATTTCTTTGGTAAACATCTATTACTGTATATATTGGAACTATTTTCTTTAGTGGAGGAATAAATTTAATGTGCTAAAAGGCACCTCTATGGGGAAAAGGGTTAACGCACATTCTGATCCACTTTCAGCCTGCTTTAAGCTACCATCTGCTAGGATGTAGAAAATGTTTCTTATAGTACATAATTATTATGACTGTATAAAATGAAACTATTTTCTGTAGTGGGGGAATAAATCCAAGGTGTAAAAAGGCATATTTATGGGATAATAGGTTAAAACAAGATGAAAGTAAAGCAGGAATCTCTGAAAGGAATAAGAAATGTGTTTAATATGAAAAAATCATGGGTCTTTGTCACTCTTTGATATCATTTATTTAAAAGTTTTAGTCAAACATTCAGCTTCTGTTATGTCATATTGTGTGATCTCCAAAACTGTTGTAAACCTAGACTTTATAAATTATGATCAAATTTTTAATTTTTTGTCAAACGTTTTGGATCCTGATTAGTGTTACTTGTCTTCTGGTCTGGACCCGTACTGTACAGAACAGAACAGAACAGAACATATCTTTTATTACTCACAGTTTACAACAGAGTGTAACAGCATGTGATCATGTATTCTAAAGCAGGACAGGTAATGTGAAATTAAGATTTTCTGCTAACATTCTATATGCTATTCACCGATAATGGATGAGCGGTAAAGCATTTAACTGCGGTACCAGGGGTCAACAGTTTGATCCCTCGCCAGACTTTTGGCTTGATTAGGCATTTTTTTCCGAATCCCCGATGATGTACAGGAATGTTCTTGAGCAAAATATGCACGCCAATTGCTCCTCTCCATCCAGGGCCCCCGCAATACCGGCTCTGACCCTTTACAGGTACCTGTTTAAACCCCTGGCAGGGGTTTAAACAGTTACAGTGGAGAATCTGTTATTCTTTCCCGTTTAAACGCAAACGTACGCAAACGCAAAACACTAAAACGTAGAAAAGAACAACTTTTGGACAATTCTGATAATTCTTGTTTATCTTGATGGCAAACAGTTTGGAGCCTGATCAGACGCCGGGTTACCCGGTGTCTGATCTGGTTCCAAACTGTTTGCACTGCAAATAATAGTTTTAGCGTAAACGCGTTTATTGGGAAAGAATAACAGATTCTCCACTGTACCTGTAAAGGGTCTGAGCCGGTATTGCGGTTGCCTACGCACCATATTGTAGCAGTGCTCAATATTAAGGCAAGACTGCTCAATGATCAGGGGGATGAATGAATGTACAGTCGGCTGATTAGTAATTAGGGCTGAACGTCAGGGCTGCCATTTCTCCTGATTTTTCCTAAATCTCCGGATTTTTTCCCAGTACATAGTAGCTTAAAGTAAAGCAGAATGCGCCCTAAGGCGCATTCTGCTTTACTTACAGCCTGCTTTAAGTAGTCGCATGTCAACAAAATAAGAAAAAGGCTAATGGGTAAAGGTACGATTCGTTAAATTGCACTTGAAAAATGCAAATTTGGAAATCTTAGTATTTTTCATGTCAACTTATGGCAGCCCTGGAAAGTAGACTATAATTTGAGACATTTACTCTTTCAGACCCCTTCCAGACAGGGAGTACGTGGAGGGATATATTAAAGCTTATTACATGCCGGAGAATCAGCTTGAAAACTGGCTACCTGAGCACAGGGTAAGTACACAGAATGATGACTTTCTGAACTTTCATCATTTTACTTAATATGTCATGTTTTTTTGTCTGCAACTTTTCTGTAGTCAGTATGTAAGAAATAAAGGAGCTTATTAAAGACAGGTGACGGTCTTATGCAGGACAAAGGTGATGCAGAGAGCTTCTATATGAGCTCTCTTCATTAGTTTTGTCCTGTATTAATTTGCCACCTGGCATAACAACTGACACTGAGACTAATCAGGGCTCCAGATAAGCGGGAGTAAACTGAACAAAGCCAACATTTTCTCACTTATTTCAGCACCAAATCCTATAGTGTTACTGCTCTTTAGAATTGTCTCGAAGAGAAAATTGTAATGAGTAGTAACACCATAGAGTTTAATGCAGTAATAAAAAGATTTTCGTTTTTGAAATACAGCGCTCCCTCTCTACAACGACACTCAATGGGAGACACAGATTGTGTGCGTTGTTCGGAGGGAGCCGTTATAGAGAGGGAAAATTAAGACCTGACTTACATGTGCAAACAGCTTGAATCCAGATCAGACGCCGCGTTGTCTGATCTGGATTCAAGCTGTTTGTCACTCGTCATTATATTTATTCTATCAAAATGCCCACTTATATGTAACTTTGACAAAAAGCAGCAGACGAAAATTGTACGCAGACGATATTGCAGCATCAAAAGCGTTATACACTATTGTTCTGTTTAGGGAACTACGGCAAGTGTCGTTGTAAGGAGGGAGTCGTTGTTGGGAGGGCCGTTGTAGAGAGGGAGCACTGTACTCCCCTTATCTGGAGCCCTGAGACTTACTAAAGACTTACTTAAAGATGCTGTTTAACCCTTTACTCCATATAGTACAGCATATTTGTGAAGAAAGTGTTCAGTTGTGGATAAAAGCACCAAAATTTCTACAAAGGTAGCTTATAACCTACTGATTGAAAAATGATAGAGACCCCATTCGAAAAATTCAAAATGGCCACCATTTTCCAAGATGGCCGCTCCCAGGCCGCCATATCGAAAGGAGTTCGAGTATCTTCTCTTTAATAGATAATTATATCACCATTTTTCTTTAAATTGCTGTCTTATAGCCTAAGATGTATCTAAGATAGAAATTTTAAGGAATGTTTCAAAAGATCTCACTGATTTCAAAATGGCCGCCACATTTTTAGGATTTTTTGACTGTAAAACACCTTTTTCACAAATATACTGCACGTGCAGCATATTTCTGCAGATTTTGAATGAAAGTGTTCAGATAAAAGAATCAAATTTAGCCAACGGGTATTTAAGAGTATATTTATTAAAAAATGACAGAGACCCATTTCATATTATTCAAAATGGCCGCCATTTTCAAAATGGCCGCCAAGGTGTTTCAAAATATGATAATTATCCAATTATCATTCTTAAGTTGTTTCAAATTATACTAAATTGTATCTATTTTTTGTTAAACTCATTTATTATCGAATCATATGCATTATAATAGATGCTTGAATTAAAAATAATCCAAAACGGCCGCCTTTTCAAAGATAGCTGCCGTTTTTTACAAAAATCTGAAAAAAATACCTTATGTGCAGCAACACAATTCTTTTTTTTGCATACATCAATCTTATATCATTTGGTTATCTTATAAAATATTTCAATATTGCATATATTAAGATATGGATGATACTATCTTCTTTATCAGATGGGCTACATCACGGTACTTTCACTATTTCAAACATCAGTTTATGTGTAATTGCAAAATCCAAGTTAGTTCATATTAATTTGCATAACACATGCAAACATCGAGACATTGTATTGAGATTTATAAAGCAATTGTTACACAAACAGATTGCTTGTTTTGGTCACCATAAACTCCTACACTCTATCATGTCTATTGGTAGCTTCATGATTCTGTAATTTAGCTTTAGGAACGGTCACAGCTACCCTCACATTTGCATAGTGCGGTACACAGTACATTAGCGGCAACACAATTGCGCTGTCCCCTGCAACCCTTTTCAACATAACATCTGAACTTCAAAAATTCAGGCACGTTTCTGAAGCTTGTGGTAGTAATGTCCATGTTGGTTCCCACATCTGATCAGCTCGGCGTTGCCATCCTCATGAGGAGGGATCTGGAAGGTGAGGAGAAGCCACCAAGATTTTCAATAACTGGTCAGCAAGATGCAGTACTGCCAAAGCTCCTCTCATTAGTGAATATGATACTGAATGGTGCAAACATTGAACATGTGACTAACATACCGGCTGACTCACAAGTATCTCTCAGCACCTCCCAGTTGATGTAATTCAATACAGCTCAGCGTCGCAGTGAGCATACAAGAGTATTTATCACTCAACTAGTCGTGAAACACCACTGCATGTACATTTGGGTCTTCTACTTCACGGGAATTCTAGGAAAAGGATCTCATCAACAAGTTGTTTGACCTTGGGCTGTCTATCAACTACAATCGAGTCCTAGCAATATCGACTGAAATGGGAAACAAGGTATGTGCCAGATACCAAGAAGAAAGTGTTTTGTGCCCACCCCAACTCCGCAAAGGAATATTTTATCACAAGTGCAGTTGACAATATTGACCATAACACAAGCTCCTCAACAGCTCAGGGGTCATTCCATGGTACAGTAATTTCCCTGTTTCAGCACCCAAGCATTGAGAATGAAAGCAAAGCTGGAGACGAGAACATTGGATTCACTGTGACTGGCAACGGCCCTCGGCTGAAGTTCTAACCTTAGTTATTAGCCTCATAATGGACATTATTCGGTGTTCAGATGCTTCACACTAGCACAATATGTAAGAAATGAAACCAATTGGGCCAATGAACCAATAGAAAAAAGTTGTTATCCTTTTGAGCAGAAAGAACCGATCTCAAATCTTCTTTAGGGATTATGCGAGATCAAGTACCCTTAAAGTTTTACTGTCAGAATGGAGTTGTCCATCGGTAGCTATGTTCAGCTCTGTTACTGGCCCGGTTAAGTGGAGTGCACCAATATGGTTCATCTCATTCAAT
Organism: Gari tellinella; assembly: GCA_922989275.2. Classification (NCBI taxonomy): domain Eukaryota; kingdom Metazoa; phylum Mollusca; class Bivalvia; order Cardiida; family Psammobiidae; genus Gari; species Gari tellinella. Next base: position 12,469,249 of record OV277867.1, on the reverse strand, counting down.
AGCACTGTTGTTTTTTGCTCTTGATCATACCGACTATGCTAGGTGGCTTCCTGTTCATATCCGTGACATGATGGCTTTGATGAAACTCATCCTACTGTTTCAGACACGTTTCACCAAGGAAAATTTGTTGTTAGGAAAACCCACCATGACTTTTCAGCTATTCTAATCGACCAGGCTCATGAACAGAACAGAACAATAAGTGCGTTAAAGGTGATGGTGGTGCAGTAGGGCTGACTGAAAACCCCATGCAGCTCCTGCGCTGAATGATTTCTGGTCTGGAGAAAACCAGAGTCATCGGCGAATTTGAGTCATCCGTGCAATTGCTCAAAACAAGGCAAAACAACAGCCATGAATTCCTCCACCTCGAACAGGTGAACAGTTTACAGGTAATGTTTAGAAATTAAGTTTGTGGACTTTGTGATGTCATTGAAGAGACATAGTTCATGCAACTGTGTGGATACAATCCGCCATGTAGAGGCTGAAGGGAAACGACAGTACGAAATATTCATCGGTGAACGTCTAAAGGCTAGAACAAATCCTATATCTGATCCAATAAAGCAGAACATTATCCTTTATTTGGAAGTCAATCAGTGAGAAGTGTCTAAAGAAAAACAACAAATTACCTCGCTGAAGCAAAACCGTGCATTTTTCTCAAAGCTCTACATCTCCTGCCAGGTGAGAAGTGGACATTTTGATGAATTTTTCTGACATGAAAATCTGCAAAGTTGAGACATGGTAGAAAGTCAGACTTGCTGAACTGCCTTAACCCTTTGAACCCTAGTCCCGCATATAGGCGTGCTTTTCAAACAGTGTACATGTGAATAGTACACATGTCCTATGCAAACAGTGAAGACCCAGATCATAGGGCTCCGAAAGGAGCCCTCTGATCAGGGTCTTCACTGTTTGTCATAATTCCAAAAAATGACAAAAACAACCCTTAAAAGTCAGAAATGGACTAGACTAAAATCGAAACTGGATTTGTCCATTTAAAGTTTCAGGGAGGAAAGAGTTAAAGTGGACGAACGTTCGATAGACAGTCTGCATGTTTATTCGATCTTGCTTGATGGTGATTCCCATGTCAATATGTGGAAACCTGTCACTGCAAGAACGTTCCATGACTACTGGGAACAAGTGTTCCAGCCACGCCTGAAGCAAGTGCTAGAGACAGTTCAGAGGATAGACATCGTTTGGTATGTATATGTTCCAAACAGTCTGAAATCAACAGAGAGAACCCAAAGAGGAACGGGTGTGAGGAGACGAGAAGAGCCAGACACAACCATACCAGGAAACTGGCAGTCATTTCTTAGAAACAACGAGAACAAGACAGAGCTGTTCCAGTACCTAGCAGAAAAAGTATGTGACAGTAGAATTTGAAGAGGGCAAAGAGGTGGTGTCAACAAAAGGAAAATCGCGCACTGAGCAACAACACAGGACAATGTTTGGACCAAATCTCACCACGCGGACACAAAGAAGCAGATACTAGGTTATTGCTACATGCAGCAGATTTGCAAATCAAGGAATGACCCGTGTCATAATATGCACAGTGGAAACTGATGTTGTAGTTCTTGCCATTGGATTGTTAGGGCAACTGACACTTGATGAGCTATGTATTGGGTTTGGTACAGGCAAAACATTCCGCTACAGAAGCTCCTATATGGTGATTAAAACAAGCAATCTGTTTGTGTAACAATTGCTTTATAAATCTCAATACAATGTCTAGATGTTTGTATGTGTTATGCAATTTAACATGAACTTACTTGGATTTTGCAATTGCCCGTAAAATCGATGTCTGAAATAGTGAAAGAACCGTGATGCAGCCCATCTGATATAAAAGATATGTCATCCATATCTCAATATGCAATATTGAAATATTTTATAAGATAACCAAATGATATAAGATTGATGTATGCAAAAAAAGAATTGTGTTGCTGCACATAAGGTATTTTTTTCAAATTTTTGTCAAAAACGGCAGCCATCTTTGAAAAGGTGGCCATTTTGGATTATTTTCAATTCAAACATCTATTATACTTCATATGATACAATAATAATATGTTTTCACAGAAATAAATACAATTTAGCATATTTTGAAACAAATTAAGATTGACAAATTGATAATTATCATATTTTGATACACCTTGGTGGCCATTTTGAAAATGGCGGCCATTTTGAATAATATAAAATGGGTCTCTATCATTTTTTAATAAATAGACCCTAAACTACCCATGGGCCAAAGTTGATGCTTTTATCCACATCTGAACACTTTCGTCCAAAATCTGCAGAAATATGCTGCACTAATAGTTCATTTCTAGTTTTGAAGAAAGAATATCACTTAAACTTAAAGCAGGTTGAAATTAAAGCAGAATGTGTTTTAAGGCTTTACTTTCAGCCTGCTTTAAGCTACTACAGTGGAGAATGTGTTATTCTTTCCCAATAAACGCGTTTACGCTAAAACTATTATTTCCAATACAAACAGTTTGGAGCCAGATCAGACGCCGGGTAACCCGGCGTCTGATCAGGCTCCAAACTGTTTGCCACCAAGATAAACATGAATTATCAGAATTGTCTAAAAGTTGTTCTTTTCTACGTTTTAGTGCTTTGCGTTTGCGTACGTTTGCGTTTAAACGGGAAAGAATAACAGATTCTCCACTGTATCTGCTAGGATATAGGAACTACTTCTTAGAGTGCATATTCATGACATTATAAAGATGGATCTATTTTCTGTGATGGATGAGCAAATAAGGCTCATTTATGGAGTAGTGGGTTAAGAAGAGTGTGACTGTGAAATAAATGTTTTTTTGCAGTACAGTCAAACTTGTGTCTCCCATTTTGCTTCATTTCTACTGCCAATCCATGTACAGTAAAACCTCTCTATAATGACCACTAAATTGTGTTAATTATTAGGTGTTTAAGGCAGATGATTGCTTAAAGCATTGTGACAGTAAAACAGAAAGCTTCTTAAGAAGCTTTCTGTTTTAATGTCACCTTGCTTTAAGCTGTCACCTGTCTTTTAACCCGTTATCCCATAAGTACACCTTGTTACGCCAGTAATTTATTCCTCCACTAAAAAAAAAAGTTTCATCTTATACAGTTATGAATTTGAAACATATGAATTATTTCCTATATCCTAGCATATAATAGCCTAAAGCAGGATGAAAGTAGAGCAGAATGAGCCTTAACCCTTTCCTCTCTGAAACCTCAAATAACCAGTTCTAGTTTTCAATTTAGTCTAGTACATTTTTGACGTTTTAGGGTTGATTTTTACAATATATGTCAAAATGACAAACAGTATAGACCCTGATCAGAGGGCTCCTTAAGGAGCCCTCTGATCAGGGTCTACACTGTTTGCACAAGACAAGTGTACTCCTCACAGGTACACTGTTTGCAAATGACGCATATATGCGTGACTAGGGTTCAAAGAGTTAAGGCGCATTCTGCTTTACTTTTATTCCACTTTAAGTGATTGTTAGTTATCAAAACTAGAAACAGGCTATGGTGTTATGGATTAAACAATCAATTCACCTTCGTTTTAGTGGTTGTAATAGAGAGGTTAACTGTATTTCCACTGAACTTTCAATTTTAGCTCGCCTGTACGTAGTACATGACGAGCTATTGCAATACCCCCGGTGTAGTCGTCGTTGTCGTGAACGGCGTAAACAATTTTAAGAAAATGTCTATAACTTCTATGTCCCTTGAGGTATTGCTTTCATAGTTGGTATGTGTGTGTATATGTACAAGACCTTTCCATGCACAGAAAAAATTTGACCCCTGTGACCTTGACCTTGAACTTAGGGCCTGCGTTTAGGTTTCAAAATCTGCGTTTAGGTTTCGAGAAATGCCTTTAAACTTCTATGTCCCTTAAGGTATTGCTTCCATAGTTGGTATGTGTGTGTATATGGACAAGACCTTTCCATGGACAGAATTTTTTTTACCCGTGTGACCTTGACCTTGAACTTAGGGCCTGCGTTTAGGTTTCGAAATCTGCGTTTAGGTTTCGAAAAATGCCTTTAACTTCTATGTCCCTTGAGGTATTGCTTCAATAGTTGGTATGTGTGTGTATATTGACAAGACCTTTCCATGCACAGAAAAATTTAGACCCCTGTGACCTTGACCTTGAACTTAGGGCCTGCGTTTAGGTTTCGAAATCTGCGTTTAGGTTTTGAAAAATGCCCTTTAACTTCTATATCCATTAAGGTATTGCTTCCATAATCAGTATGTGTGTGTATATAGACAAGACCTTTCCATGCTCAGAAAAATTTAGACCCCTGTGACCTTGACCTTGAACTTAGGGCCTGCGTTTAGGTTTCGAAATCTGCGTTTAGGTTTTGAAAAATGCCTTTAACTTCTATATCCATTAAGGTATTGCTTCCATAATCAGTACGTGTGTGTATATAGACAAGACCTTTCCATGCTCAGAAAAATTTAGACCCCTGTGACCTTGACCTTGAACTTAGGGCCTGCGTTTAGGTTTCGAAATCTGCGTTTAAGTTTCGAAAAATGCCTTTAACTTCTATGTCCCTTGAGGTATTGCTTTCATAGTTGGTATGTGTGTGTATATGGACAAGACCTTTCCATGCACAGAAATTTTTTGACCCCTGTGACCTTGACCTTGAACTTAGGGCCTGCGTTTAGGTTTCGAAATCTGTGTTTAAGTTTCGAAAAATGCCTTTAACTTCTATGTCCCTTGAGGTATTGCTTTCATAGTTGGTATGTATGTGTATATGGGCAAGACCTTTACATGCAAAGAAAAATTTACACCCGTGTGACCTTGACCTTGAACTTAGGGCCTGTGTTTAGGTTTCGAAATCTGTGTTTAGGTTTAGAAAAATGCCTTTTACTTCTATGTCCTTTGAGGTATTGCTTTCATAGTTGGTATGTATGTGTATATGGACAAGACCTTAACATGCACAGAAAAATGTTGACCTCTGTGACCTTGACCTTGAACTTATGGCCTGTGTTTAGGTTTCGAAATCTGCGTTTAGGTTTTGAAAAATGCCTTTAACTTCTATATCCCTTAAGGTATTGCTTCCATAGTCGGTATGTGTGTGTATGAAGACAAGACCTTTCCAAGCTCAGAAAAATTTAGACCCCTGTGACCTTGACCTTAAGCTTAGGGCCTGCGTTTAGGTTTCGAAATCTGCGTTTAGGTTTCGAAAAATGCCTTTAACTTCTATGTCCCTTGAGGTATTGCTTTCATAGTTGGTATGTATGTGTATATGGGCAAGACTTTTACATGCAAAGAAAAATTTAGACCCGTGTGACCTTGAACTTAGGGCCTGTGTTTAGGTTTCGAAATGTGTGTTTAGGTGTAGAAAAATGCCTTTAACTTCTCTGTCCTTTGAGTTATTGCTTTCATAGTTGGTATGTATGTGTATATGGACATGACCTTTCGATGCACAGAAACATTTAGACCTGTGTGACCTTGACCTTGAACTAAGAGCCTGTGTTTAGGTTTCGAAATCTGCGTTTAGGTTTTGAAAAATGCCTATAACTTCTATATTCTTTGAGGTATTGATTTCATAGTTGGTATGTGTGTGTATATGGACAAGACCTTTCCATGCACAGATAAATTTGGACCCTTGTGACCTTGACCTTGAACTTAGGGCCTGTGTTTAGGTTTCGAAATCTGCGTTTAGGTTTTGAAAAATGCCTTTAACTTCTATATCCATTAAGGTATTGCTTCCATAATCAGTATGTGTGTGTATATAGACAAGACCTTTCCATGCTCAGAAAAATTTAGACCCCTGTGACCTTGACCTTGAACTTAGGGCCTGCGTTTAGGTTTCGAAATCTGCGTTTAGGTTTTGAAAAATGCCTTTAACTTCTATATCCATTAAGGTATTGCTTCCATAATCAGTATGTGTGTGTATATAGACAAGACCTTTCCATGCTCAGAAAAATTTAGACCCCTGTGACCTTGACCTTGAACTTAGGGCCTGCGTTTAGGTTTCGAAATCTGCGTTTAAGTTTCGAAAAATGCCTTTAACTTCTATGTCCCTTGAGGTATTGCTTTCATAGTTGGTATGTGTGTGTATATGGACAAGACCTTTCCATGCACAGAAATTTTTTGACCCCTGTGACCTTGACCTTGAACTTAGGGCCTGCGTTTAGGTTTCGAAATCTGTGTTTAAGTTTCGAAAAATGCCTTTAACTTCTATGTCCCTTGAGGTATTGCTTTCATAGTTGGTATGTATGTGTATATGGGCAAGACCTTTACATGCAAAGAAAAATTTAGACCCGTGTGACCTTGACCTTGAACTTAGGGCCTGTGTTTAGGTTTCGAAATCTGTGTTTAGGTTTAGAAAAATGCCTTTTACTTCTATGTCCTTTGAGGTATTGCTTTCATAGTTGGTATGTATGTGTATATGGACAAGACCTTAACATGCACAGAAAAATGTTGACCTCTGTGACCTTGACCTTGAACTTATGGCCTGTGTTTAGGTTTCGAAATCTGCGTTTAGGTTTTGAAAAATGCCTTTAACTTCTATATCCCTTAAGGTATTGCTTCCATAGTCGGTATGTGTGTGTATGAAGACAAGACCTTTCCAAGCTCAGAAAAATTTAGACCCCTGTGACCTTGACCTTAAGCTTAGGGCCTGCGTTTAGGTTTCGAAATCTGCGTTTAGGTTTCGAAAAATGCCTTTAACTTCTATGTCCCTTGAGGTATTGCTTTCATAGTTGGTATGTATGTGTATATGGGCAAGACTTTTACATGCAAAGAAAAATTTAGACCCGTGTGACCTTGAACTTAGGGCCTGTGTTTAGGTTTCGAAATGTGTGTTTAGGTGTAGAAAAATGCCTTTAACTTCTCTGTCCTTTGAGTTATTGCTTTCATAGTTGGTATGTATGTGTATATGGACATGACCTTTCGATGCACAGAAACATTTAGACCTGTGTGACCTTGACCTTGAACTAAGAGCCTGTGTTTAGGTTTCGAAATCTGCGTTTAGGTTTTGAAAAATGCCTATAACTTCTATATTCTTTGAGGTATTGATTTCATAGTTGGTATGTGTGTGTATATGGACAAGACCTTTCCATGCACAGATAAATTTGGACCCTTGTGACCTTGACCTTGAACTTAGGGCCTGTGTTTAGGTTTTGAAAAATGCCTTTTACTTCTATGTCCCTTGAGGTATTGCTTTCATAGTTGGTTTATGTGTGTATATGGACAAGACCTTTCCAGGCACAGCAACATTTAGACCCCTGTGACCTTGACTTTGAACATAGGGCCCATGTTTAGTTTCGAAATCTGTGTTTTGGTTTCTCAAAATTTTTATTACTCCTATGTCCATTGAAATATTCCTTTCATATTCAGTTTGCATGTGTATATGGACAAGATCTTTCCTTGCATGCAAAATGTTTGAGCCCTCTGACCTTGACCTTGAACTTAGGACCCGGGCTTAGGTTTCAAAGTCTGCGTTTAGGTTTCTCAAAATTTCTTTAACTCATATATCCACTGAGATATTTCTTTCATATTTGGCATGCATGTGTATATGGACACGACCTTTCCATGCATGCAAAAAAATTAGCCCAGTGTCCTTGACCTTGAACTAAGATCGCGAAAGGTTTTAGGTTTCGAAATCTGCGTTTAGGTTTCAAAAATGCTTATAATTCCTATGTCCCTTGAGGTGTTATTTTCATATTTGATTTGCCAGTGTATATGGACAAGACCTTTCCATGCAGGCAAAAAGGTTGACCTCTGTGACCTTGAGTGTGCTTTTAAGTTTCTAAAGGTGCCGGTGGCGAGCTTTGTTGTCTCTCTGACAACTCTTGTTACTACAGCGTTCCCTCTCTACAACGACATCCAATGGGAGACAACATTTATGTGCTTTGTTCGGAGGGAGTCGTTATAGGGAGGGAAATTGGCGTACATTTGCAAACAGCTTGAATCCAGATCAGACGCCGCGTAACTTTCATTTTTACTAGCTCACTATATTTACTAGCTCACTATATTTACCAGCTCACTATATTTTCCCCACAGGAGTACACACTGAAGCAGCTTCTAGCACTAGTCAACACGGTAGACCACTTAAACAGGAAAAGCAAGCAGAGATTAGTGAACATGTTGGAAGACATTGATCGCTCCCGGAGATAGCAACAGTCTGTTTGTGTCTGTTCCTGGTTTGTTCATAGCTTCCCTACAGTTGTTAAACCTAACAATGCTGACTTGTTCAGATGGACTCATCCTTTTTCTGATAAATAACTAGTTTGCATTTACTCTCATGGGTTGTGCCCAAAAATTATTTAAACATTTTGCAAACAGTGTGGACCTATTTTAGAATGCTCCTTAACCCATTATCCCATAGAAGCAACTTTAAGCTCATTTAATTTATTCCTCAACTGAAGAAAATAGTTCATATTTATATGGTCATAAATATGTGCATGTATTATATTTATACAGTCATAAATATGTACTGTAAGAAATAGTTTCTATATATTCTAGTGGATTGTAGCTTAAAGCAAGCTGAAAGTAAAGCAGAATGCACCTTAAGGTGCATTCTGCTTTACTTTCAACCTGCTTTAAGAAGTCACCTTTCTTCAACACTAGAAACAGACTATGGAGTAGGGGTGTAACAATTCACCGAAACCCGCATCGCAGTTTATCACAATACGGATAAATCGAATCGCAATATATTGCAATATACCGTGTAAGTATGGAACAAGCATCTGCCATCGTGTTTACTGTATTAATCTTGTTCAACCAGGCCCTTGATTCGCTGCTTGTTTCTTAATAAGAGCGTCTCGTTGAGCGAGATTAAACGGAAACGAAATAGTACTATTACACCGGCTAGGGATATGGATAAAACACCGGACTGCGTCTACTACGCGTTGTTTCGAAAACAATTCCGCAAAACAAAAGGTAAGTTTGTTCATTCTTTTACCGTTTTTAAATAAGGCAAAGAAAATCGTTTTTTCTGAATCTGAACCGCGGGGCAATATTATTAAGCTCACACCGCAATATACCGGTACACCGCCGAATCGTTACACCCCTACTATGGAGTAAAGGGTTAAGGAACCCTCTTTAATGGGTCTTCAGTGTTTGCCAAGAATGTATATATCCGGTATCAACACTGTAAGGGATAAAGACAGGTTGTTGATTTTATGGAGGCTGAAAGTAATCACTCATGTAGAAGCTTTCTACCTATTTCTTTCACGCATAATACATGACAATTCTGACAACTTCTGCATTTGCATCACCAGGGAATGAGTTGACATGAAAAACCCTAAGATTTCCAAATTTGCATTTTTCAAGTACGATTTTACGAATCGTACCTTTACCCCATAGCCTATTTCTAGTTTTGTTGGCATGTGACTACTTAAAACAGGCTGGAAGTAAAGCAGAATGCGCCTTAAGGCGCATTCTGCTTTACTTTCAGCCTGCTTTAACCCATTACCCCATAGCCTGTTTCTAGTATTGAAAATAAGTGATCACTTAAAACAGGTTGAAAGTAAAGCAGAATGTGCCTTAAGGCACATTCTGCTTTACTTTCAACCTGCTTGAAGCTATAATCTGCTAGAATATAAAAAAAATGATCTAATAATACTTATTCATGACTATATAAATTGGAACTATTTTCTTCAGTGGAGGAAAAATTGAAAGACGTAAAAAGTCGTATTTATGGGGTAATGGGTTAAGCTACCATGTACTAGAAAACAATCCGAAGATTTAGGAAAAATCCGGAGAAATGGCAGCCCTGCACCACTGTATCTATGCTGAAGATAACATGACAGAGTATGTTGGCAGAGAAAGTGAGAATGTGAAAGGTAGCTTTTGTAGTGCTGATAATTACAGTCAAACCTGTCTTAGTGGCACACTGTTTTTAAAGACACCCTGTCAGATGTGGCAGTGGTTCTCTCCTCCCGATGCATTTCTCTATATATTTAACCTGTATTTAAAGGCACACTGTGAGATGTGAAATGCAACACTAACTTTCTACTCCCAACGCAGTATTTAACCTGTTTTCAGAGACACATGTTTTATCTCATTTTCTTTTTTGCTTAAATTATGCATATTTTTCAGTTTCTCAAATTAAAAAGTCTCAAATTCTGATAAAGTTATAATGCATGTAATATATAAAAGCTGTCTGAAAACAGTCTGATCTAAGTCCAGACAGTTTTATACTCAATATCAAGTCAATATGCAGCTTAATACATTATGATTGATTTATGAAACTTAACTGAATGAGTGTAACTACATTAAGAGTTAAAGCATTAAGTTCATACCCTAGACCCAAGTCTTTCCTTTGAGACAAGAGGCAATGTTTAATTTATATTTTGGCAGACACTGCTTTATTTATAACACCTTAAACAAACAAGTATGAATTAGAAGTAGGGTTCTCTGCTCAATTAAGGAATTAATTGAGTGATAACAAACCAGTTGTGAAATTAACAAAGGCATTACACAATTTTTTGGTTGCCACATTTTATCTTTGTTTTACACTTTCCTTTTGTAAATTATGTAATATATTTTCAATATTGTTTAGGAAAACAAATCATATTGTTGCAGAAATGTTAAGTAAAACACACATTTTAATACATAATAAAAAATTTAACTTAGAAATATACTTTGATCTACCCTGTTCTTATAAATTCCCCCAAAAGTGTAAACCTGTTTTTAAAGGCACCCTGTGAGATGTGGCACTTTTTGCTTTCTCCGAAACTATGTCTTTAAAAACAGGTTTGACTGTACCATTGAAGAGACCGGAGCACCATTGTTGAGTGGTCATCGTGAGGGGTTGTGAGTTTGATCCTTTGCCAGACCAAGTCTTGGAATGAAAAACGGAGGTCCCATGTACCAGTGCTCTACTGTGGGCATGTAAAATAACCAGAGGGCTCTGTCTAAATAGAGTCTGGCATAATCCTGGGGCCCGTTTCATAAAACTTCGTACGACAAAAAAGGTCGTAAGTCAAAACTTTAAAAAACATTTAATTTATGATAGCTCTATCTAATCCTGTCTTGTGGCATCTCTTTGGAATCGTCTTTTCAAGACGATTCCAAAAAGATGTCACAAGACAGGATTAGATGGAGAAATAAATAAAAATTGAGACTTTTATAATCTGACTTACGACAACATTTGTCATACAAAGTTTTATGAAACATGGCCCAGGTTCTTCTGTATCCACTTCCGTCTATCTGGGATGTCCAATTACATTGTAGTGCGAAGTTTGCAGAAATAGACATAAAGTTTAAAAAATATGGTGCTTTGAATCAGTATGTATGATAGTTCTAGGCTTTTCACTGAGATAATAAAGGGTGTCATAATTTTCAAACACTAACACTCTTATGTCTTTACCCTATGGTGTGGTTACTCTGTAAAATTATATGGAAAAGCAGTCATAAAATGTAAAATGTAAATTTGGACACACTAATGGCTTCACATGAAGATCTTTTGCTAGATTAAGAAAAATGAAGGGGAGCAACTCCTGGATATTTGACCAAGTGGCCTCATTATCCACAGGGCCGATTCCTGGAAAAAGCAAAGATTAAGTGTGGGGGAGGTTAAGAAGCAAAGAGGGTCTAGGAAATCAATCTCACAAAGCAGAGGAGATCTGCCCAGGGATACGAAACACATCAACACAGCTAATCAAGGTGGAGAATCAAGTCCAGTATTTACAAGGCTGCATTGAGCTGAGGGTTATCCTACAAGCATACCACCTGGCCCTGAAACCACCCCAAAAGCAACCTTGGGAATTCAGTGTTCAGGGGAAAAGGAAAGCAGACCATTTCAGACTGCTGCATGGGCTTGATTAAGCTCTCATACAATATGCAGCACTCAGTGAAAGAAATTACCCTGCTTAATTAGCTTATTACACCATAAAAACGCCTGTTTGGGACTTTAATATATTTCTCCATTAAAGAAAATAATGTCAATTTATCCTAACAGTTTGAAGGTTAAAGCAGGCTGAACATAAGGCAGAATGCGCCTTAAGGCGCATTCTGCTTTAAGTTCAATCTGCTTTAAGTGGTCACCTGTCTTCAAAAGTAGAAAAGGTAATGAGTTTATGGGTTAAACAGGGGCTGACAGAGGAGAAACTGAACTGCGCACCTGAGGAGCAAGTCAAAATTACGATGTTCTGATGAGTTCAAGCGCGAGCTTGCGTACAGTGGTAAATACGCTATTGCTACCCACTTTACGCGTTTCTGACGCGTTTATTATCTGTTTCGTTAAACGTGTTTCCTAGCCGTTTCTTTATGCGTTTAAAAGAGCCCTGATGAAGGGTCATCATGTAGCCGACAGACCCCTTAGCCGAGACTGCATTGGTATAATAGTTTATTAACACGTTTAAATTGTTAGGTGTTCGTTAACCGTCCACTATGCGTTTCTTAGGCATAGATTAACGCGTAAATGGGTAGGAATAGCGTATTTACCACTGTACCTCTCCTTTGCCAGAATTTCCACAGGTACCAAACTATTTAGACTATTTGCAGGGAAATTTAGTCAGCATTTTGAAACAGTTTGGATCTAGTGTTCCTTGTCCAGTAAGTAATTGATAGATCATTAAGTCCAAACTGGTCATACAACTATTTAGGGTTGCCCACAAGACTTGCAACTTAATGTAGTCTTAAAAACATATACAATCAAGCTTCGATATCTCGATCTGCATTAGTCAAATATATCAGTATTTCAAAGTTAGAGCATGGCTAAGTTTTAACTTTTCAAACTTTAAAAGGCAAATATGTTTGACTAAAGCAATTTTGAAACTTTAGAAATACAGGTAAGGTTGACTTAACCCATTACCCCATAGCCTGCTTCTTGAACTGAAGAGAGGTAATCGCTTAAAGCAGGTTGAAAGTCAAGCAGAGTGCATTCTGCTTTACTTTTAGCCTGCTTTAAGTTCCAATCTGCTTGGATGTAGAAAATATTTCTAATGGTTCATATTCATAACTCTATAAATTGAAACTATTCTCTTTAGTGAAGTAATAAATTAAAGGCTTGGAAAAGCGTATCTATGGGGTAATGGGTTAAACCTTTACTCAATAGCCTGCTTCTAGTATTGGATATAGTTGACCACTTAAAGCAGGTTGAAAGTAAAGCAGAATGCACCTTAAGACACAAAATGCTTTACTTTCAGCCTGTTGTAAGTTACCATCTGTTAGAATGTAGAAAATATTTCTAATGATAAATATTTCTGACTTTACGAATTGGAACTATTTTTTTCAGTAAAGGAATAAGTTGTATATGCTAAAAGACACTTCAATTTAGTAAAGAGTTATCCATTAGCCTGCCACTCACGATTATAGCTCCATATGCAAACAGCTTGGATCCGGATGAGACGCCGAATAACTCGGCGTCTCATCCGGATCCAAGCTGTTTGACACTCGGACAACATTTTCAGCAATTTTGAGCAACTTTGAAGCACTTTGAAACTTGAAGCAGACGAGAAATATAGCAGACGACAACTTCTATGGAGTAAGGAGTTAATTGAGATATAGTGAATCTAACACCACCGTGAGTGTCACATAAGAATATCCCACCCGAGTTTTGAAGATATTTTTGGAACACGAGGCTTTGCCGAGTGTTCCAAAAATATCTTCACACGAGGGTGGGATATTCATCTGACACTCAACTGTGGTGTTAGATTTATTTTCTCACCTCGTCAACCCTAAAAACGCGTTTAACTTGCTATACAGTGGCGAGTTGTATTTTAATGCGCTAATACGTGCATGACGATGTCATAACAACGGCAGTAACAACCAATCATAAGATAGTTTGGCTTGTCTGTCCGGACAGATAAGGTTATCTTACATCCCCTAGATTTCGGGATACCTCTGTCCGAGAGGTGAGAAAAAGATATCAAAGTTTGACTGTAGTTTCTACTGTTATGCAAGCAACTCATGTTGTGTGAATGCTGTTTACAACATTACCTTTGTTGTTGTTATTGCTGTTGTTGATGAATCACTTCATTAATTGTACACAGACTTGGAAAAATGTGTTTGCTTTTGCCTTTCCCTCATAGTTGTTTTTGTTGTTGTTGTTGAGAGTATAGGACAAGTAGATTCTAAAAGCAGGTTGAATGTAAAGCAGAAATCTCCCACTGGGAGATTTCTGCTTTACATTCAACCTGCTTTTAACAAACACCTGTTAGAACGCAGTAATATATTCTAATGGCGAGTTTATCAGATCAGATAGAAGCATGAATAAGTATATATGAAGTGTAGGTAAAGGTACGATAAAACCTCCCTATTACTACCACTAAATTGTGTTAATTATTAGGCATTTACGACAGGTGACTTCTTAAAGCAAGGTGACAGTAAAACAGAAAGCTCCTATAGGAGCTTTCTGTTTTACTGTCACCATGCTTTAAGCTGTCACCTGTCATTTATGCAGTCAATTAGCAGGGGTGTAAAGTTTTCAGAATTGTTACTCACCCTGTTGGGTGATAATGACAGTTTGCTCATTAGTTTCTGTTGTAAATTATCAAAAAATCTGCTTGCCCTGATAAAATGTTACTCGTCACGGCAAGCGGGCGAGTAGAATTTTTCACCCATGATTAGCCTATGTTTTAGTGGTCGTAATAGCGAGGTTTAACTGTATTTGTTTGACAAACTGGTTTGTAGAAATTTATGTTATACATATCTGTTAAAGTGCAATGTTGAAAGATTATTTTATTTTATTAGTTAAAAGGGTAAGAATGTTTTCAACTGTGTTTGAAAATTGCAATTATCCACCTCTTGATGATATTTGAATGTATGCAATTAGTTCACTATAAACAAATTATTTAAAAATTACTTTGCCTTCCTGATTGCTATATCTATATGCCCTCGCACTACTTAGTTGGTTTCATATTGTTTTTGGTCCGTCTCTTTGTCGGTTTGTCCTCAACTCTAACCTTGGACATACTTTTAGAATATTATATGATAAAAACTTAATATTTTGAGTGTGTACTCAACTAAAAAAGTTCTTGTGCCTAGTATAACTTGGGTCATGTATGACAAAGGTCAAGGTCATTTAGAGGTCAAATAGGCTGAATTTAACAACAGAGTAAATACATGTACACATGTATTTACTCCGTGAT
Organism: Gari tellinella; assembly: GCA_922989275.2. Taxonomy (NCBI): domain Eukaryota; kingdom Metazoa; phylum Mollusca; class Bivalvia; order Cardiida; family Psammobiidae; genus Gari; species Gari tellinella. Next base: position 12,454,234 of record OV277867.1, on the reverse strand, counting down.
TTAACCTTGGCCATAACTTTAAAACTTTATTTGATAGAGACTTTATATTAGGCATATGAACTCCAGTCTAGAAACCACTTGAGCTCAGGGCAAGTTGGGCCGTGTCAAATGAAGGTCATGGTCACATCAGGGGGCATAGTGTTTCAAGAATACATCTTGTCCTGGAAGAAAATTAATTCTCATTCAGAATACAATACAATATGATTTTTTTTAAAAACAGCCATTTTCTACATTTATTTCATTGCAACTGTTTCATTCATCTAACCCGTTACCCCATAATCTGTTTCTAGTTTTGAAAACAAGTGGCTACTTAAAGCAGGTTGAACGTAAAGCAGAATGTGCCTTAAGGTACTTTCTGCTTTTACTTTCAACAATAATCTGCTAGAATATAGAAACTTTTTCTTATGGTACATATTCATGACTGTATAAATTGGAGCTATTTTCTTCAGTGCAGGACTTAATTAGAGGCGTAAAAAGGCATATTTATGTGGGAGAGGTTTAACCCTTTCCCACATAGCATATCTCTAGTATTGAATATAGGTGTCCACTTAAAGCAGGTTGAAAGTAAAGCATTCTGCGCTTTAAGCGCATTCTGCTTTACTTTCAGCCTGCTTTAAGCTATCATCTGCTAGAATATAGAAAATATTTTGTATTATACATATTTATGAATGTATAAATTGGAACTATTTTCTTCAAGGCAAGAATAAACTGAATGCGCTAAAAGGCGCTTCTATGGGGGAAAGGGTTAAACAGGGTGGATAAAATATTTTCCACTATATCAATAATGTTGTATGTACAGAGTATATCACAGAAATATGAAAAGAGGAACATTATCATGTATTGTATATTTCCTGTTGTAATTAAGAAATAACAAATTCGTAGGTGTTCATTACCGTGCATTAGATCACAGTTAGGAGTTGAGATGTGGAGTCATTAGATCACGAGGCCTTTAGGCCGAGTGATCTAATTACCCACATCTCAACGACTTACTGTGATCTAATGCACGGTAATGAACACCTACGAATTTGTTATTTTAATTCTAACGCGACTTTTATTATAAAAATACTGTTTATGTTTTACGCGTAAGGGGCAAATGGAACAGCGTATGGAAACGTAGCGCGTGCAGTTCATTATCGCGGCGTTATATACGTTTCTCGGTATTTTTTGTCTGTATGCCGTAGGTTTCGAGTCGTGTTAGAATTAAGAAATATCAAATCTTAATTCTAACGCGACTTTTATTATAAAAATACTATTTATGTATAAAGCGTATGGGGCAAATGGAACAGCGGATGGAAACGCCGCGCGTGCAGTTCATTATCGCGGCGTAATATACGTTTCTGGGTATTCTTTGTCTATATGCCGTAGGTTTCGAGTCGTGTTAGAATTAATAATAAAATATGAGGTATATCAATGAAATGGAATTTAGAAACATTCACATATATTTTACTGTGATACTTTTTGTTAAGAATTATGTATATGTATTTATAGTACAGTAAAGTAAAACTTTAAAAAAATATTGTGTTGTTTTTGTCATTTCATTCAGTAAGTCTCTTCATGAACTCAACTTCACAAAATGGAAAAAGAATTGAAAATAGTTGGGAGAAAAAGACTGGTAGTATATAGGATGTTAATAACTTAATAGTGACTAAATAGTAAATACATGTACTCATATTGGCCTGACAAGATCCATGAAGAGGTCGAAACAGTACTACATGTACATGTAATAAATTGAGTAAGTTCATATGTCATAAAATACTACCATTAATAGTCAAAAATGGACTTGATTGGAAACAGGAATAGTAAATTTAAAGTGAGTAAAAAAAAAGCTTTGATATTTCATCCAATTACAGCACTAGATACATGCAGTACCATGTAGTATAACAAAATTAGTGAAATATGCCGCGGCGTAAAAATCTCCCTCTTGATACCCCAAATCTCCCTCTTAGAAATCAAGAAAATCCCTCCTGAGAGTCGAAAAAAGTGGGGAAGCATGAGGAGAGGGTCGTGAATAATGATAGTCCTGATATTGCTCACCTGAGGATATTGAACCTGATAGTTTAATACAGTGGAGAAAACGTTATTCTTTCCCAATTAACGAGTTTACGCTAAAACTACTATTTCTACTGCAAACAGTTTGGAGCCAGATCAGACGCCGGGTAACCCGGCGTCTGATCAGGCTCCAAACTGCTTGCCACCAAGATAAACATGAATTATCAAAATTGTCCAAAAGTTGTACTATTCTATGTTTTAGTTCTTTGCGTTTCGTTTCGTTTAAACGGGAAAGAATAACGTTTTCTTCACTGTATATGGGTTTTGCCCATTTACAAAACCATTCATATTATTATATTAAAGTCATATGATATAAAAGTTTGTCAAAGTTTTATCAAATATGTTTGGGTGTGAGCATAGTTACAACAGAAACACGTTTACGAATGTGGACAGTTTGGAGCCTGATCTGGCCCAAATTGTTTGAAATGGATGTAACGGATTCAGCATAAACATGCTATTAGGAAAGAACTTCGCCACTGTATAAGTTAATTGTATGTCTCTTTCATTCATTGTTACAGCCAAGTTGTGTCATGTTGTATTGGAGCTCCACTATCAGAGTCTGGGTTTACATTCGAGCCTTTGTCTTCTAATTCTGTGCCCCCGTCATTGTGAGCCTGAAGAAAAATCATTTTCATGAACATTGCACATAACAAAAGAGAGTTGTTATAGGGAGGGAAATTGACTTTTATTTGCAAACAGCTTGAATCCTGATCTGGATCCTGAATTGGATTCAAGCTGTTTGTCAATCGTTATTATGGGTTTTTTTCTGTCAAAATGTTTATTACGTGACTTTGAGAAAAAAAGCAGACGACAATTTTAAGTGGACAATATTGCAGCCGAGAAGAGGTTTGACATAATTATCAGCGGCAAACGTTGTAAGGAGACAAAAAGTGTGTGTTGTTCTTAGAGAGTTGTTTTAGGGAGGGAAATTGACTTTCATTTGCAAACAGCTTGAATCCTGATCAGACGCCGCGTCACGTTTTTTTTTCTGTCAAAATGTCTAATAGGTGACTTTGAGAAAGATGGCAGACGATAATTTTAAGTAGACAATATTGCAGCCGAGAAGAGGTTTGACATAATTATCAGCGGCAAACGTTGTAAGGAGAGAATCGTTTTAGGGAGGGAACACTGTATAATTTTAACCCGTTCACGCATTGCCTTTTCTAGTTTTTTTTTAAAACATGTTACCATTACAGGCATAAAGTGGCGAAAACGTTATTCTTTCCCAATAAACGCGTTTACGGTAAAACTTTTATTTGCAATGCAAGCAGTTTGGAGCCAGATCAGACGCCGGGTAACCCGGCAACTGTTTGCCACCAAGATAAACATGAATTATCAGAATTGTCCAAAAGTTGCACTTTTCTACGTTTTAGTGCTTTGCGTTTGCGTTTAAACGGGAACGAATAACGTTTTCTCCACTGTAACTGTCGACGCGTTTCAAACCATGGTTCGGAATTGACCGTTAGTTGACGAAAATGGTTTTTGTTTTGAAACACACACGCACTTACATTAAGCTCAATAAGCTGTGATAGGTCAATAACATTTCTATTAATCGTTACCCTATGCATGTTTCTAGTTTGGAAAACAGGTTACCATAAATAGCATATTGCAAGCAAAGCAGATATGTTCCTTAAGGATAATACTGCTTTACTTTTAAGCCTGTTTTGAGTTCCAATCTTGAAAGGAACTGGAAATGAATCATATTTCATGTTCAGGACTTACTGGCTGGCTTCTTTTATTAGTATATGGATTATTAAAGGCGTTAAAATATGTATTTAGGGGTATTTTAGGTTTAAACACGTTTTCGTTCTTTATCAGGTAGCAGGTATTTATACGGAACAAATCTATATTTAGCACTGATTACGAAAGGGTTTCCTAAGTAAACTATAATTATTATGCAGAAACGAAAATAGTGTTTTCAGCATAGATGTACAATAGTATAATATTATAGATGTACAATATAAGCAATGAAATATATTCCCTTAGTAAACCAAATACGATGTATCACACATTATTTTGATACTACATGTACATGTATATTAAGCTTACCGTTTCTTGTTTTGATTCATTTTCCCAACGTGTCGGTAATTTCTTTATAGGGCTGTTCTGCTTGTTATCACTATCTTGAGCCTCTCTTGGATTGTCTGACTTGCTATCATTATTCTGAACTTCTGTTAGATTGTCTGACTTGCTATCATTATTCTGAACTTCTGTTAGATTTTCTGACTTGCTAGCATTTTTATTCTGAGTATTTGTTAGATTGCCAGACTTACCAGCATTATTCTGAGTCTCTGTTAGATTGTCCGACTTGCTAACATTATTCTGAGTCTCTGTTAGATTGTCCGATGTGCTATTATTATTCTGAGTCTCTGTTAGATTGCCCGACTTGCTAACATTATTCTGAGTCTCTGTTAGATTGTCCGATGTGCTATTATTATTCTGAGTCTCTGTTAGATTGTCCGATGTGCTATTATTATTCTGAGTCTCTGTTAGATTGTCCGACTTGCTAGCATTATTCTGAGTCTCTGTTAGATTGTCCGATGTGCTAACATTATTCTGAGTCTCTGTTAGATTGCCCGATGTGCTTTTATTATTCTGAGTCTCTGTTAGATTGTCCGACTTGCTAACATTATTCTGAGTCTCTGTTAGATTGTCCGACTTGCAATCCTCGCCACTTGTATCATATCCCTTGTTGTCAAATGGTCCGCCACCAGGAGAGCCTTTGTCTGTTTTAGGTTCCTTCCTCGCTTTACTTTTGTCAACCTGAAGACGGAAACAAAACTAAAAGCAATCTCAATGCAATGACATGTACCTGTAGACAATGAAGGGTGTTTGAAATATTCTGTCGATTGATTTCTTATCTTAGTGTCAATCAACCTGGCGTCTTACCTGGCTTCAAACTGTTTGCAATGGCATGATCTGGGTCCAAAGTATTTGAAAATATTTGTCAAGTCGCGATCAACACTCCGAGAGTTAACTCATTCACCCCTGAAAACTTTAAATAAGCAACTCCATTTTACAATTAACTCTTTCCTCCCTGAAACATTAAATGGACAATTCCAGTTTCCATTTTAGTCTAGTCCATTTCTGACTTTTAAGGGTTGTTTTTGTCAATGTTTGGCATTGTGACAAACAGTGAAGACCCTGATCAGAGGGCTCATTTCGGGGCCCTCTGATCAGGGTCTTCACTGTTTGCATAGGACAAGTGTACTATTCACATGTACACTGTTTGAAAAGCACGCCTATATGCGGGACTAGGGTTCAAAGAGTTGAATTAAGTCCTTTTTTAATAATAAGAGTGGTTGTTAACAATATTTTACAAAATGACGAACAATATAGACTCTGAACAGAGGGCTCCTTAAGGAGCTCTCTGATCAGGGCCGAAACTGTTTGCATAGGACAAGTGTACTCTTGATAGGTGATTTATTCATGACAAGTATATTTGTCGCTAGAGTTCAGTGTGTTACAACACGCAGGGGCTATAATACGATAAGGGATAAAGATTATTTCAACGTTTTGATTTATTGTTCTAAACTTGATAACAAGTACTTTATTGCACTTGTGTTAGATAAATATTACAAGTGCATTTACATGTACAGTGGAGAAAACGTTATTCTTTCCCAATAAACGCGTTTACGCTAAAATTATAATTTCTATTGCAAACAGTTTAGAGCCAGATCAGACGCCGGGTAACCCGGCGTCTGATCAGGCTCCAAACTGTTTGCCCCCAAGATAAACATGAATTACCAGAATTGTCCAAAAGTTTCACTTTTCTACGTTTTAGTGTTTTGCGTTTCGTTTCGTTTAAACGGGAAAGAATAACGTGTTCTCCACTGTATGCAAACATTGACAGAAATACACTATTATTCTGTTATCGCCTTGAATCCTAGCCACGAGTTTCAATGCATCCTTTACCATCATTTCACCTGTGAAAAGTACATTAACTCGGGTTAAACAGTGTAGACCGAGATCAGGGGGTCCTTAAGAAGTCCTCTGACCAGCTTCTACAATTTGTCACAGTTCAATATACATGTATTGTAAAAAATAAATAAATAGAGAAAATGGTTAAGACTTAATTGGTAACTAGAATTGTCCATTTGAAATTTTAGCGGTTAATGGTTTAAAGTGGAGAATACGTTATTCTTTTTCTATAAACCCGTTTACGCTCAAACTACCGGTCTTATTTCTATTGCAAACAGTTTGGAACCAGATCAGACGCCGGGTGACCCGGTGTCTGATCTAGTTCCAAACAGTTTGCCACTTATATTGAGATGAAAAGCCAGGAAGGAGTACCCTCAATTTGTCATTTCCTATATCGTATTGCGATGGCTACATGTATGCGTTTCGTTGGCGTTAAAGTATTGTCAACGGTTTGAATCTTGATTACCCCTTTCAATACCATAGACGGAAGTTAAACAATGCTTAAACATGAGGGTACTTATATTAAAGTGAAATTTCTTAGAACGATTTGCAATATTATCAGTGATTTATGAAACCAGCATATGCAAAGTAGAAGACAATGTTCAATGACAATACACAATCACTAATCACAATCAATGGCTAATATTATATACATGTAGGTACATTGTACAGTGGGGAAAACGTTATTCTTTCCCAATAATCGCGTTTACGCTAAAACTATTATTTCTATTACAAACTGTTTGGAGCCAGATCAGACGCCGGGTTACCCGGCGTCTGATCAGGTTCTAAACTGTTTGCCACCAAGATAAACATCAATTATCAGAATTTTCCAAAAGTTGCACTTTTTCTACGTTTTAGTGTTTTGCGTTTGCGTACGTTTGCGTTTAAACGGGAAAGAATAACGTTTTATCCACTGTACTTAGGCAATCGGGCTTGCGTTTAATCCATTACCTCATAGCCTGGTTCTAGTTTTAAGATAGGTGGCCACGTAAAGCAGATTGAAAATAAATTTATTAGAGATAACCTTAAGGCACACTCTGCTTTACGTTTACCCTGCTTTAATATCCTCTACTATGATACAGAAAATATTTCTTATGGTACATGTTCATAACTCTGTAAAATGGAACTATTTTATTCAATGGAGGAATACATATGAGGCGTTAAAATGTGTTTCTATGAAGTAATTGTTTTTTTATCAGGTTGTAAATTCAAAGTGTTCTTTATCAGTCTGAGAGAAAACTACACTCAGAGCTAAAGGAATTACAATATTTGTATGTATACAGAAGGAACGTATTTGTGAATTAAAGTCAGTAGTTCTGTCTTGGGTTACACGTATCAATGTTGAAAAACACTACCTGTACAAATCGGTGCAGTGTTTTAAACAGTCCACTTTTCTCTTTCGCTGCCAAATTAATCGTAAGAGATTTACCCCTTCACCATGTCATTTTCGTCTGCTTCAATTTAGTTGTTTGCAAGATCGTTTCAAAGTAAGATTCATTGTCTAGTATCACTTAAAACTTATCGATACGAGTGTCAAACAGTTTGGATCCTGATCAGACGCTGCGTCACGCGGCGACTGATCAGGATTCAATCTGATTGTAAACGCGCTTTTTGGCGTCATTAAGAGTGAAAGGGTTAAAAGGCAGCACACTGTTTCGAGTATTTTTTTCTGATTTTGTTACATAATTAAATGAATCTTGAGATATGGTCTTAAAATTAGTATTCTAATTTTCTTTTATAAAATACTCTTAATCTACGCATGAGCACGATGCGACGGTTTCGTTTTACACTGAGTATAGATTACCTTATGTGAATGTGTTTCCTGTTCACTTGTGGCACTTGTCTGTAAGTTTTCGTTTTTGTTTTGGCTTCCATTTTCCGGGGTTTCTTCCTGTCGGATCTTGGCGATGTTGCGTTGCCTGAAAAGTATTGCATGTACAGTGTTCCCTCCCTACAACGACCCTCCCAACAACGAAAGCCTCCCTACAACGACCCTCCCAACAACGAAAGCCTCCCTACAACGACCCTCCCAACAACGAAAGCCTCCCTACAACGACCCTCCCAACAACGAAAGCCTCCCTACAACGACCCTCCCAACAACGAAAGTCTCCATACAACGACCCTCCCAACAACGAAAGCCTCCATACAACGACCCTACCAACAACGAAAGCCTCCATACAACGACCCTCCCAACAACGAAAGCCTCCATACAACGACCCTCCCAACAACGAAAGCCTCCATACAACGACCCTTGCTACAATATTGTCTGTTTAAGAGTCGTCTGCTGCCGTTTACTCAAAGTTACAGTGGAGAATCTGTTATTCTTTGCCAATAAACGCGTTTACGCTAAAACTATTATTTGCAGTGCAAACAGTTTGGAGCCAGATCAGACGCCGGGTAACCCGGCGTCTGATCAGGCTCCAAACTGTTTGCCATCAAGATAAACAAGAATTATCAGAATTGTCCAAAAGCTGTTCTTTTCTACGTTTTAGTACTTTGCGTTTGCGTACGTTTGCGTACGTTTGCGTTTAAACGGGAAAGAATAACAGATTCTCCACTGTAGGTAAACATTTTTATACAATTGAATAGTATTAATATAATGACGAAAGACAAACAGCTTGAATTCAGATCAGACACAACGTCACACGGCGTCTGATCTGGATTAAAGCTGTTTGCAAATGAAAGCCAAGTTATAATTTCCCCTCCCTAGAACGACGAGATGAGTACACATGCCAAATATGAAGTCTCAATCGCATGTAGTTCCAAAGTTATGGCCTATATTAAATGCAGTCTTTTTTACCTCTAAATGACATTGACCTTTGTCGGACATAACATCTGAAAGAGACTTCATATCTACAGTGGAGAATCTGTTATTCTTTCCCGTTTAAACGCAATCGTACGCAAACGCAAAGCACTAAAACGTAGAAAAGAACAATTTTTGGACAATTCTGATAATTCATGTTTATCTTGGTGGCAAACAGTTTGGAGCCTGATCAGACGCCGGGTTACCCGGCGTCTGATCTGGCTCCAAACTGTTTTCACTGCAAATAATAGTTTTAGCGTAAACGCGTTTATTGGGAAAGAATAACAGATTCTCCACTGTAAGATGTGAACTCAACTCAAGAGCTTCTTGAGCCCAGTACAAATTGAGTCATGTTTGAAAAAGGTCAAGGTCTTTCAGAGGCAACATTTGGTGAATTTAACATTGGCCATGAATTTAAAACTGCATTAGATAAAAACTTTTTATGTGGCATGTATACTCAACTCACGAAGCGCTTCAGCTTAGTACAACTTTGGCCATGTCCGACAAAAATCAAGGTCATTTACGGGTCAAAAAGTGTTAATTTAACATTGGTCATAACTATGGAACTACATCCGAAAGATACTTCATATTTGACATATGTACTCAACTCAAGAAACTCTTAATCTCAGTACAACTTGGGTCCTGTCCGACAAATGTCAATGTGGTTAAGAGGTCATGGTCACATCAAGGGCCATAGTGTTTAACAAACACATCTAAGTTTACCTTTAAATTACCTCTAAATGACCATGACCTTTGTCGAACATAATCCAGTTTGTACCGAATTCAATAGCATTTTGCGTTGAGTACACATGTCAACATTGAAGTCACTATCACATGTAGATCAAAAGTTATGACAAACTAACCAACAGACAGACCAAAAACAATATGCCCCGATTAAGTCGTACGGGTGTCTACTAATGCAGAGACCTTTTACATGTATGGGCTTTTTGTGATAATCTTATCTACATGTATCATACATTAAAATATCGTCTCAGTAAAACTATTGCAAGGGCGCTTTACGACTGAAACTACAACAAAGATAACACTGGTTTTCTGTTGAAATCCGAATGCAAATGAACCGAGGCATGAGAAAACCTGACTTGTTACATTGCAAACAGTGTAGATCAAGACCAGTCGCCGCGTCAACGACGCGTCTACACTGATTGACACATATATGCAACTAAAGCATTTTATCTAGCTGTAACATATACGGTTTTTGGCAGTTTAGACCAAACACAAACACAGAGGCTGTGATGACAACGCTGTTTGGTCTGTACAATGTTGCAATGCAATAAGGCTGGTTTTGTCATGACACGGCTCCAATGTACTCTGTTATTTCGAGTGCCCATATCAACTTTTCTTTAATGAGCGGTCACGGTTCAATACAGGTTGGATTGTGTTTGTACTTAAATAAAATTGTCAACTGCAAAAATCGAAGATCCAGATCGGACACCTTGTTACCGGTGTCTGATCAGCATTCAACCAGATTGGCATTAAGATAAACAAATAATTACAGTGGAGAAAACGTTATTCTTTCCCGTTTAAACGCAAACGTACGCAAACGCAAAGCACTAAAACTTTTTGACAATTCTGATAATTCATGTTTAACTTGGTGGCAAAGAGTTTGGAGCCTGATCAGACGCCGGGTTACCCGGCGTCTGATCAGGCTCCAAACTATTTGCACCGCAAATAATAGTTTTAGCGTAAACTCGTTTATTGGGAAAGAATAACGTTTTCTCCACTGTATTTGCATCATATTGACACATACGATATGAGTCATTTACAAACATATACCGTGAAGATTACCATGTGCTTTTGCAAACAGTGTATATCCAGATCAGAAAGAACCTCTCTGATCAGGGTTTGTCATTTGGCAGTTAATTATAAAAACTAACCATAGATATTACTTTGAAACAGGAAATGTCAATTTGATAGATGAGTTTTGTTTTACCGCACTATGACACCAAATAGGTCATACAGCGCCGATGAATGATGAGGGGTGATGAGATGAGATGATGATGATGATGATTTCAGGAAAATGATTTCGACTAATCCTATTCATTGCGAAGCAGCGCATGGTATCAAAACCACAGACCTCCATTCTTTTTCGTTCTTGGCAGAGGGGATAATCTCGGTCTACTAAACAGAAACAATTCACTATGATAATTAAGCCCCAGAACCACGACGAGGTAAGAAGGTCTCTAGAGACCTAAATACGTTTCGGAGGACTATAATAAAATTACATTTTGTAGATTGCACTTGTTATGATTTGCGTTCGTTTCGTTAAACCATTTTCCAATGGTTTGTTATTAGTGCTAAAGACGTCGTTCCATATTTAACAGATTGAAAGTAGAACAGAAAGATCCACCAGAAACTCGTTACGTTACTTTCAGGCTGTTTAAAGCCTTGGCAGGGCTGCCATTTCTCCGGATTTTTCCTAAGTATTCGGATTTTTATCCTAGCAGAGCGTAGCTTAAAACAGGCTGAAAGTAAAGCAGAATGCGCCTTAAGGCGCATTTTGCTTTACTTCAACCTGTTTTAAGCAGTCATGTGTCTTCAAAACAAGAAACAGGCTATGGGGTAAAGGTACGATTAGTAAAATTGCGTCTGAAAAATTGAAAACTTGAAATCTTAGGATTTTTATGATCAACTTATGGCAGCCCTGCCTTGGTATCTGTATGGTCTGTCAGAATGTATTGGTCTGTCAGAATGTAGCACAAGCTTCATATGGAACTTTACAGTAACACCTCTCTATCACGACCATTTTGTTGTGTTAACTAGCAGATGTTTAAAACATGTGAATGCTTAAAGCAAGGTGTGCTGTTAAAGGAGCTTTCTGTTTGTCAGCTGTGACCTGTTTTTTAAGTAATCATTTAGCTTTATTTTTATTTGGTCGTAACAGAGAGGTTTATCTGTACATGACAGATCATTGTGAAAGTTCCTATTGGGAATAGATTATTTAAGCTTTAACAATAATTCCTAATGCAAACAGTGTGGAGCCGCATGAGACGCCGGGTAACCCTGTGTTTGATCAGACTTCAAATGCTTTGGCCACTCCATAAGAAAATCGACAGGACTTTTAAGACATCTGCTATTTTTCCACAACTTTCAGTATAGCTTTTACTTTCTTTTAAATGGGAATAATAACGTCTTCTCCAGAATATTATTATTATTATTATTATTATTATACCAGATTTATATAGCGCTCTTTTCACAAAGGAGTTGTGCGTTCCAAAGCGCTTCACAAGAAATTATATAAACGTACCTACAAAGCGGGAAAGACATATAACTACATTCACAATAAACATGATAGAATGTGGAGTTACATGGAAACATGGACATTCTTTCAATATTATTAATAAGATTATAAAATGTTTATAGTTAGTTTGTAAAATCAAATTTAAAATAAGTAAAATATCAATGGCATGATTAAAACAAAAATGTGATATTTTTTTTGGTTTTGTTTGTTTCAGTGTAGAGCCGGAGAGTAGTTCACAAATCGTTAAACGAATGTTTAAAACAAATTTATTGATTATTGTATAATCCATGGCTGATTTACATATTACAGTGGAGAATCTGTTAATCTTTCCCGTTTAAACGCAAACGTACGCAAACGCAAAGCACTAAAACGTAGAAAAGTGCAACTTTTGGACAATTCTGATAATTCATGTTTATCTTGGTGGCAAAGAGTTTGGAGCATGAACAGACGCCGAGTTACCCGGCGTCTGATCTGGCTCCAAACTGTTTGCACTGCAAATAATAGTTTTAGCGTAAACGCGTTTATTGGGAAAGAATAACAGATTCTCCACTGTACACCCTTAATTTATAAAAATAAAGATAAAACTATCCAAGAAATATACCACAGACCCAAGCCAACTGGTTTCAAAGCGATTGGGCAATCCCTACCAGCAAAATCATAAGACACAAGGTCAACGGTGCAACTCTAGAACTCCCTTTTATGATAATTTTTATCGTGAGGGTTTTACCCCTTTGCCGCCATATTGTCGTCTGCTTCAATATAGTTGTCTGCAATATCGTTTCAACGTTTTAAGGCAGTATAACTGACGTGATTTCAAATCAAGTGGCCACAGGTTTGACACGTAACACGGCGTCTAATCAGGATCAAAACTGTTTGCAAATGTGGTTTTTGACGTCATTGAGAGTGAAACACTTACCTTCTGTACCTATTATATACGCAGTATATGGCTGCAACGATAGATGCTAATACTATTAAGGCAACCACTGTATAAATAACAGCTGCAGTCGCATTTGGTTTACCATCCGTCGAAGATTCGGATGTCGTGAAAACTGTTGTCGTTTGAGTCTCAACAGATCTTGTAAAATTGTCAGTAGTGGTGTTTACAGCAATTGTTGTAAACGAAGAGTTACTGTTATCACTTGTGGTCAGAACTGAAGATGTTGACTTGCTACTCGTTGTCAGGTCTGTTGCTGTTGTGGTCGTGGTCGTAGTACTAGTCCTTGGAATGCGACAGTTAGTAACAATTGTGTCTATTTCACACGGAGTAAGGCTTTGGTTAGTCGCTATTTCTACAAACTTCTTATACTCATACTGATCTGGTGGACATGGTGCACAGGATAGAAAGTTAGTAATAGAATCCCAACACTTGCACGTTGCCTGTGTGTAAGGGTAAGGCATTTTTTAAAACACAAACTAGATTCAATATTATTTGCGTAAATTGTTAACCATTACACGACATATATATATATATATATATATAACTAAATATGCGTTCCACCGCGGTTCTGTTGAATTATGGATATGACATATTGATGTGAGAAACAACGCGCATGCGTAAAAGATAAGCCCTTTCAGTGCATTTGCCCGATTGCCCTGTCCTTTACAAGCGGTTTGGATCCTGATCAGACGCCGAGTAACTCGGTGTCTGATCAGGAACCAAACCGCTTGCAACACGTATGAACTTTTTTCAGTCAAAATATCTTAATTATTTATTGAAACAAAAGCAGATGACACATCTTAACAAGAAGACAATAATCTGACAGTTAAGGATTTAACAGTTGTTAACAAACAGTCAAAACTGGAGCAGATAACACCTAATATATCTCACATCCTTACCCGGAACATAAATAAAGAGAAGCTACATGTGGGGACCCATCTATGATTCTCAAAGAGCGGGGTCTAACCGAGATATATCATGCAACATAAATACAATGTTTCTTTGAATAACATTTTTGGTTACCCTTTTTTGTTGTCGAATTTTCAAGGGGTGGTGGTTCGGGGGAATCCAGGCCCGCTACTCTGGATCCGCGCATGAATTTTATTTAAACAATTGGCTGTGATGTTATCATTTGATGACAATCCTTTAATTTTCCCCCGTCATTATGACAGGGCTGCCATTTTTCCGGATGTTTCCTAAATCTTCGGATGCTTTTCTAGTATATGGTAGCTTAAAACAGACTGGCAGTAAAGCAGAATGCGCTTTACTTCCAGCCTGTTTCAAGTAGTCACGTGTCAACAAAACTAGAAACAGATGATGGGGTAAAGGTACGATTAGTAAAATCAAACTTGAAAAATGCAAATTTGGAAATCTTAGGATTGTTCATGTCAACTTATGGCAGCCCTGTTATGACGTATTAACCGGTATTACATAATTACTGTCATATTATCATCTGCATTAAAAGCCTTTAATGCTTCGTCAGCTTTTATTGATAAAGCTATAGATTTTCTATTTGTTACGAACAACGATGCGAATGTCAACCAGTTTTTGATGCCTGCATGTATTAAGTCTATTTTCGGTTCGGCAGTGAAGGTGTTTTTCATAATGGAAACGAGACTGAAATTGTTTGTCAAGACATATCGGAAAAGATGTTCGGATCCCTCGGATCTATTCCTCCATACTAGCATCACAAATGAATATTAATTTATTGTGTTTCGTAATACCAAGGACAACGGTAGAATGGTGAAAGTAAAACGTTCTTGCATATTTTAAGGCATGATTGTCTACTCCCTTCACTACTTTGCCTATATACACCAGAAATATTGGATACTACTTTTTATTGATTTCGTTTTACCCATACTATGATAGACATATTTACCTTAATAATTTAAATGATTATCAGCGCCTATTTTGTTTTCTATGAGCATAATATGTCAACATATACATATATTTACTAAGGTTGTCATATACAGTGGTAAATACGCTATTCTTCCCACTTTACGAGAGAGCAGATCAGATGCTGAAAAATCGATATCTGACGCACCAATCGCAACATCTCTGGTATAATCGTTTATTAACGCGTTTAAACGCGTTAAAATCGTTAGGTGTTAATCGTTCGTTAGCCATTCTTACGCATAGATTAACGCGTAAATGGATAGGAATAGCGTATTTACCACTGTAACTTACTTTATAACGTATGTCATTTATCTTTCATATTTAGTCTTATATATGTCTATTCTGTATTTTACCTTTTAGGTTGTAATTTTTGTACTGGATATTCTATTTATGTCGGACACTGGCTTTGAACTATAAGTGTTGTATATGTCGATAACAACATACTTTTATAAAGATTATCTTACAGAGGAGAATACCTTATTCTTTCCCAAAAAACGCGTTTACGCTAAAACTATTACTTCCATTGCAAACAGTTTGGAGCCAGATTAGACACCGGGTAACCCGGCGTCTGATCAGGCTTCAAACTGTTTGCCACTCAGATTAAAAAAAATAGTCAAAATTGTCTAAAAGTTGTCCTTTTCTACGTTTTATTGCAATGCGTTTGCGTTTAAACGGGAAAGAATAACGAATAACTGTATCTTAAAACATACATTGCAAAGCTTCTATTGGAGCTTACTGCTTTACTTTTCATGGCATCCTTATGTTTTCATGTCAATCATGAACTGAGAGAAATAAAGGCGAAAAATGAAATTTGAATTTTACTTCCATTTTGTATTAACCAGCTACCTGGGTGATATGCGCTTAAAGACTTTTCCTCAGTCCATTGAGAGACCACCAGCATATTGTTCTGGAGGTGTCAATGTAACTGTAAAGCACGTGCAATACAATCTCAGAATACCTGGTTAGGTCCATGATTATACTCATGCTCTAGTGATTTTCAATGTTAATTTCTAACCAAACTATCAATTATAAAGGTCCGGTATCACACAAGACGATTCAATGGTTCAATATGCACTAGACCCATGCTTTTTGCAAGGAAATTGACAGTAAATAATCTGGCAAGGCGTTATGACCAAAAGGTCGTCAGGAGACGTCTTTAACCATACAGCGGAGAAGACGTTATTCTCCCTGTTTTAAACACAAACGAAAGGCTGTGAAGGATCTGAGCGGTACTGCGTCTGCCTACGCACCATTTGTTATCAACGTTCAATATTGTAGGCAAGATGGATCAGGCGAGTGAATGTACAGTCGGCTAAACGGCCAATCGAGCTGACAGCAGACTACAACTTGGTACTTTTACTGTACTTTATTTATTTTACATGTAATGTGAGTGGCAAACAGTTTGGAACCTGATCCGGCGTCTGATACAGTGGAGAATCTGTTATTCTTTCCCAATAAACGCGTTTACGCTAAACCTTTTATTTGCAGTGCAAACAGTTTGGAGCCAGATCAGACGCCGGGTAACCCGGCGTCTGATCAGGCTCCAAATAGTTTGCCACTCAGATAAAAATGAAATCTCAAAATTGTCAAAAGGTTGTCCTTTTCTACATTTTAGTGTTTTGCGTTTGCGTTTCGTTTGCGTTTAAACGGGAAAGAATAACAGATTCTCCACTGTATGACTCCAAAATGTTTGCAGTGGAAATGATAGTTGTTCACATCTTCTCACTGTACATAGTCATACAAACAAGAACGCTGAAGAGTCAGGAATAATATTCTTAGGAATACAGTACTGAACAATTTTTGCGATTCGCTTGCATTTCGATGGCAATTCGCTTGCGATTAAAAATAGTAACTTTACCCTCGGGTAAATTTTCGTGAATAGTGTATCTCACAAATGTTCGCAAATATGCTTCCGTTAATTTTTTCGAGTCCATTTTTGTCAAAACCGCTTCGGAAAATTCGCGTAAAAATATTCAAGCGTAGGATTTGTTTTTTGAAGCGCCCGATTCGATGGCAATTCGCTTGCGATTATCAATTTAATTTAATAAGGGTCAGTACTGTACCACATTGGTTAGCTAACTTGTCTATTTCTCTGTCAACCATGGCTCTGCCGAGGTTCGAGTGCACATGCGCTGAAGATTCAGTAATACATGTAGTATTCTTAGGAATGCAGTGGAGAAAACGTTATTCTTTCCCAATAAACGCGTTTACGCTAAAACTATTATTTGCAGTGCAAACAGTTTGGAGCCAGATCAGACACCGGGTAACCCGGCGTCTGATCAGGCTACAACCTGTTTGTCACCCAGATAAAAAGAAATTGTAAGAAATATCTAAAAATTGACATTTTCTACGTTTTAGTGTTTTGCGTTTGCGTTTCGTTTGCGTTTAAACGGGAAAGAGTTTTCTCCACTGTAGCTAACTTGTCTATTTCTCTGTCAACCATGTCTCTGCCGAGGTTCGAGTACATAAGCATATGGAAAAAGTATGGATCCTGTTCAGACTCTAATGAAAACTATTTGCAAACCATGGGGTCAGTCTTACGAAACGTCGTACGATGAAAAAAAAACTTTAAAATACATTAAATTTTATTTTCTTATTTCTCTGTCTAATCCAGACCTATTTTATCTATTTGGAATCGTCTTTTCAATGCGATCCCAAAGACATGTCAAAAGACGGGATTAAATGGAGAAACAAATAATATTTGAGAATTTAAGAATCTGATTTACGACGTTAATTTTCGTACGACGTTTTTCAGGGTCCAAGGTTACAGTGGAGAATCTGTTATTCTTTCCCAATAAACGCGTTTACGCTAAAACTATTATTTGCAGTGGAAACAGTTTGGAGCCAGATCAGACACCGGGTAACCCGGCGTCTGATCAGGCTCCAAACTGTTTGCCACCAAGATAAACATGAAATTTCAGAATTGACCAAAAGTTGTTCTTTTCTACGTTTAAGTGCTTTGCGTTTGCGTACGTTTGCGTTTAAACGGGAAAGAATAACAGATTCTCCACTGTATAGAGCGTCTGAGTTGAGTGTGAAGTACCGGTAGTTCTCAGGCATTTGTGTGGTCAGATTTGAGCCTAGGCTCAAATCTGACCATTCAAATGCTTGAGAACTACTTCAGACTCAACTGGAAGGCTTTATAACCATGGACCCTTGTCGCCACAACAGGGTATTGGCAAAACCAATATTCATATATCGTAACCCTATTACATTTATGACATAGACGACAACAGCCAGTCAATTTCGCAAACAGTTTGCACCATTTCCACACGCCGCGTAACTCGGCGTCTGACCAGGATCCTAAACTGTTTAACACGCGAATCGACATTTAAACCTTACTTAGAAATAAAAGTTTTTACGTAACGTTTTAAAACAGAAGAAAAAATGGTGTCGATATTGTGCGTGTGTGTTTTAAAGAAGTCGATATAAGTGTGCGTGGAAAAGCTGAAATTATTGGAATAACTCAGAAAAACAACAATAAATTAGTTGTAAACGAATTAAGTATATTTATGAAACAACCGTATTTTTTATACAAAATTAATAAAAACGTATACAAATTGCAAAACACTTTATCTAACACAACTTTCATGTAAATACAAATAAACCTATTAAAACCTTACTGGTCAATTATCAATACAGTGGATAATCTGTTATTCTTTCCCAATAAACGCGTTTACGCTAAAACTATTATTTGCAGTGCAAACAGTTTGGAGCCAGATCAGACGCCGGGTAATGGAAATGGATGTACTCTGACGATCAGTAGGGAGGTTTAGCCGAAGTGAGTCCAAGGTAAGCAGCAATTAATTTAATAAAGGAGAGCTTCTCTTACATCTAGTTCCCCACGGACGAAACAGCGACAACGTTTTCAGGTATTATGGGTTCAGATGAGACGCCGAGTAAATCGACGACTCACTAGGATCCAAACTGCCGACCAGTTCGATCGCATGTGGCTAGCAGGCCAAAGGCAAATAACTCTTAACCTACCGATCCGCCCTCGGCAAATTACCATACTGTCAGTTTGGATTCAGATATGACGCCGATCTACTCTTCGTCATATCCGAAGTCACACTGATTGTAGATGGCCGTAAATTATTCTCACACAGTACATTTTGCACGCTTCAACCGTTATAATTGTTACAGCTTAGTTTAATGTATATCTAAGGGCTATAGAAGTATAAAATACATAGAATTACATCGTCGGGCATTTAGCAATATGGAAATAAAAATAAGTGTATGGTATCGCATATGCGCCATTACCGATTGGTGCGAGACACTAGTTTTGTCGACAGGTTGATACAGATCGCACGCTGACCTAGTCTGTGTATGATATGGATCCAACCTGTCCACAATAAAAAGCACCAGTAGTTCTGTATCAACTCGTATTTACAATTGTTAAAACTTGAAACAGTTTACTATTTACACTCATGTTTACCAAGTATAATAAAGATTTAAGTAACATGTACATGTATATCTAAGGTAAGAGCTATAGATAGGGAGATTCTTTCATAACACAGACTCTTTATTTTTGCATCAAACTCTACGGCGCTACTGCCCACTAGAATCGTCTCTTTGAGACGATTCCAATGGACAGCCACACCATAGGGTTTTGTGCCGGAATGAGTATGGAATTGCTGGATTTGTTCATTTTACTCCTTCCTATTTGGATCCCTTTCAGGTGATTAGGGTTTAAAGGCTGCCATAATTTTTTTCACAAGAATTGAAAGATTGTGTAGCGTTTCATAATCTTCAGTATTTAATAGCTCTGTGAATTTCACGAAATTCGGATGTGTGTAGTAATGAGAGGCTAAATATTGTTTTCTAGGATTATTAAACAGTGTACATTCTAAAAGATAGTGATATTCGTCTCCAAGTGTATTACAGGTCATACATTTTCGATCGTTATATGGTATATTATTCCATCTTCCTATCTCTATTGGAAGTCGGTGATTTCTAGTTATAAAAGCGATGAGTGGTTTACAGAGTGATGTAGGAAGTATATCTATGTATTTACTGCGTTTAAAAACTGTCTTGACATCTTTGTACATATTTGTATCTGAAGATCTATCTAAATCTCCATGCCACTGTTGAGTATAAATATCTTTAAATTTACATTGAAGGGACTTTTTAAGCCATTTACTGTTAATATAGCTTTGACTATACCATATCCCTGAATATCCACTGTTGCATATAATACGTTTAATGTTATTTATCCACGGAAATTTAGAAGGGGCTGTAGTATATAGTTCATAGAGTACAGTGTACATTTTGGAAGATAGCTTTGAAGTATCGTTACTGTTTATGTTGTCTATAATTCTTGACCAGAATGATACGATTCTATTATTTATGTCAACTATTAAGGGAGTTACTCCCAATTCACCATAGATCATATAGGAGGGAGTTGATTTTTTTAAATTAAAGATGTATTTATAGTATTTTAGCTGAACTCTTTCTAAGATATCAACATTACCAAATCCCCAGATTTCGCTGGCGTACAGCAATACAGGTTTCACTGTTTTCTCAAACAATTCAATTTGGATATCGAGGGGTAATTCAAGTCGTTTAGCTTTTCTTAGAAGAGAGAACATTGCCTTATTTGCTTGTTCGGTTATATGTTTTTTCGCTTTAACAAATGAGCCTGTTCTTGAGAATAGGATTCCTAGGTATTTATAATCTTCAACAATATCAATAATTTCGTTTCCGATTTTAAATTCTATATTTTTTGATACCCTACCTTTTCCAATTATCATTATTTTTGTTTTGCTTATATTGATATTTAATTTCCATTTGTCACAGTACGTTTTAAAATAGTTTAGTGAATTTTGTAGATCAGTTTTATTGTCACTAAAAAGTACAGTATCATCTGCATACAATAGAATAAAAAGTTTAAGGAACACACTTGCTCTATCGTTTACATGAATACCTTCGATTTTGTTTTGAAGATATTCCTCTAAATCATTCAGAAAAATACTAAACAGGAAAGGTGAAAGATTTTCACCTTGTCTGACGCCGATCATGCAGTTAAAAGAAGCTGACGTACCTTCTGAAGTTACTACTTTTGATTTGATATCTTTATATAAATTTTTAATAATTGTTAGACATTTACCATTAATGTTTTGTTTTTCCAATTTATTCCATAACCCAATACGCCATACAGAATCGAAAGCCTGTTTAAAATCAATGAAACAGCAGAATAGTTTTTTCTTCTCTGTCTGCACAATATCAATTAAACCTTTAAGTACGAAAATGTTATCTAAAGTGGAACAGTTTTTACGGAAACCTGTCTGTGTATCATGTATAAGATCTACTCTTTCAGCATACGTATTTAGTCTGTTGTTTATAATGCAGGTAAATAATTTACCTAAGCAACTTAAAAGTGAAATAGGTCGGTAGTTTTCCGGTTGGGAGTGGTCACCTTTATTTTTATATATCGGTTTTATAAGACCAACTGTCCAGCTTTCTGGGATTATTCCGTGATTAAAAACAATGTTAAACAGTTTAGTATATATTGGCATTGTCATATTTATGGATGCTTTTAAATGTTCGTTTACTATTAAATCGACTCCAGGGGATTTGTTATTACGTCAACTACAGGGCTAGCTTAAATTGACTTGAAAAATCCTAAGATTTCCAAATTTGCATTTTTTAAGTGCGATTTTACGAATCGTACCTTTACCCCATAGCCTTTTTCTTGTTTTGTTGACATGGAACTACTTAAAGCAGGCTGTAAGTAAAGCAGAATGTGCCTTAGGGCGCATTCTGCTTTACTTTTAGCCTGCTTTAAGCTACCATGAACTGGGAAAAAGTCCGGAGAATTAGGAAAATCCGGAGAAATGGCAGCCCTGCAACTAAAAAGAATTATAACAGTGGGCAAAACATTACTGTTTCCAAATAAACGTTGTACTGAAACAAAGATGCCAATCGCTAACATTTGAAAGCCGGATCAGAAGTCGAGTACTTTAGAATCTGATCAGGCTCAACACTTTATCACGCAATAAATAAACACCTTAATTTTATATGGAGAGCATTCAAAGAACCACATGTACGTAAAAGTGCAGACACAGCAAAGGGATAGCATAAAGTGACAATTTATCTGTTCCAGCACGGAACACTAACAGAGCCACATCTATACAGTGGAGACAACGTTATTTTTTCCCAATAAACGCATTTACGCTAAAACTATTTTTTCCATTGCAAACAGTTTGGAGCCAGATCAGACGCCGGGTTACTCGGCGTCTGATCAGGCTCCAATCTGTTTGCCACTCAGATTAAAATAAATAGTGAGAAATGTCAAAACGTTGTAATTTTCTACATTTAAATGAAATGCGTTTGCGTTTCATTTGCGTTTAAATGGGAAAGAATAACGTTTTCTCCACGGTAACACACATGTAGGTTAAGGACACACACCACCAACCTATCTACACGTATACAATAGAGAAGACGTTACTCTTTCCTAATAAACGCGTTTGTGTTTTAACTGTTAGCCACTGTCATTATAATAAATCGTTAAAACTTTCCATAACCTGTCATTTTCTTCATTTTATTACATTGCGCAATAATATTTTAATCGTAAACGCGCTTATTGGGGAAAAAATAACGTTTCCTCCACTTTATGCCTTCTCATATATGGTAGATAGATATACCCACACAAACATTAAGCACACATAAGTAGATGCGTATATACATGTACTCTTATAAATACACAAATTATGACACCTGATTGACACACATACATGTACTCATACATGTATAAAGCGAGCACATGTTCTGAGGCAAATACTCAAATAAGTCGAGTATCTAATGCTGTGCACGTAAATATTCATAACTACATCTAGTAAAATTATGTACACATCAAATAACAAAAAGTATAACCATGTAAACTATTATTGACATAAAACAAATAAATCGACCTCGAAAACTCGAGTTCGTTTTTTCCGAGTTTACACTTATTTCAAAGTTAAGAAGTATCTAGGCTAAATAATGAGTTCGAGATATCGAAACTCAGATACAAACAAGACTGCGCGTTCAATAAACGCTTATGCCCCCGGTGGCATTCTTGACAGTATATTCTGAATCTTTCTAAGTCCAAATTAGGTCAAGGTCAAGGTCAAACTTAGCTTGGGTATTACTGGTGGGTTGGTAATGATCCAAGGCAATAACTGTATAAGTATAGAAGCACTGTAGTAAGTAGTGTTGATGCTAGACGAAACGGTAAAATCTAGTTAATTAAGAAATAGCCCATTCAAAATATTCTAAGTCCAAATTAGGTCAAGGTCAAGGTAAAAATCAAGGTTGGGTATTATTGGTGGCTAGGGAATGGTCCAAGGCAACAACTGTATAAGTATCTAAGCATTTGAATAAGCGGTGTTGATGCTAGACGAAACGGTAAAATCTACTTAACCTGGTTACGAACGGACGGACGGACAGGACGATTACTATATGCTCCCGCATCTGTGGATGCCGAGGGCATAAAAAGTACGAGTGACTTCGACTGATGCTAGTTCGAGGTTTTGAGGTTTCATGTATGACTATACGAATTAAATAATTGTGTATAATTATATAAATGTTAATACAGTGATACATGTATGTGCACACATAAGTTGCAGTGCTAACAGTTATAAGCTGGATATTTCATATTGACCTTCCAATAGTCGATAAATGACCAGTTTATGTTCTTTTTAACCCCTTCACTGCCTTACATGTACCTCGAGTACACTAGTAATTTGCAAACAGTTTGGATCCTGATCAGACGCCGCGTAACGCGGCGTCTGATCAGGATACAAACTGTTTTACACTCATTTCAATATTTCATAAGTCAAAATAACTGAATATTTAACTTAAGAAATAAAAGCAGACGACAATTGTTTAAAATTGATGACGTCATGGCAGTGAAGGGTTACATGTATGGACTGAGTTTAGAAAGTTTGTCATGAAAAGAAAAAGAAACGATGGAAACCTTTACCGGAAGGCTCCCGAAGGAGCCCTCTATCCAGGGACTTCAATGCTTGCAAATTGTACAGCTTATTTGAATAATCACTATTCAAACGTAGAAGGACGGCTATGCTCTATTTAGTATAGGTGGCATCGGAACTTTTTTGGGGGGAACAGAATACCGTCTTCTCCACTGTACGAGTACTAATATACATGTTTACGGTTTGCATGGTTTTATTGTCGTTATTACAATATTCTATGCCTGCTCAATGTCATGCCTTACAAGATATCAATGGCATTCAGTAAGTACAGTTGAGAAAACGTTATTCTTTCCCGTTTAAACGCAAACGAAACGCAAACGCAAAACACTTAAACGTAGAAAAGTGCAACTTTTGGACATTTCTGATAATGCATGTTTATCTTGGTGGCAAACAGTTTGGAGCCTGATCAGACGCCGGGTTACCCGGCGTCTGATCTGGCTCCAAACTGTTTGCACTGCAAATAATAGTGTTAGCGTAAAAGCGTTTATTGGGAAAGAATAAAGTTTTCTCCACTGTACATTTGCCCGTATCCATCTCTCTTTGCGTTTTGCAATAAAATGTTTAATTACAATGTATGTTAAACGGAACTAGTTGCATGGTGCCTATTTTATGTCTTAAAGACGAATCTAATACGTAGTTACAATATAGGGCTTTGTAGAAATTAAGGAAGTTAGTATTTGAAAATACTAATTTGCATCCGAAACTATGAATAACAATGATCGGTATAGTTCACTATAGAAAATGAATAATACTTTAATGGCCCTCTATACAAGTGAGTCACACAGTTATACTAAACCCATTGAACCATGACACGTCTAGGACAATTCCAATCTCCATGTCTCGTGCAATGTTGAATACAGTGGAGAGTGTGTTATTCTTTCCCAAAACACGCGTTTACGCTAAAACGTTTATTTCCACTGCAAAGAGTTTGGAGCCAGATCAGACGCCGGGTAACCCGGCGTCTGATCAGGCTCCAAACTGTTTGCAACTCAGATAAAAATGAATTGTAAGAAATATCTAAACATTGACATTTTCTACGTTTTAGTGTTTTGCGTTTGCGTTTTGTTTGCGTTTAAACGGGAAAGAATAACGATTTTTCCACTGTACCAATGGTTGTTTTATGCAATATATTGCAAAATCACAAACAGTACCCTCTAATATGGTTGTGCACTGCTTGCATAGGCAAGTGTGCGCTTAACAGGTACACAACTAGTACAATACGAAAATAGTCGTCACTAGAGGACAATACGAAACATACAAATAGCGTTAAGCACATTGCGAAATATACAAGTGAAACCTCCAAACTAAAAGATAAAAATGCAACAATTTAGTAAATGCATGTAAATATCAATCTATATAAAACATATCACAGAAAGGTGTCTTCCAAAATTGGACGGAATATGAATATGCACCAAGAAATACTTGACACGGATGTATTGCAAACTGAATAGAAACATATATCATATTCACCACTCTCAAGAAGTGTTATCTGTTCCAGTCCCAAGGTTATAAAACTGTTAGTTATAGTCTGACATTCAAATCTGACCAATCATAAATTATGATTGAGAACGATCTCAAACTCAACTCAAAAGTTTCACAACCCTGTACCCAAGATGAACACTGTTTGATAGTGGCTATGGACAACATTTTTATTTGAACTCACAGCATAAACAATGTACATGTACAGTGGAGAAAAAAATATTCTTTCCCGTTTAAACGCAAACGTACGCAAACGCAAATCACTAAACCGTAGAAAAGTGCAACTTTTGGACAATTCTGATAATTCATGTTTATCTTTCTGGCAAACAGTTTGGAGCCTGAACAGACGCCGGGTTACCAAACTGTTTGCACCGCAAATAATAGTTTTAGCGTAAACGCGTTTATTGGGAAATAATAACGTTTTCTCCACTGTACACTCTAGAAGCTAATATCTATCTTCAGATGGCCTTAGTCTGTATCTGAATGTGGCTGGTAATAATTTGTGAAATTTAATTTGTTCTGTGTCTTAATGCTACCACTATTCACAGTAAAAATCTATTATGACCAATAGATTGTGTTAATCATAAGGTATTTATGACAGGTGACTGCTTAAAGCAAGGTTACAGTAAAACAGAGAGCTCTTTTCGGGGTTTCTGTTTTAATGTCACCTTGCTTTATGCTGTCACCTGCCTTTCATACAATTGACTAACCTTGTTTAACCCATTGTATGCTGGGTAATATTTGGCGGCCATTTTAAAATGTCGTCTGCAGCAGGTATAACTCAAATATTTGCAAAAGATTTTAGCAGTTTCTGATATAATACTGAACTAGCTGCAAACAGTTTTGATCTCAGTGTGGGGCCTGATCTGAGATCAAAACTGTTTGCCTAGAGGTACACCTAAAAGTGTATCCCGCATAAAACGGGTTAAGCGATCGTATTAGAGAGGTTTTACTGTATTTGCATATGCCTTTGATCTATGTCGTCATGTAACTATTATTTATTTGCAAATGACTTTTATCTAAATATTAATGTGGCTAATATTTATTTGTAGATTACTTTTATCTATATCTTAATGTGGCTGATACGATTTATTTGCAAATGACTTTGATCTATGTCTTAATTTTGCTAATATTTATTTGCAAATGGCTTTGATCTATGTCTTAATTTGGCTAATATTTATTTGCAAATGACTTTGATCTATGTCTTAATTTGGCTAATATGTATTTGCAAATGACTTTGATCTATGTCTTAATTTGGCTAATATTTATTTGCAAATGACTTTAATATATGTCTTAATGTGGATAATATGTAGTTGCAAATGGCTTTATTCTATGTCGTCACGTGGGTAATATTTATTTTCGAAGGCGTTGTAAGTTAACCCGTTTAATGCCAAGCTTTATAACACTAGTATTTGAAAATAGTTTGAATCCAGATCAGACATCGTATAACATGGCGTCTGACCTGAATCCAAATTGTTTGGCACTCACGATGCTAAACATTGTAAATTAATATGGCGGTAAAGGCGTTAGACGTGGTATGACGTCAATTGGCAGTGAAAGGGTTAAACTGATATGTCCTATTTGCTACATAAAACCTAATCATTATTCAGTTTTCAATGAAGTGATAGACACACCACATCCCTCGATTTAGCTTAATGGCAATCATGTTCATATCTTCAATACTGTTTATATCAAACCCCTCTGATCAGCAATTTCTAGACTAATTAATACTTATTTTAACCCAATACTAAATTAATACACCATTTTAGGCCTTTAATTTATTCTTCCTCTTAAGGAAATAGTTCCATTTTCACAGAAACGAATTTGTAACATAAGAAAAGGTTTCTATATACTAACAGATAATTGTTTAATGCAGGCTGGAAATAAAGCAGAACGCGCCTGAAGGCGCATTTTGATTTACTTTCAATCTGCTTAAAGTAGTCACATTTCTTCAAACTATAATTAACAAGGGGTAATGGATTGCACAACATGATAGTTAAATGCAAAAACGACAGTAATACAGAACGTCCATAGTCCCAATATGAGCTTACTATATGACTTTTGTTGAGTATGAAGCAACTTCCTGCTACAGCGGAGAATCTGTTATTCTTTCCCAATAAACGCGTTTACGCTAAAACTATTATTTACAGTGCAAACAGTTTGGATCCAGATCAGACGCCGGGTAACCCGGCGTCTGATCAGGCTCCAAACTGTTTACCACCAAGATAAAGATGAATTATCAGAATTGTCAAAAAGTTGTATTTTTTTACGTTTTGGTGTTTTGCGTTTGCGTACGTTTGCGTTTAAACGGGAAAGAATAACAGATTCTCCACTGTATTATGAATCCCAATTTTAACTGTTTTTGCACACAATGAAGTACAGTAAAACCCAACTTTTACGGCGACTTAATTGTGTTAATGAATATGTTTTTAGGCAAGGGGACTGCTTAAAGAAAGATGACGTTAAACAAATATCTCCTCTAGATTTCTGCTGCACTGTCATATTGCTTGAAGCTGTCACCTGTCTTTAAATCAATCAATTAGCCTTCGTGTTACAGTGGAGAAAACGTAATTCTTTCCCTTTTAAACGCAAACGTACTCAAACGCATTACACTAAAACGTCGAAAAAGACAACTTATTGACAATACAGACCATTTATTTTAAACTGAGTGGCAAACAGTTTGGAGGTAGATCAGACGCCGGGTCAACCGGCGTCTGATCTGGCTCCAAACTGTTTGCACTGCTAATAATAGTTTTAGCTTTAACGCGTTAATTGGGAAATAATAACGTTATCTCCACTGTAGTGATCGTAATAGTGAGGTTTTACTGTCTATTGTTGTATAACAACCCTATACATCTTCTTCATCATCTTCATCCTCGTCAGAGGTATCTCCAGTAGTTTCACCAAAAAGGTCTTCATGTTCTGTGTCTATCATCTCTTTAATGTTTCTACCTGCCATTTTCAGCACCACTAGTTCGGGGTACTCGTGCACGCCCATTGTTATGAGATGTCCATTCATTAAGACGGTTAAACATTCTATGCGTGTATCAGGAGTGAACACTGCGAGTAAGGTTGCATTTTCCAAGTCCCATAAAGATATATCACCAGCGAAAACCACCGCCTTTGCACCGTCATTTAGAATAAATATTTTGCTGTTAACTCCGAACTCTAGGCTTTCGTACCCTTTGATTTTCTTCATTGAGTTCGGTCCACTTCTCTCCGGGTCCCAGATCCGCAGCTCCTTGTTCGCTTTGCCAAACACTACCCTAGAGCCATCATTGGTTATAGCTATGGCTAGAACATCTGTCTCGTGTTTCAGTCTCTTCTTTACCTCGCCTGTTTCCGTGTTCCAGAGTGTCACATAGCTTATCTTTGAGGCTTCGTCATAATTTGCGTGTACCAAATGACTTCCGTCATAGTTCAACGCTGCCACGTGTAAGAATAACATTGAATGTTTGTTCTCAAGCGTCTGTGTATGCAGTTTGGACCCGACATTTAGAACGACCAGGTGGTGGGCAAAGAATGACGCTACGATCACGTTCAAGTCACCACTTATGACGAACTGTTCTATTGCGTTATCCTTCTCTTTCTGGATCTCTTCAAGGTTTTTCTTCTCCTCGTCTCGGTCCTTTTCACGGCGCCGCCTTCTGGCTGACTGCGATTCTGTTCGCCTGTCCCAAGGTGTCATTTTCGCTGTACTAGCCCTCTTTTTCAATGAGTGTTCTAGATCGGTCTCGGAAATAGTTTGTTTCCTAGCCAGCTCTTTAAATTTTGGTCGGATTCGGAACATTTCTCTACCGGTATTGATATTCCAAATGATGAAATGGTTTCTGGTATCTGCCGGACCCATAAGTGTCTCGTCGTCCAAAAGAACATACTCGTGCTGGGGAGACGGAACAATGTAACAGCCTGTGACCTTCTTAACGTATCTCTTTGACCGCAGGTCGTAGATCAACACTGTCTTGAAGACCGGTTTGGAATCTTTCAATGCCTTTTCTGTTAGAATGACGACATAACAATTGCGTATAAGCACAACGTCTGAGGAATCCGAAAGCCCCCTCTCTATTCGGACAGCATTAGCTAAACATTTTGCCTTGGCAACATTCCAGATGCTTATTGGTCCGTGGTTGACTTGTCTTGCTATCGCATATCTCGGATTAGCCTGCATTGGGTAAATTTCGGCCACACCAAGAGACTTTTTCAATTTCGGCATTGGCTGGTTGATGAATTTGCTTATATTCCAAATTTTCAGTGTGTTGTCTCCTTTTTGTGCTGTTAAGCAATAACGGAAGTCAGCACACGAACTAATTGTTGATACCCCAGAATGTTTTGCGAGATGTTTGTGGTCTTCGGTTTCCAAATTCCAGATCATGATGTTGGACGAGTTGGTATTTTCAGACGAACATACAGCTATGCCATGTGAACCAACGAGGTTAATGTGTAACTCTGTAATGTTGTCCTGGGTACAACCTCGTATACTCCGAAGGTACTTGCCTTTCTTTGCATCGAACATTTCCAGCTGATGTATTTCGTGTAACTTCATGTAATGCTGACGACATGCTAGGACCATGTAATCTCGCGTTATCTGTAGCGCAACAATAGACGATGATGTATCATTACACTTCAACTGATGGATAACTTTGCCTGTCTTAGCATGCTGGATAGTGGCAGAGTTATTTCCCCTGAACGCATGTAGGACGTAGTCTCCAAACGAATTTGGAGCCAAAATGACAGAATTGTCGCTGTAAACACTCTTGTCTTCAATTTTCGCCTCGCATACATATTTGAACTCATTTTCCAAATCCCATGTTCTTAAAATGTTGACACCATCTATCAAAGCCACGAGAAGTCTGCCTTCACCGGCTATTGCTATCACGGGCGGGTCTAGATACTGGTCAACCACAAGCTTACATTCTTTTGTCCTGAGTTCCCAGACTTTAATCACACCGCCTTCAACAGCAACGACAAACTTATTATCTAGGGCTGTGCGCAGTTTTGTGACGTTCTTGCCAAAGTTGTAGATGGTTGAGACTACCTTTCCACTTTTCAAATCCCAAATCTTCATTGTGTTGTCCTCAGAGGCCGTCAGCGCCCGTATTGCGTCGGTTGTGGACGTCACGGCTGTAATTGCTTTCGTATGCCCGGATAGCAAATCATAGAGTATGCCTCCCGGCTCTGTCAAGCATCCAATAGAAGGAACTAGTGTCGGCGTTGACGTATTTTTGGCCTGGGACACAAACGAGTGTAAGTACGGGTATTTGGGAGGATCACCCGGGGCTACTGGTACGTCCCGGTTGACGATGCCTTGTAAGCGGCCTAATACTTGTCCGGCAAGTTGACGGGGGTCACGAAGAATGGCATTAGCGGATAACTGAAAGGTGTCCGATAAGATTTTAAGGTCACCATCCGAGGGTTCCATCTCGAGCCCGATATGGTACTCTTCCACTAGCGCCCGTAGTGATGTACCGCACAGCTTGGCTAGCACCCATTCAAAATTGCACATCGCCTCAGCTTTATATAGCTGAGTTTGATTGGAATGTAGCAAGTGATGTGGCAGCTCATTGATTTTCCGCAGGTTGTATACCTTTTGCGACCCGTCTTTTACTACATCTGGCTTTTCCCAGAAGAGGGGCTGTGGTGGAACGTGTCGAAAAGCACCGCCGTCATTCCCGGGGTAGGGTTTCTTTTTCTCTACCCACGTGCCTAAGAAGTATTCTGCCATGATCTTGTGATAAGATGGTGCTTTGTCTCTTTGGTTTAAATACCTCTCTTTGGCCGCTAGCGAGAAATGGCAGTGCGCCCATTGCAGTGTCCGGACATTGTCTGCATTGCTTTCCGTGACGTATAGGGACATATCGTGACGTAACCGTAACCATAGAGATGGAGGAAACCGTCTCCTGACCAAGTGGGTTTGTGATGTAAATTCGCTGACAGCATCATCTAAAGACAGCAGATCTACCATCTCCTGATCTGTGATTCCATTCCGTGCGGCCGTTAGATACCCCAGCGCTCTCCGCACAAAACTCTCACCATGCTTCATCTCCATCTGACCGAACTTATAACCAGTCATCCTTTTAACAGTGTCCGGTAGTTTAGCTTCTTGCACTACCGTTTGCGACGTCCATTGCTTGGCCTCATTGAATAACATTTTCAAGAAAAGTGGCGAGGGGCAGTGTTTGAACTTATTCATGATGACGTCATACTGGTGGTCCGTGACGTTTCTGTTGTGGACGGTGCACCAGTGATGAAATATCACCATAGCATCCGACTCGTGCAGTTCCGGAATTTCTAAGAACATATCGGCATCTTTTCCTAACAGTGATTTCAGACTGGGCATGCAGTCTAAAGTCTCGTCAGGTAACGTTGAAACTATCACGTGAACGTGAGCGGGTAGCACCTTGGGAAGCCATGATAGTTGTCGGCCACTGTAGTCATCTGCAACCGAAATCAAGGAACATGTTTAAACAATGAAGAATATGTTATTCTTTCACAAAAAAGTTTTTTCTGTTATTAATCACGTGATATCCGTTGCACGTTACGAATAGTTTATAGCCAGATTAGACGCCGGGTCTGAACAGGGGCCCGTTTTATGAAATGTCGTACGACAAAAACGGTCGTAAGTCAAAACTTTAAAATACATATAATTTCTAAATCTCCATCTAATCTTGTCTTGTGACATCTCTTTGGAATCGTCTTTTCAAGACGATTCCAAAGAGATGTCACAAGACAGGATTAGATGGAGAAATAAGTGATTATAGATAATTTTAGAATCTGACCTACGACCATTTTAAACGAACGTTTCATAAAACGGGCCCCAGGTTCCGAACTGTATGTAAATCAGATACAAACGATTTTTTAGAAATTAAAAAAATCACATTTTCTCCATATTTTGCATATGGCTCGCCTTTAATTTCGCTTAAACGGGAAAGAAAAACGCCTTTTCCACTGCAAGTACTAAATACATGTTTGTAACTGTTTAAAAAGTTACATAACGGACGTTGATATGAAATTCAGATTTTCTTAGATCAACAAGTTTTACGCCATCTGTTTTAGATAGCAGATGGGATGGGTTTGGTCTGTAAATCAAACATTTGCAGAAATTCTCGAACGGGGTCGTTAAAGAAAATATACATGTATGTAGAATATCAGTCCTTTAAGGACATATCTGTTGGGTGTCAGACACTTAGTTAGAGGCACTAAATGTTCCATCCCACTTTAAACTGACTGCTATTGTTATCAAAAGCTCGCTCATACAGTAGAGAATACATGTACGTTATTCCTTCCCGTTTCAACGCAAACGAAATGCGAACGAAAATCGCTAAAATGTAGGAAATTACCATTGTTTGATATGTTTAGTTACTTTTTTTTTTAATCTGAGAGGCAAACATTTTGGAGCTAGATCAGACGCCGGGTTTCCCGACGTCTGATCTAGCTCCAAACTGTTTGCAATAGAAACAATAGTTTTAGCGTTGACCTATTTATTAGGAAAGAATAACGTTTTCTACACTGTATTCAATAGGACATCCTATTCTTTTCTAACAAACACGTGTATATGTTAACCCACTTACAGTGGTTAAGACGTAATTCTTTCCCAGTAAATGCGCTTATGCTAAAACTAAAATTGCTATTGCAATCAATTTTGAGCGAGATCAGACAATGTTGACACTCGTATCGACATTTCTTCGGTCAAAACAGTCCTAAAGCTAACTTTAGAAATATTGCAGACGACAATATCAATACAGACGATATTTTGGCGGAAATAGGGATAAAGCGGATGATAAAACTGGGCAGGGAAAGGGATCAGGTTGTAGATAATGCATGCAGTGGAGAATACGCTATTCTCTCCTGTTTAAACGAAACGAAACGCAAACGCAAAACACTAAAACGTAGAAAAGTTCAACTTTTTGGCAATTCTGATAATTGATGTTTATCTTGATGTCAAACAGTTTGGAGCCTGATCAGACGCCGGGTTACCCGGCGTCTGATCTGGCTCCAAACTGTTTGCACTAGGAGTAATAGTTTCAGCGTAAACGCGTTTATTGGGAAAGTAAAACGTTTTCTCCACTGTACCTTCCAGCCGATCTAGGGCGTCTAAGTAGATGACTAGCGGTTTGTCTTCCGAGGCCAAACTCAGTCTGTTCTCAAAGTCGTTGATGAGGCCTATGAAATCCTGAAACACATAAAACGATCAAAATTACATGTACAGTGTTCCCTCTCTACAGCGGCCCTCCCAACAACGACTCCCTCCTTACAACGACCTTTGTCGCATTTCCCTAAACAGGAAATCATATCTAACGCTTTTACTGCTGCAATATCGTCTGCTTAGATTTGTCGTCTGCTTTTTTTTCTCAAAGTTAATATTGGAAATTTTGACAGAAAAAAAACTTAATGACGAGTGACAAACAGTTTGAATCCAGATCAGACGCCGCGTTACGCGGCGTCTGATCTGGATTCAAGCTGTTGCAAATTTCCCTCCCTGTAACGACTCCCTCCGAACACCGCACATAATTTCTGTCTCCCGTGGGGTGTCGTTGTAGAGGGGGAACGCTGTAACAAGAATTAACAAAATTAACTAAAACGGAAACGTTATCATTTATTCACTAAAAGTTTAGTACATGAGTGAATTTATTGAAGTTTAAAGTTTAAATTAGTGGATTGGTTGATTGATCGAAATTTGGATTTTACGGCACTGCGACACAATGTCGGTGGTATATCACCGTTCGAAGAGTATTATGTACAGTGGAGATAGCGTTATTCTTTCCAAATAAACGCGTTATGCGGCGTCTGATCTGGATTCAAGCTGTTTGCAAATATAAATCAATTCCCCTCTCTATAACGACTCCCTCCGTACAACGCACATAATATGTGTCTCCCATTGATTGTCGTTGTAGAGAGGGAGCGCTGTATCATAAGGTTGTCCTTACCGTTGGCACCTCGGTCATATTACAGTCGTATATGACACACAGCTGTTGACAGAGGTTGTACAGCAGGTTTCGAACATTGGTGGACTCATTGGTGGCCCCAACCGACCTCACCACAACTGCAACGTCTTGTCTGTGCCGAAACAAAACAAAGTCATACAGACATACAGTGGAGAAAACGTTATTCTTTCCCGGCGTCTGATCAGGCTTCAAATTATTTGCTACTCAGATTAAAAGGAATAGTCACGAGTGTCAATAAGTTGTCTTTTTCTTCTTTTTATTGCTACAGTGGAGAATATGTTACTCTTTCTCAATAAACGCGTTTACGCTAAAACTATTATTTGCAGTGCAAACAGTTTGGAGCCAGATCAGACGCCGGGTAACCCGGCGTCTGATCAGGCTCCAAACTGTTTGCCACCAAGATAAACAAGAATTATCAGAATTGTCCAAAAATTGTTCTTTTCTACGTTTTAGTGCTTTGCGTTTGCGTACGTTTGCGTTTAAACGGGAAAGAATAACAGATTCTCCACTGTATGCGTTTGCATTTCGTTTACGTTTAAACGTAAAAGAATAAAGTCTTCTCCAGTGTACCGTACTATAGCGCTCCCTCTCTACAACGACACCCAACGGGAGACAGAAATTATGTGCGGTGTTCGGATGGAGTCGTTACAGGGAGGAAAATTTGCAAACAGCTTGAATCAAGATCAGACGCCGCATAATGCGGCGTCTGATCTGGATTCAAGCTGTTTGTCACTCGTCATTAAGTTTTTTTTCTGTCATAATTTCCAATATGTAACTTTGAGAAAAACAGAAGACGACAAAATCTAAGCAGACGATATTGCAGCAGTTAAAGCGTTAGACATGATTTCCTGTTTAGAGAAATGCGACAACGGTCATTGTAAGGATGGAGTCGTTTTTGTGAGGGCCGTTGTAGAGAGGGAACACTGTATGGTGGTAATGAAACCGTAGGAAATATGTTACTATTTCCGGTTGTAACAAAATTTAATTAAAAGGTAATGTAATTTCTATAAAGCAGTCGGGAACTAATGATAGAACAACAGTAAAGCAGACTGAAATTGATTGCATGAAATGTCTGCTTAGTTTATGCCCTACATGAAGCAAACACATTTCTATTAAAAATTCATATGTCTTTAAACAATGTGCGTGTATATTGAACACAAACGGTGATACTTTAAAAGGCAGGGCATTAAAAGAACAAAGTAATTCGAGAGGAGAGAAAGTGTATCACAGATATGTTAACCTTAAATCTCAAATAAAAAGCCTATTAACCCTTTTACCCAATAACCCTGTTTATAACATTAAAGACAGGTGATCACTTAAAGCAGGTTGAAAGTAAAGCAGAATGTGCCTTAAGGCACATTCTGCTTTACTTTCAGCCTGCTTTAAACTACCATCTGCTAGGCTATATACAATATTTGTTATGGTAATTGTTCATGAGGATATAAACTGGAACTTTTTTCTTCAGCGAAGGAATAAATCAAATACGCTTAAAGTCGCTTCTATGAAATTAATGAACTCTTTTTCTAGGCTGATACATCATCAAATTGATGAAACTACACTTGATACGTCCAAATCTTATCATGTAATGTCCCTGTACATGTATATCTACAGTGGAGAATGTGTTATTCTTTCCCAATAACCGCGTTTACACTAAACAGGTTTATTCCACTGCAAACAGTTAGGAGTCAGGCTCCAAACTGTTTGACACTCAGTTTTAAAAATGAGTTGTAAGAAATGTCTAAAAAATGACATTTTCTACGTTTTAGTATTTTGCGTTTGCGTTTCGTTTGCGTTTAAACGGGAAAAAATAACGTTTTCTCCACTCTACCTACCCACGCAGCCATTTGTGAGTTTCCTTAGCTGCCTTTGCTAGTAGAGCTGATTTGCCGCACCCTGGAGACCCGTGAACCACCAGTAGGGACGGGCAGCGGGCCCGGACATACGACTTAAGAACCTGAAGACTCTCTTTCATACCCTGAAAGTTCCTACATCTGAAATACAGAAAAGTAACTTAAGTACAGTGGAAAAGATGGTTTTGTTTCTATCTAACCCATTTATACCAAGTGGGTTCTTCCATGTTTTCTATTGGATTAGTTGGATTTTTACCAAAGGGATGCCTGGTCCACATTTTCATTTTGTTTTATATTGAAATTCCTATCAACAAACAGTTTAGACGCTGATCAGCCGCCGCATAATGCGGCGTCTGATCAGCGTCTACACTGGTGCCCAAGTCCCATATATGAGATCGTGGGCATAAATGGATTAAACAAGTAAAAACAATACACTATAGAAAATGGAAGCGTTTTTAATATTCTGACACCTGTTTCTATACAAGACAAAAACAGTTTAGAGCTTGACCTGAAGTCGGATTACAGTGGAGAATCTGTTATTCTTTCCCGTTTAAACGCAAACGTACGCAAACGCAAAACACTAAAACGTAGAAAAGAACAATTTTGGACAATTCTGATAATTCTTGTTTATCTTGGTGGCAAACAGTTTGGAGCCTGATCAGACGCCGGGTTACCCGGCGTCTGATCTGGCTCCAAACTGTTTGCACTGCTAATAATAGTTTTAGCGTAAACGCGTTTATTGGGAAAGAATAACAGATTCTCCACTGTACCCATTGTCATTTCTGGTTCAAAGTCGTTTGCAAAGGGTATAGTTGTTTTTCACATAAACGTGTTTTTTGGAAAGAATTATACCTTTCCAGCTGTTAGAAA
Organism: Gari tellinella; assembly: GCA_922989275.2. Classification (NCBI taxonomy): domain Eukaryota; kingdom Metazoa; phylum Mollusca; class Bivalvia; order Cardiida; family Psammobiidae; genus Gari; species Gari tellinella. The sequence continues at coordinate 12,417,256 of OV277867.1, read as the reverse complement.
AAGGATTAGAGGGTTCATAATTATTATTAATGGAACTCTCTAATCACTTTCTTTACGGTTTGTCATTTGCATTATGTTGTAAAAGCAGTCTTATTTCTAAGACAGTAAAAGTGGAGATGATGCCCTTTTAGAGCAGAACAAATGCTAACCTTTCCTGGCAGAAAGCTACGTGTTCTGAAACTTCGTTGAAAATGTCTGAGTGCTCCTGTTCAGCCTTTTGCTCCTCCCTAAAGGACTGCCAGAGGCGGGACTTGATGACGTCACCTATTTGTTTGACCAATCGATCTAGGTATGTCTGATGGCTTCTGTCGCCGCCTATTCGAATACCTGCCGTTGCCCATGACGTCACAAATGTCACTATGTCATGATCTGGCACCTGAGATAGAATGTACATACATGTAGCAGTAAGGAATGCGTTTTTCATTCAGGGCTGCCATTTCTCCGCTTTTTTCCTAAATCTTCGGATTATTTTTTCTGATAAAGGTAGCTTAAAGCAGGCTGAAAGTAAAACAGAATGCGCCTTAAGGCGCATTCTGCTTTACTTCCAGTCTGCTTTAAGTAGTCACATGTCAACAAAACTAGAAACCAGGACATGTGGTAAAGGTACGATTCGTAAAATCGCACTTGCAAAAATGCAAATTGGGAAATCCTAGGATTTTTCATGCCAACTTATGGCAGCCCTGTTCATTCCAGTTTAATTAACTCTTTCACTGCCAATGGCGCCATGAGGCGAATTTACAAACATTTTGGATCCTGATCTCTAAATCTTACATGATAAAATATTGCAGTCGACACTATGAATGCAGACGATAATTTGGCGGTGAGATTGTTAAGGCAGAACATAAAACCTGGCAGTAAAAGTGTTAAACGAATCTAAAAGCAAGTTTACGTGATACACTAAAATGGAGAAAATAGCTGATTCGTGAAAGTGTTGGCGATTTATCAAGATTTTAATGACAAACAGTTTGGAGGCTGAATTGCAAACATTTACCCGGCGTATGATAAGGCCAGGGCTGCCATAAGTTAATAATAAAATCCTAAGATTTTAAATTTTAAATTTTTCAGACGCAATGTTTACTAATCATACCTTTACCCCATAGTCTGTTTCTTGTTTTTGAAGATGACTGCTTAAAACAGGTTGAAAGTAAAGCAGAATGCGCCTTAAGGCGCATTCTGCTTTACTTTCAGCCTGTTTTAAGCTACGATCTGCTAGGATAAAAATCCGAATACTTCGGAAAAAATCCGGAGAAATGGCAGCCCTGTAAGGCTCAAAATGTTTGCAACGAAAATAATTGTTTTAACACAAACGCGTTTATTGGAAGATAATATCGTCTTCTCTTGGACATTAAAGCCTGAGAATAATCCCGTGTGTTAGGGGATATTAAGAATGTTTTGCCACTATAGTGCCCCTCTCTATATGTACAACACCACCAAATTGGAAACAAATAGTGTGTGCGTTGTGCGGGGAGAGTTGTTGACCTGCCTTATATTTGCCAACAGTTTGATTCAAGATCAGACGCCGCGTAATACAACATATGATCTGGCTTCAAACGCTATTCGTCACTCGTTATTATGGATTTTCCTGTCAAAATATCCAATATGTAACTTTAAAGAAAAAAAGCAGACGAGAGGCTTAAGCGGACACTATCGCACTTTTGAAACAGAAAACGTTAAACGTAAATGTCTTGTTTGGGAAACAGCGACAATCATTGTTGTATACGGAGGAAACAATGATTGGGGTGTTGAAGGGAGGGATCACTGTATACATCTAGTATATATTGTACCATACCTTTTGTTGAATGACATTCGTCCTCAAGTTAACAAGTCTTCTGTTTAGTTCTCGTACAAGGGTTCGAGGGCTCGACTCCGTCAAATCGGCGTAGTAGTCTGCTTTGTAATCGTCATAGTTACTGGCGAGGTCTTCAATTTTGCGATTTATAACAATACACTGGTTGAGGTCGGCGTCTCCAAGACCGTGTTCCACTTCTAGCTCTAATACTACAAACATTACAAAACAATACTATGAACTTTGAACATGACAATTGCACTCTAATCCCTGTCCTATCGATTGGGAACTGCCTGATATTTTAGTATTTACAAACAGTTTTTATCTATTTCAGACGCCGAGTATTCCAACCGTATATACATCTATTTTGGATTTAACACGCAAACCAATATTTCTTAAGTCAAAATACCTTAAATTTCAATCTAAGAAATAAAACAAGACAACATTTGTTTAAAATCGAGGACGTCATGGCAGATACAGTGGAGAAAACGTTATTCTTTCCCAATAAACGCGTTTACGCTAAAACTATTACCTCTATTGCAAACGGTTTGGAGCCAGATCAGACGCCGGGTAACCAAACTGTTTGCCACTCAGATTAAAATAAATAGTTAAAACTGTCTAAAAGTTGTCTTTTTCTAAGTTTTATTGTGGTGTGTTTGTGTTTCGTTTGCGTTTAAACGGGAAAGAATCACGTTTTCTCCACTGTAAGGTGTTAAAAAGAAAGTACAATTGTCCTCGTACAAAAACATGATTGCCCAAATAGTTTGTGTATACCTGATTTAAATGAGTCTTCTGGACTCTTCGTTCCGAATTTCTGCAGCATAAACAGCAACCTGGTGTTGACCTGATGCCATTGTTGCCTGGCGAATTCTCTTCTAGATTTATCTCCCTTGTCAAAGTCCTTGATCACAGAGCTGGAATTGGAAGAGATCTATGACATAATTGTACACCAACCAGGGCTGCCATAAGTTGACATAAAAAATCCTAAGATTTCCAAATTTGCATTTTTCAAGTGCGATTTTACGAATCGTACCTTTACCCCATAGCCTTTTTCTTGTTTTGTTGACATGCGACCATTCAAAGCAGGCTGAAAATAAAGCAGAATGTGCCTAAGGGCGCATTCTGCTTTACTTTCAGCCTGCTTTAAGCTACCATGTACTGGGAAGAAATCCGGAGATTTAGGAAAATTCCGGATAAATGGCAGCCCTGCACAACTCTGAGTTCCCCACCGAGTGAAACCTCTTTTAGGGGAACTAAGAGAAGCAGGACACCAGATTAGAGTGAGTGAACAGAATAAATAAGTACTCATTAGAATCGAAGAGACGATTCTGATGAGTTGTGAAATCATGTGGTTAAATGAAGTCATAAATATTTTAGTTTCTGAAAAACTCTCGTTATCTGGATCCCTGGAGAAGTGCCCTGATACATGTAAGGGAGACTATACGAAAGGGGTTGAACTTGCAATTGTTCAATGCAGGGGACAGTTTAATACAGAACAAAAGTAATGCGTTAATCTGTCCTATTGCAATTGTAAACGATGTAAATCTACACAAGCTGCCACGTCAAAGACGCAGCGGCTGGTCTTGACCTACACTGTTTAACACCCACGTGTCATCTAAATCATTTTGAGTCGCTGTATTACAGTGGAACGTTATTCTTTTTCGTTTAAACGCAAACGTACCCAAACGCAAAGCACTAAAACGTAAAAAGTACAACCTTTGGACAATTCTATTAATTCATGTTTATCTTGGTGGCAAACAGTTTGGAGCCTGATCATACGCCGGGTTACACGGCGTCTGATCTGGCTCCAAACTGTTTGAAATAGAAATAATAGTTTAAGCGTAAACGCGTTTATTAAGAAAGAATAACGTTTTCTCTACTGTATATGCGTTTATTTGGCAGTGTAGACCAAGCTCAAAAAAGAGCATGAGTTAACAATGGTGGTTGGTCTGTGTAATGTTACAATGCAATAAGATTTGTCATTCAAATTCAATTTTCTTTAATTTCTCTCAATTGATGATTTACATGAAATATGGCACGGCTCATATACCCTATTAAACTACAAATATTATGATGACATTTCATTTTAAAACAACTAATTTTAGAGTGATATTCTAGCGAGCTTTAAAGTATACCTATTAAGTATTAACAGATCAAAACTAAATCTGCAAACACCAGGCGAACTATTTTCAGCACGGCAAAGCTAATAATTTTTATTAGACCACTTATGAAAGGAGATCGAATTTCTTTTTAAAATTAGAGCGCGCAGTTTTATCCTGTTTGATATTGACGTTTGTACTTATATCCTTTTTAAAAAGTCCTACGAAGCTTGTAAATTCATTGAAACTAAACTAATTGGAATATTTGTGCACAAACGTAAAACCAGTCGTTTTAATATTGATCATTAGAAATATTTGATTTCTTTGTATGTATAGAATCTGACAGGCTTTTAGATTCAATTAAATAAGGTTTAATTGTGCGGAATATTACAGTGGAGAAAACGTTATTCTTTCCCAATAAACGCGTTTACGCTAAAACGTTTATTTCCACTGCAAACAGTTAGGAGCCAGATCAGACGCCGGGTCAACCGGCGTCTGATCAGGCTCCAAACTGTTTGCCACCAAGATAAACATGAAGTATCAGAATTGGCCAAAAGTTGCACTTTTCTACGTTTTAGTGTTTTGCGTTTGCGTACCTTTGCGTTTAAACGGGAAAGAATAACGTTTTCTCTACTGTACCAAATATGGCGGTGAATGGGTAAAACACCTCGCGATAGATTGGCCTATTGTGACCATGACACATGCGCTTACAGGGCTGCCATTCCTCTGGATATTTCCTAAGTCTTCGGATTTTTATCCTAGCAGATGAAAGCTTAAAACAGGCGCATTCTGCTTTACTTTCAACCTGTTTTAAGCAGTTATGTGTCTTCCAAACAAGAAACAGCCAATGGGGTGAAGGTACGATTAGTAAAATTGCGTCTGAAAAAGTGAAAATTTGAAATCTTAGGATTTTTATTATCAATTTATGGCAGCCTTGCGCTTATTGTCACGGTTTAGCATGCTAGGAGAACCTATAATGGGAAATACTTTTTTTTTATTATTAAATTACAACATTCGACATCATGTGACATGCACATAGGCTAGACAGCATTTATTTGAAATTTACTCTGAATGATATCAACTAAAACAGCAATAAGTCGAGAACATGCTTAACCCTTAGCCCGCCAAATAAATTGTCGTCTGCTATATTTCTCGTCTGCTTCAAGTTTCAAAGTGCTTCAAAGTTGCTCAAAATTGCTGAAAATGTTGTCCGAGTGTCAAACAGCTTGGATCCGGATGAGACGCCGAGTTACTCGGCGTCTCATCCGGATCCAAGCTGTTTGCATATGAAGCTATAGTCGTGAGTGGCAGGCTAAGGGTTAAGTCGAACATATCTACTTGTATTTCAAAATTAAAGTCACTATACGACTACAAAACAATTTGGATCCTGATTAGATGAGGAGACACTCGGCGCCTATTGTTACATATTCAGGCCTAGCGACGAGTATACTCGTCGTTCACGAATAAAAAAACCTGTGATTATTACGTTTGTCCTGTGCAAACAGTGTATGCACACTTTGATGAGCCTGACCAGAGGGCTCCTTACGGAACCCTCTGACCAGGGATTTTATTGTATATAATTTTGGAATGTATTGTAAGAAATAACCATAAATGGACCAAACTTGATTGGAAACTGGAAATATATATGAGCCGTGCCATAAGAATACCTGTCTTATTGCATTGCAAACAGTGTTGATAAAGGCCAGCCGCCGCGTCTTAGACGCGGCGGCTGGTCTTGATCGACACTGTTTGACACTCACATGCATTTAACCCTTTACCCCATAGAAGCGACTTTTAGCGCATCTAATTTATTCCTCCGCTGAAGAAAATAGTTCCAGTTTATACCCTCATGAACAATTACCATAACAAATATTTTTATATAGCCTAAAAGATGGTAGTTTAAAGCAGGTTGAAAGTAAAGCAGAATGTGCCTTAAGGCACATTCTGCTTTACTTTCAACCTGCTTTAACTGATCACCTGTCTTTAATATTATAAATAGGTTATTGGGTAAAGGGTTAAAGCAGTTTATGTGGCTGTATTATATACGGTATTTGGCAGTGTAGACCAGAATCAGATACAGAGCCTGTGATGACAACGGTGCTTGGTCTGTACAATGTTTGCAATGCAATAAGGCTAGTTTTGTAGTGGCGCGGCTCATATAAAATGTTTCATTGGTTTTTTGGTTAAGTAGCACACCTACCTGATATTCTGCAACCTGTACATATTTGGTACGGCGTTTTCGTCAAATATAAACCACGTGCTCAGTAGTTCCGGTTCCGGTAAAGAATTATCTCTTTCTCTCAATCTCTTGATCTTTTCCTGTTGTTCTTTCTTTAGATCAGTGGCATTTGTGAACACACTTCCAGACGCTGACGTTTCACTATCTTCTTTAACTGACTGTGATTTGTTTGAGTCACTTTCATCTTGACTGACAGGTGTCCCCTCTGAGTTTTTGTCCATTTCATCTTTGTCTCTTTGTTCTCGTCTAGCACCTGTATTTTCAAGCGTTGCGAGCTGCTGTCGTATTCTCTGTCTTTCTGACAAGGTGTATTCGCACACATTTCTATAAATAGTTTCGTACTCATCTACACCCAGTTCTTTTGGCAGGACTATGTCACCATACTTGTCTGTTAATAGCACCTAGAGTAACATAAACAATACATGTATAAATGTGCAGAAAATATACTTAATACACCTGTAAAAAATAAACACTATCCCATACATGTACAGTAAAATAAAACACCATTTGATTCTATCTACAGTGGAGAAAACGTTATTCTTTCCCGTTTAAACGCAAACGTACGCAAACGCAAAGCACTAAAACGTAGAAAAGTGCAATTTTTGGACAATTCTGATAATTCATGTTTATCTTGGTGGCAAACAGTTTGGAGCCTGATCAGACGCCGGGTTACCCGGCGTCTGATCTGGCTCCAAACTGTTTGCACTGCAAATAATAGTTTTAGCGTAAACGCGTTTATTGGGAAAGAATAACAGATTCTCCACTGTATCTATGAAGTGAAAGATTACACAAGTTGCCGTTAAACACATTCAGCCCTAGCGACGAGTATACTTGTCATTTACAAACAGTGTACCTGAAGGACCCCCCCCCCCCCCCGATCAGGGTCTTAACTGTTTGTCATTTTGAAATACTTTATTAAAATCAACCCTCAATAGTCAAAAACTGGTAAGACTTATTTTGAAATTGGTATTGTCCATTAAAGGTTTCAGGGGTGAATGAGTTAGTACAATCATTGCTCAATAAAACAAATACACTTACCACCATGTTTATTGCTTGTAGTTGATCTTTGGTACACCTTTCTACATTGGCCATACAGATATCTGTCAGTGAGTGGTCGTCCGTCACGCCGTCTTTGAGACCCCAATGTGGGTCCACCAGCCGGAACTCCCTTCCATGTACAGCGCAAAGAGCCTGGAGCTCCGGATACATCCGCTCCAACAACATGGTACGCTCAGCCTCTGAATCTGAAAGCAGGAGTTAGGGAATAATATGACATACATGAGCATAAACTAAACATGTTTAACAGAGACGATCTGGTATGGTGACCAACTGTTCAATAAAAAGCCAGTGCATCTCTAATACAAACCATTGTATAATGGCAATTCAAAGTTAACCAGGGACTCCTATAGAAGCCGTGAATAATTATGTGCCTGACAAGGCTCTAAACTATTAGCCATTTTAATTTTGAACTACTTGCTAACGTTTCCAAAACATGACCATCATCTTTATTTATTTCTTTGAAGAGAACAAGAATCGATGGGTTGTATGCATGTTGGGTTTTGTTTGTGTTTTGTTTGTGTGTTTTTTGTTGTTGTAATATATGTATAAATTGTCACAGGGTGTAGGTTTAGCTTCACTTGTACAGTGGAGAAAACGTTATTATTTCCCAGTAAACGCGTTTACGCTAAAACGTTTATTTCCACTGCAAACAGTTAGGAGCCAGATGAGACGCCGGGTAACCCGGCGTCTGATCAGGCTCCAAACTGTTTGCCACCAAGATAAACATGAATAATCAGAATTGTTCAATAGTTGTACTTTTCTACGTTTTTAGTGCTTTGCGTTTGCGTTTCGTTTGCGTTTAAACGGGAAAGAATAACGTTTTATCCACTGTATGTATAAACTGTCAGAGGGTGTAGGTTTGTCATCACTTGTACGGCCTTGCTGTACAGACGCGCTTTTATGGCGACATGGTAAAGTGCATGACTGCGAACAAGGTGACATGGGTTCGATCTCGATTCGGAGCGGATGTCTTTATAGGAATACCCGGTTTTGAAAACAACATTACGGAATATTTACTATACAGATTATATATGTGCAACATAACATTCACGGCAAACAGTTTGGAGCTAGATGAAAATCAGACAAAATATTACCGGCGTCTGATCAGGCTACAAACTGTTTGCCATGTAAGATACAGGGCTGCCATTTCTCCGGATGTTTCCTAAATCTTCGGATTTTTTTTTACTAGTACATGGTTGCTTAAAGCAGGCTGAAAGTAGGTACGATTCGTAAAATCGTACTTAAAAATGCAAATTCGGAAAGCTTAGGATTTGTTTACATGTATGTCAAATTATGGCAGCCCTGAAGATAGGCTACTCAACTCACCTCCAAATCCAGCACTGAGATACACACTGATGACCCTGCTGTGAGGCGGGCACGACACGTGCACTTGACCATTAAGTATCCTGGTCATTCTGTCGTCAAACGATAATCTCGTCTGTTCTCGCGTGAGTGGACGTACTACTTTTGGCGTTTGTACTGGACTAACATCCAAATTTCTAAAGTTTTCAATAGATTCTGCGTATTTTGTCTTCAATGTAGTTAATGAAAACACTTCCTTCTCGGCTTCATGTCCATTCTGGGCATGTTCCCCATTTACAATAGCACTATTGTCGGTCTCATCATTTGGCACCGGAATACTTTGTTCGTCATTTTCACTGTCCGGAAATTGCACTTTGGAACTATTTTGTGTACCGTTTGTCGTATGTTTAGTGTTAATTTTCGGCAAAGAATTTTCCTTGCAGAAAGTTTTCGTTTCTGTTTTTGCACCAGTTTCTGTGTATTTACTGAAAATATCTCGGCTCTCCGTTTCTTTGTGTTTCTGAAAAAGAAATAAGGAGTTAAGCAATGTGTGAGCTCGAAGATTTGCGATAAATGAAATATGGGGGATGAGTACAACGGAGATGTTATTTCCCGTTTAAACGCAAACCTTATGCAAAAGCAAAATATAACCGCAGAATGTAGAAAATTACAACCTTTTACAAACTGATGGCAATGGTAATAAATAGTTTAAGCGTAAACACATTTATCTGGGAATAGTAAAGTATTATCCACTATAACTCGGGATATGACTAGGCTCAAACTAGATCTAAATGACACATAGACTTTTGAAATATTGTTCATTGTTTCTATCAGGAAAATGTCTTTTTACAGTGCTTTATTACCTTGAAATTTCATTAACCCTTTCCTCCCTGAAACTTTAAATGGACAATTCCAGTTTCCATTTAAGTCTAGTCGATTTCTGACTTTTAAGGGTTGTTTTTGTCCATGTTTGACATTATGACAAACAGTGAGGACCCTGATCAGAGGGCTCCTTAGGAGCCCTCTGATCTGGGTCTTCACTGTTTGCATAGGACAAATGTACTATTTATATGTTCACTGTTTGCAAAGGACGCTAATATGCGGGACTAGGGTTCAAATGGTTAAGTTTCAAGTTAACCCATTTGCGCCCCATGGATTCTTCCATGCTTATATATTGGATCAACCCATATCTAAGGGGTTCCTAGTCCATTTGTTTTTTATTTTCGTTTTGTTTTATATTGAAATTCCTTTAAGCAAACAGTATAGACTTTAATTTGAGTCTGCACTGTTTTCCCATATTCAACAAATGGGTTGACCAGACGGTAGGTTTTCTCACTGTTATACAGTGGAGAAAACGTTATTCTTTCCCAATAAACGCGTTTACGCTAAAACTATTATTTGTAGTGCAAACAGTTTGGAGCCAGATCAGACGCCGGGTAACCCGGCGTCTGACCAGGCTCCAAACCGTTTGCCACCAAGATAAACATGAATTATCAGAAGTGTCCAGAAAATGCACTTTTCTACGTTTTAGTGCTTTGCGTTTGCGTACGTTTGTGTTTAAACGGGAAAGAATAACAGATTCTCCACTGTAACTGATACATGGTAATGCTAACACTTGATTTTACAAAACGAAAAACCTCAGTCACTCTGGACTTTGTAAAGGAATCTTTTCGGCGAATATTTAAATATGAACTCCAGTTATATCGCATAAACAATTGGGCTTAACTCACGTGTTTGTTTCCCTTCCCGTCCCAGGGGTTATAGCCTTTTCCGTGGCGTTGGTCAGCATCTTCTGTGTAAGAGTCACCCAGCTTCTTCAGTCTTTTCTCAAATCTGTTCATCAGCTGTTTCTGAAACGCGATGTTTTTGAGTCAGTTACAGTGGAGACTATTTTATTCTTTCCCTTTTAAACGAAACGAAACGCAAACGCAAAACACTAAAACGTAGAAAAAATTAAACTTTTGGACAATTCTGATAATTCATGTTAATCTTGGTGGCAAACAGTTTGGAGCCTGATCAGACGCCGGTTGACCCGGCGTCTGATCTGGCTCCAAACTGTTTGAAATGGAAAAAATAGTTTTAGCGTAAACGCGTTTATTGGGAAAAAATAACGTTTTCTCCACTGTATAGATGTGAGGACTTTATTATTTCGAAACGAAACGAAAACTATATATATGTAGAAAAATGACATAGCTTTTAATTTTCTAACAATTGATTTCAATCTGGGTGGAAAAAAGTTTAGAGACTGATCAGACGCCGGGTCACCCGGCGTCTGATCTGGCTCCAAACTATTTCCAATGGACATAAGGTTTTTATGGGGAACAAAATGAAATCTTAAATAGTAACAAACATTGAAGTCCCTCTCTGTTCTCCTACAAACACCTTCCATACAGATGTGGTGCTATTTTAAATTTTGTCAAAGAAATATGAGGTTGTGACATTCTTAAATTACAGTATATATATTTACTTTATGAGTGTATATGCATATGTGATTGTAATATTCTTAAATAAAGTAAAAAAAAAAGAAAAAAAGAAACATGCTTGTTATCAAACAAGTGACATCAGTTTAGACATGTTTGAACCAACTCTGACGTCTGAACGAGCCAAAAATGGTTTAACATAAATGTATAATGATATTTCCTTATTTTATTGCATTGTGGTTTAGTTTTAATATATTAACGGGAAATACTGAATTTCCCCATCGCATGATTAAGCTCAGCATACGGATCTTTCGAGTTACATGTACATGTAAGTATTTTACTACTTTGTTTACGCTTATGGAAGTGCAATTGTAAACCCCGTTTAAACATCTTAAAGCAAGATTAAAACTAAGTAGAGGACTCTTTAAGAGTCACCAGCTTTAAACACGTCTCAATAAGGTGATGTCCTCATATGTCTATAAAGAAAGGTTGTAACTTAAATATATCTTATATTAGTGTTAGTTTTAGAACACCAAAGTAAGTACTTTGCCAAACTGGGGAAAAACAAACTCTTGTGTTGCTAAAATATACATGTTCATGCATAATACTACATGTATACGAGCCGTGCCATGACAAAAACAGCCTTATTGCATTGCAACATGGTACAGAACACTGTTGTCATCCCAGGCTTTGTATTTGGGTTTTTATTTAGACTAGTCGGAAATCTCAGAAATATGCTCCTTAAAAACGTTAGAGGCATTTTTGGGGAAAAGTTGACAGGCCGCCTTTTTATCAAAATTAAGGTTTGCTGAATCCATTTAGGGTGCCTGTCACCCTCTCCGATGCCTTGAAAGCCCCAAAAAGTAAAAACAAAATGGCCGCCAAAACGCTATTTGTCGCTGTTATATCCGGTATTTTTGGAATCTAATATACCTAATACATCTACTTCTCCCAACTTATATGGTTTATCACAACAAATATTTACAGGAATGTTGCTGGAATGGTTCTCTTTAAAACATATTGATAACATGAAGATGTCTGGTTGCCATGGACAAATATAAATAAAAAAATCGTGTAAATCAAATCACATGGCCAAACGCTAAGATATTTTATTGATAATTGACAGACCCCTTTTAACCATAATTAAAGTGTTTTAAATACAGTTTGTTGCCTGTCCCCCTCTCCAATTAAGTTTAAGGCCAAACCTGGGTAAAAATACCCAACACAAAATGGCCACCAAAAAGCTAAAATTTCGTTATTCTATTCAGTCTTTTAGGGATCAAATACACAATATATTTTCCTCTTCTAAACCACATGGCTGGTTACAACCAACTGTACAAGACTATGTTTTGGGTCAATCTCTTTAAAAAATAATTTCATGCAGACTTTATGTTGCCATGGCAACCAAAGTGAAAATCAGGTTGGTTTAAATTTTGTCAAAATTTGCTAACTTTGTTCTAGTTGGGCTAATTTGACATCACAGAGAGAGAGAAGCGGATACAGACGTACCCGGGCGATGCACAACTCTTGTTCAATGGCGCCCATGGTTCATTTGTATGCCCAGTATATATCACTTATACATGGGACCTTGGAAAAAAACTAGAGAATCATTTTAGGTACAAAAATAACCAAAGCGAAATTGGCGAATAAGGAAGATTTTTGCATTTAAAGTAAGTCGAGTACAATTACTATTTACAATGCACCATGGTCTACTTAAGTTACTATCTTATATGTTACAGTAGGAAACTATTTTCTTCCTGTTTGAACGGAAGTAAATGCTTTCGCAATCCAAAAAAAATTTGGTTGGACATAACTAATTTTGGAAAATATTTACTATGTATTTAAATCTCAGTGGCAAATACTTTGGAGATTGATAAAACAGGTGTCTAATCAGGTCTCAATTTGTTTAACGTGTACATCGTTGTTTTTGGCACAAACATGGATTTAAAGAATACAGTTGTCACTACTGTAGTTACTCTTGGTTAGTTATAATTGACATACTGCATTCAAAATATCAAATACATTTCCTATTCATAATGGCAGTTGTCGTTATCCTTGGATTTGCTTTGTGATGTGGCCACTGGACAGTAAACGGGATATTCCGCACAAGTTTGCACTGTTAACTCATGTAGTTAGTATAGTAATTACAGGAAGTCAGTTTCAAACACAACTTGGTATTGGTGTGGGTATTGGTGTTGGTTTTGGTGTAAATGTCATAAAGGTGGAAAGCCATTGATATGCACTCCACTCTAATGCCTGGAAATGTGAACGTTTTACATATAAGGATAGTGCATCACTTGTTGTGACTGACTCTAGAGAAGGGGACTCGAGAAATAGACGAGATTGACACTTGTTTAACGAATCAAAGTGTTCCATATTGTACTTTTTATCAGATAAATCTTTAGCATTTGTTTCTTGAAAATTTCTAGTTACAAAGCTTTGCAGCATTCCATGATGCTCTGCAAAAAAAGGTGTATGAAGTCTATTTGCTTTGGCTAAGGAAGAAGGATGTCGATCACCTCGAGTTAAAGCGTGCACGACTGGAAAGGTTTCTAGGACAGTTTGGTTAAACAACATAGTGTGAGCAGGAATATTATACTCGTTTCTGTGACCCCGGCTCTCTTACCCCAGAGTTACGTATAATACATTGAATGGACGTGAGACAGTAGAAGAATCAAAACATTAGTGTATCTGACCAGAACAACTATTTTGTCAACATCGCTTGTAAGAAAAGGATAAAAGAATCCGTTGATTTCCTCCTCATGTCAAGCTTGGGTACTTACGTGTCTACATCAGGCTTGTTTCATTCGGCCTTTGCCTTTTTGCTCATCAAGGAACCCACCAGCCACAACTGTGACTTGGTCATGTTGATCAAGCTCTACAGCCTGTTCAGAGAGAGCTCCTGACAGGTCAGTCTTGTTATCGGGAATTGCTCAAATCAACTGGTAGGGGTACCTTATAACAGCAAATAACACCCCAACTAGGTCTGATGCCCTTGGCACTTCTCTTACACGTCTCAGATTTGATTGACATCCTATAATACCTGTCATGTTTATTAAAACACCAATAAGATCCTAAAATGTAGAACCTTTCTGTGCCTTCACAATGGTAACCAGAAAGGCTTGCCCATCAACAATAATGTAGGCAGCAGTTCAGCTGTTGCCTATATTTGTGAACACATTGTTTCTGCTGTCACAATCTGATATAGAAAGGCTGAATATCCTAGCAAGCGCTATCAGCATAGACAATTGCTTATGGTAAAGTGTTCATCCAAGTCCGATTTCTGTATCAAATAGAGATGAAAATATCAGTGGTTTATTTTTCTACAACGGTATTGAAATCTGACATTCTCGTCCTCACATGGCAAAAGGCTTTCCTCACAAAATGCGTTGCGTTACCTTTGTCCTTTGCATTTAGGAAACGTGTTCGAAGTATCGAGTTTCGACTAAATCATATTTAAAAGACATGTTTCTGACCATATACATGACACAGAGACTCTCCGTGTTGATCAATATATTTTAACGTTTCTTGAACAAGCCCAGTTTCCAATTAAGTCCAGTCCATGTTTATGATTATTCAATGTTGTGTTGTTGCTTTTTGCTTTACAGTACTCCGTCCCTACAATGACCCTTGTCGCAGTCCCCTAAACAGGACAATTATTTCTCACCTCTCGTACAGAAGTATCCCGAAATCTAGGGTTTGTCAGAATATCAGAATCCACCATGAGTGTTGATGTAGGATAGGAATTTCTACCCCAAGGGTTAGAAAATTTATGCAGGGACGAGGCTTGCCGAGTCCCTGTTAGAATTTTCTGACCCGAGGGGGAAAACTTCCTATCCTACGTCAACAAAACGAATCGTGGATTTTTTTCTCCCATTTAAATCATTAAACATGATACAAATAACGAAATAAATGCAGTTTGTGTGCACTTTTTTCCGCCAAAACGTTGACGTTGTTTATAGTAACGTCATAAGAAATGATGCCATTTAGTTACCCGTGTCATGCAGCGATGTGGTTAAACTGGGTAAACAATGAAAGACGTCACGTGTAGGATAGAGTGATTCCAAATGGGGAAATCCGTATCTCACATAGGCGAAAATGGGAGAAAACCTTATCTGTCCAGACAGACAAGCCGAACATTGTTTGTCATTGCCGTTGTCATGACGTCGTCATGCATGCATTGGCGCATTAAAATATCCTCCTTGACATTACAGCCAAAGTCCCGCTAACGAATCTGGTTAGTAGATCTACTCGTATGTTCAATTCATAAAGGCTATATAGTTAAAAAAATCAAGTGAGATTACGGTTTTAAACAATAACACATGTGTTAATATATTAAGTTGTAGAAACTAGTGTACTTCTTTTTTCTATATCCGTCCGCCATTCATGAGGCGAAAGTGAAAATACAACTAGCAAGCTGTATAGCAAGTTGAACGCGTTTTAAGGGTTGACGAGGTGAGACAAAAAATCTAACACCACAGTTGAGTGTCAGATGGATATTCCACCCTCGGTATGAATATATTTTAGAAACACTCGGCGGAGCCTCGTGTTTCTAAAATATCTGCAAACCTCGTTGGGATATCCTTATCTGACACTAACGGTGGTGTTAGATTCACTATGTCTAACACTTTTACTGATGCAATATCGTCTGCTTAAAATGGCCGTCTCGTGTTTTTTCTCAAAGTAACATATACGTGGATATTTTGAAAGAATAAATTTAATGACGAGTGACAAATAGCTTGTGTCTAGATCAGATGCCGTGTTAAGTGACGTCTGATTTGGATTCAAGCTGTTTGCTAACGTGAGCCAATTCTTAATGTTCCCTCTATATAACAACACACACCGACACACATTCTGTGTCTCCCATTGGGTGTCGTTGTATAGAGGGAGCACTGTGTATTGCAAAGTGACAAGCATATCTGACTCTAAACAGGGATATGGCCCTTTAAGGGTCCTCTGGTATAGATTTTTCACTGTTTGCCCAGGCCACATGTACACTGTTTGTAAATGCCGAATATACTCGCCAAAAGGGTTGAATGTGTTAACCCCTTCACTGCCTTGCCCCGAGTAGATCTACACTAGTAATTTGAAAACAGTTTGTATCCTGATCAGACGCCGCGTTACGCGGCGTCTGATCAGGATACAAACTGTTTTACACTCATTTCATTATTTCATAAGTCAAAATAACTATATATTTTATTTCAGAAATAAAAGCAGACGACAATTGTTTAAATTTGATGACGTCACGGCAATGAAGGAGTGAATAGAGAAAGCCTGTGTTTATTACAGATATGATGCTGACCATAAAAGTTACACAGAGACTCTCGCTGTTGATTTCTGTCATCACGTTTTCAACAATCATCTATTTATGCATCTTCCAACAAAGGACCAGGAACAGTCAAACTGCCATATCTATTAGCAGAATATTGCAATTCACTGAACTTATAGTCAATCGAACAGAACCAGTAATATCGAAGGTCGATAACGAAATTTCAAATAAGTATGAAAGTTCGAAGCGCGACAAACGTGATCAGCTACAACAGATAAAGGATGTTCGCTTAAATATCACTTTAACCCTATCAGATCTACCAGTTGTTGATGCGCTGTTTGAGAAATTCGTGCGCGGGACCAGAGAACATCCTTCAGCATCTAATCCTACTAAGGTATCCTCGTCATTACTAACATTGTTTACGACCTGGTCTGGTGATTCCATAAACTATGCTGTCCACAATGCTACCTTAATCAACTGGTCTTCCTTTAAGTCTATAGTGAACCCGGTAGTGTTTTCAGACAACCCTAGAATTATACGCGATGCAAAGAAGCAAGGATGGCAAGGGCACAAATATACCAAGGTAGCAGCAAACGGAAAGCCAATATTAAAATACATGTTTATGGATGCAGTTGAAACGTACGACTCATTGTTCTACGGATACGCAAATGCTGATATTTTATTCACCGGAAGTTTAATTAAGACTCTGACGTCATTGCAATATTCGGCAACATTTCGGACAGCGAAACATATACTTATTTCCGGAGTTCGTACCAACGTACGGAATTTTTCTGCCGTAGATGTTCACAAAAGAAACGAAATTGGTAGAGTAGCAAGTAAAAATGGCGCGCTGTTCGTGACATCTTCCGCGGACTACTTTATTACAGATAAATCCTTCCCGTGGGGTGATATACCGGAAGTCGTCATAGGGGTTATAGCGTACGATAATTGGCTAATAGCGAATGCCAGGAACCACTTGTTTACCACAATTGATACCACCCGGAGTCTTTTAGCAGTTCACCTCAGTCAAAATGGCAGTCACTGGGCCTCTCACGAGAAAATGGATGCTGCATATAACAAAGAACTTTTAGCGAAGCTGTTTGGCAATGTCAACTATTTAAAGGGATTTACTGATTGTATGCAACTATTTACAGAGTTACAAAACAATACTGTGGTATTAAGACTGCGAACACAATTTGCTAACTACTGTTGAGCGTGTACCAAAATGTTCCAAAATGTTCCAACTTGATAGAGATATACTAGGTAAAAGTAAGTTTCCATCATTTTTCTAAGCTTTGGGACTTGTGTGTGTGTGTAGTGGGGAGAGTATTACAAGAAGAGTAAGTTTTTTTTTTTTAGGTTTCTCTTTTTCATTACCTTGGTTACCATAGCAAATTAAGTTCTTCGTGGAATCAATCTTTTCAAAGGAGATACACCCCATGAACATTCCTGTAAAGTATTGCTTTAATAAACCATCAGGTTAAGGAAAATCATATGTATTAGGAGTATTAATTTGGATTCAAGAATAACTGGATATAATAAAGAAAAAACTGATTTTTCACTTTGGTTGCCATGACAACAGAAAGTCTGCATAAAATCATTTTTTAAAGAGATTGACCCAAAACATAGTCTTGTACAGTTGGTTGTAATCAGTCATGTAGTTGAGAGGAAAATGTATTATGTGTATTTGATCCAAGAAAGACTGCATAGAATAACGAAAAATTAGCGTTTTGGTGGCCATTTTGTGTTGTTGTTGTTGTTTACCAATGTTTGGCCTTCAACTTCATTGAAGATGGGGACATGCAGCAAATTGGATTTAAATCACATCAATTATGGTTAAAAGGTGGTCTGTCAATTATTAATAAAGTATCTAAGCTTTGGGGCATGTGATTTAATTTATAAGATTTTCATTTTTTAAAGATTTCTCTATTCTTTACTTTGGTTTCAGTGGCAACCAGATATCTTCATATTATCAATTTTTTGAAGGAGATTCACTCCAGGAACATTCTTGTAAAGTTTTGTTGTAATAAACCATATAAGTTAGGAGAAGCAGATGTATAAGGTGTATTCGATCTCATAAAAACCGGATATAATAGCGAAAAATAGCGTTTTGGTGGCCATTTTGTTTTTTACCATTTTTAGGCTTTCACGGCATCGGAGAGGATGACAGGCACCCTAAATGGATTCAGCACACCTTAATTATGATAAAAAGGTGGCCCGTTAACTTTTGCCCCAAAATGCCTCTACGGGTGCGATTTCCCCAAAATCTGACTAGTCTATTTAGTCTACACTGACAAAAACGGTATATAATACAGCTACGTGTTGTAGATGCATGCGGATGTCAAACAGTTTAGATCAAGACAAACCGTCGCGTCTTTGACACAGCGACCGTTCTTGATCTACACTGTTTGGAATGCCTAAATGTCGATACAAGTAGGTTCGAATACTTTTCATTCTTTTGAACAGTGCTTTATTTGTGTGAAATACAAACGACAACAAACTTTACATACAGTGGAGAAAACGTAATTCTTTCCCAATAAACGCGTTTTCGCTAAAACTGTTATTTCTATTGCAAACAGTTTAGAGCCAGATCAGACGCCGGGTTTACCCGGCTTCTGATCAGGCTCCAAACTGTTTGACAGCAAGATAAACATGAATTACTAGAAGTGTCCAAAAGCTGCACTTTTTCTACGTTTTAGTGTTTTGCGTTTCGTTTCGTTTAAACGGGAAAGAATAACGTATTCCCCACTGTATAAATCACAAACACACGGGAAAATCACGCCATTGGCACCGAGTTTACAAACGAGAAGACGTTTTTCTTTCCCAATAATCGCGTTTATACTAAATACATAATGTCCCTTTTGGACAGTTTGGCGCCAGATTAGCCTCCGGGTAATCCGGCGTCTAATCAGGCTCCATTCTATATGTTGCTAAGATAATAACCCTTCGTTAAACTTTTCAATTTTACAATATCATTGCAATGCGTTTGCGTTTGGTTTCGTTTAAACGGGAAATAATAACGTACAGTGGAGAATACGTTATTCTTTCCCGTTTAAACGAAACGAAACGCAAACACAAAACACTAAAACGTAGAAAAGTGCAACTTTTTGACAATTCTGACTATTCAGGTTTATCTTGGTGGCAAACAGTTTGGAGCCTGATCAGACGCCGGGTTAGCCGGCGTCTGATCTGGCTCCAAACTGTTTGAAATAGAAATATTAATTTTAGCGTAAACGCGTTTATTGGGAAAGAATAACGCTTTGTCCAATGTATTCTCTACCGTGCCACCAAATACCTCCTGTAAACATTGCTTACCACTGGGTACTTCTGTATAATAAATATGGCGACGTTAATATTTCTTGAATTACCCTGTTTCTTAAACTTAAGTCATTCAAGCTAACTGGTCGTTTGCAAGCACTCTACGTAAAAATGCGTTTGTCTTGTGCAATCAGTGTAGACCCAGATCAGAGGGTTCCTAAAGCTTCATTAATGAATGAGTTTAGACAGTCCTCTATATACAGTGGAGAATCTGTTATTCTTTCCCAATAAACGCGTTTACGCTAAAACTATTATTAGCAGTGCAAACAGTTTGGAGCCAGATCAGACGCCGGGTAACCCGGCGTCTGATCAGGCTCCAAACTGTTTGCCACCAAGATAAACAAGAATTATCAGAATTGTCCAAAAGTTGTACTTTTCTACGTTTTAGTGCTTTGCGTTTGCGTACGTTTGCGTTTAAACGGGAAAGAATAACAGATTCTCCACTGTAGCAAATACATGTAGGATCGCTAAATAGTGAAACATGGCTAATGTTTAAGTGTAAAATATCAGCCGAAATTGTATACTTACTGAGAAGAAAAACTTTATTTTAACCCTTTAAAGGGACTCGCAACCGGATGGTGCACTTGTCAAAATAAAATAAAATACTCAAATAAAAGCAAATTTGTGGCATTTTTTGGCTTCTGACATTAAAAAAATATGATCAGTCCAAAAAAAGTCTCAAGAATCGTCACCGAATCTTAGTTTTCTTTTAGATATTTTCCATCGTTTTTCATTAGCGTCAGCTGACGGTATAGTTGTTGTTGTTGCTTCTCTACACGGGCTCAGACATAAACCCAAGCTGAATAAAGTATTATCGATCGCTACCAGTGAAGTTCGTTAATTCGCTACCATTATAGAGAGCGCTGGTAGCCGAGGTAGTAAAGGCGCTTCCTCATTGTTCATGCTTGTCTCCGCATGGTGGGTCACGGGTTCGAATCCCACCAGTGCTTCTTCTTTTTTTTTTTTTTGAAATGCATTTTTTAACAGAAGTTATTATCCTCAACTAAATCTTACCCATTTATATAAGCATTTGACGTATATTTACAAATTATTATTTTTAATGCTAAATCCGGTTGCGAGACTCTTTAATGATCAAAATTATTGTTAAGATTATACCCCTTCACCGGCATATTGTCGTCTGCTTCAATATTTTTGTTGTAACTTATCAACCTATTGGCATTACGATCAAAACTACCAAAGGAGGGGCCATGGCAACCAACATCTCAACATAGAATGTATATTCAGATTTACAAAAGCTTGAATTTCTTACAATGGAAATGTACTTTTAACCCTTTACCTGATAGTACTTAAGATACTTAAGATAGGTGACTACTTAAAGCAGGTTGAAAGTAAAGCAGAATGCGCCTTAGGGCGCATTCTGCTTTACTTTCAGCCTGCTTTAAGCTATCATGTGCTATAATATAGAAAATATTCCCCATAATACATATTCATTACTGATTAAATTGGAACTACTTTCTTCAGCGGATGAATAAATTATATCCGCTAAAAGGCGGTTCTATTGGGGAAAGGGTTAAGTACAAACTTGATGTAGAAATTGATCATTTCGCTGCCAATTGCGATACCACTGCCCCTATCAAACAGCGGCGTCTGATCAGGTTCCAAACAGTTTGACATTCGTATCAGAATGACTTCTATCAAACATGTCTCCAAAATCTTAATTTCAATACAAAACTTCAGACGAGCTTTTAAAGCAGACGATTATTTCGCCTTGAATGAGCCAATGGGTGTAAGAATTATGTATAAATAGATGGCGTTTTGATTACATTGTACCTCAACAAGTAATAGAAACCCTATTATTACCGAATAAAGCATACCGATTTTTGTAATAAAGAACAGGTCATTAGCCTTTATACGTTTCTTGGTGCGTCGTCTGATTTAAATATGTCGTTTGCAAGTTTCTTTTCAGGCCTAACCCTTTGGGATTTGAATGAAGGAAAATCGATATGGGTGTCAAAAAGTTTGGACCCTGATCAGAAGCCGTGTAACTCGACGTCTGATCGGGATTCAAACTATTTTGTAATGTTACATGTAGTGTAACCGGGTTTGGCATTCGACGGGGGGAAAAGTCATTAGTCGGAAGAAATGTACTGGTGACCTTTACCAATGACATTTATGCCAATGAGATATGTAAAAGATAGCAGAAAAAGCTATTTGTCTCATCCATAAGTGGGTTTGACACTTTTCCCCCATAACATGAATGAATAATTATAAATTTCTAAAAACTGATATTTTCTACACTTTACTGCAATGCATAATCACAGTGGAGAATCTGTTATTCTTTCCCGTTTAAACGCAAACGTACGCAAACGCAAAACACTAAAACGTAGAAAAGTACAACTTTTTGACAATTCTGATAATTCTTGTTTGTCTTGGTGGCAAACAGTTTGGAGCCTGATCACGCCGGGTTACCCGGCGTCTGATCTGGCTCCAAACTGTTTGCACTGCAAATAATAGTTTTAGCGTAAACGCGTTTATTGGGAAAGAATAACAGATTCTCCACTGTATGTGCCTCGTTTGTGTTTCAGGACCATCACTCCACTTTAGAGTTTAAACGGTCAATGGGAGACGACTCATGCAAAACATTTGCATAACCCTCCCCCCTTTGACCATAACTCAGTGATTACATGTAATGTTTATTTGCGTAAATTTAGTTTTTCTATCTCAATAAGCTAAATTATGCGATATTTGGCGACCACGATTAGAATAGTGATATATCGTTGACGATTGAACTGTAAGGATTTGGATCCATGTAAGCATTTTAAAGTGAATACCATAGAGCATTTGTATATAGCTCTATGTAACTGGATTTATATGTGTTACTCTCTATGCAGACATTTAATTTTTTTAGAAAAACTAAGTCCGGTACCAATATTTTGTATGCGTGATTTCAATGAACGAATGCTAAAGCAATTTTTGTGGAAAATATTATAAAGATCTGAATATAAGAACAGTAGAATAAAAAACTTTAAAAAATAACTGTTTGGTGTGTCCCATGTTTTGACGGATAATGTGTTGTTTCCATGTTTTTTTGTGCTACTTGCTCCTATGTTTTCCATTTTATGAAAAATAATATGTATAACGCAACAAATTAGGTAAATTACAAAGCTGAAGAGGGCTACTCTGAGATTTTATTATCAAAAGCACGTGTCTCCGGTTAATTAGGGGTAGATCTATACCCAAAAATAAGCTATTAAAAAAAGTCCAGTTCGGGTAGCCCCTATTTTTATTTCATATTTTTGCATAACAGGGTATATACTAGCAACATGCAAAATAAAAAAACAATCTGAATGTTATGAAAATCCGATGAAACTGGCGCGATGGTCTTTAAACAGGATAGAATAATGTCATAATCTCTGTGTAAGCAAGGGTACTATAGTGGAGAAAACGTTATTATTTCCCAATAAACGCGTTTACGCTAAAACTATTATCAGAACCGTCCAAAGGTTGTACTTTTGTACGTTTTAGTGTTTTGCGTTTGCGTACGTTTGCGTTTAAACGGGAACGAATAACGTTTTCTCCACTGTACTATAGTAGAGAAAAAGTTATTCTTTTCCGTTTAAACGAAACGACACGCAAACGCAAAACACTAAAACGTAGAAAATAAAAAAGTGCAATTTTTTGACAATTCTGACTATTCATGTTTATCTTGGTGGCAAACAGTTTAGAGCCTGATCAGACGCCGGGTTAACCGGCGTCTGATCTGGCTCCAAACTGTTTGGAAAAGAAATAACAGTTTTAGTATAAACGCGTTTATTGGGAAAGAATAACGTTTCTCCACTGTACATGTATCTATATTCATTTCAATGAAGAATGGATACAGCAGAGAAGTGCAAAAGAATATAGGAAATGACAACTTGTGGATAATCCTGACTTTTCATCGTTATATGAGTAGTAAACTGTTTGAAATAGAAATAATAGTTTTAGTATAAACGCTTTTATTGGGAAAGAATAACGTTTTCTCCACTGTATATGTATCTATAGTCATTTCAATGAAGAATGGGTACAGCAGAGGAGTGCAAAAGAATATAGGAAATGACAACTTGTGGATAATCCTGACTTTTCATCGTAATATGAGTGTTAAACAGTTTGGAATCGAAACGATAGTTTTAGTGTAAACGCGTTTACTGGAAAAGAATAAAGCCTTCTCCCCTGTAAAGGTGTCAACAGACGTTTCTATAGGGTACATGTACATGTAAAAGGTTAACTGCTTTACACAATGTTCGTAAAGGGGTTACCTTAAGATGGTGCTTGATCTTACTGTCCACCTCGATGCTGACTCGTTCATACTTTTTCTTCCAATGGCTCTCCGCCGCCTGTATCAAGAAGAAGGCGATGAATAATACACACCGTTTAATTAATCAACTGTTATACAGTGGAGAAAACGTTATTCTTTACCAATAAACGCGATTACGCTAAAACTATTATTTGCAGTGCAAATAGTTTGGAGCCAGATCAGACGCCGGGTAACCCGGCGTCTGATCAGGCTCCAAACTGTTTGCCACCAAGATAAACATGAATTATCAGAATTGTCAAAAAGTTGTACTTTTCTACATTTTAAATAGTGCTTTGTGTTTGCGTTTCTTTTGCGTTTAAACGGGAAAGAATAACGTTTTCTCCACTGTAACAGCAGGTCAGACAGCTCCATACCACAGGGCTCCTGCATGTATAGTGGATACATTATTTTCCCCAAATAAATGCGTTGAGGCTAAATTAATTACTTTTAGTATTTCCTTTGCAAACAGTTTGGAGATTGAAGAGACGCCGGGTACCCCGGTTTCTGACCAAGCCCTAAGCTGTTTGCAATTTAGATAAGAATACATCGTTAGAAATTTCAAAACATTTCGATTGCAACATTTTTATTGAAATGTCTTTGCGTTTCGTTTGCGTTTGAATAGGAAATAATAACGTTTTCTCTATTGTACCGATAACGTTTCTGGCATGATAAGTTTATTTCATAAGTTACATGCTAGAAAAAATAAAATGGACATTTGAAGCAGCTCTCCTCTTAACCCTTTACCCAATAGGCTGTTTCTAGTTTTGAAAATAGGAGACTTCTTAAAGCAGGTTAAACGTAAAACTGAATACGCCTTAAGGCCTGACGTCGGATCAAAGTTTATGGAGTGTCTGATTCGTTCGTTCTCTTGAAGCCGTGGCAGCTTATTAACGAGTTTAATTCAAATGCACTGTGTTTTTATTATTGCATAATCAGTAAAGATATCGGTCAGTGAAAATCTGTACTTTAAAACATGTTGCACATGCAGCACGTGCAAATTAATGCATACTAGCCGTTGGAACATTTGAATGACATCCAGGTGTTTTAATATTCGGTAAATTAGTGCAATGTGTATAGAATTATTTTATCACTCATTACATGTATATGTCGTAGGCCATATTGGAATCTAGGCAGATCCGGAATCTGCCTAGGCAGATTCCGGATCTGCCTAGGCCATATTGGAATTCTAATACAGCCTAGCCATATTGGAATATTTATATGGCCTAGGCAGATTCCAGATCTGCCTAGGCCATATTAGAATCATATTAAGATTCTTATATGGCTAGGCAGATCTGGAATCTGCCTAGACCATATTAGAATCTAGTTGTTTAAGTAACAAAATAGACTATACCAAATTCATAGGACCTAGGTATTAAAACAAAAACTTAACAGTAACATTCATCAATAATATTTACATTATTGTCTCTATGTAGTACTATGGGTAACTACAGTACCATGAGAATATCATAAAATAACAGTGTATGGATAATTCTAAAAATGGTATATTTTAAGCAAGTTTGGTTTAGAAAGGAGACAAAAGTAGTGCCTTTATAACAACAAACCATACATTTTAACAATTGTACTTCACACTTTTCTAGCTTAGCCAGATAACGGTCATTTAAGCATCTAGTTTGGTTGTGAGAAGAAGATTATTAAAGTCGAGGTTTTATACCAACTAACCATTGACTTTTGACTGCAGTTCACACCTACCGGTACTTGTGTCAAACTAAATTTTAGAAGTAAACTAAATTTCAAAAAGACAGAAAAATATAGAGAAAAAGACTTACACTTCAGACATCCCTTATGAAAATACCTATGTTGTTTAGCTTAAATAACCAAGATGATTGTTAAAATATACTTGTTACATGTATTACTTAAGCAACCAAAAATTGTTAGAAAATACCTATGTGCATTTGAAAATGTCCAGGGACAGGAATCCCTGGACGGTTTATTCACATAATGTCATTCTAGACCACTGTCGGCCTGAGCAAACAAAATTGGCACATAAACACAGGCAAAACATATGAAAGAAAAATACAATTAAATGGAAATAAAATGGAATGGAACAGAACAGAACATGGAATATGAAGACTGTAATAAAAACTAGAAAATGTACAAATGATGTAGAACACGCTCAAATTTTATAAAAGGGATGGTGGTGGGGAAGCTGGTGGTTATAAAATAGATATAACAGACCTGCTTATCCCAAATCCTAAAACCATCTGATTCCACCACGGATTTGTATTAGCTTCGTGATAGGGAGTCCAGTTTTGATTGGCTCAAGTCAGCGACCACGCGCTCTCCGGATGGGGCAGTAACCCCTTTGGTGCAAGTGCATGAATAACGGTTACTTCGCAACTGGTTCCCTACATCACTGTATAGGTATTGGGTACCAGGAGCTAAGCGCAGATCGAAAGTTGCATAATAAATAGTAGGGCGATTGTAAAAGCGGAACTGTATGGCAGAGCGTGTTCCGACATATTGCGCAGTCTGAACGGGGGATACAAATTCACTTTCCCTTGCAGGAAAATGAGTGTTATGTTACTACTTAAAAAACTAGATTCTTATATGGCCTAGGCAGCTTCTGGATCTGCCTAGCCATATTGGAATTCTAATACGGCCTAGGCAGATCCAGAATCTGCCTAGGCCATATAAGAATTCCAATATGGCTAGGCCATATCAGAATTCCAATATGGCCTAGGCAGATCCGGAATCTGCCTAGGCTGATTCCGGATCTGCCTAGATTCCAATATGGCCTACGACATATATATGCTAATTGTTTTCTTTCTAAACTTAGTACATGTAACGAGTGCTAGCACAGTTTCTTTTTCGTGGCAGTATATATTGGAACATAAGTCGGCGATGCTGATACAGTGTATGTTTAGGTGAAATTAACTTAATAAAGGTACATTTTTATTTTATCATCATATTATATAAACACACATTTGATCAATGTAAAATGGTCAATAAGGATGGGAGATTATTTATTTTGAAGCAAACTGGCCCATTAGTAGCAAATCTGTTCAGCATTCAAAGCAGTCAATTATGTGGTCAACTGTCACTTTAAGCAGCTGTAATGTGTATACTGTTTCTATTGTTTAATACAGGACCACAGTAATCCAGAAAGCACATAGGAGAGTAATGTGCCTTACGTCCTGCATTTAGAAAAACTTTCAAATGATCGCCTACCAGATTTGGTGTCAAATAAACATATGTGTATATATAAACATATACACATGTATACATGTATGTATAGATATTATTCAGATTTATAGACGATTGCATAGTTTACATGTATGACAAAACATAACTGCAGAAATATCTAAAGAGATCATCTGCAGTAATGTTTGCCTCGCTTAAACTTCGGCATCTCCCACAGTACAGTAGAGAAAACGTTATTCTTTCCCAATAAACGCGTTTACGCTAAAACTATTATTTGCAGTGCAAACAGTTTGGAGCCAGATCAGACGCCGGGTAACCGGCGTATGACCAGGCTCCAAACTATTTGCCACAAAGATACACAAGAATTATCCGAATTGTTCAAATGTTGCACTTTTCTACGTTTTAGTGTTTTGCGTTTGCGTACGTTTGCGTTTAAACGGGAAAGAATAACGTTTTCTCCACTGTAAACGTTATTCTTTTCCAATAAACGCGTTTACGCTAAAAGCTATTATCTCCTATGCAAACAGTTTTGAGCCAGATCAGACGCCGGGTAACCCGGTGTCTGACCAGGCTCCAAACTGTTTGGCACCACGATAAACATGAATTATCGGAATTGTCCAAAAGTTGTACTTTTCCCACGTTTTAGTGTTTAGCGTTTGCGTTTCGTTTGCGTTTAAACGGGAAAGAATAACAGATTCTCCACTGCAATAGACATCTATACACACATATTTGATTGCATTTCTAAAGTATAAAGTATCTTACATCATCATTAGATCCATCGTATGGATTGAAATATTTCGGCTTCCTCTGGAAGGTAGGCTCCCTCTCCAATGGCGGTAATGCTGTCGCTCTCTTCCTTCCATCTTCCGCAGCCTGAAAATAGTCAGAAATAACACATGTCATATTTGTGAAATAATTGTCCCACCTCTTTAGATGAATTTAGACGATTATTTACCGTAACTTTTGCGAAAAAAACCTGGGGCCCGTTTCATAAAATTTCGTACCCGGCACAAATGTTGTCGTAAGTCAGATTATAAAAATCTCAATAATCATTTATTTTTCAATATAATCCCGTCTTGTGACATCGTTTTGGAATCGTCTTGAAAAGACGATTCCAAAGAGACGTCACAAGACAGGATTAGATAGAGAAATAAAAAATTAATTGTATTTTAAAGTTACGACTTACATGTACGACAACACTTTGAACATACCCTTAAAGTGTGGAAAAAGTTTATTCTGTTCCCAATATATGTAAAACAATCATTCCATTTATTTTAATCTGGGGTGCAAATAGTTTGGTGCCTGATCAGGCTCATGGATACTCGGCACCTAATCTGGATCGAAACTGTTTTCAATGCAAATACTTTAAGCACACGTTCGTTTATTGGGAAATAATGAAGTTTTATCCACGGTTCAAGCAGATATTCAATGTATACATTATAAATATGTATACATGTATAATAAGGCGTAAAGCGACCCCCGCCGGACCAAGTCCTTCAGATGAGAATTTATAAACCGATGTATCAGTGCTTTTACACTGGGCACCCGAAAGAACCAGAGATCTCTGTCGATAATAAGAGTAGGGCATTGCCCTGGGATTTCTGTACCCAATCCCCTCTATCTGGGGTGTCCAGTGAGCCCATAAATGGCAGAAACGGACGTTAACAAACAAACCAAATATTCAACAAAGACATACCTATATATTTGCCTTTTAAAAATTGAGATGATGAAATTAGGCTTTTTAAAACTATTTGAATTACTACATGTTGTGTATTGACAATGCGCGACGCGTTTCAACATCTCACCAGGCATCACGCCTACATTGCACATTATATTTGCCTTTATATAGACTTATTTTAGCAACAGGGGATACATGTAGTACAATGAAAACAGTTACATGTATAGAGAATCTATTTAGAGAGGATTTGTCTAATCTGGGTCTACACTGCTTTAAAAAAAAGATATCGACCATATACACTACTACAGTGGATAATCTGTTATTCTTTTACGTTTAAACGCAAACGTACGCAAACGCAAAGCACTAAAACGTAGAAAAGTGCAATTTTTGGACAATTCTGATAATTCGTTTTTGTTTTGGTGGCAAACAGTTTGGAGCCTGATCAGACGCCGGGTTACCCGGCGTCTGATCTGGCTCCAAACTGTTTGCACTGCAAATAATAGTTTTAGCGTAAACGCGTTTATTGGGAAAGAATAACGTTTTCTCCATTGTAGCTGGAGAAGGTTTAGGGCATTATGCGTCTTGAATTCGTTCATGAAACAGGTTCATTGAAAGTTAACTCATACTGTCCAAACGACGAACCCAGACCAGGGGTTCGACAAAAACGATCGTAAGTCAAAAATTTAAAATACATTTAATTTCTGATTTCTCTATCTAACCCTGCCTTGTGAAACCTCTTTGGAATCGTCATTTCAAGACGATTCCAAGATCTCACATGACAGGATTAGATAGAGAAATAAACAATAATTGAGACTTTTATGATCTGACTTACGACAACATTTGTCGTACAAAGTACATGTATTATGAAACGGGCGCCTGATGTTTCCTAAGGGTTCATGGATGCACTGTTACAGTGGAGAAAACGTTATTCTTTCCAGTTTAAACGAAACGAAACGCAAACGCAAAACGCTAAAACGTAGAAAAGTGCAATTTTTGGACAATTCTGATAATTCGTTTTTGTTTTGGTGGCAAACAGTTTGGAGCCTGATCAGACGCCGGGTTACCCGGCGTCTGATCTAGCTCCAAACGGTTTGCAATCGAAATAATCGTTTTAGCGTAAACGCGTTTATTGGGAAAGAATAACGTTTTCTCCACTGTAATCATTCTGTAAAACGTTGTTATAAACATTCCTAAATTGTCAAAACTGGATTAGACTACTAGTACAGTGGAGAATACGTTATTCTTTCTGGTTAAACGCAAACGTACGCAAACGTACGCAAACGCAAAGCACTAAAACGTAGAAAAATACAACTTATGGACACTTCTGATTATTCATGTTTATCTTGGTGGCAAACAGTTTGGAGCCTGATCAAACGCCGGGTTACCCGGCGTCTGATCTGGCTCCAGACTGTTTGTAATAGAAATAATAGTTTGAGCGTAAACGCGTTTATTGGGAAAGAATAACGTTTTCTCCACTGTATATTGGAAATTGGAAATTTTCATAAGGGGTTTTAGGGATGAATGAGGCAATACATACAGTGGAGAAAACGTTATTCTTTACCAATAAACGCGTTTACGCTAAAACTATTATTTGCAGTGCAAATAGTTTGGAGCCAGACCAGACGCGGGGTAGCCCGACGTCTGATCAGGCTCCAAACAGTTTGCCACTCAGATAAAAATGAAATCTCAAAATTGTCAAAAGGTTGTCCTTTTCTACATTTTAGTGTTTTGCGTTTGCGTACGTTTGCGTTTAAACGGGAAAGAATAACGTTTTCCCCCCTGTACATGTAATAAAAAAACAACTTGAGACACATAAGGCGCAGCTATATATACAAGTATTGTCATTTTAAATATCTTAAATAAACAAAGTGCCTTAATCGATCTAAGCAATGTTTAGTGTATGGGAGAGTACACATAATCCAATTAGCTTCTGTCATACAGAAACAGGGACGGAATATTTTAATCCAACTCAATACTATAGTACCATTTTCTATGCTTAGTCCAAAACATTACAGACTTAACCCTCCGTTCATCTCCACATATTTCTGTTAAGATCACTGATTACATTTGCATACAGTGTAGATCCAGATCAGAGGGCTCCTGTAGGATCAGGGTCTACACTGTTAGACAAGCTCATTGATGTACAGTGGGGAAAACGTTATTCTTTACCAATAAACGCGTTTACGCTAAAACTATTATTTGCAGTGCAAACAGTTTGGTAACCCGGCGTCTGATCAGGCTCTAAACTGTTTGCCACCAAGATACACATGAATTATCACAATTGTCCAAAAGTTGCATTTTTCTACGTTTTAGTGTTTTGCGTTTGCGTACGTTAAACGGGAAAGAATAACGTTTTCTCCACTGTAATACGAAAAGCTGAATAGTGGTCTGGTTCCAAAAATTTAAACTAAAGAGGAGCCTAATAGAATGATAAATACATGTACCTTCATTATGTATTTATGGTTAAAGTTGTTAATATAAACATACTCCATTTGATACGCTCGTATAACTCGTACATGGATAGGGAAACGTTAGTTATTCCCGTTTGAACAAACGGAAAAGCAAACAAAATTATATGCATTAAACAGTCAAAGATGAAAGGTTTTTAATGTGTAGACAATTCATTTTAAACGGAAAATAATAACGACTTCTCTACTGTACATGTTTTCTGCGTTACTTCCAGCTTGCGCTAAGCTTGCACAAATATTTCGTGATATTAGCTTGGGTTCGTTTCATAAAACTTCGTGCGACATAAACCATGATAAACGGTCGTAAGTCAAAACTTTAAAATACATTTAATTTCTGATTTCTCTAGATAATCCTGTCTAGTGACATCTCTTTGGAATCGTCTTGAAAAGACGATTCCATAGAGATGTTACAAGACAGGATTTGATGGAGAAATAAATAATAATTTAGAATTTTATAATCCGACTTACGACAACATTTGTCGTACGAAGTTTTATTAAACGGGCCCCAGGACTGTAGTCTAGTAAGGTGGAGGAGACGTTATTCTGTTCCAATTAAACACAAACGACAAAATGTAAACGCACTGCAAAAGAATGTAGAAAATTACATTTATTTGGAATTTCTAAAGATTTATTCTATTCCGAGTGGCAACCACTTTGTAGCCTGATCAGACGCCAGGTAACCCGCCGTCTGATCTGGCTGACTCCAAACTGTTTGCAATGGAAATACATGTAATAGGTTTTAGCATAAACGCGTTTATTGGAAAAGAATAAGGTCTGTATTTACTTGTGATGATCTTCATTTATGCGGGTAAATTTATTGTGTACACAGATCCGATTGAATTCCAAGTGTTTGAATTGAACAAACAGTCAAATTACCCGTCACTCTCGAAGATGTAATTGTCAAACAAGATGGTTTACCGTGTTATGAAGAGTAAATATTACAAAACGCGGGAAATAATGCGTACAAATAAACAGAACCCATACAAGTACGAACATAGTAATCTTGGAATCAGAGTTGGTCACTGACTCACTGTGCAGGAAATTGCCTTAAATTCCGTAAATTGAAATACATGTATATATTTAGTCAGTTCTATGGAGAATAAAAATTACAAAACGCGGGAAATAATGCGTAAATATAAACACAACCAACGCAAGTACAAACAATGTGTTCTTGGAACCAATTTTGGTCAGTGTTCAGAAAATAGGCTTGCTTTTCGTAACCTGAGAAATATATTTGGTCAGTGCTTTTGTCATCGATTAGACTATTATACAACAACAACGTATATGATGAATACAGTGCCCATCTCTACAGCGACCCTCCTAACAACAATTCCCTCCTAACAACAACGATTGCAGCTGTTCCACAAACAATCCAGTTATGTCTAACGCTTTAACTGCTGAAAAAGCTTATGCTTAAACTTGTCGTTTGCTGTTTTTCTCAAAGCTACATATTGGACATTTTGACAAAAAACAAACAAATTTCAAGTGGCAAACAGTTTGAATCCAGATCAGACATAGGCGGTGTCTGATCTGAGTTCACGCTGTTTGCAAATATAAGCAGAGTCGTGCTAAGCACTTCCATGGTATAAAGTATCCCTCCCTATAACAACTACCTCCAAACAACACAGACACACAGTCATTGTCTCCCATTGGATGTTGCTGAGGAGAGGGAGCCCTGTACCTGTGTAAACAGTTTGGATTCAGCCTTGCCATACAATTTCTAAGCTCGTATAATAAAGTAACTCTCCATGCAACCAGGTTTCAAACCCTTTTACAGTGGAGAAAACGTTATTCTTTCCCAATAAACGCGTTTACGCTAAAACTATTATTTGCAGTGCAAACAGTTTGGAGTCAGATCAGACGCCGGGTAACCCGGCGTCTGATCAGGCTCCAAACGTTTTGCCACCAATATAAACATGAATTATCAGAATTGTCCAAACGTACTTTTCTACGTTTTGTTGCAATACATATTGCATACTTATTACATACATGCAGCACACTAAAAATCAAGTTTACATATTAATTAATACCTAAATTGTGCTAGAGTGGCAGTGAACCCCTTCAAACAAATACAGTTAACTCATTATCCTCTGAAACTTCCAATGGACGATTCCAGTTTGCAATAAAGGCTGGTCCATTTTATACTATTTAGGGTTGTTCTTGGTAATACATTGCAAAATTACAAACAGTGAAGTCTCTGATCAGAGGGCTCCTGCAGGAGCCCTCTGATCAGGCACTTCACTGTTTGCATAGGACAAGTGTGTAATGAAATAATTACATGTATTTCCATTACAAGCAGCATGGAGCCAGATCAGTTGTCGACTTACATGTAACCATTCATCGCCAAATTTAGCGTGAGGTTTTAACACCCCATCCCTCCATCGCTATATTGTTGTCTGCTTTAATAATGTTGTCTGCAAAATAGTTTTAACGTTATAGATGTAAGATTCATGTATTTATAACGTAAGAATAAGTGAGTGTCAAACAATTTGGATCCTTATCAGACGCCTCGTACAATGTAACGCCGAGTCTGAACTGGATCCAAACTGTCGACTTTCTGATACTTCGGCGGTGAAAAGATGAAAAGGAAAGAATAACTGTAAAAAGCGATTAGTCAAAGTTATGAATGGAAGAAAAGCTGGATAGTATTTCGACGTATAAATGTGTATATTCACTTGATAAATACCCCAGAGTGGCACATCAATATTTATTTAGAAGCCTTTAGAAACCCTTCGGCCCACACATGCTACTATATTTGGCATTTAACTCATTACCCCATAGCCTGTTTTCAGCTTTTAAGACAGGAGATTACTTAAAGCAAGTTGATTGTACAGTAGAATGTGCCTTAAGGCTGCATTAAGCTACCATGCTAAGATATACGGACATGTTCCTAATGATGCTTATTCGTGACTGTATCAAGTAGAACTATTTTCATCAGTGGAGGGATAAATAAAAAGCGTAAAAATACACATGTAATATATACCACTGTATAAATGGTAAAGTCAACATAATACATGGGCCAGACATTTACATTGGTAAAGCATAACAGTTGTCCTGGCGACCGAAAATACATTCTATAACGTTAAACATTACCGATATATACACGTACAATGTCTGGTACCACAAAAGTTTAAACATTCTTCCTGCTAATAGTTTTATTGGTCTTTTCCAGATCAGAATGCCACAGTGGAGAAAACGTTATTCTTTTCCAATAAACGCGTTTACGCTAAAACTTTTATTTCTATTTCAAACAGTTTGGAGCCAGATCAGACGCCGGGTAACCCGGCGTCTGATCAGGCTCCAAACTGTTTGCCACCAAGATAAACATGAATAGTCAGAATTGTCCAAAACGCAAACGCATTGCACTAAAACTTAGAAATGTCCAACATTTTGGAAAATTCTGATAATTCATGTTTACCTTGGTGGCAAACAGTAAAGAGCCTGATCAGACGCCGGGTTACCCGGCGCCTGATCTGGCTCAAAACTGTTTGCTTCGGAATTAATAGTTTTTAGCGTAAACGCGTTCATCTGGGAATGAATAACGTTTTCTCCACTTTTTATAATATAAAGTTTATATTGCTTTCTTATAATTATGATCTGTCTTCCACTGGGCAACACTCCTTCCTAGGGGAATGTTTCCTTATTTTGTAGCCAATGTAATAGTTCAGATTATATAGTGCTCATTGTAGGCGGATTGTTTGGCGGTAGACGAATCAACAGTAAATGTTCAGGATGTTCTTATTGTCGGTTTGTAAGGCATGTTGTTCTTAAATGTACGACAACAGTCCTGCAGAAAACCCTCTCGGATGTTAATGTTAAAAGTGTCAAAAATATCGCTGCGAGCAGGGTTCGAACCTGCGCGGGAAATTCCCATTGGATTTCAAGTCCAACGCCTTAACCACTCGGCCATCACAGCTGTGAAAAAATCCACTATTAACCCACTTTTATAACTGATATCGACAGAAGATGTTACATTATCAACACGCTGCTTCTGACATTTCTCGCGACTTTATAATATCGATTACAATTACAGTTACGATCCAGACCAGACATTTAATGACCGTCTGTTTGTTAATTACACAAGCAGTTCAACACTCGTCTTCAGGTTTTTGAAAATAATTAAAACTCAATTTGAAAATTCCAGACGGTAGTGTTAATGCGACCGACATTGTGACAAGGGAAAGATTAGTCCCTTCAGTCTCTAATCATTTCACCGCCATTTTATTGGATGCCTTAACTTTAATTACAAAGTAAGATTTAAAACACAGCTCTACCTAAAAATATCGATGTATACGAATGTCAAACAGTCTGGATCTTGATCAGACGCCGCGTAACGCGGCGTCTGATCAAGATCCAGACGTTTGTAAAGTACACTATCAGAGTGAATGGCTTAAACGAGAATGAAAGCGAGAACAGATGTTACTTTGTTATTGTAACTACAGTGGAGAAAACGTTATTCTTTCCCAATAAACGCGTTTACGCTAAAACTGTTATTTGCAGTGCAAACAGTTTGGAGCCAGATCAGACGCCGGGTAACCCGGCGTCTGATCAGGCTCCAAACTGTTTGCCACCAAGATAAACATGAATTATCAGAATTGTCCAGAAAATGCACTTTTCTACGTTTTAGTGCTTTGCGTTTGCGTTTAAACGGGAAAGAATAACGTTTTCTCCACTGTATGCCAAACGTATCATTTCCAAGCTTCGAACACTGCACATAACTAAAAAGGCGTATAATAATACGCTTCATCTATTATAAAGCTTATAATTTGTTTCACACCGTAAGTTTCTTCATTTAATTTAATTGCGTTCACGTTTAGTTTCTCTTTCACGGGGAATAGATAACAGTTTCTTAACTGATAACCGTATATTGTTAGCATAGAAAATGTTAGCTGCTACAATATTTCGTCTACATTTCATTTTAAATGCGCAGGGCTGCCATTTCTCCGGATTTTTCCTAAATCTTCGGATTTTTTCTAGCACATGATAGCTCAAAGCAGACTGAAAGTAAAGCAGAATTCGCCTTAATGCTTAAGGCGAATTCTGCTTTACTCCTAGTCTGCTTTAAGTAGTCACATGCCAACAAAACTAGAAATAGGCTATGGGGTAAAGGTACGATTTGTAAAAACGCACTTGAAAAATGCACATTTGGAAATCTTAGGATTTTTCATGTCAACTTATGGCAGCCCTGAATGCGTTCCAAGTAATGTTTATTTGACCCTAACATAGTTCCATGCAAGTAAGGACCATGATCAAAGGCATATTTACGTATATAACAATTGTCTCTTCAGTCAAATTACATTTGTATTTTGAAAGAAAATATTTTCGGACGAAAACATCTAAGCAGACGATATATTGGCAATAGAAGGATAAGTTAATCATTTTATCTGTGTAAATTTTACTCTAACAGGTCATTTTGACACTTTCACTGTTAATGACGCCAAAAGGTGCGTTTGCAAACAGTCTTGATCCTGATCAGACGCCGCGAAACGCGGATTCTGATCAGGATCCAAACTGTTTGACTCCCGTTTCGAAAACTCGTTAATTATATTGCCTTAAATCTTACGTTGAAAAGATGTTGCAGACAACAATATTGAAGCAGGCGACAATCTGGCGATGAAACACGGTAAAAACCTCACGATAAATTTGACCAAGAAAGGGTTTACCCCACGTCCAGGACGGTCGGCTGCATAATCGTCTGTTTCAAAATTGTCATCTGCGATTCGTTTTCAATTTTGAATTAAAAGCCATTAAGCTCAAGCAATCTAGAAAACTATTATCGGCGTCTGGTCTGGATCCAAACAGTTTAACATACCAAATGTTGCGACTTTGGCGGTGAAAACGATAAAGTACTTAATGATAAATATCGTGTATCTGTAAACAAGCACTTGAGTTATAGTCAAGTATTCAAGCTTACACCACGTGCAATAAACTTGTCATTTGAATTATTCTTAGCCCCTTCACTGTCATGACGTCATCAATTTTAAATACAAATCGTCTGCTTTTATTTCTCAAATTTAAAGTTTAAGTATTTTGACTTAAGAAATATTGAAATGAGTGTCAAACAGTTTTCAACCTGATCAGACGCCGCGTTACACGGCGTCTGATCAGGGTTAGAATTGTTTGCAATTGACCATTGTACTCGGGGTACGACATTGAAAGGGTTTAAAACATAAGCCTTGTAATTTATTCTGTCACTTTAACCCTTATCATGCTAAATTACACTCCACTTCACAATTGTCGTGTGCAAAATGTCTCAAACTTATCAGCAAATTCGCGCTTAGCATGATACAGTGGAGAATCTGTTATTCTTTCCCGTTTAAACGCAAACGTATACGCAAACGCAAATCACTAAAACATAGAAAAGGACAACTTTTCGACAAATTTGACTATTCATGTTGATCTGAGTGGCAAACAGTTTGGAGCCTGATCAGACGCCGGGTAACCCGGCGTCTGATCTGGCTCCAAACTGTTTGTAATAGAAAAAATAGTTTCAGCGTAAACGCGTTTATTGGGAAAGAATAACGTTTTCTCCACTGTAGCATAAGGGTTCACCATTAGCACGTCGAGAATATTTATTTCTACAAATTTG
Source organism: Gari tellinella (assembly GCA_922989275.2). Classification (NCBI taxonomy): domain Eukaryota; kingdom Metazoa; phylum Mollusca; class Bivalvia; order Cardiida; family Psammobiidae; genus Gari; species Gari tellinella. Next base: position 12,379,573 of record OV277867.1, on the reverse strand, counting down.
TTTTCTGCAGGATTTATAAGAGTAAAATTAATGATAATTTCATTTTTTTTAAAAATATGATCAGAATGTCAAACAGTTTGGTTTAAAAAAATGCCCCGGTGACTTGGTGTCTCATCATTCTATGAACAGTTTACAAGAATATAAACAGAAAAAAACTAAATTCATTTTCAAGTTTTCGTGGGATTTCTGACACATTTAAGGAGACAATCAGTTTATAAACGTAACATTTCTCTGTTTCTACCAATCTCACACATAGCTGTTATTGGTGTTAAAGACAGGCTGTTTAAAATAGTATGACGACAATAAACCAGAAAACTTGTATGAGAGCTTTCTATTTTACTTTCTTACTTTCCATGCACTCTGCCTCAAATACCATCAAAGAGTATGAGTCTTAGATTTCGCTAAAGAGGGACAGTACTAAATGTTTACATACTCTTCAAGCTTTGTTATCGATGTAGGGTATTTCGTTCCAATTTGTTATATGGCCACTTCCACTTAACCCCTTCACTGCCTTACCCCGAGCACAACGGTTTTTTGCAAACAGTTTGGATCCTGATCAGACGCCGCGTTGCGCGGCGTCTGATCAGGATCCAAACTGTTTGACACTCATTTCAATATTTTTTCAGTCAAACATAAAAATTTAATAAATAAAAACAGACGACAATTGTTTAAAATTGATGACGTCACGGCAGTGAATGGGGTTAAAATAAAATTAACTCTATCGACGCTAAAGTCCACCGATACCATTACATTTTATACACACGCATGTACAGTGGAGAATCTGATATTCTTTCCCGTTTAAACGCAAACGTACGCAAACGCAAAACACTAAAACGTAGAAAGTACAATTTTTTGACAATTCTGATAATTCATATTTATCTTGGTGGCAAACAGTTTCGAGCCTGATCAGACGCCGGGTAACCCGGCGTCTGATCTGGCTCCAAACTGTTTGCGCTGCAAATAATAGTTTTAGCGTAAACGCGTTTATTGGGAAAGAATAACGTTTTCTCCACTGTATACATTGAAGAAGACGTTATTATTTCCCGTTTAAATGCAAATGAAACGAAAACGCAATTCAATTATGTGTTGAAAATTACAGTACTTTTACAATTCCGCCTATTCATTTTTATCTGAATTGCAAACAGTTGGGAGCCTGATCAGACGTCCGGTGATCCGGCGTCTGATCTGGCTCCAACATGTTTGCACAATAAATAATAGATTAAGGGTAAACGCGTTTATTTGGAAAGAATAACGTTTTTCCCGTGCAAATGTGATGTATTGTTCCAATTAAGTTCTTACACAAGTATGCCCACTATAAAGAAGAGACATTTATGTTGCAGATACCAGGCGACAGCATTAAAGCAATTTGAAAGCAAGGCAGAAACCATCTTAGCAGGAATAAAGAAAAGCAGACTTTTACTTTCATCCTACTTCCTACTTGTCATCTTGCGTTTAGTCGCCTGTCTGTTCTTTAAACAACATCAATTGATCTTCTTTCGATTGGTCTAAATAGCAGAGCTTAATCGTAAACTACTATAAGCGACTGTTTCCAATGCCAACAGAAGACACTGTTGCCTTTCAAAATAATAGACATCGTTTCCTTTTGCCAACAGTACACTTTGTTTCCGTTGCTAGCAAAGGACACCGCTTCCTTTTGCTAACAAAAGACATTGTGTCCCTTGCCAATAAAAGACACCGTTTCCCTTGCCAACAGTAAAACTTCGTTTCCGTTGCTAACAAAGTACACCGTTTCCCTTTACCAACACAAGACATTGATCCCTTGCCTATAATAGACACCGTTTCTCTTTGCCAACAGTAAACTTTGTTTTCGTTGCAAACAAAAGACATCGTTTCTCTTTGCAAACAGGAAGCTTTGTTTCCGTTGCTTACAAAATACACCGTTTCCCTTTGTCAACAAAAGACATTGTGTCCCTTGCCAATAAAAGACACCGTTTCCCTTGCCAACAGTAAAACTTCGTTTCCGTTGCTAACAAAGGACACCGTTTCCCTTTACCAACACAAGACATTGATCCCTTGCCTATAATAGACACCGTTTCTCTTTGCCAACAGTAAACTTTGTTTTCGTTGCAAACAAAAGACATCGTTTCTCTTTGCCAACAGTAAACTTTGTTTCCGTTGCTAACAAAAGACACCGTTTCTCTTTGCCAACAATAAACTTTGTTACCGTTGCTAACCAAAAATATCGTTAACCTTTGCCAACAGAAGACAGTGTGTCCCTTGCCAATAATAGGCACTGTTTCCCTTTGCCAACATTGAACTTTGTTTCCGTTGCTTGCAAAAGACATTGTTTTCCTTTCCCCGACAGAAGACAGTGCTTTCCTTGCCAACAATAGACACCGTGTCCCTTTGCTAACAGTAAACTTCGTATTCATTTCCAACAAAAGAAACCGTTTCCCTTTGCCAATATAGACACTATTTCCATTGCCTTGCAACAAAAGACATCGTTTTCATTGTCAACAAAAACACCATTTCCCTGGTCAACTATAAACACGGTTTCCACTTCTAACAAAATACACCGTTTCCTTTGCCAACAATAGACCCTGTTTATATTGCTAACGATAGACACCTTTTCCATCTTCAACAAAAGACACCGGTTCCTTGACAACAATATGTCTACACCGTTTCCATTGTCACCAAATTACGTATTTTCCACTGACAACAATAGATATTATTTCAATTTCCAACAGAAGACATCGTTTACGTCGCAAACAAAAGACACCGTTCCCTTGACAACAATAGACACATTTTCAACAAAATACATCGTTTCCTTTGCAATTAAAGGCAGCGTTTCCATTGACAAACATAGACATCGTTTGCATTGCTAACAAAAGACACATTTTCCTTTACCAACAATAGAAACCATTTCCCTTGAAAAGCTGGACACCGTTTCCATTGCCACCAATAGACACTGTTTCTATGGCCAAATTTAGACATCGTTCCTTACAATTGTATCAACGTATTCAACATTCTTTTTCAATATCCACATTAGACATAATTTCCCATGTGAACATCAGACATCATTTCTTATATCAAGTTCCAGAGACATTGTTTCCAATATCAGTATTAGGCATCGTGTTCAATATAAACAATTAGCATCATATTCAAGATCTAATTTCAGCCATGGAACATGTAGGTCCCGCGGGTGTGGGATGGAGAGGGTAGATCGTATATTGAATATAGTTTTCCTTATCAACATTTAGAGACTGCTTTCCATATTTTTATTTGACTAAGTTATCAATACAAACATTACAGATCGTGTTCCATATTAGCATTAGACGTCGTTTCTTCTATTTCTCATAGACTATATACATATATCAATATTTAAACATCGTATTCATTATCATCATTAGATACATGCGTTTTCAATCATTTACAAAAAAGCATATATAGTGCTGAGCATTTTAACTACTTTCGCCACCACATGTGTCACTTCATTTATCGTTTCTGCCGTCACAATATTGTCTGTTCTTGTATGTACTACAGGTACACGTAAATAAAGGTGACACAAATTGGAGTCTGATCAGACGCCGGATTACAAATACCCGGAATCTGATCTGCAATCTTGTTTCTGATTTCAAGGAGCGGGTGAAGGGACTACATGTAGATGCAATTCAGCACTACAGTGTTCCCTCTCTACAACGGCCCTCTCAACAACGACTCCCTCCTTCCAACGACCCTTGTAACCTGAATATCAATAACAGCGCTCCCTCTCTACAGCGACACCCAATGGGAGACAACAATTGTGTGCGTTATTCGGAGGGAGTCGTTATAGAGAGGGACATTAGCTGACATTGCAAACAGCTTGAATCCAGATCAGACACCGCGTTACGCGGCGTCTGATCTGGATTCAAACTGTTTGTCACTCGTCATTAAGCTTTGTTTTTCTGTCAAAATGTCCATTATGTAACTTTTATAAAAATAGGAGACGAACATTTGAAGCAAACGATATAACAGTAGTAAAAGCGTTTGACAAAATTTTTCCCTTATAGGGAACTGCGACAAGGGGCGTTGGAAGGAGGGAGTCGTTGTTGAGAGGGCCGTTGTAGAGAGGGAACACTGTAATTGATATTCAGGTTACGCCTGATTGAATAAGTTCACTGCAGCGAAACTAAACAACGATTTGTTATTGTAGTATAATTTAACTATTTGGTATGCATAAATAATTGAAAAATTGAAATAACGGCGATACAACCAACAAAAACTTATACGCAAGTTACGCCTGATTAATTTAGTACTCAGTATTGATATAGAGGTCCTATTATCCAAACTCGATCACATATCCAATAAATCATCCATAGCATTCTATGTTCAGTCTGACTGGGACAAGTAAAAGCACTCTGTGTATAAGTTTTGACAACAAACTGACAAACACTGTACATACAACCTGTTCTCATCAGATACCCCTCCCGCTGAATACGAACATATTACTAGTTTAGATATAGATTTGATTATTAGTTGGAGACTTTGCCTGATACATGTAAGGATACATGACAAGCATTGACATCGAAATTATGGATTAAGCTTTTAAATGTTGCAGTATTTATGATATTTACGACAATTTAGAAGCAGAAGACAAGTTTTTCCTTAACGCCTGTTCTGCTTTACAGCGTCACGTGACCCCAATTTAAAACAGTTTGGATTCTAATCAGACGCCGAGTAACTCGGCGTCTGATCAGAATCAAAACTGTTTGATACAGGTATTGTGATTTGTTTCTGTTGGACTGCGTTACAGCTAATTTTGAAATAAAAATGCAGACGGTAGAATTTGAAGCAGACGATAATTTGGCGGCATAAGGGTTAAAAGGATTTGGAGATACAAACGTAAACAGTGCCGATCCCAGGACAAGCTAAGAAGGAATTCAAACTGCCATGCATTGACTTGTACATGTAACGACTGCTTCAGGTTTGTCGTCTGTCAAATCTATTTTTCAAAACATTGAATTTTAATGACATTTTTCTAGATATTTAAGGTAATTAAAAACAATTGTCAAAGCGTTTGGATCCTGATCAGACGCCGAATTACTTGGCGTCTGAACTGGATCCAAACCGTTTGCAAGTGCGTGCCAATATTGTCCTTAGCATTGCTACGGTTAAAAGCAGCATGCTTGACTTTTCAATCAGTTCAGATCAATACTCTTCACAGGGTAGAAATGCGGATTTATGATTAGATTAACTCTGCACGGTATCTTCCGCACGCTAATGAGTATGAATTATAATCTTGCATACGTACAGTGGAGAAAACGTTATTCTTTCCCGTTTAAACGCAAACGAAACGCAAACGCAAAGCACTAAAACGTAGAAAAGTACAACTTTTGGACAATCTGATAATTGATGTTTATCTTGGTGGCTAACAATTTGGAGCCTGATAAGACGCCGGGTTACCCGGCGTCTGATCTGGCTCCAAACTGTTTGCACTGCAAATAATAGTTTTAGCGTAAACGCGTTTATTGGGAAAGAATAATGTTTTCTCCACTGTATGAATTATAATCTTGCAAACGTATATTGACAGAAAAAAATCCAACATGCATCTTAAGTCGATGACACTTTCTTTCAGCCAACTTTAATGCATACGAAGATGACGAAGATGATGATGAAAAAAGTGGTGATTGTCGTGATCGATATGTTGACAATAGTTTTCTGGATGCTAAAACCGATGATGCTTATAAATCATCATCATCTGACATCTTAATCATTATCATCATCATCGTCATAATGGTCGTTGTTATTGTCGTCATCAGCATCATCATCATTATAACATTAATGATGAGTGCGAATACATTACACCAGGAATAAAGAATTTGCGGTTTCTGCAATAATTACATATAAAAAACTATTACTTTATATCATTCACATTAGCTTATTACAGTGGAGAAAACGTTATTCTTTCCCAATAAACTCGTTTACGTAAAAACTATTATTTCTATTACAAACAGTTTGGAGCGTCTGATCAGGCTCCAAACTGTTTGCCACCAAGATAAACATGAATTATCAGAATTGTCCAAAAGTTGCACTTTCACGGTACGTTTTAGTGCTTTGCGTTTGCGTTTAAAGACTTTTCCTCAATCCATTGAGGGACCACCAGCATATTGTTCTGGAGGTGTCAATGTAACTGTAAAGCACTTGCAACACACTCTCAGTTTACCTGGTGAGGTCCAGATTATACTCATGCTCTAGTGATTTTCAATGGTTATTTCTAACCAAACTATCAAATGTAAAGGTCCGGTCTCACATAAGACGATTTAATGGTTCAATATGCACAAGACCCATGCTTTTTGCAAGGAAATTGACAGTAAATAATCTGGCAAGGCGTTATGACCAAAAGGTCGTCAGGAGATGTCTTTAAACGGGAAAGAATAACGTTTTCTCCACTGTACAAGCGTTTCATACAAACGAGCATACAGCGATACACATGGTGTCATTGAACTTACATTCTGAGCTTTTTCAAAACTTTACAAAATCTACAATAATAATCATTAACTGTACCTTCAGTAAGAATAAAATCCTTGCATTTGTCTCCGTTGATTGTAACCGCTTTAGTTTCTTCTTTTTAGCTGTTTGCACGTTTTTGGAGATTGGTTTAATATTTGGTTTCCTCTCAGTATCTTTCCTACTAAGTCTACCCGCTGTTTTGAAGGCATCGGGATGACCCATGCCTATTGTCGCGGTAGACGACATTGACGTTAAATCCCCTGTTTAGATCTCTCCTCACTCTCATATCACCATTCTGGTGCAGTCAAAGTCAGCTCTCATTATGCGTATGGATCTAAGCACTTAACCCTTTCTAAAGTGAAACCCAGTGTACATATATATGTTTATTCTGCAAACAGTGCAGACCCTGTCAGAGGGCTCCTTCAGGAGCCCTCTGACAGGGTCTGCACTGTTTGTTATCAAGACATATTCCTCAAATATTCTATCAAACCAACCCTTACATCAATATAAACTGATCAGGGTTTTTTTTATAAAAGAGGATTAAAACTTCAGCATATCAAGGGTCAACGTTCATGTCTCTCTCGTAAATTTAACCATGAGAAGTTGTTAAAAACGTACTTGACGGATAAGACACAAAACCTTTGACACTATTAAGGTAAATACTACCTTCACTTTCGACCTTAATGTTTATAATGTCCTTCAATGGTGTTAATTAATGGAAAAGATCACCACGCATTAATTTGAGTTCCCAAATATACCCGAAAAGGCTAATATGTATGCCTATAAATAAGTAGTAAACCGTTATTTTGACTGTTAAAAACATATAGATTTCTAGTTTTTAAGACGGTAGGGCTGGCAAAACATTAATCATTATCGTGTAACTAAATCGAAATGCAATGAACTGAAATGGCACATTATTGAAAGTTTTGACGATTGCTTTTTTACCCTGAGTTTCAAAATATTTAGAGCCTGATCAGGTGTCGGGCTACCCTGCATCTGATCTTCTTTCGAGCTGTAATTGATCAATGGGCACGCTGTTTTATCATAAACTCGTAGGATGGGACAGAATCATGTATTTTTATGCATTGTACTAAAGATTATAAGGTTATTCTGTCCAACCAAAATCAACTGTATTGGGTTGACTGTATAGTGTAATTTATATGAAAAGGAGAATAATTTATATAAGTTTACCCAAACTTGTTTTCTAATCCTTATATTTATATGTGAAATTGTATGTATTGTCAGTCATGACTGTATCTATTTTCAAATAAAATACTGTTTAAACTAACTCAGAACAATGATCGCCCGCTGTAAATGGTTTTGATCCAGTTAAATTGCAGGTTCTGCCAAATGGCTTCTTATCAGGTTCTACATTGTTTCACACTCATGTTCGTCAACATTTAGCCAAAATCTCTACAATTTCTGCTCAATTTAAACATTTCATTGCATTTCGTTTGTAAAATGCAGGACCTAAGGTATACAGAAAAAACGTTAATACACCATTATTAAGATAGTTTAATTGAAGAAAAAAATCTTGAGTGTCGCCTATAGCGTGTAAAGTGTTTGCACTCCGCATTGATTTAATCCACCATGATCAAATAGACATACAGGCAAACAGTCTTAACCCCTTCACTGCCTTACCCCGAGTGCAATGCTCATTAGCAAATAGTTTGGATTCTGATCAGACGCCGCTCGACGCGGCGTCTGATCAGGATCTAAACCTTTTGAAACTAATTTCAATATATTTGGTCGCAATATTTTAAATTTAAGACATAAAAGCAGTCGATAAATGTTTAAAATAAATTGATGACGTCATGGCAATATGCAGCAGAAATGACAGTTTATTTATACTGTCAAACTTTACACTAAGCAACCATTGAATGAAAATTAATTGTGATATCTTAACCTTTAACCCCATAGCATGTTTGTTTTGATTTGAAGACAGGTGATCACTTAAAGCAGGTTGAAAGTAAGCAGAGATATCCTAACGCCGCATTCTGCTTTACTTTCAGCCTGTTTAGGTTACCATCTGGTCACGTATGATATAGAAAATGTATGAAATGTATGTATTATTTTACGCATTCATTGCTGTATAAAATGGATTTATTTTCATCAGTGGATGAATTAATTAAATGTGTAAAAACGTGTATCCGTGGAGTAAATGGTTAAACAGGTGTTGGTCAAATACAGGACGTAAGGTATATAGAAGTCGTATAGAATCGTTCTGTATTACATTTCTCTAGCATTAAAGTGACACCGGTTGTTAAAACTTAATGTTTAAAACCTTCTTTTCAGTGGCCTCTTTTGAATAATTTCTCAAGCATACATGAAGCAGGCACTTTAACTCCTAAGCATTCTAATTTTTCATTTTCATTTTTTAAAATAATTTCCCCCTGTCATATATCACACGGTTTACATAATCAGATCTACTGATAAAGCATGTTCGCGTGCTTGACACTTAATATTTTCATACCACAACTAATCGTTCTTTATATCACAAATCTCCAATTTTTTTCACCGACGTTTTGAATAACAATTATTTTTTAAGCGTCGATAACCATTCCACTCACATTAAGTTAAGGTTACGGATAGATATAAATAGTATATTGTACTACGAGTTCCAATTTCCGTCTCCAATAAGAATCGCTAACAACAAACCAAAATATATAGATAATTAGAATACCACTGTAAATATTCACATTCTTTTAATCCATAAAGTGTTGTTACTCGTAATACTAGCATAAGCATAATAAACTCTATAATGCCTGGTCAGGCGATAGCGCGAAATATACATTAAACTCTCATCTAAACGACCGTCCAATTAAGAGCATGATTTCCAAGCAGGTGGTTGCTTAATGTATTACAAAAGTAATACAGAAAGCTCCCAAAGGAGCTTCCTGTATTACTTTTGAAATGCATTAGGCTACACCCACTTTAACGACTATACCGCTACGGATTAATAGTCGCTTAAGCCATTCGGGACTGTATTGGTAAAAGCCATATAGGTCTCTTTATTTACACCGGTTTAGTGGTAGGTGAATTTAGAGGCATCGAACATTAGAATAATAATTGAATTTGCGTGATATCCTAGCATAAAGGTGTGTTAAACCCTTATAGTGCAGAACACGAGCATCTACGTCATTTGCAAACAGTGCATACCCAGATCAGAGGGCTCCCGAAGGAGCCCTCTGATCAGGGTATGCACTGTTTGACATTATTTTAAATAATTTTGAGATATCAACTAAAAAGTCTATGTAAACTGATCATATCTAAGAAAATGGAAGAGTTGATTTTGAATGTCAGCAAAGTAAGTGTTGAACGCCTCAGTTGTTGAGGTAGTAGAAAATGAAAGGATTCCTTTCTTTACATGAAAGAAATGTTGGTTCTGAAACGAGCGGGTCAAGTAGAAAGCGAATATATAGAAAAGGATTACGTTTTACAAATTTGAATAAATTCTTTGCGAAGGCAGTGTCCTCAATACAATATCAGATCCCATCTCAATGAATAGGTAAATGGAGACGCCTACCATTAGCCGACTTACAGTGGATAAAACGTTTTTCTTTCCCGTTTAAACGCAAACGAAACGAAACGCAAAACACCAAAACGCAGAAAATGTCAATTTTTAGACATTTCTTACAATTCATTTTTATCTGAGTGGCAAACAGTTTGGAGCCTGATCAGTCGCCGGATTACCCGGCGTCTGATCTGGCTCCAAACTGTTTGCAGTGGAAATAAACGTTTTAGCGTAATCGCGTTTATTGGGAAAGAATAACACATTCTCCACTGTAACAGTGGAGAATACATTATTTCCCCCATTAGACGCGTTTATTCTAAAGCCCGAATGTTTATTGCAAACAGTTTAGAAACAGATCAGACGCCGGGAGACCCCGGCAACAGTCCAACAGTTGTATCCGATAAAATTATGCTTTCAACAAACTACACACTTTCACCTTTTTTACTATATGTTTAATGTTTCCGACATGTACCTTTTTCAAATCAAAATGGAAGAAAAAGGTCTTTAAAACAGAAAATTAAAATTTACACCATGTGAAACAGAAGAAAATAAAGTTTATTGCTTATATAACTGCTAAAACATTGTCAAATATATTCAACACCTTAAAAATGACATTTAAAATTATTCCCTTATATATTCTATATAGGGCAGTCAGCCCGGAAATGGATCGATACCGATTTTATCGGATTTTTACAAGGGGGACAATACAACCCACTTGATTAAGCCAGTCAAAATGGACTGAAAGTTGGGTATGGAAACGACGAGTTACTTCGCGTCCTTTCTGGCTCACTTTCTCACCGCATAACTTCTACCATTTTTGTTCAATTGATTCCATATTTGAAGATATTTTTGCCAAGGGGTCATTTTACAGATTCCGACAACTTTTTACTCTTGTTCAGGTTCTATAGGCGAAACCTGAGGAAATTATCAAAATGTGAAATTTCTGAGATTTCACCCCAATTTTCAAATCCATTCAATTCTACATTTTATGTTCTTAGAGATTTTAGTCGTTGGTAATAACAATGTTTTACCTTTCAATGTTCAATTGTACTCAAGCTCGGTAACTCAAAAACCCAATTAGTTATTTTGCTGTTTTCTCTGACAAATGAATATTTTATCTTTTTTTACCAATGTACCAACAAGGGACATTTACATGCGTACATGTAGAATAGACCTATAGCTACATGTACATGTTCAACTCCTGGAAAATGTGTTGAAATTAAACAAAACTGTGGAAAGTTATAAAGTGAGAAAGTGGTAGGGTCTATGCATTTTGAGCCCTCTGATCAGGGTCTACACTGTTTGTAATTTTGAAATATATGGCTAAAATCAACACTAAATACATGTAGTAAAAATTGGACTAGACTTATTTCGAAAAAGAAATATTCCATTAAAAATTGCAACGGTGAATGAGTTAACTGTTTCGTAAACAAAATATCAATTTCAAGATTAACTGTATAAATATTGGTACCAGCGTGGATCCTGGTGCGGCGTCTGATCTGGATCCAAACTGTTTGCGATGTCAACGTATTCGCATTTGGCGGTGAAAGAGTTAGCGAAGTAATGGAATGCAAACTTACTCTCTGAATTTGCTACAACAAGCCGATCAATCACTAGATCTACGTGTTTCGAACAGTTTGGGATTCTAATTAGATGTCGCCAAACTGTTTGGCACTCATATCAATAGTTATCTAGTGAAAACTCAATACTTTGAATTTGGCATTAGATTGCAGGAGAGACGTTTGAATATATTTAGTACAAATGCCTAAGATATGAACCTGAGTCATAAAAGCAGACGATATCCTGGTATTAAAGGAGTTAAAACAGCAGACACTATAAATATGCAATATGCATTCGCAGTTTAAATAAACTTAATCTTCTACTTGATAAAGTTATCCAACTTTATTGGTTATTATGTGTACCCTTTCCTCCGCACGAAACAGTGAAAAGCACTTACATTGACATGTACAGTGGAGAAAACGTTATTCATTCCCGTTTTAACGCAAACGAAACGCAAAACGCTAAAACGTAGAAAATGTCATTTTTTAGACATTTCTTAAAATTCATTTTTATCTGAGTACAGTTTGGAGCTCCTACATGTAACTGAATGTTTTGGCGTTAACTCGTTTAGGAAAAGAATAACACATTCTCCACTGTAGATGTGATGAAGGCTGGTGACTGATTCAAGCATGGTGAAAGTCAAGCAAAAATATCCTGTACATGTAGAAGCTTATTTTTTTTTCATCTTGCAATAAGCTGCCACCTGGATGTTCATTTGTGGTGCATGTTTGGAGGTGTGGGTAGAGGGCGCTCAAAGGCGCTTATATGGAGGAATGCCTATAGAATTTACGAGAGCAATTAACCACTTTATTGCAATGGTAGTTTAAACTGTAAACAATATACACATACTATATCATAATAAGTTATAAGCATGGATAGGAAAACAAGCTACATACAACTTATATAAATTTGTCTACATGTTGTCTAATTTTACACGTGTAAATTATGGCATTAATGGTTACGTTAACAGAATACAAAACTCCAATACAAATGCAACATTGATATTTTACAGTGGAGAAAACGTTATTCTTTGCAAATAAAAGCGTTTACGTTAAACCTATTATTTCCATTGCAAACAGTTTTGAGCAAGATCAGACGCCGGGTAACCCGGCGTCTGATCAGGCTCCAAACTATTTGCCACCAAGATAAACATGAATTATCAGAATTGTCCAAAAGTTGCACTTTTCTACGTTTTAGTGCTTTGCGTTTGCGTACGTTTGCGTTTAAACGGGAAAGAATAACGTTTTCTCCACTGTATAGAATGCATTGACATTTGCAATAGTGTTGATTTAGACCAGACATTAGGAAACTCGGCGTCTGGTCTGAACTCAAACAGATTGACCATCGTATAGTCAACATAGCTGCCTATAATCTGAATTTGTATAAAGGTATAGCAAAGGCAATTTTAACTCATTCACCCCTGAATCTATTAATGGACAATTACAATTTCAAATTAAGTATAGTCCATTTTAGCGATTTAGAGTTGATTTTAACTACACAGCGTCTTATCAGGCTCCAAACTGTTTGCCTTCAATATTAAAATAAATCGTCATAACTGTAAACATAAAAAGTTGTCATTTAATAATTACAGTAGAACCTCTCTATAACGACCACTAAGTTGTGTCAAATATTTATCGTTTAGGCCAGGTGACTGCTTAAAGCAATATGAAAGTGAAACAGAAAGCTCCTACAGGAGCTTTCTGTTTCACTTTCACATTGCTTTAAGCTGTGTCACCTGTCCTTTATACGGATAATTAGCCTTCTTTTAGTGGTTGTAATAGAGTGGTTCTACTGTATATTGAAATGCGTGCTCGTTTCGTTTAAACGGTAAGAAATAAAGTCTACTCCCCTGGGGTTCCCCTGTGTGCTGTAACACCCGCTTTTTGCGACTGATCAAACGATTTATCATTAATCGTGTTAGAACAGACGACAGCTTAAAGCAAGATAAAACTTTAAAGACAAAGTTTCTTTAGTTGATTTCTGCTTCAACTTGTTTAAAGCAGCATGCTGTTTTAAACGCCGAAAACATGTAATTTGTTATTGCTCTTAAAACGAGGTCTTACTCTATTTGACTTACAGTGGAGAAAACGTTATTCTTTCCCAATAAACGCGTTTACGCTAAAACTATTATTTCCTATGCAAACAGTTTGGAGCCAGATCAGACGCCGGGTAACCCGGCGTCTGATCAGGCTCCAAACAGTTTGCCACCAAGATAAACATGAATTATCAGAATTGTCCAAGAGTTGTACTTTTCTACGTTTTAGTGCTATGCGTTTGCGTACGTTTGCGTTTAAACTGGAAAGAATAACGTTTTCTCCACTGTACAATGTATATAGTGAATATTTAACACCCCATCCAATGCAATGCATGCATTTAAATACAGTAAAACATGTCTGTACGTGACCTCTTAACGAAAAATATTACGATCTGTATCAGTGGTTACTGCTTAATGTAGGACAAAAGTAAGGCAAACAGCTCCTATAGGAGCTTTTTGCCTTAACTTTGACCTGTGTTAAGCTGCCACCTCTGTTAAAGACCAGAACTTATCTTCTTTTTAACTGATGTCTTATACATGTGTAATACAAGCCTGGCTGTATTCACATACTGCTGTACAGTGGAGAATCTGTTATTCTTTCCCAATAAACGCGTTTACGCTTAAACTATTATTTGCAGTGCAAACAGTTTGGAGCCAGATCAGACGCCGGGTAACCCGGCGTCTGATCAGGCTCCAAACTGTTTGCCACCAAGATAAACATGAATTATCAGAATTGTCAAAAAGTTGTCATTTTCTACGTTTTAGTGTTTTGCATTTGCGTACGTTTGCGTTTGCGTACGTTTGCGTTTAAACGGGAAAGAATAACAGATTATCCACCGTATTCAACACAGTCAATGGTGGGCATATATATATAAATTTCAATTAATAAGTATGTTTGCTTTGCAAGCGAATTTAAAGTACCTCAAATATTGACTTTACCTTGTTTGCGACAAAAGCCAACATAACGACCCTTGTGCTGGCTTAAATAGAAGCAATCATTGTCATAACAAAGACGGGCTAGAAATATATTCCAGTTAGGGTTCGATAAATCACTTGTCATGTCTCTGCCAACATATTGACTTTGTCACCACCAAAGAAGATTTTACTGGCATATATGTAAACAGTTTGGACCCAGATCAGTCAGCCGGTATTAACACATTGAACCCTAGCGAAGAGTGAACTCATCATTTACAAACAGTGTACATGTAAAGAGTACACGTGTCCTGTGCAAACAGTATAGACTCTAATCAGGGCCAGCACATTTATTGTTTTACAATACATTGCAGAAAACAACCATATATAGTCAAATGGAATAGACTGAATTGGTAATTTGATTTTTTCATTGAAAGGTGGAGGGGTTATTGAGTTAAATTTCTGCCCGAATTCACTGGCTGCAGCAAAAGGTTTTTTTTATTCCGATCAGACTGTTTGATACATATTATATTTTTTTTTTAGCAATCACAGATTTCTCCATGGCATAACGCGGCTTCTAATCAGGAGTCAAACTGTTTGACACTCATCTCAATATTTCTTAACTCAAAAAACCTAAACATTTTTTTGAGAAATCAAAGCAGACGACATTTGTTTAAAATTGATGACGTCACGGCAGTGAAGGGGTTAAAGCAGGGAGCTTTCCTTTATCATTTTAACCTATTAACCTGTTTAGGGCCCGTTTCATAAAACTGTGTACGACAAATGTTGTCGTAAGTCATATTATAAAAGTCTCAATTGTTATTTATTTCTCCATCTAATCCTGTCTTGTGACATCTCTTTGAAATCGTCTTGAAAAGACGATTCCATAGAGGTATTACCAGACAAGATTAGATAGAGAAATCAGAAATTAAAAGTATTTTCAAGTTTTGACTTACGACCTTTTTTGACGTATGAAGTTTTATGAAACGGACCCCTGACTCGTGTACACGTCATTTATAAATTGTATACAAACACTATATATACCACTATTTTCCAGTATGCTAGCTGTGTTTACCCTGATCAGAAAACTTCTAAATGATCTGCAATATTTGTCACTTTGCAATATATTTTTTAAACAGTACACCTATACATAGACAAAATGATCTACACTTAAGAGGAATCTATAGTACGTGTATACAGAAAAAGGGACATACCTCTGAAAAACTGGAGCGATCTGATCTCATATAAAACATTGCCTAGATTTTATGCCAATGTGTGTGTGTACCAAGTTTCCTACGATTTGAATAGTATTTGCTTGAGTGAAGAACAGTGTGTGCAATGTGAGGTAAAGTCCCAACGAATATTGGGACAGAACACTTGCTTTTCTGGTACAATCTAGAATGTTATTGAACATGCCATTACCCACTTACATGTTACAGTGGAGAATCTGTTATTCTTTCCCAATAAACGCGTTTACGCTCAAACTATTATTTTCACTGCAAACAGTTTGGAGCCAGATCAGACGCCGGGTTACCCGGCGTCTGATCAGGCTCCAAACTGTTTGCCACTCATATTAAAATAAAAAGTGAGAAATGTCAAACAATTGTTATTTTCTACGTTTTAGTACTCTGCGTTTGCGTACGTTTGCGTTTAAACGGGAAAGAATAACGTTTTCTCCACTGTACCAACTTTCATTATAAATGGGAAATATTCGCTTGCATTAGAGGGTGGGCAAGGTTATTTTTGAAAACCATAAGCATATAAACTCTGACAACACCGTTTAATTGTGACTGGTTATCGAACTTGATCTTGATATTTTAGCAAGTTTCATTTACATTGTGTTACAAAACATAAGGGTTGATTTATATTTGCTTGAGTTAAAAACAGAACAAAAAATTGGCGAGGGTTTTATTCCAGCAGTCTTACTTGTGTGACCTGGCTGGTTATAGCAAAGTGCACTTTGTTTATGAAGAAATAACAATATTTGCTTGATTTAGAGAACGGACAAGGGTAGGTTTGCAAAATTGCAATGACCATGTACCCTGACTCTTTTGTAACAGTATGATATGGTTGTCTATTTTAGCTTGACCATGTCACGAATATTTAGCCCACATGCAGCTTTAGAATGTGTCGTTAGGGTTGAATATTATTTGCTAGAGTTGTAGGGCGGACATTACATGACGAGAGTATCAAAAGTACACAACACATATGAAACAGATCGTTATAAAGCAGGACAACGATCAACTCTTATTCTGATACATAGATTCTATATAATATTACATTTGTATATGTTTCACCGTTTCGTCTTACAAATACAGTGGAGAATCTGTTATTCTGTCCCGTTTAAACGCAAACGTACGCAAACGCAAAACACTAAAACGTAGAAAAGAACAACTTTTGGACAATTCTGATAATTCTTGTTTGTCTTGGTGGCAAACGGTTTGGAGCCTGGTCAGACGCCGGGTTACCCGGCGTCTGATCTGGCTCCAAACTGTTTGCACTGCAAATAATACGGAAAAAAGGCTTGCCGTTTTTCCGTTCTTAAGTAATGCGTGATAAAATCAAAGGTATTCCAATTCTATTCAATCACTGACAGACTTTGAAAAGAGTGTTTGATTTGCGCGTGAATAATTTCCTCAAAACTAGGCAACTACAAAACATGGGGGCTGACATCTTGGATGATGACGTCACGGCTTTTACGAAGAGTTGTGCGTGACGTTTCGGAATTCCCGATTTCGGTGATATTTTTAAACCAGTTTAAGAATGAATAACCCACAACACTCACTTGTACTGATTTCCTCCAAAATGACAAAATTTCAAGCAATTCAATTCATACCCTTTAACGCTAAAAATGAACGTTATTTGCAAAAAGCTACTTCTCAATCGAACCGATAAAAATAACGGATTACCAACACGTCATCAATATAAATAATGACGTCATTATTGGTGGTCATATGACTTCCAAAAATAGTTTCAGATTGCATTATAATACAGGACTGCCATCTAATAACTTGGTTGAAATGAAAAAACCTAAGATTTCCAAACATGCATTTTTTAAGCGCGATTTTACGAATCGTACCTTTACCCAATAGCCGATTTCTAGTTTTGTTGGCATGTGACTACTTAAAGCAGACTGGACGTAAAGCAGAATGCGCCTAATGGCGCATTCTGCTTTACTTTCAGCGTGCTTTAAGCTACCATAACCTGGGGAAAAATCAGGAAATTTCGGAAAAATCCGGAGAAATGGCAGCCCTGATAATTTAGCTGTACGGAGGAGTTTTAACTTTTAACATTGTATACACATATATCTATTTGATTATTGGGTAACAACATATAGATCTTGTCCCAAACAATTTAGGTTTATAATAAACGTTCGAGTCGGTTGTGTAATCCAGATCTCAGTCACGAGAGGCGTAGCCTCGAGTGTGATCTGGAATACACAACGAACTGATACAAGAGCGCTGATCACACACTGGAGATAGATCTATTCAGTTTTCATTAGTACAATTTTGCTTTTTTCCGTCCATAGGCAAAGCCTAAATACATATTAGTTTTAGCGTAAACGCGTTTATTGGGAAAGAATAACGTTTTCTCCACTGTACATGCTAATCGAGACGTCCTCAGTAGGCTTAGCGCTATTAGTAATGACAAAGCACCAGTATACATTATCACAATATTGATACATGTCAGTTAACCTTTAGCACGGGCAGTATTTGTCGTCTGCATCAATTGTCGTCTGCATAATATTTCGTCTGAAATCATGTATCCGCAAATTCTTTCGGAAAATATAACGAGAGTGGCAAATAGTTTGGATCCAGATGAGACGCCGAGTAACTCGGCGTCTCATCTGGATCCAAACTGTTTGCAATGGTTGTCATTAGATCGTCAGCTGCTTTAAAACGGGCAACACCAAATTTACAAGTTGAACTCAAATAATAATAATAACTATTGTAATGTTTGATCTGACGTGTCTAACAAAGGAGGACAAAATCCAAATAGCCCCCATTGTCCAGTAGACTTAAGTTATCAATAAAAACACTTATAGTTAATGCGTTCCATTATTATGTTTTATTTATATTGTACGGAAAAATATACATTATACCCAACATTTTTAATTGAACAATTATATTCAATGTTGATAATTCAGAGTGTTTAACCCTTTGACTCTAATTACATGTACATGTATAAAGTGGAGAAAACGTTTTTCTTTCCCGTTTAAATGCAAATGAAACGCGAACACAAATCGCATAAATGTAGGAAATTTTTAATCTGAGTTACAAACAGTTTGGAATCTGATCAAACTGTTTGCAATGGAAATTATATATAAGCGTAAACGCGTTTATTGGAAAAGAATAACGTTTTCTCCACTATAGCATTTATCTATAGATAAACCTCTGCATGTATTTTCCTCACAGTTTCCTTTTGGGCGTTTTGGTCCGTCAAACAGATGTTATCCAGATAAGTCGCTCAATTACATGGCGCCCACTATTGAGCGTAGTTTTGTAAATGCAAGCTTATTGGCGCTCAGTGGGGAAAATGCTATAGTGGAGAAAACATTAATCTTTCTCAATAAACGCGTTTACTCTAATTTCCATTGCAAACAGTTTGGAGCTAGATCAGACGCCGGTATCCCGGCGTCTGACCAAGCTCCAAACTGTTTGCCACTCAGCTAATAATAAACAGTCAGCGTTGTCAAATGTTGTCCTTTTCTACATTTTATTGTAATGCGTTTGCGTTTCGTTTGCTTTTAAACGGGAAAGAATAACGTTTTCTCCACTGTAACCTCTCTATTGCCTTACCACACGTACAATGATTATTTGAAAACGGACTGGATCCTGATCTACGCGGTGTCTGATCAGGATCCAATCTGTTTGATACTCATAGTGGTATAACTGTAGCCAATGCATCTTGAACTTTATTTTGAGAAACAAAATCAATCGACGATTGTTTAAAGCTTATGACGTCATTGCAGAGAATGGGCTCAAACCCAATGACTGCAAGTGCGATTTTCACTTATAAATAAACGTATGCAATGTCATGAATGTACTTTTCTCACAATTTCGATTCGGGTCGGTTTGACCAATGGGCTACAAATGTAAAACATTTTTTTATCAAGACTATATACGCTATATATAAACTCGGTATCTGATATTGATCTAACCATTTTTATCAGGTTTCAGTAGGAAATTGTTTGTGGATTGCATATTTAAAACAATAGTGTTCAACAGTTGGGGCAGTTGATAGTTATGCAAATAATAGCTCAGACTTCCGAAATTAACAATTTCACTTTCAATGACGCCTCAAAGGGCGCTTGCAAACAGTTTGGGCCCGGATCATACGCCGCGCACACCGCACCTGATCAGGACTTAGACTTTTTGACACTCATTTCGAAATTGTGTCAGTCATATTGCCTTAAATCTAACTTTTCAACGATATTGCAGCCAACATGATTGAAGCAGACGACACTCTGGCGGTGAAGGGATGAAACAACTCTCGACAAATTTGATCATGAAAGGGTTAAGCAAAGAAAAATAATGCTCATTGATAATGTACAGTGGAGAATCTGTTATTCTTTCCCAATAAACGCGTTTACGCTAAAACTATTTTTTGCCACCAAGATAAACAAGAATTATCAGAATTGTCCAAAAATTGTTCTTTTCTACGTTTTAGTGCTTTGCGTTTGCGTACGTTTGCGTTTAAACGGGAAAGAATAACAGATTCTCCACTGTATACATGTAGTCTTTTTTTAACCAGAGAAATATAACCACGAGTAGTAAAATGTATTGAATCTCATGATTCACAAAAGTATTATTAATTGTGTAAGGAAATGGCAAAATGGTTATATGATTAATGTGACGAGATAAAACACGATAACAACACCATATTGCGTCCACAAACAGAGATGATCTACATGTATATGAATCCAGGTACCGTGGGGGAAGACGTTGCATGTATTACATGTATTTTCCCCAAAAAATGTTATTCTTTCCCAACAATTGATCTGCCAAATATAACTCGGTGGGGTTACTGCGTCTTATGGGATGCAGGGTTACATGTACAACTCGACAACGCTCTTCTCGTTTATCTTTATATATGTCTATACTGTATTTCTACTGTATGTTTCTGCTCAATTCAGATCTGATCAGGCTCCTAACTGTTTGCAACCAAGATAAATATAAATTATCTTAATTGTCTAAAAGTTGCACTTTTCTACGTTATGGTGTTTTGCATTTGCTTTTCGTTTGCGTTTAAACGGGAAAGAATAATCATAGTCTCCACTGTATGACAGTCCTAATTACTGTATTATTAATCAAGATTGCCACTACGATACAATGTTCTATTTGAAGAATACAACCAGAACTTTGTTATTGGAAAATTGGGTTACAGTGGAGAATCTGTTATTCTTTCCCAATAAACGCGTTTACGCTAAAACTATTATTTCCAATACAAACAGTTTGGAGCCAGATCAGACGCCGGGTAACCCGGCGTCTGATCAGGCTCCAAACTGTTTGCCACCAAGATAAACATGAAATATCAGAATTGTCCAAAAGTTGTTCTTTTCTACGTTTGAGCGCTTTGCGTTTGCGTACGTTTGCGTTTAAACGGGAAAGAATAACAGATTCTCCACTGTAATTGCTTAACCTAAAGTGAAATGACATTTGCAAACAGTTTTGATCCTGTTCAGACGATGCTTAAAGCGGCGTCTTATCAGAATTCAAATTGTGTATCACTCATTGCAATTCTTCTTCAGACAAATGACTAAGTTCACTAAGGGGTGAAATTGGCCTAGAAATTTATAAATTATCCAAGTTGTTAATCTTTTTGAATATCCTACTGAAGTTGGTTGGTAATACATCGAACTTACTGGAAAACGTTTTATTTTGTGTTAAAATACTATATAGCATAGTCCTCTGGTCAATAGAACTATCCCTTCTCACCACGATTTTCGTCAATTTCACCCAGAAAATTACGTTGACACTGAATTTAAAATATGAGCACAGTCGTTGACAGTCAAGAAATTTCAGCAGTACATTTCTTATGTAATATGGATTAAAAGGCTTGAAAATCAAGATTGTCGACAACTGTGCTCATATTTAAAACAAGAAAAACCCGTAAATCTGGTGGGGGAATTTGAACCCAATGCTACGCTATTAACCTATGTCAAACCAGCAGTTGTGTGTGCCATGGATAAGCCATGTTTCATACATTTCCTGTCGTACTGGTGTCACTGTAAAATTAAATTACAACAAGACATATTAAAATAATTATATAGAGATACATGTTTGTATAGTAAAATTTGTTGTTGCTATGGTAACATAATTTCATTTTTCGTTCGTGATGAGGTTTTCGATTTGGCTAATGTTATCTCATATTTTTGCATTTCAAAGTTATCAAAATACATATTCGAATGATGATATGTAGTGCGCAATAATTGATAAAAATGTGATAGTAGAATAATACATGTAATTAAACTTGTTGCTATGGCAACATGATCTTTATTTTCAAAAATATATTTAATATTTGCTTTCATTTATCCATCACCAGCATCCAACTGTGATATTTTGGTGAAATCTAAAATTGAACCGATTTCACCCCTTAGTGAACCTATATTCAGTAAGAAGTCGTTGTATTGGTTACCATAGCAACACATGCTACTCTTAATATGATAATCTGTCATGGATTGGTCATGTTTCGTACATTTCATGTTGTATTGGTGTCACTGTAAAATTAAATTACAACACAACATGTTTAAAATATATATATATAGTCAGGTTTTTCTTGAGTAAATTTTGCTGGTTGCTATGGCAACAGTATCTTTATTTTTATGGGATTTTCAAATGGGCTAATGCTATATCATATTGTTGTATTTAAGGTTCTCAAAATACATGTTCAAATAACGATCTGCTCAATAATTGATGATAGACATGACTTAAGATGAGTATATTAAAATGGTTGCTATGGCAACATAATCTGTATTATTGAGCCAAAAAAGTTGTTTTCTTTCATTATCCACCACCAGCATCAAACTGTGATATTTTTGGTGAAATCTGTAATGGGGCCAATTTCGCCCCTTAGTGAACTCAGTCCTTTACCTAAAATTTAATTTTACAATAGATAATTGTTTAAAGCAGATGACTTCATGAAAGTGAAAGGGTTAATGTCTGTATCTCATTAGATTAATGACATCTCCGTAAAGTTGCTATTTCTGTTTTTTTGCTATACCGAAACAAGAATATATTGTATGAGCATTGTCATCACAAAACCAGCCTCATTGTATTGCAACGTTGTACAGACAAAGCAATGTATGTTGTCATCTCAGGCTCTGTATCTGAGTTTGGTCTACACTGCCAAATACCATATATAAATACAGCTACAGTGGAGAATCTGTTATTCTTTCCCGTTTAAACGTAAACGTACGCAAACGCAAAGCAATAAAACGTAGAAAAGTGCAACTTTTGGACAATTCTGATCATTCATGTTTATCTTGGTGGCAAACAGTTTGGAGCCTGATCAGACGCCGGGTTACCCGGCGTCTGGTCTGGCTCCAAACTGTTTGCATTTCAAATTATAGTTTTAGCGAAAACGCGTTTATTGGGAAAGAATAACGTTTTCTCCACTGTATCACATTATATTAATGACATCTCCGTAAAGTTGCTTGTTCTGTTTTTCTATACCGAAACAAGCATACAGAATATATGGTATGAGCCGTGTCATCACAAAACCAGTCTTCTTGCATTGCAACATTGTATATGTACAGACCAAGCAATGTATGTTGTCATCTCAGGCTCTGTACAGTGGATAAAACGTTATAAAACAGTCATAATTGCATCAGGCGGTCATTCTTTGAAGAAGCATAACTATTTAATGACAGTAAATTGTAATATATTTCTTTTATTTAATGTACAGTACTCCCTCCCTACAACGGCCCTCCAAACAACGACTTCCTCCTTACAACGACCTTTGTCGCAGTTCCCGAAACAAGACAAGTATGTCTAACGCTTTTACTGTTGCAATATCGTCTGCTTAAAAGTGTCGTCTGCATTTGTTTCTAAAAGTTAGATATAAGTGGATATTTTTACATAAGAAATATAATGACGAATGGCAAACAGCTTGAATCCAAATCAGACGCCGCGTAATGCTGTTGCAAAATGCAAGCCAATTCTTAACTTTCCCTCCCTACAGCGACACCCTCCGAACAACACGCACAATGTGTGTCTCCCGTTGGGTGTCGTTGTAGAGAGGGAGCGCTGTAGTGCATATGAATATAACAATAAATTATGCCAGACTATCAATTAATATTCGTTTGAGTACATGTAATCGCTGAACCCGAAATTTACCGTACACAACGCGGTGTCTGGCCAGGGTCTGCACTGCTCATAGCTTGATTTACAAACAGTTTCGATCCAGACCAGACGTCGAATAACGCCAAGCTGTTTGATAGTCAACATTTCTTAAGTGAAAATACAGAGACACTGAAGGGAGACAACTACGGAAGGCATGTATACCTGTATAAACGGCGTTTATAGTTCATCCTTTGCCTACAGTGGAGAAAACGTTATTCTTTACCAATAAACGCGTTTACGCTAAAACTATTATTTGCAGTGCAAATAGTTTGGAGCCAGATCAGACGCCGGGTAACCCGGCGTCTGATCAGGCTCCAAACTCTTTGCCACCAAGATAAACATGAATTATCAGAATTGTCCAAAAGTTGTACTTTTCTACGTTTTAGTGCTTTGCGTTTGCGTAGGTTTGCGTTTAAACGGGAAAGAATAACAGATTCTCCACTGTAGTTCACCATTTGCCTACATGTATACATACTACTGTCGCGACTTTACTAGAAATTACAAAACAATTTGGATCAAGATCAGGTGCTGATATAAATATAAACTAATTACACGTAGAATAACGTAACGCTTATTTTGAGTAATTTCGCAGTAGACATTTGTGACGATAATTAAATATGATAATAGTGGAGAAAACGGTTACCAATAAACGTGTTAATAAATGTTCCATTGGAAATAGTTTGGGGTTTTGTTTGGTTATGATTTAACGTCGCTTTCAACAGTATTTCAGTCATATCGCGACGTCCAGCTAATTACAGGTGGAGGAAGACCCTAGAAGCACTTTATGCACGGTTTCAGTCACAATTCGGCAACTCCATGGATAGAACCACCGACCTTCCGCATGCCAGCTGGAAGGCATCCCCACATGAAAATTCCGAACGACCAGACTGGGATGAACTCACAGCGGTGAGGAGCTTAGTGATGTAAGTCACAGTGACTATACCACTAGGCCACGGAGGCCCCAGAAACAGTTTGGAAACAGATCAGGTGCCGAGTACAGTGTACATGTAAGGCACCAAAATGTTTACCATTCGAGTTAAAATAAATCGTCAGAATTTTAAACGTTAGGCAGAATAGTGGACACCGATAGATTATCGATAAACTGTCCTACGCTAGCTTGCGTGCCCGTCAATGTTCGGCTCTTACCGCTCGGTATTTACGGAAACTCCCGACGACTCTTTCAACATATTAATTTTATTTTCAATTTGAAAAAGGACCAAATTAACATTAACTTACAATTCTTAAATTTATATCAAAAGAAAGAACAAATAGTCAAGTATACGAGCCCGTTTGCACAGAATTGATATCGATTTGTATAAATGCACAAGGTCGTGTTATATTATCCGTGTCGAGGCTTATTTTCAGCATTTTACTCTTTGTTTAATGTGATTTAGAGGTGTCTTTTTAAACTTAAAAAAGGACCAAAATCTTATTAAAATATTTTTTCAAAACAAATTCCATCATAAAGGAAAATGTTTAAACTAACACAGGCCGTTTGCACAGGAACGATATCTGTCCAGAAAAAAAAGTTATTACAAGTTATGTAAAAATGCCCTTCTTATTTTAATGCTCGAAAATGAGAGCAAGTGGATCACCTGCGTGTCCACTATTCTGCGTAACGGAGACATTTTTTCATTTAACGCATTTGCATTTTGTTCGCTTAAACGGGAAATAATAGTATCATCTTGTTACAGTGGAGAATGTGTTATTCTTTCCCAATAAACGCGTTTACGCTAAAACTATTATTAGCAGTGCAAACAGTTTGGAGCCAGATCAGACGCCGGGTAACCCGGCGTCTGATCAGGCTCCTAACTGTTTGCCACCAAAATAAACAAGAATTACCAGAACTGTCCAAAAGTTGTTCTCTTATACGTTTTATTGCTTTGCGTACGTTTGCGTTTAAACGGGAAAGAATAACAGATTCTCCACTGTAGTGTTACACATGTACATGTACAGAGGAGACGATACTATTATTTCCCGTGTAAAAGCAAACGAAACGCAAACACATTGCCAAAAAAGTTTAAAATAACAACTTTTGACAATTCCGTCAATTCATTTTAATCTGAGTGGCAAACAGTTCGGAACCTGATCAGACGCCGGGTTTGTTATGGTTCCAAACTGTTTGCAATTGAAAATTTAGAGTTTTAGCGTAAACGCGATTATTGGAAAATAGTAACGTATTCTCTACTGTAGAGGAGCAGACTTGGTTACACATGTACATGTAACATGTGCAAACAACTTTAGCCGAAATCGGACGCTGAGTTACAGTGGAGAAAACGTTATTCTTTACCGTTTAAACGAAACAAAACGCAAAACACTAGAACGCTGAAAAGTGAAACTTTTTGACAATTCTGATAATTCATGTTTATCTTGGTGACAAACAGTTTGGAGCCTGATCAGACGCCGGGTTACCCGGCGTCTGATCTGGCTCCAAACTGTTTGCAATTGAAATAATACTTTTAGCGTAAACGCGTTTATTGGGAAAGAATAACGTTTTCTCTACTGTACCAAGGATCTGACTAGAATTCAGTATGTTTGTCTATGAGTGTTTTCTTAATTAAGAGAAGAATAAAAACTGACCGTGAGTACTTTCTTATTTCATAAATAACATTTTGATTACCATTTCACATAAAAAAGATAGAAAGAAGCAGGCCTGTTTCATATTCAGTGGAGAGTCAGATGACGGTATCATTTCTCGTTTAAATGCTTTAAACTACATGTAAACGCAAACGAATTACAACATGTTGACAACAATAGTTTTGAAGAAATCAAACAGTTTGTAGTCTGATCAGAGTCAGGGTTTGCTGGCATCCAATCTGTTTGAAACTAGACCGGCTTTAGGTGATAATTACCCCCACTATACAGCACTCTGTCACACCATGCAGACGTTTTCATTCAGGTTTTGTGCCTTGCACATCTACTACACCTGAGTAACATTTATGCCAAGTATCAAATGAATCAGGTTGATAATAAAGGAGGAGTTGAAAGTACAAGATTTTGCAGACAGACCGACCAACGGACAGACTGATTCCAGTATACCCCCATCCCCCTTCAAACTCTGTTTGTTGGGGTATAATTAAATGTATACGGTTATCACTTTTCAGTATACAGTGGAGACTCTGTTATTATTTCCCGTTTCAACGCAAATGTACGCAAACGCATTGCACTAAAACATAAAAAAGTACAACTTTGGCTCCAAACTGTTTGCAATGGAAAAAATAGTTTTAGCGTAAACGCGTTTATTGGGAAAGAATAACATCTTATGCTCTGTATTTCACTTCAATTTACTATAATTATTGCATCCATATACATGTATCATGTCACCCAAAGGTTAATACATCATTTATAGCTGGTGTCACTGTTTCAATTTGGAACCAAGTTAGATACAGTGGAGAATCTGTTATTTGTTCCCGTTTAAACGTAAACGTACGCAAACGTACAGTGGAGAATCTGTTATTCTTTCCCGATTAACGCGTTTACGCTAAAACTATTATTTGCAGTGCAAACAGTCTGGAGCCAGATCAGACGCCGGGTAACCCGACGTCTGATCAGCCTCCAAACTGTTTGCCACCAAGATAAACATGAATTATCAGAATTGTCCAAAAGTTGTACTTTTCTAGTTTTAGTGCTATGCCTTTGCGTACGTTTGCGTTTAAACGGGAAAGAATAACGTTTTCTCCACTGTATCAGGAACGTATATTAGATATAATCTACGTTCCTGACTGTATAAAAACGTGTTTACAGGGAAAGAACAACGTCTTATGTATTTCACTTCAATTTACTATAATTACTGCATCCATATATCATGTCACCCAAAGGTTAAATATAGCTGGTGTCACTGTTTCAATTTGGAACCAAGTTAGATACAGTGGAGAATCTGTTATTCTTTCCCGTTTAAACGTAAACGTACGCAAACGTACGCAAACGCAAAACATTTAAACGTAAAAAAGGACAACTTTTGGACAATTCTGATAATTCTTGTTTATCTTGATGGCAAACAGTTTGGAGCCTGATCAGACGCCGGGTTACCCGGCGACTGATCTGGCTCCAAACTGTTTGCAATGGAAAAAATAGTTTTAGCGTAAAAGCGTTTATTGGGAAAGAATAACACATTCTCCACTGTACCAGTCTGTAATCCCGTCGTTTTATTCGACAGAATGTTAAAAATAAAGCTGTAGTATTTTTCTGCATTTTATTGTAATGTTGTTTTAACGGGAAATAATAGATCCGCTGTATTACAGCAGATAAAGCGCCAAATTCCCGAATAAATTTGTTTTATGCTAAAACTTTTATTGCCATTGTAAACAGTTTAGAGTAACCGGGCGTCTGATCAGCCTCCAATCTGTTTGCAACTCGGTTAAAATTAAATAGAAATATTGTCAAAAAGTTGTCATTTGCTACAATTCTCTCTCAATAAACGCGTTTACGCTAAAACTATTATTTGCAGTGCAAACAGTTTGGAGCAAGATCAGACGCCGGGTAACCCGGCGTCTGATCAGGTTCCAAACTGTTTGCCACCAAGATAAACAAGAATTATCAGAATTGTCCAAAAGTTGTTCTTTTCTACGTTTAAGTGTTTTGCGTTTGCGTACGTTTGCGTTTAAACGGGAAAGAATAACAGATTCTCCACTGTACATTTTACAGTGGAGAGGACGTAAATATTTCCCTCAAAATGCACGTTGTGCGAAAACGTTGATGCCCACTGCAAACATTTTGGAGCTTGGTCAGACGCCGAGTAACTCGTTTGCGTTGAATTTATTTCAACGGAAAAAATAATGTGTTCTTTGACTGTAAGGAAGTGAGGTTTGGTGCATTGTATAAGAAAAGACATATTTTGTATGCCAAAACCGTGCAGATGCGCTTGAAATAAATGCATTGCATGCAGTGGGATTTACGGCGGTATTTGAATTGTCAATAAGCCAATTTAATTGCATTTCGCACAATCCAGCATTGTTCCCTATCCTTTTGAAAAGAAGTCAATTTTGGTTTCACATTTGACCCGCAAAGATGTCAATCTCTTTAATTTCAAATTGTAGAAACCACATTTAAGCCAGATAAATGCATGGTCTCGGGTCTGTCAACAATTAGAGAAAGTAGGCATTCAAAATGTACAATGGAAAATACGCAAAGTTTATCTTTATCTAAAAACAAAAATAACAATATTGTTCTTGGGGTAAGGCAGTGAAAGTGTTAAATGACAAGTTGTTGCATAAAAGCAGTGACGACGGTCAACAGTGTGTGGCATATATACCATCTGATACGAAAAGAAATTGCAGGGCCTGTATTAGCTTGTATTTATAAAAGGTATATAATAAAATAATGTATCAGGATTACCTGAATGTGCGAGAAAGTTGAGCCATGAAAGGTAACGCTCCTTTTACATATGAGATCCAACCAGTCTGCCTTCTCGTCCTCGGTCAAACCGAGTAACGTCCCTTGTTTCAGTTCCATTTGAGTAGTGTCCCTTGTTTCAGATCATTGTTTTAAACACACGCGCTCATCATGATGAAGACGCCCATAAGACCTTATCCACAACTGCAGTGGTTAAATTGTTATTCTAACATGACCCGTGAATTCGTCTCTATAAACAAAGAACAGGTCTATCGTGGTATACCTGAGACGTTATACCACGCTCTTCCCTACCCCGCTCCTCCCGCGGTTATATGACATGACGTGACATCATGCGTTCATACGTTATGTTTTTTAAATTTCTTTCGTTATTCATATAGCCCGTAAAGACCATATACTTTTAACCAGTAACGTTACAGTAATTTTCTCATTCTTCTGTCTTGTTTGATGTAATGTTTGTTCTATGCCAGATTGTGGATCGGTAAATGTAAATTTGCTTATGGGTGTTAGATTCTTGTAATGTCGCGGAAAAAGTTATTCGGTCGAAAAACTTCATCCGCTGAGGAAATAAGTATGGAACATTTGATTTCCTTTCTAATGAATTTCTTTAAATCTGGTCATGTTAGAATCGAAATAATCTATGTTCTACCGTTGTGAAACTGTATTTTACAACGGTCGGTCGTTGTGGTGCGCAGGAATTGACCACTCAGGCCATCGGCCTTCGTGGTCAATTCCTGCACACCACAACTCCCAACCGTTGTAAAATACCGTTTCACAACGGTAGAACATAGATTATTTCTTAATTCTATTCCGTTTTAACATACATACGGATATGCAGAAGATGAGCGTTTGAAAAACGATTGTTTTTACCATCAAACTCTGAGTGGCAAACAGTTTGGAGTCAGAGAACACACCGGGTTACTTGGCGTCTGATCTGACTCAAAACTATTTGTAATTAACATAGATATACATATTTTATCACAAACGCTTTTCAACAAAATTATATAACAATCTAGTTTGTTTTACATTAGTTCAAAAATATTCTTTCTCCATTTTGTTATACCTTGGTCGACGATTTATCTTAAATTTGAGTGGCAATAAGTTAATAGCCTGACCGAGCGACGTATTACCGGCGTTTGATAAGTCTAAATAATGTTTTCCATGTACGGTGGAGAAAACGGTACGCAAACGCAAAACACTAAAACGTAGAAAAGTGCAACTTTTGGACAATTCTGATAATTCATGTTTATCTTGGTGGCAAAGAGTTTGGAGCCTGATCAGACGCCGGGTTACCCGGCGTCTGATCTGGCTCCAAATTGTTTGCAATAGAAATCATAGTTTTAACGTGAACGCGTTTATTGGGAAAGAATAACGATTTCCCCACTGTATACATTGATTACATTTCCTAAACACCATTTACATGTAATACTCCGTGAACTGATTTCCATTGCAATATCAATCGTCAATACTTTCCTAAATGTGTAATTTTATACAGTTCACTTCCTTCTACTAAGCCGATGTCAAACAGACAAGAATAACAGTGGACATTTTTAAACGCCAATTAAACGCAACGGCAATAAAACGTAGAAAATGACAGGTTGTTGAAAATTCTGACCATTAATTTTAGTCTGAGTGGCAAACAGTTTGGAGCCTGATCAGGCACCGGGTTACCCGGCGTCTGATCTGACTCAAAACTATTTGCACTGCAAATATTAGTTTCAGCATAAACGCGTTTATTGGGAAAGAATAATATATAATCCACCGTATGTTGTCCCCACTTTACACTGTCAGAAGTTAAAACATATAAAACATACCGCACACACTTAATGTAGAATGTTTTGTTTAAAACATAGCAATCGATCACGAGATTAGCACACACTGATGCTTTAGAAATATAAAAAAAATAGTTACGCTAAAATATAACTTCAAAGCGAGTTGAATTACAAACACTCCAATTCTATTGGCATATGTTTGTACAGAATCGAGTTTTATGCAAGATAAACAATTAACACAAAGCGCTCATTCTAACACGCGCTTGCTTCTGTTAATGACGTTACCTTTGGGCACGTTACTGGCGATTTTGTGATGATGTATGCAAACAGTTTGGATCTAGATGAGACGCCGAGTAACTCGGCGTCTCATCAAGATCCAAACTGTTTGGCTCTGGTGATATTTTCTGAAAGAAAATACATCGAAATCAACTCTGAGAATGTGTTACCGACGCCAAGTTTTGCAGGTGACAATCAAATATGTTAGACATTAATAAGGTTAGACATTATGTGAAGGACATTGGCTTTCCGACACCGTGTTATGTCATGCTGCTTTTTTATTCACTCTTTTAAAGGTTTAAGCCTCGTTTTCTCTAGCAGCGCGAGGGAAAGTATTCAGTATTTTGATATTGTTCGTGATGCTTTCAATCCACACAGCAGTTATACATTTTGACCTATTGTTTGCCCATATATGCTACGGAGGGGAAGACAGTATACCAATAAACGCGCTTATGCCTTAAAGAGGCTCGCAACCGGATTTAGCATTAAAAATAGTAATTTGGAAATATATGTCAAATGCTTATATAAATGGGTAAGATTTAGTTTAGGATAATAAATTCTGTTAAAGAATGCATTTCAAAAAAAAAAAAAGAAGCTCTGTGGGATTGAACCCGTGACCCTCCATGCGGAGACAAACATGAAAAATGAGGAAACGCCTTTAAACACTCGGCTACCAGCACTCTCTATACATATGGTAGCGAATTAACGTAATTCACTGGTAGCGATTGATAGTACTTTATTCGGCTCGGGTTTGTATCTGAGCCCGTGTAGAGAAGCAACAACAACAACTATACCGTCAGCTGACGCTATAGAAAAACGATGGAAATATCTAAAAAATTAGATTCGGTGACGATTCTTGAGACTGTTTTTGGACTGATCATATTTTTTTAATGTCAGAAGCCAAATAATGCCACAAATTTGCTTTTATTTGAGTATTTTATTTTATTTTGACAAGTACACCATCCGGTTGCGAGTCCCTTTAATACGAGTAACTATTTCCATTGCAATCACTTTAAAGCGAGGTCAAACGCCGGAAAACAGCGTCTGGCCAGGCTCCACAGTTGTTGTCATAGGGAATATGACTTTAGTATGTTTTTGGAAAGACAAGAATAACGTTTCCTGCACTGCAACTCTACTGCACTTTATTTTATACATGAACTTACATTTAGTTTGTTAATTCTTATAACTTAGCATTTCAAAACACGTTTTCTTCTGTAAAACATGCTTTCTGCACACCTTTACTTTACATGTTTAAGTACAGTGGAGAATCTGTTATTCTTTCCCGTTTAAACGCAAACGTACGCAAACGCAAAGCACTAAAACGTAGAAAAGAACAACTTTTTGACAATTCTGATAATTCATCTTTATCTTGGTGGCAAACATTTTGGAGCCTGATCAGACGCCGGGGTACCCGGCGTCTGATCTGGCTCCAAACTGTTTGCACTGCAAATAATAGTTTTAGCGTAAACGCGTTTATTGGGAAAGAATAACAGATTCTCCACTGTAAATGTTATTGCAAATGGGCCTAATACAGTAGAACATTCGAATAAACGCGTTTGTAATAAAAACAATTACAGTGCTCCCTATCTGCAACGACCCTCACGACAATGACTCCGACCTTACGTACAACGACCCTTGCCACAGTTACCTAAACAGAACCATTTGTGTCTAGCTCTTTAACTGCTGCAACAACGTCTGCTTAAATTGCCGTCTATTGTTTTTCTCAAATTTACATAATGGACGTTTTTACAGAAACAAAACTTAATGACGAGTGACAAACAGCTTGAATCCAGATCAGACACTACGTTACGCGACGTCTGATCTTGACACAAGCTATTTGCAAATTTCCCATTTTATAACGACTCCCTCCGAACAACACACGGAATTTGTCTCTCCCGTTGCAAGACGCTGTACTACATAGAGAGGGAGCGCTGTATTTTCTTTTGGAGCAATTCGGGGCCAGATCAAATGCCGGGTAGCCTGATCTGGTCCCAAACTGTTTGCAACAGTACTCAGATAAATTAAATTCTCCACCTTTTTATTTCCATTTAACTAAATTGTATTTGCGTTGGGGTTCGTGTAAATGGGAAAGAAAAACGTTTTCTCCACTGTTATCTCGGTGCACAAGTTAAAATATGTCCTGAAAATGTCCTCTGCTTTCTTTCATCTAAATCTTCCACACCATTAATTTTCCACTCGTTACATACCGATGCCATTTAATATAAGTTCCCTCATAAGCTGGATCAATATTTTGAGAATCAATCACCATGCTGTAAAGCCACGTGATCTTTTGTTCCTTTACAGGCGCTAATCCAAATTATACTAAACCAATTCTCATCAAAAGCACGCTCGTCTATCGAACTTATCTCCTTGACGACTATGAAATGAACACTACTGTGAGTAGTATTCGGGTAGTCAACCTTAGTGCTCCATCGCGTCTATTGCGAAATTCAATCCGGTTTATAGATCACTCCATTCAGTGTAACCTTTCGGAAGCTATTACAATTCTAAAATAATCGATGAAAACTGCGAATCCACTAATGATGTACAACGCTCCCTCTCTACAACGGCCCTCCAAACAACGACTCCCTCCTTACAACGACCCTTGTCGCAGTTCCCTAAAACCGGATAATAATGTAAAACGCTTTTACTGCTGCAATATTGTCTGCTTAAAATTGTCGTCTGCTGTTTGTCTCAACGTTAAAAGTAGGGAGACATTTTGATAGAATGAATATAATGACGAGTGACAAACAGCATGAATCCAGATCAGACGCCGCGTTACGCGGCGTCTGATCTGGATTCGAGCTGTTTGCAAATGTAAGCCAAGTCTTAATTTTCCCTCCCCATAACGGCGCTTTCCGAACAACACACACAATCTGTGCCTCCCATTGACTGTCGTTGTAGAGAGGGAGCACTGTACACCAAGTTGTAAGCAATAAAAGAGACGGAAAACGTCAGGCTTATCACCCTTTAACCTCTTCACAGCCATGACGTCATCTGCTTTAAACAAGTTTCGTCTGCTTTTATTTTTCAAAATTAAAATTTTCAACAAATTGACTAAAAAAACATGTTGAATGTCAAATAGTTTGGATCCAGATCAGAGGCCGCGTAAACTATTTGCAAATATCCATTTGTACTCGGGGTAAGACAGTGAGTAGTTAAATAAGTAAACGCAATAAAACAATTAGAAGAAAATAATGACGATTAGTTTTCTACTGGTGAGTGTGAGACAGTTTAGAGCCTGGTCATACGCTGAGCAACAATGTATTCGGAGTGTGATATGGTACTGATCTGACTTATTTGCCAGTGTAAATTCAACGCACAAATGGCAGAAAAATAGTGAACACACGTGGATATCTTTAGGAAATTTGCTGCTAAATTCAGGACAAAACTAATTCTGAATGCCAATCAACCTATTGTATCCAAATGATGACTATACTGGTATTTCCAAACATTGAACATTTAAATATATATGAAGATACACTTGTTCTATGAAAACAGTGTAGAACTTGACTAGAGGGCTCCATTTTGCAATATAGTATTTTACATGTAACAGTTTTGGATACGTTTAATAAGAAATGAAACAGACTTAATTGGATATTGGACCGTTCCATTATACATGTACATTTCTGGGATGAATGAGTTAATGAAAATGGGCCCTGTAGGAGCTTTCTGTTTAACTGTCTTCATACTTACATTTACCTTTGGTTGAATATTACAATAACGGGGTTCATTGTACATGACTACATGTATGTCTTATAATGTTATTTACGGTGAAGAAGAGTTACCCTCACCCCCGGATTAAACGCGTGTGTCAGGGCTACAGATACATGTTAGACGGAGTAAACTGTCCAAAACCAATATTTTTCACTCAGTGTAGCACCAAATACTATGGTGTTACTACTTATTCGAGATGATTCAAATGAGAAGTGACACCATAGGGTTTAATGCAGAAATAAAGATTTTAGTTTTAGAAATACTCCCCTTATTTGGAGCCCTGGTTTGTCCTAGAACCCTCATGTCCATTGCAAGAACGCTAAAATGATTTCCACTGAGATAGAAAGCAATGCGAAGATTTTTTCTTAAAAGCGTAATCTACAATTTATTGCATTGCGTTTGCGTTTTAACAGGAAACACGTATTCTCTACTGCATCATGAAATGGAGCCCTGGACCTGTTTTAAGAAACGGCGTACGACGAAATCGGTCGTAAGTCATATTCAAAAATTCTCAATTATTATTTCTCAGTCTAATCCTGTCTTGTGGCATCTTTTTGGAATCATCTTGAAAGAACGATTCCAAAGAGATGTCACAAGACATGATTAGACGAAGACATCATGAATTATACGTATTTTTATGTTTTGACTTACGACCATTTTTGTCGTACGACGTTTCGTAAAACGTTCCCCTGGTCTTAATCTTCACAGTTTGAAGTACCCACTCCTGCTACAGTGGAGAATCTGTTATTCTTTCCCGTTTAAACGCAAACGTACGCAAACACAAAGCACTGAAAAGTAGAAAAGTACAACCTTTGGACGATTCTGATAATTCATGTTTATCTTGGTGGCAAACAGTTTGGAGCATGATCAGACGCCGGGTTACCCGGCGTCTGATCTGGCTCAAAACTGCTTGCATCGGAATTAATAGTTTTAGCGTAAACGCGTTTATAGGGTAAGAATAACGTTTCTCCACTGTACATAATTAACGCCCACAACTCGGCTCCTCGCCATTATTGATTTAAAAAAT
This sequence comes from Gari tellinella, assembly GCA_922989275.2. Taxonomy (NCBI): domain Eukaryota; kingdom Metazoa; phylum Mollusca; class Bivalvia; order Cardiida; family Psammobiidae; genus Gari; species Gari tellinella. The sequence continues at coordinate 12,343,617 of OV277867.1, read as the reverse complement.
AAACAACACTTACATGTAAGTTACATGATATCTGACAAAAAGTAAATATTGACTTTAATAAACGCCATTACACTACTATGCCACCCTTCTTATTAGCGGCATATAACCCAACAGTTACAGTGGAGAAGACGTTATTCTTTCCCGTTTAAACGTAAACGAAACGCAAACGCATCGCAATAAAATATAGGATATGACAACTAGTGAGTGAAGAACTCCTCATGTACACTGTGAAGAAATTGTATAACGAATTTATTATACTGTAAAGTATTCACTGTTCAAACGAAATATTTCGGAGTTTGTCGTGTACAGCGCTATTACAGTGGAGAAAAGGTTATTCTTTCCCAATAAATGCGTTTACGCTACAACTATTATTTGCAGTGAAAACAGTTTGGAGCCAGATCAGACGCCCGGCGTCTGATCAGGCCCCATACTGTTTGCCACTCAGATTAAATTAAATGGTAAGAATTGTCAATAAGTTGTTTTTTCTACGTTTTAGTGTAATGCGTTTGCGTACGTTTGCGTTTAAACGGGAAAGAATAACGTTTTCTCCACTGTAGTACATGTAAATAGTAACAAAATTGCGCTAAAACACATGAAGTTGAGCTTAAATGACGTAATGTTTCTGACGTTTGTTATTCATAAGATAGATGGACACGCTCGTAGACGCCGGCGTCAAACTTTCCCAGAAAAATACGACTGTTGAAAGATCCATCCCCCGATTGGTTTTTAGCCGAAATAACCTTAAAACGGAGGATGCACGAGTGAATGCACTCAATCTTGTCAAAGCAAGACTCAGGGACCTGTCAGCCAATGAAACTATCTGCATTTATACGTACCCTGTCAGCTCACAGGGTACTTGGGATCACGTCTAGGGCTCGGTACCCAATCAGAAGTAAGGAATTAACTTTGCAGTATAATTATATTCTTAATATGAGTTGCAAACAGTTAATTTGTCAGGGTTGAATGAGTTGACACTGCGTTTATAACTTATACATTTTGTAGATGTACATTAAATGTAGCATGGAGAAATTTTAAGTCTGGTAACCGCTAAACAATGAACAATTATCTCTGCATTGGAAGCCGGCAGTCTAAATTCGATTCGTACATGTAAGCATATTTTTGACTATAAAGATACATTTGTGTTCAGCATTTGAAAAGCATGAACCGCTCTGAAAGGTAAGCGACTGCTTAATGCAGGACAAAAATAAAGCAGAAAGCCCTAAACAAATTTTCAGCTTTACGCTTGTCCCAAATAAGCTGACACGTGCATAAATTATATTAATAAGTGATATTTATCTTCCCTTGTAGTGTCAGCTTAACCCTTTGACTACAAGTCATAAATTTACAAGAATTTATACGAAAAAACCTCGGCGTGTGATCAGGATCTCAACTGTTTGATCCTCGAGTAAAACTACGTTAAGCTAAAATGGCTTTAAAAGTGTGTTGGTGTCCGAGTATTATAGATGACGCCAAGCTACATGTCCATGAACATGTTTCACTGCAATTATTTATTGCATTCAACATACAGTGGATGCGTATATGTTACGCTGGTTCAGCATGATAAGTGATACTTTTATTTACTTTAAGTTTACGATGATCATGTATTCTAGTAACTGGTGACCTTACATATACCCCGTGATACCTACTCAATACCAACAGTTTCCCCCATTCATATGCATTTCTTTATACAGTCAACCACATGTCAATTGATAGAGAAGTACTAGCACACTGTATGGGGATCTCTTAAGCAAAATGTCACTGCTTAACGCATGGCAAAAACAAAGGAGCTCAATCCATGAATCTATGAGTTTTCTGCACAACGTTTGTCGTGCATTATAGGCTGAAGTCTGTATTAAAAGCATCCATTTCGCCATGTTTTGAGTGACTGCTTAATACCTTTTTTGAATATATGTTTACACGAACTTTTATCGATGTTATTACGAGTAAATGACCTTCAGTTCTCTGTTGCTGTTTGGTTTTCTGTATCGGCCAATTGAATCAATTATATTTGACCACTCATCTATCTTCAATCCTTACAAATCAATCATAAGCTGTTTTCATATCGATTAGAATAGAAGGTGAAAAGAGTAAATGATCTATGAGAGTTTTTACATCGATCAAAGGGTTAAAAATTAACCGCTTTCCTTCCCTTACAATGAATGCTTTACCACTTTCAAAGAGTTGAACAAAAAACCAACTTTTTTTACTCACTCATATTTTTCGTTCAAATTTATATATTTTTTGTTTTGTTTTAAATAAAGTAAATATATTACCATCAGAAATATGTCTTCATGATTTCTGCAACGTTTTAACACGATCTGGCCATTAGCGCCGGAGATATAATACCATATATAAGTGCACAGTTAGAAGATTCGTTAAATGTAACTCGGCGCCTGATTAGGTTCCAAACAGTGTGACATTTATGTCAATTTGTCTTTAGTAAAATACTTGATATGGACACCTAACAAATACAAGGCAAACACCTTTGAAGAAGGTGAAACCTAGAAATTAAAGAGGTTAAGTCATAAATCCATGTAATTGATCGCTCAGGATGCAATCAAACATATCGTTGACCCTCGACTCCCACAGAAATGCCTTTTGAGGCCTTTACGTCCAATCGAAATGCCTTTTCATGCTTGTATTTGATGCTGTTGAAAAGCTTCATATATCCTGACAGATGGATGCTTAAAGCAGATACGTTAAACTTTCGAAACAAGTTTCCATTGTCTACATTTGATACAGTGGAGAAAACGTTATTCTTTCCCGTTTGAATGCAAACGAAACGCAAAAGCAGAGCATTAAAATGGGTAAAATGACAATTTTTTGACAATTTTGACGACTCATTTTAAACTGAGTGGCAAACAATTTGGAGCCTGATCAGACGCCGGGTTACCCGGCGTCTGATCTGGCTCCAAATTGTTTGCAATGGAAATAAAAGTTTTAGCGTAAAAGCGTTTATTGGGAAAGAATAACGTTTTCTCCACTGTAGCATTGTTTTTTCGATACATGTAAGTTTCTTTTGTTATAGATTATGTTGAAAATGACTAAATTGAATTGATATGGGTTGATAGACAAACATTCTAGACCCAATTAATCTTAAATTGTAGTTCAATGCCCTGGTCACTTATCATAACAGTCATATTATGTCAAACACACGTTAGCCCTTTACCCGAGAGCCTGTTCTAGAAGACATGGTACCACGTAAGGCAGGTTGAAAGTAAAGCCGAATGCGCCTTAGGGCTCATTCTGCTTTACTACATGTATCAGTCTGCTTTAAGATATTATCATCAAAACTATAGAAAGCATCTCTTATGGTATACAGTAGAACCTCTCTATTACGACCACTCAATTGTGTTAATTATTAGGGGTTAAGAACAGTTGACCGCTTAAAGCAAGGTGACAGTAAAACAGAAAGCTCCTGTAGGATCTTTCTGTTTAGCTGTCACCTTGCTTTAAGCTGTCACCTGTCTTTTATACAGTCAATTAGCCTTACTTTAGTGGTCGTAATAGAGAGGTTTTACTGTATATTCATGACTGTATAATTTGGAACTATTTTCTTCAGTAGAGGAATAATTTTAATGCGCTAAAAGGCGTATCTATAGGGGAAGGGTTACAGTACTGAAACTTATTAAATTAAATTGACAATCGCAAGCGAATTGCCATCGAATTGCCATCGAATTGCCATCGAATTGCCATCGAATCGGGGCTTCAAAAAACAAATCCTACGTTTGAATAGTTTAACAGGAATTTTCCGAAGCGGTTGTGACACAAATGGAATCGAACAAATTAACAAAGGCTTATTTGCGAACATTTGTGAGATACACCATTCAAGAAAACTTACCCGAGGGTAAATTTAGTATTTTGAATCGCAAGCGAATTGCCATCGAATTGTTAGCGAATTGCCATCGAATTGCAAGCGAATCGCAAAAATTGTTAATTTAATAAGGTTCAGTACTGTACATGTAAGCAGCAATTCGGTAAGATCAGCTTCAAATTACATGTTACACCTTTCAATGGCTTTCAATTATAACCTCATTGATTGTTGATGAAATGGCATTGTTCGAATATTGATATAGTCTGACATTTTAAAACTATGTGCTAGTGAGCGATGTGTTCGTTGCAATCCACAACGCGTATCATATACAAGTATCAATAGAAATAACCTCTCTTAATATAAATTATTTCTTTCCCATCCTGCTCTCTCTTTCTCTCTCGCTCTCTCTTTCCCTACATTCCCTCTCTATATGTCCCTTTCTCGCTTTCCCTCCTTTTTGTTCTCTCTATCTCAAGTTTCATTTTAAGTCAACTCCATGTTTGACTAATCATTATTGATTTATCTTTAAAACATATCGTAAAAAAACACCAGTGCTGACCCATATAAAAGGGCTTCTATAGGAATCCTCTGATCTAGGTCTACACTGTTTGCACAGGACAAATCTACATGTATCTGGTACACTGCCGGATTGTGAATGGCGAGAATACTGGCCGCTAGGTTTCAATAGGTCAAAACAGGTTCGAAGAAGACGTAAATGAACGTGTGAGTTAATTATGGAAACGTATCACGTGATTGCATGAATTACCTGTTTAGCTAGTGCCAGAGGATTGAACATATGTCGTCGGGCTGGCGGATCTGCGGTCAGTGTCTGCCATTCCTCCCACTCCTGTTCACTGAGTCCGGAGAGGTACCAGGGTTTAACAAGGCACTCGTCGAAAAACATGCTACTCTCGCGCTCTCGCGAGAACATTGTCTCACCCAGTCAATGCACGGGAATCACGGGTGTTTAATTTTACACGTTAAGTGTATCACAGTTTAGCATTGATCCATGTTATTGACGTCCCCTTCTCGGATTTCAAAATCTATTGAGTGAAACTGTCAGCTCAATGAATGTTGGTGAAACTCCGTATGTTTGACTACAGTGGATAATCTGTTATTCTTTCCCAATAAACGCGTTTACGCTAAAACTAATATTTGCAGTGCAAACAGTTTGGAGCCAGATCAGACACCGGGTAACCCGGCGTCTGATCAGGCTCTAAACTGTTTGCCACCAAGATAAACAAGAATTATCAGAATTGTCCAAAGGTTGTTCTTTTCTACGTTTTAGTGCTTTGCGTTTGCGTAGGTTTGCGTTTAAACGGGAAAAGAATAACAGATTCTCCACTTATACAATTGATAGATCTTAACAAAAATGCAATACAGTAAACTACTGCCATTAACAGTTAAAGCGATTGAATTTAGTGTTCATGGCAAGTTGCTGCTAAAAGCAAGGTGAAAGTACAGCAGAAAGCTCCTATCAGAGCTTTCTGCTTTACGTTCACCTTGCTTCCAGTACCAGTGTTTAGCATTTATTTGATTACAGTCGAACTTCAAAATCTCGAACTCGGTTAAGTCGAACATACCCGTATTTCAAAGTTAAAACGCGGCTTATTAACCTAAACCGAGCTTGAAATAAGGCAAATTCATGTTTAGAAATAACGAATAGTTCGAGTTAAGCGAGTTCGAGATATCGAAGTTTGACTGTAGTAGTAATAACGATTATTTACTGTACCCCTACACTTTAACAAAGGGGTCCGAAATGCAATAACTATCTCCACAATTATTTATATAATTGCCATTTTTCTCGTTCACGAAGATATTGACGATGTCACTGTATTTAAAAACTTCAATATTCGGATATAGTACGAGCTTATCCGAATGATTCCGAGTTTGGAACACGGTATTTTTACAACGATTAAAACGAAGGGAATCCGAACAAATCACTTCCGCGGACACTAACTCAAAACGGACACCCAGCGTCTACGTTAAAGATGCCACTTGAGATGATAATTCAAGTCTCGTTTTCGATAAAATCAAAGCGTTGCGATATCAGTAAAATCTAAATTTAAAGTGTATTCGATACTGGTACATTGTACATGTACAAATTATTATACATAACTAGTGAGGATAATAAAATCTTGCTATATGTATTGCTTGTATGGAATCTTCAGATAGGGCTGCGTTCCGTGTTTAATACATGCTTCCTAACATTTTGCACAATGCAGACGAATTTGTTAAACTATTGCAAACAGTTTTGGTTCAGATGAGACGCTGAGTAACTCGGCGTCTTATCTGAACCCAAACCATTTCACACTGATGATATTTTCTGAAAGAAAACAAAAACGAATTATGTTTAGTATTGTTGCAGGCAACAATAACATAATGCACAAAGGGTTAAAGCAATATCAAGATAAAGCAGAAAGCAGAAAGTCATGGTTGAGACAAGCTGCTTGATTTTTAACCTGATTTAACACAACCATGATAAAGTTCTCGTTAATATAATTTCCTCACACATTTCTTAATCCATGATCGTTTCCCAAGTCTCCTGCTTAAAATAGAACGCACGTAAGAAATTACACGGTCATAAATAACGTTTACCTTATCAATTATAATATACAAGTTAACACAGTCTCTATTAAACTCTCTAACCACCCTTTCGTTCTCAATGACGCTTAAAAGTAGTGCGTTTGCAAACAGTTTGGGTCCTGATCAGACGCCGCGTAACGCGGCGTCTGATCAAGACCCAAACTTTTTGACACTTTTATCGATATTTATTAAGTGATACAACCTTAAATTTAAAACAATAATGAAGCAGACGACAATAAAGCGGTGAAAGGGTAAACATCTCCCGAATAATTTGCTCCTGAATGGGTTAAATGTTATGAAACCCTAAGCACGCCATGTAACTGTCGACTGCAAACTTTGACGTCTGCAATAATTTTTAGGATTGTTTTATTTGCGTTATCATACCGTCAAACAGTTCAGGATCCAGATGACACGCCGAATTACTCGATGTCTCATTTGAATCTAAACCTTTTGCAACAGTTATTAAAACATTGTCCGTCGCGTGCAGAAGCTACGTGTACATGTATATATATATATATACCCTTTCGCTGCATTGCAAAATTAACTGACATCTAGATTCTAGAAATAGTTTTCATCCAAATCAGATGCACAGTAACTCAACGTCTGCTTTTCACTCACATCAATATTTCTTCCGTCCAACATTTTCTAAATCCTCATTTGATAAGTACTTTAAAACTATATGTACACACGCTTCAAGCCGAAGATATTCTACCTATTCGCAGTGTTAATTATTCGTAGAAAAAATAACTGCGCGAAAATAAGGTCCTCATTACATCCGTAACAAAACGTTAAGATCGTAAAACTCCAGTTGACTCAAAATCCCTGTTCCTATTTCACTCGACCAAAGCTCACTTTGAACCAGACAAATGCAATTTAAAAACGCAATTAGCCTTGTCGAACAGGTCTTTTTTATTTACCCTTCTAAGGCACAAGATTTGTCCATTTCCGTTTGATTCGTGCCAATAGCACTTCGACCCCAAACCTCTTGTATAAAACAATGCCGTTCTGACTTGTCACTCATAAAAGGTTATCCCTTTCACTTCCAGGATCGCGTCTACTTAAAAAATATCGTCTGCTTTTATTTCTTATATCTATATTTTCGACAGATTTGGTTGGCGATATATAGATATGTGTATCAAACAGTTTGGATCTTGATCAGACGCCGAGTTACTCGGCGTTTGATCACGATCCAAACCGTTTGAAAATACGTTTGCGTTCAGGGGTTAAGCAGAGAAAGGGTTTAATATTTGCCTAAGAGAAGCGTTTAATCGACCTCCATTATGTATTTAATGATTCGGTTCTCTATTTAAATACAACTTGACTAGGATTTACTGCATATTCAAAGAGAAAAGAACAAACAGACAATTCAAACAAAATTGATGACAAAGTCAAGCCCCCACGAGCCGTAGGTGCCATGTATTAATGACCCTTTACAACCCTTCGAAGAGGGTGCTAATAAATCTTAGGATCTCGCCTGTTGTTTCGGAACAAACGTTGCGGCTAACAGAGGAGAAAATGTTATTCTTTCCCAAATAACGCGTTTACGCTCAAAATATTATTTCCTATGCAAAGTGTTTGGAGCCATATCAGACGCCGGGTAACCCGGCGTCTGATTAGGCTCCAAACTGTTTACCACCAAGATAAACATGAATTATCAGAATTGTCCAAAAGTTGTACTTTTCTACGTTTAAGCGCTTTGCGTTTGCGTTTCGTTAGCGTTTAACGGGAAAGAATAACGTTTTCTCCGCTGTAAAATTTACAGCTGAAGAGGCGTTATTCTTTCTCGTTTAAACGAAATAAAACGCAAATGTAATTAAATGAAATGGAGAACATATCAGTGATTTGATAAGTGTTAACGGTTACAGTGGAGAATCTGTTATTCTTTCCCGTTTAAACGCAAACGTACGCAAACGCAAAGCACTTAACGTAGAAAAGTGCAATTTCTGGACAATTCTGATAATTCATGTTTATCTTGGTGACAAACAGTTAGGAGCCTGATCAGACACCGGGTTACCCGGCGTCTGATCTGGCTCCAAACTGTTTGCACTGCAAATAATAGTTTTAGCGTAAACGCGTTTATTGGGAAAGAATAACGTTTTCTCCACTGTAATTAGAATTTGAGTAGCAAATAGGTCTTAGCCAAATCTGACTCCGACTTACTCGACGTTTTTTCTGGTTTCTAACTGTTTGCAATGTAGAATAACTATTTTATTTTTGTCCAAGCGCGCTTATTGGGAGGGAAAATATTTCACTTCATCTATTGATATGACAAGTCAATGCTATTCAGTACATTTCCTTGACTACCCCAGGTGACGAGATCGACGCTGAGACAAATTTTGAACATATTAGTAGTCTATTTTTGAGTCAGTCTAAGATATATATTTTGCATGAAAGCGCTGACCTCTTTAATCAAAAGTTTACAAATAGTTTATATCAGCCTCCCTGTCACTACATGTATTAGGCTGATCAGAATGCAAACTGTTTATCACTAGAAATACAAATGTATACAGTGGAGAATCTGTTATTCTTTCCCGTTTAAACGCAAACGTACGCAAACGCAAAGCACTAAAACGTAGAAAAGAACAATTTTTGGACAATTCTGATAATTCTTGTTTATCTTGGTGGCAAACAGTTTGGAGCCAGATCAGACGCCGGGTTACCCGGCGTCTGATCTGGCCCCAAACTGTTTGCACTGCAAATAATAGTTTTAGCGTAAACGCGTTTATTGGGAAAGAATAACAGATTCTCCACTGTATCACTAGAAATACAAATGTATATATTGGCCGTGCCATGACAAAACCTGCCTTATTGCATTGCAACATTTTACAGGCCAAGCACCGTTGACATCTCAGGTTCTGCATCTCAGTTTTGTCTACACTTCCAAATACCGTTTATCATATATAATACAGCTACAGTGGAGAAAACGTTATTCTTTCCCAATAAACGCGTTTACGCTAAATCTATTATTTGCAGTGCAAACAGTTTGGAGCCAGATCAGACGCCGGGTAACCCGGCGTCTGATCAGGCTCCAAACTGTTTGCCACCAAGATAAACATGAATTATCAGAATTGTCCAAAAGTTGCACTTTTCTACGTTCTAGTGCTTTGCGTTTGCGTACGTTTGCGTTTAAACGGGAAATAATAACGTTTTCTCCACTGTACATGTCACCGTGGCAGCTCCGAGCCTAGATGCATTCAAGGCTCGTGGGAAATTTTAATTCAAAATTTATTTATTTTGACATTAATGCGCACACCCAATACGGCAGAATAGTCAGCAAGATGACGGCGGCCGTTAATTGGTAGAAGTAGAAGTACATAAAATGCTTTAGATGCATGCGAGTGTCAAACAGTGTAGATCAAGACCGGTCTCTGCGTCTTTGACACATCCACTGGCCTTGATCTACACTATTTACAATGCAATAAGACAGGTTTTATTATGGCACGGCTCATATGTAAAGTTGCAAATATATTGAATAAAGATTGAAATAGATTAAAAGACAATATTTATCTAGCTTTCAAATAGTTTACTATTCTAGCCTCCCTCGTGCGTGTCTTTCAGAATACAGATATTACAAAGTAATGGCATTCAAACCTCAATAATTTAAATATGTTTTAATCGAACATATATCTATGTCATGATTGGAATGTTGTTTTGTCGTTTTAAACTTTGAAATACAGTTCTGTTCGACGTAAGCCAGTTCAAATTATTTAAATTCAACAGAACAAAAAAATTTGAAGAGTTCCGGTTATCGACATTCGACTGAGATTGAGAAGGCCGACAGAAACCCACCTACATGTACATGAACATGAGCATAATACATTGTATATGTTTTGAAAAATAAAACGGAACATTTGTTGCTAACCTCATGTTGATTTAAGCAGACACTTAAAGATACTGAAAAACAGATTTTACCTTAAAAGTAGATGCCTTCATAAACACGTAAACAATCGTTACAGAAAACGAGTTGAAAAGACATTTCAATGAAATGTATATAACTAAAATTTATTTTTGAGAAAAATATATGTTTCAACTGTCCCTCAAAACAGCCAGAGGCCAAACCACGAACAAGTAGACAATCTGTGAAATCCCTCTCATAGGGTACATGTATAGGAGGAGTTGGCTGAAATGTTTTACATGTAACAGAGAGGGGGAGACATATCATGGTCAGGATTTGAACCTGTGTGGCGAAGGCAAAATTTATATGCAAAGGTACATGCTTAAAGTAGGCGTTATGTTTAGTGTCACTGTGATTGTAATATGGGACCTTTACGAGCAGTGTACTGTTTACTAAACTGACTAATATTACACACTGGCGCCAAAGGGATACATGTACGTGTCCCATATACTGTGGAGAAGACAGAATTCTTCACCGTTTAAACGAACCGAAACACAATGCATTTAAATGTAGAAAAGTACAACCTTTTGAAGATGCTAACTATTTATTTTAATCTGAGTGGCAAACAAATTGAAACATTATAAGACTCCGGATTACCCGGCGTCTGATTGGTTCCAAGCTGTTTGCAATAGAAATACTTGATTTACGTTAATTGGGTACAGTGGAGAATCTGTTATTCTTTCCCAATAAACGCGTTTACGCTAAACCTTTTATTTCCAGTGCAAACAGTTTGGAGACAGATCAGACGCCGGATAACCCGGCGTCTGATCATGCTCCAAACAGTTTGCCACTCAGATAAAAATGACATCTCAAAATTGTCAAAAGGTTGTCCTTTTCTACATTTTAGTGTTTTGCGTTTGCGTTTCGTTTGCGTTTAAACGGGAAAGAATAACAGATTCTCCACTGTACATGTATATTGGGAAAGAATATTGTCGTCTCCAATGAAGGTCAAGAATAATACACTTATGTACATACTGACACGCTCCTATATTGACCTGTCTAGAAATGTTAAACGGATTGACCCTTTACAATAAGAGGGTCAACATTCAGACCATTCCACGGTACCAGGGACTGGCCATGATATGTAGATACATGTACAGTGGAGAAAACGTTATTCTTTCCCAATAAACGCGTTTACGCTAAAACTATTATTTGCAGTGCAAACGGTTTGGAGCCAGATCAGACGCCGGGTAACCCGGCGTCTGATCAGGCTCCAAACTGTTTGCCACCTGGATAAACATGAATTATCAGAATTGTCAAAAAGTTGTACTTTTCTAACGTTTTAGTGCTTTGCGTTTGCGTACGTTTGCGTTTAAACGGGAAAGAATAACAGATTCTCCACTGTACACTGTATGCATATTTTACGTTAATGTAAATAATGGTTTCACGGTCAGTTCCCCAATATTCTGGCCACCCAAAGGAAGTCTTGGTTTTAATGTTTAAGACAAGAAGAAGCTTAACATTACTCTATAGCCTGTTTCTAGTTTTGAAAACATGTGCCCACGTAAAGAAGGATAGTAAAGCAGAATGCGCCTTATAAAGTGCGTTCTGCTTTACTTTAAGCGTGCTATAAAATACTATCTACTAGGATGTATAATTAATTTCTGCGGTATATGTTCATGACTATATCAAGAGAAACTATTTTCTTCAATAGAGGCATACATTATAGGTGTAAAAAGGCGAACTCCTTTAGTAATGGTTATAAAATGAGTGAAAGCAATGCATAAAGTTCTTGTTTATACTTTTCAGCTAATTGTAATCTTTTGTTTGGTGTTTAATGCAGAGCAAAACTTGAAAAACGTTCCTGTCTATAAATGCGCAGAGTTTATGAAGCAGTGTACAGTAACCTGTCTTTAGAGCTCAATTCACTAAAAGTGGGGTAGATACTACTTGTTTTCCTCATAAATTTGTTTGTGAAGAAACAAGTATTGCCATTGTTAAATGTTTGGAGCCATACTGAGACACGGAAGTACATGTAACCCGTGCTTGATCATCTCCAAACAGTGTGTCATTCGGATAAAAATGAATTGTCAGAACTTTTAAAAGCCTGACACTTTCCACATTTTATTGCGTTGCGTTTACGTTAAGTTTGTTTAAACGGGAAATGATAATGTCTTCTTCTTTGTATAGCGAGTTGTCTTATAACACAATATTCGCTGTATTTGATTCAAGCAAATGACATATACATGTAGGAAATATAGGCAAACAGAACGAAGTGACATTGGTCAGGATATGTCAATACAACTGGCGCCAACTATGAAAGCTAGTTACGGATCCAAACAAATTTGTTTACATCGTCTTATATTTGCAGTAACCAAATCCCAGCTTTCTTAGATTTCATGTACATATTTGACCATTAGCATAAATCAATAAAACAAACTATTAATATACCTACAGTGGAGAATCTGTTATTCTATCCCGTTTAAACGCAAACGTACGCAAACGCAAAGCACTAAAATGTAGAAAAGTACAACCTTTGGACAATTCTGATAACTCATGTTTATCTTGGTGGCAAACAGTTTGGAGCCTGATCAGACGCCGGGTTGCCCGGCGTCTGATCTGGCTCCAAACTGTTTGTACTGCAAAAAATAGTTTTAGCGTAAACGCGGTTATTGGGAAAGAATAACGTTTTCTCCACTGTACCTACCCTTAACCATTTTCCTGCTATTAACGTACAGTGGAGAAACCGTTATTCTGATCAGGCTCCAAACTGTTTGCCACCAGGATAACCATGAATTATCAGAATTGTCAAAAAGTTGTACTTTTCTAACGTTTTAGTGTTTTGCGTTTGTGTGCGTTTGCGTACGTTTGCGTTTAAACGGGAAAGAATAACAGATTCTCCACTGTACAGTGTTCACTCTCTATAACAACGCCCAATATGAGACACAGACAGTGTGTGTTGTTCGGAGGGCGTTGTTATTAGAAGGGCAGTTGGCTCACATTCGCAAAAAAATTGAACCCAAATCAGACACCGCGTAACGCGGCGTCTGATCTGAATTAAAAAAGATTTGTCACTCGCCATTATGTTTCTTCTGTCAAAATGTCCAATAATTATGTGACTTTGAGAAAAAAACCTGCAGACGACAGTTAAGACGAAATGAATATTATTAAGACGAAATGAATATACACTGCATTTAATAAGAAAGTATTAAATTTAAGACGATATGAATAATGTTCAGAAGAAATGAATATACGATGAAGTCAATAAGAAAGTATTACAGTCAAGACGAAATGAATAATGTTAAGAAGAAATGAATATACAAAGTAGTTAATAAGAAAGTATTACATTTAAGACGAAATGAATAATGTTAAGAAGAAATGAATATACAATGAAGTCAATAAGAAAGTATTACAGTCAAGACGAAATGAATAATGTTAAGAAGAAATGAATATACAAAGTAGTTAATAAGAATGTATTGCAGTCAAGACGAAATGAATATTATTAAGAAGAATGAATATACAATGAAGTCAATAAGAAAGTATTACAGTCAAGACGAAATGAATAATGTTAAGAAGAAATGAATATACAAAGAAGTTAATAAGAATGTATTGCAGTCAAGACGAAATGAATATTATTAAGAAGAATGAATATACAATGAAGTCAATAAGAAAGTATTACAGTCAAGACGAAATGAATAATGTTAAGAAGAAATGAATATACAAAGTAGTTAATAAGAATGTATTGCAGTCAAGACGAAATGAATATTATTAAGAAGAATGAATATACAATGAAGTCAATAAGAAAGTATTACAGTCAAGACGAAATGAATAATGTTAAGAAGAAATGAATACACAAAGAAGTTAATAAGAATGTATTGCAGTCAAGACGAAATGAATATTATTAAGAAGAATGAATATACAATGTAGTCAATAAGAATGTATTACAGTCAAGACGAAACGAGTAATGTACCGGAAGATGGAATGAATACAGTTAAGACAAAAGGATGATTTCTTTGAAATAAATGTGACGGCAACATGCTAAAAACGAAACATATTTTACAATTGTCTTGGTCGAAAATAGGAAAAAATGAATTTGTATATAGTATGGTCCCGCGATAATGACAATCCGAAAGAAGTCCGATTTAGAATGCTATAAACAGGTGACATCTACATGTACGTGTATAAGTAATAAAAACAAAACACAACATCAATAGAAAAATGTGTTCTTTTAAGCGGATGCTACAGTGGAGAAAACGTTATTCTTTCCCAATAAACGCGTTTACGCTAAAACGTTTATTTCCACTGCAAACAGTTTGGAGCCAGATAAGACGCCGGGTAACCCAGCGTCTGATCCGGCTCCAAACTGTTTGCCATTCAGATAGAAATAAATTGTAAGAAATGTCTAAAAATTTACATTTTCTACGTTTTAGTGTTTTGCGTTTGCGTTTCGTTAGCGTTTAAACGGGAAAGAATATCATTTTCTCCACTGTATTATGAGATTGAACAGCAACATTATTTCACTCTTAAGCTGCCAACAGAGCTCCTACAGTTATTTGCAAACAGTGTATATCAAGATCGGATGTCGAGTAACTAAGCATCTAAACTACATGTATATGAAACAATAGTTATGTACTCTGGAGATTATATTATTTCCAAATAAACGCGTTTGTGCTTAAACTATTAGGTCCCCATTGCAAACAGTTTACAGCCAGATCAGACGCCGGTTAACCCGGCGTCTGATCAGGCAGCAAACTATTTGCCATTCAGATTAAAATGAATAGTCCAAATTGCCAAAAGGTTGTAATTGTCTACGTTAAATTGACATGCGTTTGGGTAAGATTAACGATTTCACTATAGCAAGGTTTCTTCAGTCAAATCCCTTCATAATACATGTACATATCTTGTCATATTCTGATCATGACAATAGACAGTCATATCTTACGGTACTTGACACACGGGATGGTTTTATCACGCAGTCTCATAGAAGAGTCTTCAAGGACCCTTTATCGCTAACACGGAGCGCCAGTCTGGTACTTAATCATACAGTGTACATGTAGAAGACGTTACTTTTTCCCAATAAACGCATTTACGCTAAAATTATTATGTCCTATGCAAACAGTTTGAAGCCATATCAGACGCCGGGTAACCCGGCGTCTGATCAGGCTCCAAACTGTTTGCCACTCAGATTTAAAAAAAACACACTCAAACTTGTCAAAAAATTGTATTTTTCTATTTTTTATTGCTATGCGTTTGCGTTTCGTTTATGTTTAAATTGGAAAGAATAACGTCTTCTCCACTGTAACTTGTGAAGTCGTCTGGGTGGAGGTCTGGGTAGAGTCTAACCACTTGCCTGTTTTACATGTACAGTGGAGAATCTGTTATTCTTTCCCGTTTAAACGCAAACGTACGCAAACGCAAAACACTAAAACGTAGTAAAATGCAACTTTTGGACAATTCTGATAATTCATGTTTATCTTGGTGGCAAACAGTTTGGAGCCTGATCAGACGCCGGGTTACCCGGCGTCTGATCTGGCTCAAAACTATTTGCATCGGAATTAATAGTTTTAGCGTAAACGCGTTTATTGGGTAAGAATAACGTTTCTTCCACTGTACGCAATTCGAGTTGCATGTTTGGAATCCTGATCAGACGCCGAGTTACTTGGCCGAGTTACGGCGTCTGATTAGGATTCCAAACTTTTTGAAACACATTTTGATATTTCTTCATTAAAAACTTTACTAAAGCATGAAAGTGAAACTGAATTCAGGCAACTTTTTTTTTAAAGTAAACGATGTAATAAGGGCTGAAGAGTTTTATGACAAACTTGACATGGGAACCACCCCATGAGAGATTTGTGCAGCTAAAACATTTGCATTTGTCACTTACGATATTAACAGTGGAGAATGTGTCAATCTTTCTCAATGTACTTAACCCATTACTCCATAGAAACGCCTTTTTACATCTTTTGTTCATTCCTCCACTGAGGTAAATAGTTTCATTTTATTCCGTTATTATGCACTATAAGAACTATTCTTAAAATTTCGAGCAGATGGTGGCTTAAAATAGGCTGAAAGTGAAGTAGAATGTGCCATTGAATTTCATATTCCCTTTCAGCCTACTTTAAGCAAAACTATGTCATCAAAGCGAAACACAAGCTAGATGGATTTATTCATCATAAAATGTACATTTGCATGGCACATTGATTAAAACATAGCACAATAGTTAGCATGATAAATCAACAGACCATGTCAAATAACACCATACTACAGTGGAGAAAACGTTATTCTTTCCCAATAAACGCGTTTACGCTAAAACTATTATTTGCAGTGCAAATAGTTTGGAGCCAGATCAGACGCCAGGTAACCCGGCGTCTGATCAGGCTCCAAACTGTTTGCCACCAATATAAACATGAATTATCAGAATTGTCCAAAAGTTGTTCTTTTCTACGTTTTAGTGCTTTGCGTTTGCGTACGTTTGCGTTTAAACGGGAAAGAATAACGTTTTCTCCACTGTATAAGGATAGTACAAAAAAGAGTAAAGGTAAACTCTTATTTCCATTGTGGAAATGGGCGAAAGGTTAACCAATTTCTGTCCACCATTCCATATATGGGACATAGGCAAACAGCGTAAAATTCTGATCAGACGCCGCATAATGCGGCGTCTGATCAGAGTCTACACTGTTTGCTGATAGGAATTGCAATATAAAACAAAATGAAAATGAAAATGTTGACCAATCATCCCTTTGACAAAAAATGGACTTATCCAATACATTGAAGAATCCACTTTTAAATTAACAATTTTTGCGATAAGCTTGCAATTCGTTGTCAATTCGCTTGCAATTCGATGGCAATTCGCTTGCGATTCAAAATACTAACTTTACCCTCGGGTAAGTTTTCTTGAATAGTGTATCTCACAAATGTTCGCAAATATGTCTTCGTTAATTTTTTCGATTCCTTTTTTTTCACAACCGCTTCGGAAAATTCGCGGAAAAATATTCAAACGTAGGATTTGTTTTTTGAAGCGCCCGATTCGATGGCAATTCGATGGTAATTCGATGGCAATTCGCTTGCGATTATCAATTTAATTTAATAAGTTTCAGTACTGGAAGAAAAAGTCATTCTTTCCCGTTTCAACGCAAACGAAATGCAAACGCAATGCAATGGAATTAGAAATTACTTTTTTTTTAATATTTCTCACTGTATAATAGTCTGATGGTAAACGCGTTTATTGAATAAGAATAATAAGACGAAGTTATGCTTTGTGGTTAAAAATGAATTACATGTGCAGTGGAGAAAATGTTATTATTTCCCGTTTAAACGCAAACGTACGCAAACGTATTGCACTAAAACGTTGAAAAAGACAACTTGTTGACAATCCTGACCATTTATTTTAATCTGAGTGGCACACAGTTTGGAGCCTGATCAGACGCCGGTTAACCCGGCGTCTGATCTGGCTCCAAACTGTATGCACTGCAAATAATAGTTTTAGCGTAAACGCGTTTATTGGGAAAGAATATAGTGAATCTAACACCACCGTGAGTGTCAGATAAGAATTTCTCGCTTTTTAGGGGTGCTAGACAACATTTTGTTACTATAAATAGCCGTACGGCAAACCTTGTATGGTACGGTATTCTTCCGCCCGATTGGATTGAAAGCAAGGGAACGGGAGGTAACTCTTACAGAAATACCCTAAAACTGAAAATGGACATCAAGCTACGTTCACAGAGAGAAATGTAATCGAAAAATTTACAGTAGACCCTACACTGGTTGTGGCTTTCGACAATTCAATGATCCGCTGTTTAAATAGTGATTTATGTTGTTTTTGTTGATTGTTTCACATGATTGAGTATACGCGTAAGGTCACGTTCTTACGTGACGTCATTGATGTCGGTTGTTGTTATGGCTTGGAAGTAGAACGTATATTAAGGAAGAAATGGTCGTTTCGATATTTTTTACTATTCAAAATCGCTTGGATTCAATAAAAACCGTTAGTATTTCTGAGTTATAATCTAAAGTGGGACATATTTTCTTCTTAAAACGTGTGTACAAATAGATGTCAAAGCCAAGCTGAAATAGCGCTACCTTTTAACAGCTGTTTGTTGCTATTGGATATGGAATGTGTAATACGGGAACAAAGTAGGTCTTTACAATTCCTTTAATATACTCGTAATAAGGGGTATTTTAAGCTAAAGCTCGTTTCCGACTGGGAACAGACCAACCTCGGGTATAGAATCCCCCGTCTTTACCAAAAGCCGTGCTTGATTCTATTAATCTCACACACCCTAGATTTCGGGATACCTCTGTCCGAGAGGTGAGAAAACGTTTTCTTCACTATACAGTGTTGAAGAGGTTACTCTTTCTCAAAAAAGCGTTTGTGCTAAATTTAATATTTCCTTTGCAAGCATATTTGCGCCAGATCAGACGCCGGAGAACTCAGCGTCTGATCAGGCTCCAAACTGTATGCCACCTAGATCAAAATAAATAATCAAAATTGTCAACAAGTTGTCATTTTCAGCATTTTAGTGCATTGCGTTTGCGTTTACACGGGAAAGCATCACGTCTTTTCCATTGTACAGTGGAGAAAACGTTATTCCTTCCCGTGTAAACGCAAACGAAACGCAAACGCAAACACTAAAACGTAGAAAATGTAAATTTTTAGACAATTCTTACAATGCATTTTTATCTGAATGGCAAACAGTTTGGAGCCTGATCAGACGCCGGGTTAATAGTAAGGCAGAAAACTTCCTTTTGGAGCTTTCTACCATACTACATGTATTACCCTGCGTTAAGTAGTCACGTGTCTGTTGTGATCTATCTTTTTACAAAGAGTGATTGGTTTAGAGAAATTTTATTGTACACGAAAAGTTCTTACCGTTGTTTGGTCATTGAGTTCCATCTGTTTCAAGATGTATGCCGTCATATACGTCTTTCCACGCGCCTTGACGTAATACGGAAAGTCATCCATGTTGCCGTCCTTGGAATTGCGTTTAAGGCAACGTCTCAACGAAATCACATAGCACAATGTTATCACAGTCAACTTGCTAATATGTCTAAATTTCGCCAATGAAATTCTAACAAACGAGATGAAAAGTCTTGTAACATGGAAAACACTGTCCTTAAAGTCACATCAAACCATCGGTATACCTTTGACAATCTATGGTATGTACAGTTACATCCCGTTGAAACGCTCACTCAATTGATGTTAAAGGCAGGTGGTAGTTTAAAGCAGGATGACAATAAAGCAGAAAGCTCCTTTAGGAGCTTTCTGCTTTACTGTCATTCTGCTTTAAGCAGCCACCTGCCGAAAACACCAACAAAACTAGTTTCAGTGGTCGTAATAGCTAGACGTTGATGTAGATATTTAAACTTTTCATACGCGATATTTACGCTGCACATACCTAATCTATACCAAATCACGCGTGTGAGTGAATATGGGTATTTAAACTTAATATTACAAATCATCCAATAATGATGCTAATTCTCCCTCTAGACCGACTCTAATGTTAGCCGAGGAGTGATTTTTAAATAAATCATTTTTGGATATATCCCGCTCTCGACTAGCACAGGAAAGGTTTCAACGGCCATAACCCTATTTGCTAACACCTCCACTAAACTCCAGTTCAATTGTATTTTTGGGAGTCGTTCGAGTGGTTTACAAACATGGTGTCCATGTTCGCTTATCAATCACAGGTGAAGTTTGTCCTTTCCAAACCTAGGGTTTATTCCGGATTGAGTATCCATGTACATGTATCACATAAACCACCTGAGAGTTCAACATTCGCATCCTTCCATTATCAGAACAGAACAGAACATATTTTATTCTTTGACTTATACATACAGTATCTCTTCAATACAAAATGAATAATATTCACAATTGTCACGTAATCCATTACTGGATCAAATATCATAAGAATACATTTAGAGTCATCGTATCAGTATACATATGTAATTATTTTAATTGGAGATAAACTTTATTTATTACTTTTGTAACACTATACACTGCACAATGTAGGTATGAAACAACACTGAAAGCTCATGACGGAGCTTTCTGCACAATTTCTATCCCGCATTGGTCGTTTCTTGTCTTTAGATATAAGTATATATATAACACATAGTTTCTGTCTTATTGTAATTTGTACAATGCAGGTGAAAACCAACACAGGGGGCTCTGCATGGGCTCTCTACATTACTTTTATCCTGAATTGCGCAAGTATATTAATTGGTATGAGTTGGTACAGTGGAGAATCTGTTATTCTTTCCCGTTTAAACGCAAACGTACGCAAACGCAAAACACTAAAACATAGAAAATAGACACCTTATTGACACTCCTGAACAATTATTTTAATCTGAGTGGCAAACAGTTTGGAGCCTGATCAGACGCCGGGTTACCCGGCGTCTGATCTGGCTCCAAACTGTTTGCACTGCAAATAATAGTTTTAGCATAAACGCGTTTATTGGGAAAGAATAACAGATTCTCCACTATATCACATAAACCACCTGAGTGTTCAACATTCGCATCCTTCCATTATCCTAAGCCTTTAACACTTTACAGTGGAGAAAACGTTATTCTTTCCCAATAAACGCGTTTACGCTAAAACTATTACTTCCATTGCAAACAGTTTGGAGCCAGATCAGACGCCGGGTAACCCGGCGTCTGGTCAGGCTCAAAACTGTTTGCCACTCAGATTAAAATAAAAAGTGAGAAATGTCAAACAGTTGTTATTTTCTACCTTTTAGTGCTTTGCGTTTGCGTACGTTTGCGTTTAAACGGAAAAGAATAACAGATTCTCCACTGTAATTGCCAGAATTATCGTGAGGTTTTACCCCTTCGCCGCGCCATATTGTCGTCTGCTTCAATATTGTTGTCTGCAATAACGGTTCCAAGCATGACTGACAAAAGTACGAAGTGAGTATCAAACAGTTTGGATCATGATCAGACACCACGATACGCAGCATATAATTACAATCCATTGACAATACAAGTTAAACGCATAAGCCATTTATTGTCAACTTAACATCGTCCGCTAAAATGTGTAGTCTGGACCCAAACTGTTTGCAAAAATCGACTTTGAAATAAAATGTGTCGCCAATGGCGATGAATGGATACAGTGGATACTACGTTATTCTTTCTCGTTAAAACGCAAACGTACGCAAACGCATTGCACTAAAACGTAGAAAAGTGCAACTTTTGGACAATTCTGATAATTCATGTTTATCTTGGTGGCAAACAGTTTGGAGCCTGATCAGACGCCGGGTTACCCGGCGTCTGATCTGGCTCCAAACTGTTTACACTGCAAATAATAGTTTTAGCATAAACGCGTTTATTGGGAATGAATAACGTTTTCTCCACTGTAATTACATGTATTAGATGATATCTGTTTCATATTTTGAATAAATGATATGACTCTCTTTGCTTATATATTTGCAGATGTAAATTCAAAGATTATCACTCAAAGCAATATCAAAGTAAATCAGAATACTTCAGGCTCTTTCTGCTTTACTTTCAACCTGCTTTAAAATACTCAAATAGTTCTTACAGTACATATTGATGACTTTATAAAGTAGTATTTTCTTCAGTGGAGGAAATAGGTGGAGGAAATATGTCATACATTGTAACTGTTGCAAACAGTTTGGGTCCAAATGCGCCGCCAATTAACTCGGCGTCTCATCTTGATCCAAATTATTGTACATTCTGGTGATACTGCTTGAAAGAAAATGCATAAAAACCAACTCTTAGAGTTGTTGCAGACAACACTGTTATGGTAAACATCTAGAGTTAAAGATACTACGAATTACAGTGGAAAAGACGTTATTCTCTCCCGTTTAAACGCAAACTAAACGCTAACGCATACATGTAGCAATAAAACGAAGAAAGTGAAAATTAATTGAAAATTTTGACTATCTATTTTAATCTGAGTGGCAAACAGTTTGGAGCCTGATCAGATGCAGGGTTACCCGGCATCTGCTCTGGCTCCAAAATGTTTGCATATGAAATAATAGCACTAGCGTAAACGCGTTTATTTTATGAATACATGTAACGTCTTCACAACTGTATCCTAATCGGTATAGAAAATGGTGTGCATAAAATGCACGCATCTAAAATTGCTGCTAATCTTCCAGTGTCGATAATGACAGCGATCGATGCTTTAAATTTCAAATTAGTTACACCATTAGGTGTTCCATTCAATAATTAAAATAAGTAAAAGTTAGGAACAAAGGTTATTCAATAAGTTCTCCACTCGTTACATCGACTTCCCTAAACCCTTCACTGCATTAACTCCGAGCTCAATTGTTATTTGCAAACAGTTTGGATCCTGATCAGTCGCCGCGTAACGCGGCGTCTGATCAGGATCCGAACTGTTTGTCACTCTGCACGATATTACTGTAGTCAATTTATCTAAGATTTAAAGCTGAGAAATAAAAATAGACGACAGTTATTCAAAGACAACGTCATGGCAGTGAATGGGTACAGTGGAGTAAACGTTATTCTTTCCCAATAAACGCGTTTACGCTAAAACTATTATTTGCAATGCAAACAGTTTGGAGCCAGACAAGACGCCGGGTAACCCGGCGTCTGATCAGGATCCAAACTGTTTGCCACCAAGATAAACATGAATCATCAGAATTGTCCAGAAATTGCACTTTTCTACGTTTTAGTGCTTTGCGTTTGCGTACGTTTGCGTTTAAACGGGAAAGAATAACGTTTTCTCCACTGTAAATATTCACCCATTCGCACTTCCTTTCTGAAAGCCTAAACCTGATATTCCATACACCATCAATTCCCAGCGAATAATGAATATAACACATCAATACAGTCATACTTGTTTTGACTCATTCGCCCCTTAAACTTAAAAAGGACACTTCCACTTCTCAAATAAGTCGAATCCATTATTGTTATTTAGAAAAGCCTTTATGCAATATGCTTAAAAAATTACAGACAGTGCAATACTTGAACTTCTAAAGAAGCCATTTGATCTAGGTATGCACTATTTGCAAAGGAAAGGTGTACTTTTCACAGGTACACTGTTGACAAAAGGTGCATAATTGCGTACCTATAGTTCAATTAGTTAAACCGTTTACTAATAAAAGATAATATGATTAAATCATTCAAACGCAATAGTATCCTTTGTCTAATATGCTGATTGAGATACATGTAAAAACAGTATCCTGTAAATAGTGTTTTACATGTATGCACAGTGGAGAAAACGTTATTTCATCCCAATAAACGTGTTTATGCTTAAACGTTTGTTTCCACTGCAAACAGTTTGGAGCCAGATCAGACGCCGGGTAACCCGGCGTCTGATCAGGCTCCAAGCTGTTTGCCATTCAGATAAAAATGAATTGTAAGAAATGTCTAAAAATTTACATTTTCTACGTTTTGGTGTTTTGCGTTTGCGTTTCGTTTGCGTTTAAACGGGAATGAATAACGTTTTCTCCACTATACTACGTGTACATTTTTGACTTTAGATATGTTCAGTGGAGAAAACGTTATTCTTTCTCGCAAAACACTAAAACGTAGAAAATAACAATTGTTTGACATTTCTCACTTTTTATTTTAATCTGAGTGGCAAACAGTTTGGAGCCTGATCAGATGCCGGGTAACCCGGCGTCTGATATGGCTCCAAACTGTTTGCAATGGAAAAAATAGTTTTAGCGTAAACGCGTTTATTGGGAAATAATAACGTTTTCTCCACTGTATGTACTTTTGTCTGTCTCTGGTGTGATGTTCAACTCTGACGGATAACCTTGTGTCCATCACATGTTAACACACAAACTCAAATAGATCCGTCGCCTCTGATGTATCTGTTTTCATTATCCACGTTTTAATGAAATTTCATCGATTAACTCCTATCAATCCCACAACAGAAATTAATCCAATTGCTGTATCCATTTAGAATAATGTTAGGTTTACATTCGAGTTCGAAAAATATTTGCAATGGTCGGCTATAGTTACCAACCTTTATTCAATCCATACAGAGGGAAAATGTTAGTCCTTCACAATCAACCCTTTTACGCTAAAACTATTATTTCCATTGCAAACAGTTTGGAGCCAGACCAGATGCCGGGTAATCCGGCGTCTGACCAGGCTTCAAACTTTTTGCCACTCACATCAAACATATGATCTGAAATTGCCAACAAATTGTCATTTTCTACGTTTAATTGTAATGCATAGGAGTCTCGTTTACGTTTAAACGGGAATGAATACCGTCTTCTCCACTGTATTTCGAGAGCGTGTACAGTGGAGAATACGTTATTCTTTCCCGTTTAAACGCAAACAAAATGCAAACGCAAACCACACAAATGTAGAAAAGGAAAACTTTTTGACAATTCTGACTTTTAACTTTTATCTAAGTGGCAAACAGTTTGGAGCCTGATCAGACGCCGGGTTACCCGGCGTCTGATCAGGCTTCAAACTGTTTGCACTGGAAATAATTGTTTTAGCGTGAACGCGTTTATTGGGAAAGAATAACGTTTTCTCCACTGTACTGTCTGTTTAAACCCTTCGGAAGCCGCCAAATATAGTCTGCTTAAATTTGTAGTCTGCAACTTTATGCCAATTTCATGTTTTAAATCCCAGACTGAAGAAATATAAATATGAGTTCAAAACAGTTTGGTTTCGATCAGACACCGAGTGATGTGGCGTCTGATCAGGGCCCAAAATATTTTCAAAATCGACTTACATGTACATGTAGGTGTCATTGACAGGGTCAATGTGTGCAGATGACAATTTCGTATTGTCATTATAGCAAAACTTAACTGTATAATTTTCCACTTTTTTCTATCACACAATTATATACGACATCCGTTTAGAAAATGCTTCTGTAAAAACTATCCAACGTGTTTTAACTGTCAAGATTTATTGACGAAACCCAATTTGGATTTTCTTCACGATCTCTAGAATACAATACCCCAATGTCCTGATAAAGTATGGCCACAAAAGCTGTTCCTATTGCCTAAAAGGTTCTTGCTTTCTTCTATTGAAATTGCAAACAGGGGTATGTGAAGATTAAAATTAATGGATGTCACATCATTTTGGGTTATTGGCTATTCCCAATTTAGTGTTCAATAAACGTTCCTACCTATCTTTTATCTGCTGGAATATAGATCTAACTTTCTGTTTTCAAAATTGTTTTCTGCTTCGGATATTTTAAACTTTACAATTTCCGCCAGCGTAATTACATGTATACCAACAATTTAGAATATTCCTGTAAACGGAAACATGTAAGTAGTGTAGACCTAGATGATACGTTGCGTTTCGCGGCGTCTAAAATGGATATTCAATGTTTCATTTTGCATTAACATGTGCAACATACATGTAATTATATACAAAATTATAATTTTCTTCTATTCAACTTATCTTTATGTTTGAAACTGGTACCTCCAAATAACATGACGACATCAACTTTAAAATTGTCGGATGCTTTCATTTCTCGGATTCAACTTTTAGGTATTTTGACTTAATAAATATTGAAATGACTGTCGAACAGCTTGGATTCTGATCTTGATTCAAACTGTTTGCACAGAACTATTGTATGCAATTAAGGGGTTAAAGGAAACCCATATTCCTTTGAATTTCGAATGAATACTCATTGAAAAATCAATTGTAGAACTTGAGCTAATGTCAATTTTGAAGCGGTTAAAATTCCTTCCGCGGTCAAAGAGAGGCAAACAGTATCGCAATTTAATAATATGACACCTTTTGAGTAAATACCATTGTGACTGAAGGGAGATAAATCGTATTTGCCTTCGTTTGATTTACAGGCCAAATTAATATTTTTACAGCGACCAATAGTTGGTATAAAAGTTTAACCATTCGCTACATTACCCTTATTACAATAGTTCTTTGCAAACAGTTTGGGTCCTGGTCAGACGCCGCGTGACTGTTTGACACTCATTATCAATATATCTTAAACCATAATACAGCGCTCCCTCTCTACAACGACACCCAATGGGAGACAAAAAATATGTTCGTTGTTCGGAGGGAGTCGTTATAGGAAGGGAATTTGGCTTACATTTTCAAACAGCTTGAATCCAGATCAGACGCCGCGTAACGCGGCGTCTGGTCTGGATTCAAGCTATTTGTCACTCGTAATTCAGTGTTTTACTCTGAAAAGGTCAAATATGTAACTTTTAGAAAAAACAGCAGACGACAAATTTAAGCAGACGATATTGCAGACGTGAAAAGGTTGGACATAAATGTCTTGTTTGGGGAACAGCGGCAAGTGTCGTTTAAAGGAGGGAGTCGTTGTTGGGAGGGCCGTTGTAGGGAGGGAACACTGTACATAAAATTCAAATTTGAGAATTAAAAGCAGACGGCAATTGATTACAGTTAATAACGTCATAAAATTGAAGGGTTTAACTAATATGTAAATACCACATTCAGATCAACAAATTTACCAGATCAATTGTCAATTTGTCTCCGACAAGACTCCCATGTTAGCCGTCAACAATGTTGATTATAAATGTGACCGAATGTGTTACATGTAGTTTATGGAAGAAAATCAACCGCATGCTCAGGAGAATACCATTTACCAGTAGAACTTTTGGTATCTCGACTCGCTCGCTTAAATCGAACTTACCCGTATTTGTATAGTTTAGTGTCCATATTTTAAACTGGCTTCGAACAGTTTATGTCCAAGTTATAACGTGGCTTCAACTTTTAAATACTTGTACTGTTATGTTTGACTTAAGCGAGTTCGATACATGTACATGTTACATCGAAGTTTACCTGTATACAGTGTCCATCCAGAAAACGTTATTCTTTCCCAATAAACGCGTTTACGCTAAAACTATGATTTCTATTACAAACTGTTTGGAGCCAGATCAGACGCCGGGTAACCCGGCGTCTGATCAGGCTCCAAACTGTTTGCCACCAAGATAAACAAGAATTATCAGAATTGTCCAAAAGTTGCACTTTTCTACGTTTTAGTGCTTTGCGTTTGCGTATGTTTGCGTTTAAACGGGAAAGAATAACGTTTTCTCCACTGTATAGCATATATAAAGTGTGAAAATGCTGTTGTAGATCTACCCCTTTATAAAGACAGCTAAAATATAGACTAAATTATGTTGTTCAGACAAATTAGCTTTAAGTAGGGTGAAATTAAAGCAGAAAGCTCCGACAGGAGCTTTCTGCTTTACTTTTATCGTGCTTAAAGCTACATCTTGTCTTGAACGTTCCAATGAAGTTATTGAGTGACCGCTGTAGCAAGGTTTTACAGTCCAATTTTGTGTGTTGACACTATTTAGAGAATTGTTAAAGATTTTACTTCATGGAGATAAATTGAAAGCGTCCACGCCATGTTTGTTATTCACCGCTACATATGTGAGACATTTAATTTTGGAATTTCCATTTAAATTGATTAATGACATAGAAGCTTAATCCTTGTTCTTTCCATTTACCGTCTGATTCAAAATTGTTGTCTGCGAATGATTTAAATTTACATTAATCTCCTTTTAATTGAAAATATCTTAACACGACTGTCAAATTTAATGTTGATTCTAATCAAAGACTCGTTTTAATGATGTGTCTCAGCATTGAGAATGCATTGGGGAAAAGTAATACGAAAACTAAAATAGAATGCTTGTTGTTTTTTTTAAAGGGAGGTAATCAGATTACTCGTTGATTACTTTAATTCATATGCGCCTAGTGGATTACATAGATTCCATGCTTATATAATGGATAAGTCTGGTCTTGATTTTCATGGTCGTTTTGTTAAAAATTACAATAATCTGCTAGAGTATACAAAGTATGTCTTATGATGCATATTCATGACTGTATAAAGTGAAACTATTTTCTTCAGTAAAGGAATAATTTACAGCCTTAAAACCCGCATCAATTGAGTAATGGGATAAAAGAAATTCAAACGAAATACAGTTCAATAAAATTTAAAAAAATAAAATAATTTTTAAAACTGTCACTGAGCGTAAGATATTTGGAGATTGGTGAAACGCCGCCTTAAAAAGGTACATGTACATGTCCTTGGCGCCTGGTCTGGTTCAAATCTGTTGCATAGGGAGTTAACTTTTATAGAACAATGAAGAATAATTATATTATGTTTTCCCAATAAACGTGCTGATACTAAAGCTGTTACCATTACAATCAGAGTTGAGCCAGATCAGACGCCAGATAACCCGGCTTCTGGTCAGGTTTCACACTGTTTACAGTGGAGAAAACGTTATTCCCAATAAACGCGTTTACGCTAAAACTATTTTTCCCCTTGCAAACAGTTTGGAGCCAGATCAGACGCCGGGTTACCCGGCGTCTGATCAGGCTACAAACTGTTTGCCACTCAGATTAAAATAAATAGTGAGAAATGTCAAAAACTTGTTATGTTCTACGTTTTAGTGCTTTGCGTTTGCGTATGTTTGCGTTTAAAAGGGAAAGAATAACGTTTTCTCCACTGTAAAATGTTTCTCGCAGAAAACAACAAATCGTTTGACATGTCAAATACCTGTAATTTTTATCATTTTACTGAACTGCTTTTGCTTTTAGTTTTGGTTAAACGGGACTGAAGAATAACATCTATATTGTATAAATGTTCGAAACTGTAATTCTGGAGAACTATATTTTACCCCTTGTAACACTGTTCCAATATCCGATTCTTTCCGTATAGGCTATAAGGACTGTTTGATTAAATGATTGCTTTTTATCATAAAGTGTAATCGTGACTGCCATGTTAATACAGAGTTTTTCTCTCACCAAAATTTATTTATGACATGCAGAACTATTAATATAATTGATAAATTGTTAAAGTCGAAATCAATTATAGCCGAACCGCGATACAGTACCTCGTACTCGATTAATCATCTTTAATTTAATTTCGATAACATGACACCACTTCTGTCTAAGTTTAGCCATGTTTTAACCCTTATCGTGCTAAGAATAGACCTTGAAATTAATTCTCCTTTCAGGTGTACAGTGGAGAAAATGTTATTCTTTCCCGTTAAAACGCAAACGAAACGCAACCGCAAAACACTAAAACGTAGAAAATGTCAATTTTAAGACATTTTTTACAATTCATTTTCATCTGAGTGGCAAACAGTTTGGAGTTTGATCAGACGCCCGGTTACCCGGGCGTCCGGTTACCCGGTGTCTGATCTGGCTCCTAACTGTTTGCAGTGGAAATAAACGTTTGAGCGTAAAAGCGTTTATTGGGAAAGAATAAAACATTCTCCTCTGTACTCTGAACAGGATCTGCACTGTTTGACATTTTGAAAAAACAGTGTTAAAATCAACCCTTGCTAACAACGGACAATACTTGATTAGAACTGAGAATTATCCATTTCAAATTCAGGGTTTTAACGTTTAAAAAGTAATGTTCACCTTTATGCAGGGGGTTAACGAGTGGAAAGTTGATTACTATCTGTATGACAACGAATAAAGACAGACTACATGTATATATAGTAGGCGTGGCCAGACGTTATTCTATCCCGTTAAAACAAAATCTTACGCAATGTAATAAATCGAAAATGACAGGTTCTTCAAAATGTTGTCTCAAAACTGTATATTGAATCAGGGCTCCAGATAAGGGGAGTATTTCAAAAATTAAAATCTTAATTTCTGCATTAAACCCTGTGGTGTCACTACTCATTAGAATCGTCTCAAAGAGGCGATTCTAATGAGTAGTACATGTACATGTAACATCATGGGATTTGGTATTGATATGAGTGAGAAAATGTTGGATTTCTTCAGTTTACTCCCTCTTATCTGGAACCTTGTTGAATTCTGAGTAACAAACAGATTTGCGTCTGATTAGACGCTGAGCTACTCGACGAGTGGCCTGGTCCCAAACTATTTGCAATTCACAGAAGTCGAACTTCGGTATCTCGAACTCGCTTGAGTCCATATTTCAGGTATCTCTACAGTTGAATTCCTTGTATTGAGGTCGCTGAGTCGAACATAACGACTCAAATGAGTTCGAAGTATCGAAACTCGATTGTAACTACAGTGGAGAATCTGTTATTCTTTCCCGTTTAAACGCAAACGTACGCAAACGCAAAGTACTAAAACGTAGAAAAGTGCAACTTCTGGACAATTCTGATAATTCATGTTTTTCTTGGTGACAAACAGTTTGGAGCCTGATCAGACGCCGGGTTACCCGGCGTCTGATCTGGCTCCAAACTGTTTGCACTGCAAATAATAGTTTTAGCGTAAACGCGTTTATTGGGAAAGAATAACGTTTTCTCCACTGTAGAATAATGTCTTCGCCACTGTATGAATTCGACTTTTGACTGACTGTACAGTGGAGAAAACGTTATTCCTTCCCAATAAACGCGTTAACGCTAAAACTATTTTTGCATTGCAAACAGTTTTGAGCCAGATCAGACGCCGGGTCACCCGGCGTCTGATCAGGCTCCAAACTGTTTGCCACTCAGATCAACATGAATAGTCAAAATTGTCGAAAAGTTGTCCTTTTCTACGTTTTAGTGCAAAGCGTTTGCGTACGTTTGCGTACGTTTGCGTTTAAACGGGAAAGAATAACAGATTCTCCACTGTATCTGCATAACAACGAATAAACATAGACTCGAAGCCACAGCTAAATTGTTGACTAAGAGAACTATTACAGGTTTACCTCTTTCCCCAGCATAAACGTCTAAAGTTGACCGTTTGAAAACAGTTTGTTCCCGATCAGACGCCTTTTTACGTTGCGACTGATCAGGATCCAGACTTTTTGCCACTCGCATCGATATGTCTTCAGTCAAACTGCTTTAAATAAATCTTATTTTGAAATAATATTTTAAGCAATTTTTTAAAAAGCAGACGATAAAAATGACTGTCAAAGGGTTAAAGCAGACGATAAAATTTGGCGATGAAAAGAGTTAATTATCAACCAGTTGTATGGTGTAATTAAAATATCAAGTTTCGTTATCTTTCCATAACCTGTCCTTTCATTGCATTGGGGGCAAGTTCTTATCGCCAACATCTAACGAAAATGATTTCTACATTTACAATCCTAACTGTTCTTAACACGTACTTAAAATACTCTGTATTGGTATATTTTAAGTCAGGCGACTGGTCAATGAAGAACGAAAGTAACGCAGAAAGCTCCCAAAGGGAGCTTTCTGCGTTACTTCCGTTCTGCATTAGCCAGTCACGTATTTTAGGAAGTGTGCAAACAGTTCATGTAAGGTCGCTAGATACAAGGTTGATTGTGGTATGCCATTCAAAGTCCTAACAAAGTGCACCTATTTTAGGGTTATCATAATTTCTGCCTTTTACGCTCATTTAGTACTTAACCTACTGCTCGTTATAGGTGAATATGTAAGACTTGCAAACAGGCTGGATCCAGATGAGACGCCGAGTACATGTAATTCAGTTTTTCTTCTTGATAAAAAGTTTTTGACACTGCTATTTTCTGAGGCAAAATAGTTCTAGATATCAATTCTGAGCTTTTGTTTGCAGACGACACCTCTGTTGCAGACGGCATTTGCATGTACATTATGTACACGCGCTAAAAGTTAAAGAGAGCTGTTAGACTGATTGTTCGTACAGTCGAGAAAACATAATTCCTTCTAAAAGAACAATCATTTCCATTCCAAACAGTTTTGAACTAGGTCAGATACCAGGTACAGTGGAGAAAACGTTATTCTTTACATGTACCAATAAACGCGTTTACGCTAAAACTATTATTTGCAGTGCAAATAGTTGGGAGCCAGATCAGACGCCGGGTAACCCGGCGTCTGATCAGGCTCCAAACTCTTTGCCACCAAGATAAACATGAATTATCAGAATTGTCCAAAAGTTGCACTTTTCTACGTTTTAGTGTAATGCGTTTGCGTACGTTTGCGTTTAAACGGGAAAGAATAATGTTTTCTCCACTGTACATTATGTACACGTGCTAAAAGTTAAAGAGAGCTGTTAGACTGATTGTTCGTACAGTCGAGAAAACATAATTCCTTCTTAAAGAACACTCATTTCCATTCCAAACAGTTTGGAACTAGGTCAGACACCAGGTTAACGGCGTCTGATCAGACTTAAAATAGTTTGTCATTCGGCGTTGACAACCAATGGCTAGATATTTCAAAACTTACTTGATTTTCTCAATTTTATCACGCTTCCGTGTACATGTAGTTTCGCTTTAGATAATGGTAATGGTAATAACTAAAGTCTTCTTCACTGTAATACACATGTACTTACGTGTACATTCGGGTACAAAACATATTGTTTAAAACTGTACGTCATACACTGATAATAATCATACCCCATAGTCAAAGAGTGAAATGCCTGTTTCTGCCAAGCGCGATTTTAATTCCATATGAGCCATGCCATGACAAAACCTGCCTTATTGCATTGCAACATTGTACATAGATCTACTACAATGTAAGTACAGTTGTCACCACAGGCTCTGTATCTGAGTTTGGTCGACACTGCCAAATACAATATAATTATAATACAGCTACATGTACATAAAATGTTTTAGTTGCTTGTTGGTGTCAAACAGTGTAGATCAATACTAGCCACAGCGTCAAAGACGCTGGTATTGATATAGATCTATATCTACACTGTTTGTAATGAAATCAGGTAGGTTTTCTCATGGCACTGGGACCAAGATCAGAAGCCGAGTAATGTAGAGAAGACATTTTTCTCGAATAACTACCCCTGTTTTCTATAGAGAACAACGGTTACGATAGATATCCTTGTCTCCAACATGTCACGGTGAGATAAAATTGATGACGTCACTCTTACGTCACTATTGACGCGGTAATTACGTCACTTGGATCAAAAACTGCATATTGCTTTAAAAATAACTGAAAATCGTAGGTAATATGAGAAAAAGAATCTGTCTCTCGTCGATGTTTAAGACAAGCTGATCTCAAACGAGTCTAGAAAAGAAACGTTATTAATCTCGCCAAGGCTCGCTTAATAACATTTCAATTCTAGACTCGTTTGAGATCAGCTTGTCTTACATATTGACTATGACAGGCCTTTCATAGTAATATTTATAGTGAGTTATTTCCCTGTACTACAGTGGAGAAAACGTTATTCTTTCCCAATAAACGCGTTTACGCTAAAACTATTTTTCCCTTGCAAACAGTTTGGAGCCAGATCAGACACCGGGTAACCCGACGTCTCATCAGGCTCCAAACTCTTTGCCACCAAGATAAACACGAATTATCAGAATTGTCCAGAAATTGCACTTTTCTACGTTTTAGTACTTTGCGTTTGCGTACGTTTGCGTTTAAACGGGAAAGAATAACGTTTTCTCCAATGTACCATGTTTTTGTCTGTTTCAATATTATTGTCTACAAATCGTTGCCAAGTTAAATCTAAGCAGTAGATCTATATAACTGACGAAATTTCGAAACGAGTGTCAAACAGTTTAGATCCAGATCAGACGCCATTGACAGTGAAAAGATTCAACTCTATGCTTCAATCCTTATAAATGTCCTTTGCAAACAGTTTGCAACCAAAACCCTTTAAATATTGCATTTTTATTAATTTCATTGCATTGCGTATGCGTTTAATTCCGTTTAAACGGGGATTAATAACATCATCTCCTCTGTGACAGGTTATGTTCATGTATGTTAAATACAAAATGTAGTAACAATTCAAAGGGAACCCCTTCAATGTTCAGTCGCTGGCTTTTAACCCTTTCACACGCAATCACGCCTTAAAGCGCGTCACGCGGCGTCTGATAAGGACCCAAACTGTTTGACACATGTTTCGAAATTTCGTCAGATATATTGCCTTTAATCTAACTTTGAAACGATATTGCAGACAACAATAATAAGCAGACGACACTATGGCGGCGAAGGCGTAAACAGATACTCTCGACAAATTTGATCATGAAAGGGTTAACGAGGAACACATTTCTTTTCTTTGGGGTTCGTATTAGCGAAACTTGACTGTAAAATGGAGTTGCTATTATATTACAGTGGAGAATCTGTTATTCTTTCCCGTTTAAACGCAAACGTACGCAAACGCAAAACACTAAAACGTAGAAGAGAACAACTTTAAGACAATTCTGATAATTCTTGTTTATCTTGGTGGCAAACAGTTTGGAGCCTGATCAGACGCCGGGTTACCCGGCGTCTGATCTGGCTACAAACTGTTTGCACTGCAAATAATAGTTTTAGCGTAAACGCGTTTATTGGGAAAGAATAACAGATTCTCCACTGTATACTTTTAATCTGTATTCAGCAATAATCTGTCTTTAACGCTTCCATCGTTTAATTTATTACAGTGGAGAAAACGTTATTCTTTCCCGTTTAAACGCAAACGTACGCAAACTCAAAGCACTAAAACATAGAAAAGTGCAATTTCTGGACAATTCTGATCATTCATGTTTATCTTGGTGGCAAACAGTTAGAAGCCTGCTCAGACGCCGGGTTACCCGGCGTCTGATCTGGCTTCAAACTGTTTGCACTGCAAATAATAGTTTTAGCGTTAACGCGTTTATTGGGAAAGAATAACGTTTTCTCCACTGTATGAGGTGTTTACCCACCGCCAGTTTGACGTCTTCCTCAATTTAAACGGGAAAGAATATGTAAACTAATACATAAAGTTCGGAGTCTGGACGGCCTCTGATCAGATTTCAAACCTTTGTTCCATTCCGATCAAAACTAATTGATTAATTTTTTACAAAGTTACTGTACTACATACATTTTATTGCATTACGTTGGGGTTGAGATTACTTTACCCATTACCCAATTTATACTAATTTTACGCCTTCAATTGGTTTCTCTTCTAAAGAGAATAGTTTTACTTAACACAGCTATGAATATGCACCACAAGAAATACTTTCTATATCCTAGCCGAGGGTAGCTTAAATCAGGCTGAAAGAAAAGCAGACTGTGCCTTAAGGCGCATTCTGCTTTACTTTAATTCTGCTTTAAGTAGTAATCTACTTTCAAAACTAGAAATAGGCTATTGGGTAATGGGTTCAACCACAGGTACTTGACACATACTTTATTATCTATCAACACCACCCCCCTTTTAAAAAAAAAAAAGGGGGGGGAGGGGGTTCATAGATAATAAAGTATGTGTCAAGTACCTGTGGGTTCAACGTGAAAGTCTCCCAGACTAACGATACTCCACACATTTTGAAGTTTTACATTAGGATCTCTACTTGTGTTTGCACACAAACATTTTTTGGTTTGCCATGCATTTCAATAAATAAAGTTAATTCTATAAATACTGATGTAAGATAAATATTGAGGTTGGATTTAGGCTTATAAAAGCTGGGTCAACATAAGGTTAGTATTCAATCAATCAAACTGCCAACCGGAAGAAACTCTTGTTAACTAAAGTAATGTTGAACCCTTTAACTACATACCAAATGTTATTGCATTTACCCTCAGACTCAACTCCATAATGCCGTTAGCTTTAACCCGTAGGTTTTATATAATCTCAAAATATTATCTCGCTTATGCTTCATGTAAAACATGGTGTCAATCGCAATCAGTTATGAAATAGCACCATACAGTTTGTCACTAAGCTAAAGCTTATTTGTTATAAACAATAACATCTTCCCCACTACTGTGGAGAAAACGTTATTCTTTCCCGTTTAAACGCAAACGTACGCAAACGCAAAGCACTAAAACGTAGAAAAGTGCATTTTCTGGACAATTCTGATAATTCATGTTTATCTTGGTGGCAAACAGTTTGGAGCCTGGTCAGACGCCGGGTTACCCGGCGTCTGATCTGGCTCCAAACTGTTTGCACTGCAAATAATAGTTTTAGCGTAAACGCGTTTATTGGGAAAGAATAACACATTCTCCACTGTATATAAATACTTATGTTTGTCTCATAAATATACCACTCAAATTAAAACCTTTATAGGAAACAATACATCGATCCTATCATTTTCTCATATTATAACTTTATTTTCAACAAAATTTGTAGGAGTTGTACAGTGGAGAATGTGTTATTCTTTCCCAATAAACGCGTTTACACTAAAACTATTATTTGCAGTGCAAACAGTTTGGAGCCAGATCTGATCAGGCTCCAAACTGTTTGCCACCAAGATAAACATGAAATATCAGAATTGTCCAAAAGGTGTTCTTTTCTACGTTTTAGCGCTTTGCGTTTGCGTGCGTTTGCGTTTAAACGGGAAAGAATAACAGACTGTCCACTGTAGTTGCCATAACATGTACCTCCATTTAATTACAATACCATGAAACAAGTGTCGATTAAAGCATCCTTTTCATAGTACATTTTCTTTACAGTCTCCAGTTCAAATCAACCAAAGACAAATCTCTTCATTTACTCTATTTGAAAATTTGACGACAATTGTGTGTGCTCCAACCCTATTCACCTGAAATTTTCAACCCATTTGCGCCCAGTTGATTCTTCCATTCTTATCATTTAGATTAGTCCTTTTTGGTCTGAGGGGTACCTAGTCTAAATGTCCATCTTTGTTTTGTTTTATATTGAAAAACATACCAGCAAATAGTGTAGAATCTTAGTCTAGTCAGACGCCACATAATGCGGAGTCTGATCAGAGTCCATACTGTTTGCCTATGTCCCAGATATGGGCTCGTGGGCACAACTTGGTTAAGTTGTTTCTCCATCAAATATTCAGATATAAAATCCAAATGACAATCAGTTCTGATCCTGATCGAAATCCAGATCGGTTGCAATTCCAGCATTCTTATAACTACAACGAACATATTATACAACAATTAGGTATACAGTGGATAATCTGTTATTCTGACGTCATTCGTGACGTCATACAGTGGAGAATCTGTTATTCTTTCCCAATAAACGCGTTTACGCTAAAACTATTATTTCCACTGCAAACAGTTTGGAACCAGATCAGACGCCGGGTAACCCGGCGTCTGATCAGGCTCGAAACTGTTTGCCACCAAGATAAACATGAAATATCAGAATTGTCCAAAAGTTGTTCTTTTCTACGTTTTAGTGCTTTGCGTTTGCGTACGTTTGCGTTTAAACGGGAAAGAATAACAGATTCTCCACTGTACTAATTGCTTACTTACCGTCAAACACGTGGGTTCACGAAGGGACAGAAAGGTCAGTTCCCTCTGAGACAGGACACTCGGGTCCCTGAACAGCTTGTCATGT
The DNA here is from genome assembly GCA_922989275.2 of Gari tellinella. Lineage (NCBI taxonomy): Eukaryota > Metazoa > Mollusca > Bivalvia > Cardiida > Psammobiidae > Gari > Gari tellinella. The sequence continues at coordinate 12,306,360 of OV277867.1, read as the reverse complement.
TTCCCCATCACCAGGGGACCGAGAGCTTCTTTCTCTTTATTCCTGTTGAGGTTCTTTCAGCGAAACACAAATACAGCTCGTCACCACGGCGAATGGCTACACAAAATAGTTTCCTCAGCTCCTGTTTTCATTGTCTTTCACTTCGGAAAAAAGAGAAAAATACAATAATCGCTAAAAATTAGATTGCTAATGCTTTTAACCCGGATCCATCTGTACAAGCGTACAGTTGAGAATCTGTTATTCTTTCCCAATAAACGCGTTTGCGCTAAAACTAGTATTTGCAGTGCAAACAGTTTGGAGCCAGATCAGACGCCGGGTAACCCGGCGTCTGATCAGGCTCCAAACTGTTTGCCACCAAGATAAACAAGAATTATCAGAATTGTCCAAAAGTTGTTCTTTTCTACGTTTTAGTGCTTTGCGTTTGCGTACGTTTGCGTTTAAACGGGAAAGAATAACAGATTCTCCACTGTACCTCTAAAGTTATGCTTGTTCCGCAGTAACCCCTTCAATGCCTTACCCGGTTACACTGGTAATTTTGAAAAAAGGTTTATCCAGACTGTTTGACACTCATTTCAGTAAGTCTCAAGTCATAATAAATAAAACTTAAATTCAAGAAATAAAAACAGACCATTGTTTAAAGTAAATGACGTTCCGGCAATGAAGGGGATAATATTTTATCAGTCTTTAAGACTGACCATGTGTACAGTGGAGAATCTGTTATTCTTTCCCGTTTAAACGCAAACGTACGCAAACGCAAAGCACTAAAACGTAGAAAAGAATTTTTTTTGGACAATTCTGATAATTCTTGTTTATCTTGGTGGCAAACAGTTTGGAGCCTGATCAGACGCCGGGTTATCCGGCGTCTGATCTGGCTCCAAACTGTTTGCACTGCAAATAATAGTTTTAGCGTAAACGCGTTTATTGGGAAATAATAACAGATTCTCCACTGTATCCTATTGAAATACACAGGTTTGTCCATGAATCCGAATCGTCAAGGAATAACATTTGGCACACACACTCTTATGATCCATTGGCATATACATGAAATTGAAAGGCGCACACTATATTTGATGAAAGGGTCACTTACATGTAACATTCTTCTAACTCGTTCATCGACACGATATCGTCTGGTATATATGATGGTGATATCTACATTATTGTTTAAAAGTAAAGATTGTATGTGGTATAACTGCAGAAATATCCTCACGAGTGAATCCTGACCAAACACTGCGTAACTCAATAAGAATTCAGCACTCTAAGGGTTAAAAGGTACAAACATTATTTGATAATAAAATGAAAAGTCATTTAAAGGAGAGGCCATATATAATGGTCGTTAAAATTATTTGACCCCAGAGTTTTAATATTCCATACTTTTTATTTAAACAAATCACCTACTTCAATGCACTTTGAAATCTTTAAACGAAAACATGTTCTTTATACGCTTATAGCACACGTGCGAGTTTATGGTCATTTATGGTCATTTATAAATAAAGAAGATCCAGATCAAAAGCTGAGTAATCCGACGACTGATCAAGGAGTTTTAAATTGCACTATTGTATTAAGTTTAAAACCTCATAGAAACTTAACTCAAATGATTTTTTCAGAGAACACACGCACGCCAGACGATACAGTGGAGAATCTGTTATTCTTTCCCGTTTAAACGCAAACGTACGCAAACGCAAAGCACTAAAACGTAGAAAAATACAACTTTTGGACAATTCTGATAATTCATGTTTATCTTGGTGGCAAACAGTTTGGAGCCTGGTCAGACGCCGGGTTACCCGGCGTCTGATCTGGCTCCAAACTGTTTGCACTACAAATACTAGTTTTAGCCTAAACGCGTTTATTGGGAAAGAATAACACATTCTCCACTGTATTTGTCAATGATAAGGGTTAGCTCATTCACCCCTGAAACTATTAATTGACTATTCCAACTTCAAAATACGTCTAGCCCATTTTTAACTATATTGGGATGGTTTTACCAATATATTCAAACTGTCAAACAGTGTAGAACCTGACCAGAGGTTTCCTTAAGGAGCCCTCTGATCAGGGTCTACACTGTTTGTATAGGACAAGTGTATCCTCACAGATACACTGTTTGTAAATGACGACTTTACTCGTCGCTAGGGTTGAATTTGTTAACACATAGGTGATTTAGAAAATTAAATTTTAATCTTCTGCGGTGATTGATCACAGATTGGATCCAGATAACTGGACGCCTTATCTGACTCCTAACTATTTCACATTTTGATGTATGTTTTGAAATAATCAATTATGAAAATCTGTGCAAACGACAAAAAATACAGACGGCAATCGCCGTCTTAAGAAGTAAACATATCGATATTATTTCGGGCTTTAGTTTATACATTCAAACTCAATCCGACTGACATTCGATAACTTTGACGTTTTGTGTTATCGATTGATCACGATCATAAGTAGTAATTTTGTTATTTACAGTGGAGAATCTGTTATTCTTTCCCGTTTAAACGCAAACGTACGCAAACGCAAAACACTAAAACGTAGAAAAGTACAACTTTTGGACAATTCTGATAATTCATGTTTATCTTGGTGGCAAACAGTTTGGAGCCTGATCAGACGCCGGGTTACCCGGCGTCTGATCTGGCTCCAAACTGTTTGCACTGCAAATAATAGTTTTAGCGTAAACGCGTTTATTGGGAAAGAATAACACATTCTCCACTGTACATGTAACGCTACGGAAAACCGCTGGTGACACTTAAAATGCATACATTAGTATACAACTACACAATTTTAAGTTCCGTAACGCGGCGTCTGATCAGGATCCAAACTATTTGACACTCGTATCGATATGTTTTAAGTCATCCTATATTGAATCTTTCTTTTAAACGATCTTGCAAACAACTAAATTGAAGCAGACGACAACGAAACGATGAAGGGGGATAAACATCTCACGATAAATATGATAGTGAAAGGGTTATAAGAAAAGTGTAGTGTTCGTTACTGTACATATGTACTGCTAAATTTTATTTCGTTAACTACATTGTATAAATATATTGAATTTCAGTACGAATGTCAAGTTCAACAGTTCTCTTGACCAACACATTGTTCAAACTAGCGTCTTTTTGTGTACATAGATATCGTTCGTTCGTCTTTCTTTCTCAAATTACAATCTTAGGAATTTTGACAGAGGATGCGTCGATATGAGTGTGGAATTTTGGATATTGCCTAGACGCCGAGTTACATGTGCTGTCCAAACTGTTTGTAAATGCAAGTCTATTCAGACAAAACAGTGAAAGGGGTTATGCTTAGATCCACTAAATAAATAAACGAGTGTTTATTTTTGTAACTAGTGTTAACTATATGTAACAGTCATACAGTTGATATGACGTTATTTGTTTGCAATAAACGCGCTTATGCTCAAACTATTATATCCATTGCAAACAGTTTGGAGCCAGATCAAACGCTGAGTAACCTTGCGTCTGATCTGGCTGAAAATTGTTTGCCTCCCCGATGAACATGAATGGTCAGAATTGTCATAAAACTCATTTTCCGCATTTTATTGCAATGCGTTTGCGTTTCGTTTGTTTTCAAACGGGAAAGAATAACGTCTTATCCACTGTACCAGCGCTACAGTGGAGAATGTGTTATTCTTTCCCAATAAACGCGTTTACGCTAAAACTATTATTTGCAGTGCAAATAGTTTGGAGCCAGATCAGACGCCGGGTAACCCGGCGTCTGATCAGGCTCCAAACTGTTTGCCACCAAGATAAACATGAAATATCAGAATTGTCCAAAAGTTGTACTTTTCTACGTTTTAGTGTTTTGCGTTTGCGTACGTTTGCGTTTTAACGGGAAAGAATAACGTTTTCTCCACTGTACAGTGCAGAAGACGTTATTATTTTCAAGTATGAAACGCGTTTGTGCTAAAACTATTGTTTCCATTGCAGACAGTTAAGACCTGCCTATATACATGTATACAGAGGAGAATGTGTTATTTTTTCCCAATAAACGCGTATGTGCTAAAACGTTTATTTTCACTGCAAACAGTTAGGAGCCAGATCAGACGCCGGGTAACCCGGCGTCTGATCAGGCTCCAAACTGTTTGCCACCAAGATAAACAAGAATTACATGTACCAGAATTGTCCAAACGTTGCACTTTTTTACGTTTTAGTGTTTTGCGTTTACGTTTCGTTTCGTTTAAACGGGAAAGAATAACGTATTCTCCACTGTATATATAATAGTGTCTGTTTTTTGGAAAGTTTTAATTTTACACATTGTGACTAAAGAAACATCGATACGAGTGGAAAACAATATTGATCAAGATTAGACTTACATTTTAGATGAAGAAGAGTTTCAAACAGTTTGAATCAAGATCAGATGCGGTGTCTGATCTGGATCCTAATTGTTTGAAATTACCAGTCATGTCACGATCGGCCATGACAAAGGGTTAAAGACATGACCAATAAAAAGGAAGAACGAATTAGTTTGATCTCTTAATGTATGTTTTATGTATTTAACCCTCGTCTGTCTTACAATGTACATGTACCCCATACCCACACGTTTGCAAACAATTACGAAAATGATCAGACACCGAGTTATTCGGCTGTTGATCAGGATCCAAACTGTTTACATGTAACACTAAGATCCATTTTTGACTATTCAGGGTTGATTTTAACAATATATTTCAAAATGGCAAACAGTGTAGACCCTGACACAGAGGGCTCATTAAGGAGCCCTCTGATGGAGCCCTCTGGTCAGGATCTACACTGTTTGCATGAGGCAAAAGTTTTACTCACATGTACACGGTTTGTAAATGACGAGTATAGTCCTCGCTAGGATTGAATGTATTTAATATAAGTAGACGATTTTCAGGCAATATAAGGGTCAGGGTACAAGTGGAGAAAACGTTATTCTTTCCCGTTTAAACGCAAACGTACGCAAACGCAAAGCACTAAAACGTAGAAAATAACAACTTTTTGACATTTTTCGCTATTTATTTTAATCTGAGTGGCAAACAGTTTGGAGCCTGATCAGACGCCGGGTTACCCGGCGTCTGATCAGGCTCACAACTGTTTGCAATGCAAATAATGGTTTTAACGTAAACGCGTTTATTGGGAAAGAATAACGTTTTCTCCACTGTAGATGTATAGACGGACATCAAACGACCATTTATGAACTAACTACGTTTACTAAATGAAAGACACACCTTAAAACGGCAATATTTTCGTAAATTAGAAATCAATTAACAAAGAATCTCCCATTTCAAAAACACTTTACTGATATTAAATCTATGTATAAAACTGTTTGCGTGCGTTAACCTTTAGTTCGCAATAGACTATGAAATCTCCCATACTCCTGCAAATTGTGAATTGGCCAGCATAAAGTGGGAGAAAACATTATTCGTTTTCGTTCAAGCCGTTATTCTATAATGCGCCTTTTACGTCTTTCATTTATTCATTCACTGAATAAAATAGTTCCACGTGATACAGTTGCAGCATAAGAAGTATTTGCTATGTCCTGGCGATGGAGCTTAAAGCAGACAGGCTGAAAGGTAAGCAGAAATACCTAAAGACGAATCATGCTTTACTTTCAACTTTTTTTTAAATGTTTCAATACAGTGGAGAATACGTTATTATTTCCCAAACCATGCGTTTACGCTAAAACGTTTATTTCCCGTGCAAACAGTTTGGAGCCTGATCAAACGCCGGGTAACCCGGCGTCTGATCCGGCTTCAAACTGTTTGCCACTTAGATTAACATGATTTGTCATAATTCTCGAAAAATCGCCATTTTCTGCATTTTATTGAAATGCGCTTGCGTTTCGTTTCCGTTAAGACGGGAAAGAATAGCGTTTTCTCCACTGTAAATAATGTCTACTACTACAACTACAGCTGCTAAGGCCTCTAAGTACTACTGCTGCTACTTCTACCTCGACTACTACTGCTACATGTACTATTACTACTGTACTTCCGCTACTACTTCTACTTCTACTAGTATTATTACTACTTCTAATAAATATACATACACGTATACAGTGGAGAATACATTATTATTTCCCGTTTAAACGTAATGAAACGCAAACGCAAAACACTAAAACGTAGAAAAGTGCAACTTTTGGACAATTCTGGTAATTCATGTTTATCTTGGTGGCAAACAGTTTGGAGCCTGATCAGACGCCGGGTTACCCGGCGTCTTTTCAGGCTCTAAACTGTTTGCAATAGAAACAAATTAATAAATAGTTTTAACGTAAACGCGTTTATTGGGAAAGAATAACGCTGTCTTCACTGTACAAAACACTTCTCTTACAACTACTATTATTTACTACATACTACAGTGGAGAAAACTGATAAAACGCTGTAGAGAGGGAACACTGTACACAATTTAGTGGTCGTAATAGGGAGGTTCATTGTACATGTAATACGTCATATTATCACTTCTTCCTCAAACACCTTTTCTCTATTTATACAACTACAAAAACTTCTGATGGTTTTACTTCTACTATTATATTAGAATTAGCTATACGTACAAATGTATTTAACTTATAAAGCTGAATGACTTAAACACATCAAAATATTTATTAAAACATTACACAAAACAAAATAGCATCTTACCTCGTTCGTTGCCGTGTCACGTATATTCCTATCACCCCACTAATATCATGTCGGGATATCCACCTCTCATGTGCATTCACAAATTTATTGTAACTTTAACCACACAGTCAATCCTTTCTATAACAACCATATAATATAATAAATATTTCCTATAGGTTAAATATGTCACCCTTAAAGCAGGACGAAAGTAAAGCAGAAAGCTCCTACAGGAGCTTTCTGCTTTACTTTCATCCTGCTTTAAGCTGACACATGTTTTAATACAAACAATGAACATTCTATCGAGTAGTCGATATCAAAGAAGATCATTGTTTAACAAACACACCTTTCGTACTTTTATTTCACTTCAAGCAAATTTTTCTACTTCTCCTAAAATTAATAGACATACCCAATATCCGCCTATCGGTTTTATTGACACTACAGGCATACCTTTAAGAAGCGGTCATCAATTGAAACAAGCATGGGCATCTTTAAAATAATTATCTTCTTTAAAACAGAGTAAAATTGCAATAATTAAGGAAGCTTCTAATGGGGTTGACTTATATTACTTCGTCACTGTGTTCAGCTGTTACTTGCTTTATAGAAAGTTTATGCATTTGTTTTTAGCTAATCTCTTTTAATACGGATATGACAGTTAATTACATGTAGTTTTTTTCTACATCAAAGCCTAATTTAATTCAAACCTTGCTTCTTGGCTATATTTCATAAACTTTAGAAATTTTCAAAATTGAAAAAAACTACAGTGTAGATCCTGATAAATAGTTAGAGTTCAACGGAGGTCATACTATGTTTACAGAACTAAGAGTGTAACCCAGCAGATTGAGTGTTTAGATACCTTGAGTATAAAAGACCCATTGTGTTCAAAACGAACTTTTTCAACAAAGGGTGTCTTATTCAATTTTACCCAAAACTGTTTTTCATTAATCTTTACTGCGCCATTAACGAAATCGTAACGACCAGATCTACTGCAAACTGTTTTGAACCAGATGAGACGACGAGTAACTCGGCGTCTCATCAGGTTCCAAACTGTTTGATATTCGGTTGATAATTTCTTAACCCAATATTATATAGCAGATATATTTACTATGATAATTACTGCAGACGACAATATTTGCATACGAGATTTGCCTGGCGTGATTAAAGGGAAAGAGTTTCTTTTGAATGTTACAGTGGAGAATACGTTATTCTTTCCCGTTTAAACGAAACGAAACGCAAACGCAAAACACTAAAACGTAGAAAAGTGCAAATTTTGGACAATTCTGGTAATTCATGTTTATCTTGGTGGCAAACAATTTGGAGCCTGATCAGACGCCGGGTTACCCGGCGTCTGATATGGCTCCAAACTGTTTGGATTGGAAATAATAGTTTAGCGTAAACGCGTTTATTGGGAAAGAATAACGATTTCTCCATTGTATTGATATACGGCGGCCATTGAATACTTAACCTTGCTAATAATTCAGTCATGGTATTGTAACGGTTTCACCTTTTATTGCATAATTTACTGTCAGGCCTGTATTATAGGAATACTGACTGACGATGAAGTGTGGTTGTTAAATGGAGGTGATCGCTTAAATCAGGGCACAAGTAATGCAGAAGGCTCCTATAGGAGCCTTCTGCATTACTTGTGTCCTGAATTAAGTTGCCACATATCCCAAGTACTGCAAATATATTGTGTTTTAAGTGGTCGTTTAAGACAGGTTGGACTGTGTCTCATTTGGACAAGCACTGACACGGGTTGAAAATGACTTTTCACAACAAACCGATTGATCATTTTACAATTAGTATTCATATCGTGTAGTATGCTTCTGTTTGTTACTGGCTATGAAATGTGGCTATGAGACGTGTACTGGGTATCTAAACATGCAAGACTTCTCTAATAAAAGAAAGCTCTGACAGCAATACATAAAACTTGCAATATTACCCTGTCACATAAATGATTAATTAAATTGCGTCGTAGTTATGAACAGAAGTTGCATATCCAGTTGAGAAAACGTTATTATTTCCCGTTCAAACGCATTCGAAACGCAAAAACATCACAATAAAAAGTAGAAAAGACAACCTTTCGACAATTCTGACTATTCATGTTTATCTGAGTGGCAAACATTTTGGAGCCTGATCAGACGCCGGGTTTCCCGGCGTCTGATCTGGCTCCAAACTGTTTGCAACGGAAATAATAGTATTAAGTAAACGCGTTTATTGGGAAATAATAGCGATTTCTCCACTTTACCCAATTCAGGCACGGCGTATCTAAATTGATGGATACTCTGGATCTTCACTGTTTGTAATGCCTATTCTGTTTACATTTTGTATATGCTCTCAAAAGTTACATGAAGCGAAGAATACGCTATTTTTCCCGCTTAAACGCAAAGAAAATACACTATTATAAAGAAAAATACATTGTATAACTTTTTGAAATTGGTCACGATTTATTTTAATCTGGGCTGCAAATAATTTTGAGCCTGATCTGACACCGGGTAACCCGACGTTTTATCTGTTTCCAAACTCTGTGTAGTAGAAATAGAAGCTTAAGCGTAAACGCGGTTATTGGGGGGGGGGTGTATATTGCATTTGGTGTTAGTTTCGGTCAAAACCAAAAGTATAAGGATTCTCCCAACTGTTTGATAGCTAATCAATTTTGAAAAATAAAAGATGAAAATACAGAATAAACAAAACATGTAGCTACATGTACAAGGAAAGGACGTTACTCTTTCTCGTTTAATCTCAAGCGAAACGCAAACGCATCTGCATTTTAATGTAGAAAATGTTATTTATTATAAACATTTCTAACGATTCATATATATATTAATCTTAGTGGAAACTAGTTTGGAGCCTGATCAGACACCGGGTACCCGGTGTCTGATCTGGCTCCACACTGTTTTCAGAAGACAAACTTTGCTAGCATACATGCGTTCATTGGGATAAGATCTTGACTTCTCTACTGTAGCTCAAATTCTCGCCTCTAATTGACAATGCCTAGTTACACTCGCGATATGGGGGGTTCATATCCAGCATTGACTTTTATACATTGTTTGACACTTCTTATCATAACGTTTGTTTTCTCGATTGTCATCATGTGAAAATTGGGCTTGTCAAGTACAGTGGAGAAAATTTTATTCTTTCCCGTTTAAACGCAAAACGTACACAAACGCATTACGCTAAAACGTAGAAAAAGACAACTTATTGACAATCATAACAATTTATTTCAATCAGAGTGGCACACAGTTTGGAGCCTGATCAGACGCCGGATAACCCGGCGTCTGATCTGGCTCCAAACTGTTTGCACTGCAAATATTAGTTTTAACGTAAACGCGTTTATTGGGAAATAATAATGTTTTCTGCAATCTGCTCAAATATCTCTTATACGAGTCACGTGATATTGAGGTTAGCGCACGCACCCGTTTGCTATTTACAGTTGAGAATGCGTTATTATTTGCAAAAATTGCGTTTAGGTTAAAACTCACTATTTCCATTGCAAACAGTTTAGTGCCAGATCAGTCGCCGGGTAACCCGTTGCGACTGATCAGGCTCCAAACTGTTTGCTACTCAAATAGAAAATAAATCGTGAGCAATTTCAAAAAGTTATCATTGTGTCCACTTTAGTGTATTGCGTTTGCGTTTAAACTGGAAAGAATAACATGTTTTCTGCTGTAAACTTTTCACCACCAACAACATTTTATGACAAAATATCTTCTTCTGCCTGCACTATTGTTTCAAAGCTAAATTCAGGCAAAATGAAGACATATCGAAATAAATGCGTCACGCGGATTCTTACATGTACTCGCTGATTGTGGATCGATTTCTGGTCACCGTGTCACTCTGAAGAAAAACATTGATACATGTATACCGTGTAGGAAATGTCAACATTACCCGTAAATACATTGAATCCAAGTACAGTGGAGAATCTGTTATTCTTTCCCAATAAACGCGTTTACGCTAAAACTATTATTTGCAGTGCAAACAGTTTGGAGCCAGATCAGACGCCGGGTAACCCGGCGTCTGATCAGGCTCCAAACTGTTTATCACCAAGATAAACAAGAATTATCAGAATTGTCCAAAAGTTGTTCTTTTCTACGTTTTAGCGTTTTGCGTTTGCGTACGTTTGCGTTTAAACGGGAAAGAATAACAGATTCTCCACTGTAACGCGGATTCTCGTCATTTATAAACAGTGTAGATACTGTAAAGACTATATATGTGTTAAGCAAACAGCTAAGACCCCGAATCACAGAGAATTTGGGTTAGGGTTTGCACCGCTTGTCCTTTTACAGTGCAGTAACTGTTGTATATGACAGGCTCCGATGTTATAAAGCTTTTGACTTGAGTCTAAACTCGTTCCCAAGTATTTGATTGGTCAGATTTGAGCCTAGGCTCAAATCTGACCAATCAAATGCTTGGGAACACACTCTGACTCAACTAAAACGCTTTATAACCTCGGATCCTGAAAACAATCCTAAATAGTCAGAAATGCACCAGACCTGATTGGAAACTGAAATTGTCCATTTAACATTACATGGGTAAATGAGTTACAAATTATTAATATATATGATGCAGTGCTCTCTCTTTCCCACTCTATCTGTGTATCTCTGTCTCTCTCTGTCCCTCTCTCTCTCTCTCTCTCTCTCTGTCTCTCTCTCTCTGTGTCTCTCTGTGTCTCTTTCTCTCTGTCTCTCTGTTTCTGTTTCTGTTTCTCTCTCTCACTCTTTCTCTTTCACTCTCTCTCTCTCTCTCTCCGCCAACATTCAAAGAAAGACAAATATTGTGTGTGATACTCTGAGGGAGTTGTTATAGGAAGGGGAACTTAATACCGTAGAGTGCTGATTATGACTTGTCTTGTACATGTTCATGTTCAAACAGTTTGCAAACGCATAACGCGGCGTCTGATCTGGGTCCAAACTGTTTGTTAATCGTCTTTATGTTTCTTCAGTCAAAATACCCAATACTTACTTTGAGAGAAAACATGCAGAAAACGATCATTTTAATCAGACGATATTGCAACATTATGTACAAGCGTTAGACGTCTATATTTTTAGAAGGGAGACCACCGCGAATGCAATATTGCTTTGAGACGACAATTTTTACTAGCCTTGCATACAGTGGAGAATCTGTTATTCTTTCCCAATAAGCGCGTTTACGCTAAAACTATTATTTGCAGTGCAAACAGTTTGGAGCAAGATCAGACGCCGGGTAACCCGGCGTCTGATCAGGCTCCAAACTGTTTGCCACCAAGATAAACAAGAATTATCAGAATTGTCCAAAAGTTGTTCTTTTCTACGTTTTAGTGTTTTGCGTTTGCGTACGTTTGCGTTTAAAAGGGAAAGAATAACAGATTCTCCACTGTATGGACCTCCAAACTGTATGCATACATTCTGCAATTTCCTCTGTATTGCTCATTCTGCTGTCCTCCAACAAGACCATCTATGTATAGATACACTGCAGAAAACGTAATTCTTTCCCAATAAACGTGAATACGCTAAATCTATCATTCCCAATGCAAACAGTTTGGAGCCAGATCAGACGCCGGGTAACCCGGCGTCTGATCAGGCTCCAAACAGTTTGCTGTTCGGGTTAAATAAACATTCAGAATTGTCAAAACAAATATTTCTTCATTTTCTTGCAATGAGTTTGCGTTTCGTTTGCGTTTAAATGGAAAAGAATAACGTTTTCTCCACTGTAGTATGCCGAGTTCATGTAACCCAGTAGTCAACATATCAACTATATGTATCTCCTACAGTGGAGAAAACGTTATTCTTTCCCAATAAACGCGTTTACGCTAAAACTACTATTTGCAGTGCAAACAGTTTGGAGCCAGATCAGACGCCGGGTAACCCGGCGTCTGATCAGGCTCCAAACTGTTTGCCACCAAGATAAACATGAATTATCAGAATTGTCAAAAAGTTGTACTTTTCTACGTTTTAGTGTTTTGCGTTTGCGTACGTGTGCGTTTAAACGGGAATGAATAACAGATTCTCCACTGTAAGGGTTCGACTCTTGGACTGTATTTTCTTCTGAATGCACATTGTTGTAGAATTGGAAATAGACCTAGTAACGTTTTTACTCTCATACAGACCCTTGGTTTCTTATTTGCAACGCATGTACAGTGGAGAATCTGTTATTCTTTCCCAATAAATGCGTTTACGCTAAAACTATTATTTTCACTGCAAACAGTTTGGAGCCAGATCAGACGCCGGGTAACCCGGCGTCTGATCAGGCTCCAAACTGTTTGCCACCAAGATAAAGATAAATTATCAGAATTGTCAAAAAGTTGTACTTTTCTACGTTTAAGTGTTTTGCATTTGCGTACTTTTTGCGTTTAAACGGGAAAGAATAACTTATTGACAATCCAGACAGTTCAGAAAAAACAGTCTGGAGTCTTATCAGACTCCGGGTCACCCGGGGTCTGATCTGGTTTTAAACTGGAAATAATAGATTTAGTGTAAACGCGCTTATTGAGAAAGATTGACGTATTCTCCGCGGAATCTTTAGTGAAGGTCAAAATAAATCAACGTAGTGAAAAGGTTGTTGATTTTATTAACAACTGAGAGGCAAACAGTTTGGCGCCTGATCAGACGCCAAGCTATCCAGTTTCTGATCTGGCTCCAAACTGTTTGCAATTGAATTACAATTGGTGTCGGCAAAATTTGTTCAGTTTAATTATTTTTAATTTGTTTGATTAAACAAACCTGTAGAGGAGGCTCAAACAGTTTTTACCCTATCAGACGCCGCGTTCGCGGCGTCTGCTCTGGATCTTAACTGTTTGTAAACTCAGTAAAGTCGCGACCAGCAGGCAAAAGGGGTACTTTACAGTTTTACAAAGACCTTTAATTACTGTTCATTACTAATCTCTCCAAATATAGTTTTTACCCTGATCCAAATATATTGCTTGCCCCCCTGAGCCCAAGTGACTACGCCAAATTACGATTAGAAATTATGAGAAAAAGCAGACAAAACTGCTTCGAGAAATACTACAATTAGATTTACAAAGCGTGTTATTATAATATTGATACATTTGTACATCATATACATGTATATACCATGTATTACATGTAATATTTTAATATAGCCTGTTCTTGCTTTGAAAATATATGTACAATATACATATAATTAACACATGGTTATACAATGCACTTATGAAAATTGCGAGATTATTACAGTGGGGGGAATGCATTATTGTTTCCCAGTAAACGTGTTTGTGTTAAAAAAAAGTATTGCCCATTGCAGACAGTTTTGATCCAGATCGAACGCCCCTTGAATGGTTGCCCGTCGCAAAGCTGAATAATGACGATGCCAATGTACAGTGGAGAAAACGTTATTCTTTCCCGTTTAAACGCAAACGTACGCAAACGCAAAACACTAAAACGTAGAAAATAACAATTGTTTGACATTTCTCACTTTTTATTTTAATCTGAGTGGCAAACGGTTTGGAGCCTGATAAGACGCCGGGTTACCCGGCGTCTGATCTGGCTCCAAACTGTTTGCACTGCAAATAATAGTTTTAGCGTAAACGCGTTTATTGGGAAAGAATAACAGATTCTCCACTGTAAGATAAACAGTCAACAATAATTCACAATACTTTCAATTATGCCCCCTCCCCCCATTCCCCATCGAACGACTCACTCGGAGCATAAGTTTTGCCTTGTCTTTCTGTCTATTTGGCATGTTTACAAATCTCAAAAATCTCTTGCGTGGTTCATGAGCGACAAAGTTTGAGGTTGTTTAGGTAAACCATGCTGAATTTAAACATTTACAGTGGAGAATCTGTTATTCTTTCCCGTTTAAACGCAAACGTACGCAAACGCAAAACACTAAAACGTAGAAAAGTGCAACTGTTGGACAATTCTGATAATTCATGTTTATCCTGGTGACAAACAGTTAGGAGCCTGATCAGACGCCGGGTTACCCGGCGTCTGATCTGGCTCCAAACTGTTTGCACTGCAAATAATAGTTTTAGCGTAAACGCGTTTATTGGGAAAGAATAACAGATTCTCCACTGTACTAAGTTGCGCTTATCCAGTAAATTCATGGAAAATCGTCTACCAAATCGTAAGCAGAAGCATCTTTTGAACAGGGGACGACTCTACAAGAAGGTTCGAATTGACAAGAATCAAATGTGCTGTAATAGGGGACTATCATTGTTTTCGGTGGTTCGCGTTATGTAATTGTATCATATGGAAAGTAAATTACTAATTCAAAAATAATGCAGTAGCAATGTACACGGGCGTCGCCATTTTGTCAGCCTTGCGACAAGGAATGAGACTACATGTATTAACTCAAGAAGATCTCGAGTTCAATACAAGTTGGGTCATGTCAGACAAAGGTCAAGGCCATTTAGAGGTAATGCTCACATTAGGGGACATAATGTTTCACAAAAACATCTTGCCACTTTTTGCGTTTGCGTTTAATTTTTTATTTCGTTTGAACTTGGAAGAACAATATCGTTCATCTCGACTGTATTTAAACTGTAGCGGTATTTAAGAAATAATCTATGTTCTACCGTTGTGAAACGGTATTTTACAACGGTTGGGAGTTGTGGTGCACAGGAATTGACCACGAAGGCCGAAGGCCTGAGTGGTCAATTCCTGCGCACCACAACGACCGACCGTTGTAAAATACCGTTTCACAACGGTAGAACATAGATTATTTCGATTCTAACATGACCAGATGTAAGGAAATTCATTAGAAAGGAAATCAAATGTTCCATACTTATTTCCTCAGCGGATGAAGTTTTTCGACCGAATAACTTTTTCCGCGGCATTACAAGAATCTAACACCCATAAGCAAATTTACAATTACCGATCCATAATCTGGCATAGAACAAACATTACATCAAACAAGACAGAAGAATGAGAAAATTACTGTAACGTTACTGGTTAAAAGTATATGGTCTTTACGGGCTATATGAATAACGAAAGAAATTAAAAAAACATAACGTATGAACGCACGTGGTCACGTCATGTCATATAACCGCGGGAGGAGCGGGGTAGGGAAGAGCGTGGTATACCGTCTCAGGTATACCACGATAGACCTGTTCTTTGTTTATAGAGACGAATTCACGTGTCATGTTAGAATAATCCTTATACTGCCATGACTTCAAATGCCTTGACCACGTGGCACAGGAAAATCATGTGATCAGTTGGGACTCCACACGCATTCTTGACAAAGAAAGTGACCAGCGCACCCGTCAGATAAGGGAGGCCATCCAGATCAGAGCTAACCCCAGCGTGATGAACCGGGACCAGGGGGCGTTCCGACTCAGCAAGGTTTACAACCCTTTGTTTACTGCCACTTCCGGTAGTAGCAAAGGGAAGTAATACCCCATCGACTACAGTTCAGTCGCCAGTGATCAAGTGAACAGACCAGTTCACGAAACTGTCTGGGTAAATATACCTTTCTAGCAGTGTTAAAAAAGAACTCAAACAATGAAGTATAAACCTATTCGCAAAAAATACATTTAGCATTTACACGCCTTTGGCGACTTTATCATAGCGCTTGCAAAACAGTTCAGCCCCCGGTGAGGCGCAGAGAAACTCGATGTCACATCCGGTTGAAAGCTGTTATGCTTCCTCTCTGCTAACTCTTCAAAAATGATAGTTTGTTTTTTCCCAATATGCATTTTACGTGGAGAAGACGCAATTCGATACTGTTTAAAGCGAAACTAAATACAAATACAATAACATGTAGATAATTACAGCTCTTGAAAATGTTGAGGATTATTTTGTTCCTAGTTGCAATCAATATGGAGCCTGATCAAACGCCGGGCGTCTGATCTAGCTCCAAAGTGTTTTCAATGAAAACAATAGTTTTAAGCACAAACGGGTTTATTAGGAAAGAACATCGTCTTCTCTACTGTACAGGCGGAACAATGCAATCGGAAATTGTCAAGTGTTCTGGAACGTAACACATTAATTAAACCTATCACTCTCAATGACGTCATAAAGCGCATTTGTAAACAGTTTTGATCCTGATCAGACGCCGCGCAACGCGGCATCTGATCAGGATCAAAAGTGTTTGCCACTTATTTTGAAATAACGTCAGTTATACTGCCTCAATCTAACTTTGAAACGATATTGCAGACAGCAATATTGAAGCAGACGACACTATGGCGGTGAAGGGGTAAACACCTCACGATAAATTTGATCATGAAAGAGTTACAGTGGAGAATCTGTTATTCTTTCCCAATAAACGCGTATACGCTAAAACTATTATTTGCAGTGCAAAAAGTTTGGAGCCAGATCAGACGCCGGGTAACCCGGCGTCTGATCAGGCTCCAAACTGTTTGCCACCAAGATAAACAAGAATTATCAGAATTGTCCAAAAATTGTTCTTTTCTACGTTTTAGTGCTTTGCGTTTGCGTACGTTTGCGTTTAAACGGGAAAGAAGTTAACACGGATCTATACGCAAAGCCGGACATACATGTAAGTACAGTTCTTTCCCAATAAACGCGTTTACGCTAAAAACTATTATTTGCAGTGCAAACAGTTTGGAGCCAGATCAGACGCCGGGTAACCTGGCGTCTGATTAGGCTCCAAACTGTTTGCAACCGAGATAAACATGAATTATCAGAATTGTCCAAAAGTTGCACTTTTCTACGTTTTAGTGCTTTGCGTTTGCGTACGTTTGCGTTTAAAGGCCTATTTCTGGCTCAGCAGGATGTCTATTGGATTGTATATTGTGCCAGGGTCACACAACAGGCTTGATAGACAACTGTTACATCATATTACCCAGAGGCACATAGGGCATCATCGGCTAGGGAAAGAATAACGTTTTCTCCACTGTAAGTATTACAGGCGGAGGATTCGGCGATAGGGATAGAGGTAAATTATCGTAAAAAGTAGATAACTTAGAGTACAGTAGAGAATACGTTATTCTTTCTCAATAAATGCGTTTACGCTAAAACTATCATTTCCATTGCAAAAGGTTTGGCTGCAGATCAGACGCCGGGTTACCCGGTGTATGATCAGGCTCAAATCTGTTTGCCACTCAGATTTAGATAAATAGTCAGAATTGTCAAAATGTTGTCATTTTCTACATCTTATTGCTACAGTGGAGAAACTGTTATTCTTTCCCAATAAACGCGTTTACGCTAAAACTATAATTTCCGATACAAACAGTTTGGAGCCAGATCAGACGCCGGGTAACCCGGCGTCTGATCAGGCTCCAAACTGTTTGCCACCAAGATAAACATGAATTATCAGAATTGTCCAGAAAATGCACTTTTCTACGTTTTAGTGCTTTGCGTTTGCGTACGTTTGCGTTTAAACGGGAAAGAATAACGTTTACTCCACTGTATGCGTTTGCGTTTAAACGGGAAATTGATGTATTGTTAATTCTCAAAGCCTGTGAAATTGTGTACATGTAAATGGAGGAGTTTGTTATATTATCTGAATGTAGCAGCGTTGAGTTTACATGTTTGTGTGTTACAGTGGATAATCTGTTACTCTTTCCCGTTTAAACGCAAACGTACGCAAACGCAAACGCAAAGCACTAAAACGTAGAAAAGAACAATTTTTGGACAATTCTGATAATTCTTGTTTATCTTGGTGGCAAACAGTTTGGAGCCTGATCAGACGCCGGGTTACACGGCGTCTGATCTGGCTCCAAACTGTTTGCACTGCAAATAATAGTTTTAGCGTAAACGCGTTTATTGGGAAAGAATAACAGATTCTCCACTGTACAATGTACTGGGTTCCAGTTCATTCTGACTGCATATTTTTCTCAGTGCGTTACATGTATCTATTGATATCAAATATTAAATGTTCTCTATATAAAATGTTGGATTTCTTTAAAGTTTATAATTTTAACAAATTACCCAATAAATATGTCTTTTAATCTAAATAGTCCTACATCAAGTAAAACAGTACTTAGCCAAGAAATTCTGAAAATAAATCATGGATGGCGTTTCAAGAAGTTCATTTCCAGATAGAAGTTCCATACATTCTGAAAGAAAAGCAGAATGCTCCCCAATGATCATTTTGCTTTACTTCCAATCTGCCTTAAATGATAAACTGTATCCAAATCTAGAAAAAGTCTATGTTAAAGGGTTTATCTCAAATCTTATTAATTTCCTCTCGTATATTAAAATCACCGTCTATTTTGAATGAAGTATGTAGAATGCATTTATATTACCATACTCAAATACAGTTACATGTATGCGACAAGTTGTTAGTGAGAAAGAGCACGAAACTTACCACAAACAATGTCATAAAACAGAACAAAAGACAGCGTTAGGAAAATTCTGACATATTGAATATTACGTGGCAACAGGTTTCGAACCTTACCCAGTGTCTGATCTAGCTCCCAAACTACCGGTATTTGTAATGGGCATACTATAAGGGGACACGCATTTATCGGAAAACCCCGAGTTTTCTCCCTTGTACAAAACCAAAAAAATATATCAATGTTTATAAACTCAGGGACATTTTACTGTCAGTAAAATCAATAATAGCGGTACTGTTCGGACGTGAAATAAATATAGATTCTGCTATATTGTATCCTATACTACCAACGTAATTGTGTTTTCTAAATATCCATTATACCCAGCACCAATTGTTTTAATTATTGCCATCTGTATGGCTTTATACGCTCGTCCTTTTCAAACAAATGAAATGAAATTTGTCATTTTCTGTAAGGATATAGTCTCAAACTGGTTTATCTCTTTATCCCATAAATTGGTTCTTGTTTTGAAAACAGGTAAACATATAAACCAATCTGAAAGTAAATTATCAGCAGCTAGAATAAAGAAAATATTTCAAATGGTGCATATTCATGTGTATATATATCTTTATTTAAGTCTCAGCTGTGTACATATATAAATATTACAAACATCATACAGTGGAGAATCTGTTATTCTTTCCCAATAAACGCGTTTACGCTAAAACTATTATTTGCAGTGCAAACAGTTTGGAGCCAGATCAGACGCCGGGTTACCCGGCGTCTGATCAGGCTCCAAACCGTTTGCCACTCAGATTATAAAAAGTGAGAAATGTCAAACAATTGTTATTTTTCTACGTTTTAGTGTTTTGCGTTTGCGTACGTTTGCGTTTAAACGGGAAATAATAACGTTTTCTCAACTGTATATACAGAAACTATGGCATACACGGCCATTCTTTCTAAGGATTATAGGAGACTAAGTCTGTATAATGCGGAATTCTTTGTTTCACTGAATGAATGGTTGTAGGTTCTAAATGGCATATTTATGTTGGCATGGGTTATTAATGACACGTAATAAATAGACGGACTAATCATTACTCATGGCTCTTAATTGTACAAATTGAGAAATCGTCATTCAAGACGAAAAAAGCTATTTTCTGTTCAGATATATTTATGAAGAAGAACGAAACATACCTATTATTTTTTAACTACAACTGCAATAGAAAAAACAGTTAAACAACTCTGTTATAATCACTAAAACGCCAATGTGTTGTATAAAATAAAGGTGACAACTAATAGCCCGATGAAAGTAAAACAGAGAGGTCTCACAGGATGTCTTTGTTTTACTTTCGCTTTGCTATAAGCAGTCATCTTTCTTAAACACTTAATATTAACTACACATATTGTGGTCTTAATTTCGAAGCTTTCCTGTATAGGAACATTCAACGTGTTGCGTTAGAATTTTGTTTAGCACCATAGGATATATGGCACCCAAAACGCACAACGACTTGACAGGGTCATACAGTGGAGAAAACGTTATTCTTTCCCGTTTAAACGCAAACGTACGCAAACGCAAAACGCTAAAACGTACAAAAGTGCAACTTTTGGACAACTCTGATAATTCATGTTTATCTTGGTGGCAAACAGTTTGGAGCCTGATCAGACGCCGGGTTACCCGGCGTCTGGTCTGGCCCCAAACTGTTTGCATTGCAAATAATAGTTAAAGCGTAAACGCGTTTATTGGGAAAGAATAACGTTTTCTCCACTGTACATTGAATAAAACACTTCGAACGAAACAGACATATGGTAAGAATGAACCATTGGTCAAACACTTTTAACGAGTCAGCTATATTGACAACATGAAACAATGATTAATTCACTTCCAACGACAAAGATATATCGACAGAATGGTCCATTGGTCAATACACTTCTAACGAGATATATTGACAACATCAAACATTTATTAATACACTTCCAATGAGACAGATAATTATATCGACTAAATGAACCATTGGTCAAAACACTTCTAATTAGACAGCTATTTTTTTGACAGCATCAATAATTGGGCAATGCAAATCAAACGAGAAGGATCTATCGACAAGATAAACCATTGAAGTATACACCTCTAACGATACAGATAATTTGACATCAACCATGATTGATCAATAAATTAATACACATCCAACGTGAATATAATATACTTGTTATAGTATGCGTCTATATACTAAGCATAGCACATTTGTTCATATCCAAATTTCAGGAATATAAGTGGGGGATTATATAGTATCAATACCAATGACAAAATTTGCAGAGCCCACACCAAAACAAAGGTGATTGCTATACCGGGGAGAATACGTTATTCTTTTCCCATTTGACTCATTCTCCACTAAATACACTTTATCATCTATTTCTCAAAAGAGAAAATAGTTTCAATTTATACCGTCTGGAATATGTTTCATTTGACATAATTATTAGCTATATCTCAGATGATGTCATCTTAAAGCAGGCTGACCTTTTGTTTTGCTTTGTTTGTTAACGTCCGTTTCTGCCATCTAGGGGCTAATTGGACGCCCCAGAGAGAGGGGAGCGGATACAGAGAACATTGGCGCGATGTTCTACTCTTATTATCGGAAGAGTTATCCGGTTCTTTTAGGTGCCAAGTGTTAAGCACTAATACATCGGACCTCGGTTTATAAAGTCTCATCCGAAGGACTTGCTCCGGCGGGAGATCGAACTCACAACCCCATACGTCGTAAGCGGGTGTTATACCCTCGGCAACGTCCGCCAAATGTCGCATTTATGTGCATTCTGCTTTTCTTACAACCTGTTTTAAGCGGCCATCTGTTTTCAAAAACTAGAGCAGGGTATGAGGTAATGGGTCAACCGACACTAAATGCATGCATTTCAGAATCTATAAGGGTGTTCCTCAGAACACACGTATCATCTAACAGTAAGCATTAGTCGCACAAGAGTAATTGCCCAAAAGAAAATACATGTATTCAGTAAACATAGTTGTCCGGCTACTGATAAGGCTCCACCCCGTTTGCAACAGATTTGTTTCGAGTTGTTTAAATAAAGCGCAAACACGTTTATTGTAAAAGAATAATATCTTCCCCATCTACATGTACTTCAGAACACACAATAAAAAGATTTGTTTTAAGGTGTCGAAATAAACAGATTTTAATAAACTTGCTTTTATCCAGGAGCTAACCAGAATCAAAATTGTTTGCCATTCAGATTTTCATAAATCGACAACATTTAAAGACCTGTAATTTTTTACAATCGATTTAATTGTAATTATGTTTTTTTCAGTTGGTTTCCTAAACAACATCATCTAGATCCAGTATTGCAGTAACATTCGACAGACAAGTTATATTTAACAAATCGGAAACGATGAGACTTGTCTGCAAGAGGAAACGTTGGTTTATGCTAGTGGTAGGGATACAGTTAGTCTGTAGTACCATGTTGGTCTACCATATCTACAAGAACAAAGCTAGCACTCTCTTTGTTCTTCGAAATGATCAACACTCCTTGCATTGGTCAAAGTTTCTGAGCACATCATTAGAAACTGATCCCCGGAAAACGAGTACAACACTTATAAAATCCTTCGTCGATTTGCCAACAAACTTCAATTATACACATGCTGAAAGAAAAATAAAGTTTCATATTTTATGGTTCAATCCGTCAGAATGGGTTACCAGGCGTAACAAACGTTATAAGCTTGACACGTGTGAATATAACAATTGCCAGATGATCGAGGATAGGGCGTGGCTTCACAATAGTTCAGCGGTTATATTCGTAACAACTAACCCGAATATGGGAAGAGCACCTCCAGTTTCGTCTAGTCGAAGGAATCCAAATCAGATATGGATATTCGAGTCAATGGAACCACCTATATACCATATATTTCAACGTCATTACAAATATCATGCGTGGAACAATACCATGAATTGGTCAATGACTTTTAATTTTGATTCGGATGTATTCGAACCTTTCGGCACTTTCAAACCAAACCCTTATCCACGTGAGCCAGATTACAGCAATATTTACGATATGAAAACAAAGATGGCAGTATGGGTTGTCAGTAACTGTGGATCTATGAATCGTAGGAATGAATATGTTACAGCTTTACAGCACGCTGGTGTAAAGGTTGATATTTATGGAAAATGTTCTGGCAAAGGCATTTACAAAGGTGATTTTAGTGATCTTGCAAGACAGTATAAATTCTACTTATCCTTTGAAAACAGTTTTTGTAAGTATTATGTCACTGAGAAAGTCTACTTACGTTACAATCTTAATTTCCTACTAGTAACTCGGGGCGGGGCTGATTACAGTAGGCTACTACCGAACGGTACGGTTATAGACACAGCTTTGTTCCCAAATGTATCTTCACTTGCGCGATATTTAGTAGAGCTTGGGTCTGATAAACAACGATATATTGATATGCTGAGAAGGAAGGACAAGTATATTGCCTGGAATGGCGAGGAATTCGGTCATCCATTCGGCATGTGTAACCTATGTAAGGCACTTAATGAATTTGACGGGAACAGAAAAACATATTCGAACATAGAGGAAGCTATGGTAAAACTGGGGCGATGTAAAGCTCCAAAAGACGTCGTTATTGAATGATATTTCATACATAAGTTATATCTAGATTTAATGGTTTGGCTCAGTGTTAGTTTCTGTGGGCCTGTTATGCTTTGTTGCAGTTTTCAGTTGTGAGCTGGTAAATGTGGTTATCAAAATAATGTTTTTCCATATATTGGACCCGGATGAGACGCCACAAATTGAGGCGTCCTATCGGGGTATACAATGTGTTGCTATTTCTTATTTCTTATGGACAACCCAACAGCATGTTGATAGTTTATTGCAATTGTAACAATTTTAAGTGGGTTATCTGTAGATCTGACTGATAGTATCTCTTTATTGCACAATATATTCTCAAACATCAACCCTAAATAGTAAACAAAAGGACTACATTTAACTAGAAATTGGGATTAGACGTTTGTGTAGGCTGTGAATGAATCTAAAACACGTGTTAGTTAATTGTATTTCTAAAATACGTAACCAATTTGGCAATTTGGCAATAATCGTGAACTATATTAATAGAGGATCTTACATGAGTGCAGCAGCCTGCTCATAATGAGTTGACTAAAGGCTCGCGTCATATTGATTTTAGTCAACGAGTTTATCAAAAATGATAAGTTATGAGGACGAATGTGAGATTCTATTTGTCACATAACAGTTTTAAACACCTATTAAATCAATTGAAGCCGTAGTTTGTAGTATTTCTGTTATATAGATTTGCCGCCAAATTTTTTTACGTTCTTTACGGTAACGTCATCACAAATTACATCATTTGGTGTCCCGTTACATGCAGTGCTTGAGGACGAAAAGGTTTGACCGGAGCCCAAAAAACGAAAGTTAACTAGTGGATTACAAAATTTATACAACAAGGGCTTTATTTATAATGGCAAGCTATGTGATAATTGTATGCATAACATTTAATTGTGTTTCGTTTAAATGGAGTCTGAACCATTTCCCGTGCTATACCTGCTTTATAACGTACTGTTTAATATCTCTTTACATGGCATGGAGTGAAGTATATGCAGCAGATTCGATCCAGGGACCACTTGCTTACACGATTGTTGCTTTACCGACTGAGCCACCGGACCGTTTACACAATACTCCTGCCGATTAACTCGGCCTGATTACATGTACTAAAACACAATCTTCACAATAATACGTCCCGAATTCTTACTTCGAGAACACTCAACCACGACGTTCTTATTACGCTTGTTCACTATTCGAGTTACATATTTAACCTACGGATTAGGTTGGGCGTCAAATGTAACATGGTGACAAATATATGCAGCCTGACCGAGACTCGAACAAGTGGGCCATCGCTTACCGACCACGCCACCGAAATGTTTACACAATTCTCACCATTTAACTATAAACTCAACCCGACTACATTCAGCGGAGAAGACGCTAGTCTTTTCCATTGCAATAGTGCGTATAAAAATTCAATTTGTTGACAATTCTGATCGATTATTTTAATCTGAGTGGCTAACAGTTGGAGTCTGATCAGACGCCGAATTACTCGGCGACTGATCTAGCCTAGCTACGCCTCTCGTGTGATCTTGATTACAAAACCAACTCGAACTAAAATACAAGGCCCCGGATCAGACACTGTGGTGATACATGTATTTCGTTTTTAAATTGGGAAAGAATAACTCAAATCCACTGTACCTAACCTACAGTGGAGAATCTGTTATTCTTTCCCGTTTAAACGCAAACGTACGCAAACGCAAAACACTTAAACGTAGAAAAGTACAACTTTTTGACAATTCTGATAATTCTTGTTTATATTGGTGGCAAACAGTTTGGAGCCTGATCAGACGCCGGGTTACCCGGCGTCTGATCTGGCTCCAAACTGTTTGCACTGCAAATAATAATTTTAGCGTAAACGCGTTTATTGGGAAAGAATAACACATTCTCCACTGTAATATAATTGGAAATAGTATTGTCCAGAGTACAGTTGAAAAGTTATTCATTATCAATAATCGCGTTATGCTAAAACAATTAGTTAAACCATTTTGAACCAGATGGGAGGCCTGTATCCCGACGTCTGATTAGATTCGATACTGTTGCCATTCAGTTTAAAATAAATCACTAGACATTTAAAATATGTATACAGTGCTCCCTCTCTACAACGGCCCTCTCAACAACGACTCCCTCCTTACAAAGACCCTTGCTGCTGTTCTCTAAACAAGACAATTATGTCTAACGCTTTTCATGGCTGCTATACCGTCTGCTTAAATTTGTCGTCTGCTGTTTTTCTCAAAGTTACATAATGGACAATTTGACAGAATAACCAGTAACAAACAGCTTTAACCAAGATCAGACGCCGCGTTACGCGGCGTCTGATCTGGATTCAAGCTGTTTGCAAATGAACGCCTATTTCCCTCCCTATAACGACTCCCTCTGAACAACGCACACATTTTTAGTCTCCCATTGGATGTCGTTGAAGAGAGGGAACGCTGTATTAGATATATTTAATTGCATTCGTCTGTATGTTTCGTTTGCGTTTAAACGGGAATTTTCCGAAGAATATACATTGTTCTTATAGTAGCACGACGGCGGATCAAAATTCATTCCATGTGTTACTTGGATTTCAGATAGCCTTAAAGTATAAGGATGACAGTGTTTAGACATTGAAGGGTTTTACTTTAATCATACTAAGAACAAGACACATGTCACTAAAACAATATGAAATATATTGTGAAACAGCATGTACATTTGAACAGGAACGTATAAAGAAATATCTATACATGTATATACGTTCCTGATACATGTAAGAAGCAGCTTGAGTCTATCTGTATTTATCAGTGTTTAACGGCTGATTCCCGCGCAGATAAGGAAAATCGATGGTATTTATGTATGTGTGTTGGTTATTACATTATTTAAACGTTAATGTGTATCTAACATGTGTCTGTTGCAAAATCATCCAACACAAATAACACACGTGTCATATAATCTAAAACCCTTAACCCTTTGCCTGCTGGTCGCGACTTTATTGCTTTTTGCAAACAGTTTAGATCCAGATCAGACGCCGCGTAACGCGGCGTCTGATCTGGATCCAAACTGTTTGACACTCTTCTTTAGGCTTCTTTACTTACAAACTGTATAGATCTATATTTAATAAACTTTGCAGACGACAATTTCGAAGCAGACGACATCGCCGCAGGATAAGGGTTAATAGTCTCAGCGCCGAACAGGGTTTTAATCAAAGTCCTACAGTCCTATACACATGTACGCGTTATGCAATGGGCCATCGCGATGCATGTTACAGGATTAGCTTTTTTAAGATGTATATTAGTAAAGCAAGTGAACTAGTACATGTATAGGTCGTGCTGTAGACAACTTTACAAAATGTAAATAGACTTTTGGAATACATAAAGACGAAACTAGCTAAAAGAACTAGGTTTGCCGTGCAGAAGACGTTATTCTTTCCCATTTAAACGCATTCGAAACACAAACGCAACTGCATTAAAATGAAGAAAATGATAACTGTTTGACAAATCGCATTATTCATTTTAATCTGAGTGATAAATATTTTGAAACCTGATCAGACGCCGGATTACCCGGCATCTATTCTTGCACCAACCTGTTTGCAATGAAAATAATAGCTTTAGCGTAAACGCGTTTATTTTGGAATATTTACAATCGCCCCATTCAATTCCATTGACAAAAAGTGTGTTCATTTCAAATAAACACCAATTTTCGAGAGGGCGGGACTTGTGGAAAAGTGTCGAAGGGGAGGCGGGGCATATGCAGTTTTCATTCGCGAATTAATCTTTGGCAGCAAACATTTGGCGGATTTTTTCAAAATTTGTTCTTAACCGATCTATGCCTTCCTACTAGTGAAAACCATGATTCCCGACTAATATTCTTCTTTATAAATGAGATAAATTGCAAGAAAACTGACATAAGAATCTACCATATGAACAGCGGCCTATATCTGCGTTTCTTTATGACAATAAAACCCCGATATATTTATCCTACTTTGAAATTACGTCACTTCTAATGACGTAATAAATCAGCAATTTTCGCGCCAAACTGTCAAGTTGTTGACAATGGAACTTATTTTTTCTGCTTTCGAATGTACACAGGTTCAGTAAATCGGTCATGGCTGTTCCTTATAGGGTACACATTATTCGTGTTATCGACCTCTTATATGGATTAAACATACATGCGTACTGACAAAATGTTTATTTAATGTTAGAAATTACAGCAAATATATTGTAAATATAAGAAATGAACTGATTTTTTTCGGCGTTCAAGCGAAATGAACGACAGAAAATTATCGGCAAATTTACCATGAATCGCTAGCGCGATTCATGGTATTTGCCGAAATTTTCTGTCGTTCATTGCGCTTGAACGCCGAAAAAAATCAGTTCATTTCTTAAAAGGATACCCTTTTCTTCACTGTATCTAGCAGGCTGTCTGCAAGTCATTTATGCCTCGTTGTTTATTTCCGTTCCAAGTGCGCACATTTTATGTTGCTAGGTTTGTTAAAAACTTTTTTAAAGTTGCACTAAAGCCGTAAAAACAAAAAGGGCTTCATACATATAGCTTTTTCCTAACCGAAAATGGCCCAAAACGCAGTCATTGATAAACATAGTTAACGCTTCACACCATATACAGTGGAGACTCTGTTATTGTTTATCGCCACCTGAAGGTGGCGATATATTGGAATGTGTTTATAAATTTACCCATGTACGAGGGGCAGCGAAAAGTTTCTACAACACTTGATCAAGTATAATGACTGAGTTGAACCAAATGTGTGTAAATTCATTTGGTTCAACTCGGTCATTTTCCTAAGTAAAATGGGTAGCAGAGAATAGTTTCTATTGAATGTGCTACAGTATATCTATAGTATATTTGATGAAAGATTACCCCTTGATTAGTAACACTGGTAAACAGAGTATCTATAGTGAGATATTACAATAGCTTGACTATAGCTGTGCACTGTCAAATCTATAGTACATTTGATAAAAGGCTACCCCGTGATTAGTAACACTGGTGAACAGAATATGGTAAGATTGCCCTTGAATAATTAGTATAACTCCATAAAGCTTCAGCTCACTGTCTGATATGCAGTTTCTGCATGTGGATCGCTGTTTTTGGCAAGAAGGAGTTTCTGTATGGACAGTATAACAACGTTTTACTGTATAGCATCTGTTGATGTTAGGGAGACGAGGCCGCGGTTTGAATGTTATAGCATGTACATGATAGTTAACCCCTTCACTGCATTACCCCAGGTGAACTTAAAGTTACAGGCAGCCTGGATAATACCCCGATGCCTAGAAAATCGGCGTCTGATCAGGATCTTAACGGTTTGGCTGTTCAACAGTCATGTCGCTATGTATACACTCAATAGTCATATCTCCTAAATTAAGGAAGCAGAAGCAGACAACACATTATGAGATAACATAAGATAACATCCTAGCAGTTAAAGGGTTAATATCTGTTAATTTTGCCATGTGAAGTAATACTCATGGCTCCAGATAAGTAGGTATGTCAAAATCTTAATTCTTTGTGTATGCAGAGGACACTGTGATGTCATTACTCATTAGAATAGCTATATGAGGAGACAATTCTTGTGAGTGATCATGTTGGAAAACGAGTTTACTTTGGATCACCTTATCTAAATCCATGAACATCTTTAACTTTTCAGCCGCCGCATGTGTTTACAAGTAGTTTCCACCCAACTTGGATGCTTAATAACTCTGCTTCCGACCAGAATGAAACTGCCTGTCAAATGCCAGCATCCAAAAGTTACAAACAAAAATTAACGAATAGTTTTACATTCCATTTTATAATGTATCATCATAAACCTGCTAAGATGATAAGTTGGGTCTTAATGATCCTGTGAAAAGGAAAGTAAACGTTTAGTGTGCATGCTGATATCATGCATTTAGTATCTTCTGTTCATAAATATTTTGCTTTGCTATAAGCATCCTGTATGATGTTTAATGCAATAAAAGACAAAACAATTCCATTTAAAACCGAATTATAAGAGACTATTAAAGGACAGGATGCATAAGTCACATCACATTGAAATAACAGTAGCCTTTATCAGTTTTAGCAGGAACGTATTTTAGACGTTCCTGGTACAATCTTATATTATATATTATAAGATAAACCTTTAAAACCAGGAATGTATATCTAATATACATTCCTGGTTGTACTTAGTTTTAAAGGCTTACGTTTCTACATTTTCCTTGTCATAGCCGTTATCTAATTGTTACCATTGACATTCAAATGGTATCTCTATATTTTAAGATTGCGTTGTGATAAATAATATTAGTACCTTATTAATTGTAAGCTACTTAACAAAAATCAGAATTGGATTTGCAGTTTGGTGTGAATAAAGTTGAGTTGAGTATGTGCAATGGCGTTTTAATCTCATTGACACCATTCACTTCCTTGTACACACATTTTGTGGCGATCCAGATGCTTGAATAAGTGTTTGTCTTGTCTTGTCTGGTCTTGTGTTTCTTCTTATCCCTCCTGCGTAGGAGAACCGCACTCCTTGAAGTACGTCGAACTTGGTTGTCTCCCTTCACCACTGTTGTCACGTATATTTACTTAGTTACTTGTATTGGCGCTCTTAATGCTTAGTATTTTACAAACACAATACTATAGTTTATGTACATCAGTCACTGCATTCTTTCCCGTTTAAACGCAAACGTACGCAAACGCAAAACACTAAAACGTAGAAAATAACAACTTTTTGACATTTCTCACTATTTATTTCAATCTGAGTGGCAAACAGTTTGGAGCCTGATCAGACGCCGGGTTACCCGGCGTCTGATCTGGCTCCAAACTGTTTGCAATGGAAAAAATGGTTTTAGCGTTTATTGGGAAAGAATAACGTTTTCTTCACTGTATATGTGTCTCCAGTGTCTGCAAGGAAATCACTGATACTATTCATAGTATCACTTTTTTATGTTTGTTTTGTTCACATCATGTTAACTCTGCTAAGGCGATCTTGTGTTGGACGACCACATTCTTGGGGGCGCATATCTGGGATTTAGAGGGGTGGGGCTGCCTGATGTGGGATTTGAACGATGCTGAGGGTAACCACTGGCTCCCTATATTGTCTGGCCCTGTATCTGGCTACTACATATCGCTGTATTTTGATCAACCAAATGGTCTCCTAAGCGGTGGCCGCTCAATACATGATCTGCTTGTTCCACGTCACTATTGCTTGAATTTATGACATGTACCTAGTTGATGCATGGCAAACACGTCGTATATATATATAATAGCCATATTTTATTCTTGGTTTGCTAACCGTTTAAATCGCGTGTTCGTAAATAATTCCATTGCATACCCAACTTTCAGTCCATTTTGACTGGCTTAATCAAGTGGGTTGTCCCCCTTGCTAAAAGCCGATAAAGTCGATATCGAGAAATTTATCGACTGGCTGGCCTATATAAAATAAAGAAGGGAATAATTTTAAAAGTCATATTTTAAAGGGTTGAATATATTTGGCAATATTTTAACAGTTATAGTAACAAAGTTTATTTTCTTCTGTTTCACATGGTGTAAATTTTAATTGTTTATTTAAATGACTTTTTGCTTCCATTTTGATTTGAAAATGATACGTGTCGGACACATTAAACATATAGTAAAAAAAGGTGAAAGTATCTACTCTGCTGTTTTTAGACGCAAATAAATCATCTTTTTCAACAATTGCGAATATTTTAACAGTTATGAGTAGAAAGAATGTTTTCTAAGCAATCCAAAAAGTGTTTTTACTTTAATTTTGAAATAAGTATTTTTGCTTCCAAATTCAGTTGAATATTGAGAAATGTCGTAATGCCGAAATCCACCACCCCCCCCCCCCCCCCATAATCGGCTATTTCCGTAATTTACCGGAAAACAGAATCGGTGTCGCTCTGGAGCAGTGATCACACTCTTCAGATTCCCGCTGTGTATTGTGTTATTGGGGCTGATGTCAGTGCCGCAGGGGATATAGGACCCGAGAAACTTATGTCTATTATACATGTTTTCTGAGTACCGAATATTTTGATTGAATGAATTCAAACTTTACTTTATCAAACTTTCAAACTTTTATTTATAATAATTGTACAAGGTCCACTTTACTATGAACAGCATTGGATCCAGATCAGGCGCATTTATACACGAGACCCCGATGAGAACAAGTAAGACATCGGAAGCAGTGTTCCGGAGGCAGCCGAATGATAACGGAGCATTCGTGATTTCTTATCAAGGCTAAAGGCGAACAAGCGAATCGATTATTGATATCGCGGACCACGGGAGATAATGGTTTACGTATCACCAACACGGCTAAACAAGGGAGACAACTATGCAAATATGTCCTGCATTCTTGGACATGAATAGTAAAGGGAGGTAATTAAATAACACACATCTATGCAGTAAACCGCATGCACGTGAGTTAACTAATTATATTTCATTTCCCACTGGGATTAAAAGTTTAAATGTTTAAAAATTGTACACTTTGCTACTGGTTTTCAATATATCGTATACTATCATTAATATTTTGACTGTTCCACCATTGACATAACTACATGTACATTGTATACTTGTATAAAGCGAATGTGTACTGATAAGCCGCTGGCTTTTGTACTGAATAAAGTATCTATCTATCTATATAAAGCATCATCCATGTATGCTATCCGCGACGTTATTTAGAGAATCTGTTATTCTTTCCCAATAAACGCGTTTACGCTAAAACTATTATTTGCAGTGCAAACAGTTTGGAGCCAGATCAGACGTCGGGTAACCCGTCGTCTGATCAGGCTCCAAACTGTTTGCCACCAAGATAAACATGAAATATCAGAATTGTCCAAAGGTTGTTCTTTTCTACGTTTTAGCGCTTTGCGTTTGCGTACGTTTGCGTTTAAACGGGAAAGAATAACAGATTCTCCACTGTATATGTATTTTTATCCGAGTTAGTGACAAACAGGTTTGAGCCTGATCAGACGCCGGGTTACTCGGTGTCTGATCTGGCTCCAAACTGTTTGCATTGGGAAAGAATAACGTTTTCCCCACTGTACATGAACCCATACCGGAAGTCGCTACTATTCCCACGCCATTCCCCCCCGGGGTTACCTGCCTTTACACATTATTTTTGTATTTCCGTGACAGGTGAGAGCTTAGTGACAAGCGTAAGTATACTCTTTAACGAGTTCAACTCTAGCGATGAGTATAGATGTCATTCACAAACAGCGTGCCGTTGAAAAGTACACCTGGCTCCAAAGTTATAAAGCGTTTTAGTTGAGTCTGAGTGTGTTCCAAAGCATTTGATTGGTCAGATTTGAGCCTAGGCTCAAATCTGACCAATCAAATGCTTTTGAACAAGTTTAGACTCAAGTCAAAAGCTTTATAACCTTCGAGCCTGTTCTATGCAAATTATGTAGAATCTGATTAGACCTTCTTCAGGAGCCCTCAGATCAGGATCTGCACTGTTTTTTATTTTACAATATAATGTTAAAACCAACCGTTAATAGTCACAAATGGACTAGACTTATTTGGAAACTTGCGTTAGACGTTTCAAGGTTGAATAAGTTACATGTGTACAGTGGAGAATCTGTTATTCTTTCCCGTTTAAACGCAAACGTACGCAAACGCAAAACACTAAAACGTAGAAAAGTACAACTTTTGGACAATTCTGATAATTCATCTTTATCTTGGTGGCAAACAGTTTGGAGCTTGATCAGACGCCGGGTTACCCGGCGTCTGATCTGGCTCCAAACTGTTTGCAGTGAAAATAATAGTTTTAGCGTAAACGCGTTTATTGGGAAAGAATAACGTTTTCTCCACTGTAACACTTTCATTATCAATGACACCAAAAGGCGAGTTTGCAAACAGTTTGGATCCTGATTAGACGACGCGTCATGCGGCGTCTGATCAAGATCTAAACTGTTGACACTAGTTTTGAAATTTCTTCAGTCATACTGCCTTAATTTAACTTTGAAACGATATTGAAGACAACAATATTGAAGCAGACGACGATATGGCGGTGAAGGGGTAACATTCTCACGATGAATTTGATCATGAAAGGGTTAATTACATGTATCATAGTCTCTTATAATTCTATTCAGAATGATTGTATTCATTGCTTTGTGATTTTTAAATGTATAATTTGACATGTATGTATACAAATGAGACTTAAATAAAGAATTTATCTGTATCGGTTTTACCCAGACATTTCATAACTAAATTATCAAGATATAATTTTTACCATGATACAAATATATATTTTTTACCCCTGATCACATTAGACAGTGCCAACTTAGGATATAAACTACATGTACAGTGGAGAATATGTTATTCTTTACCGTTTAAACAAAACGAAACGCAAACGAAAAAACACTAAAACGTAAAAAGGTACAACTTTTGGACAATTCTAGTAGTTCATGTTTATCTTGCTATCAAACAGTTTGGAGCGTGATCAGACGCCGGGTTACCCGGCGTCTGATCTGGCTCCAAACTGTTTGCAGTGGAAATAAACGTTTTAGCGTTAACGCGTTTATTGGGAAAGAATAACACATTCTCCCCTGGATGAGAAAAAGCAGACAAAACTGCTCCGAGAAATACTGCCAACTAAAACAATTACAGACGAAATTTACAAAGCATGGTACATGTACATGTATCAACAAATATTGATTAAATTGTACATGATGTCTGTATATATATTATATAAATATACTTTGTAAATTTCGTACACACAATGTGTCTATGTTTTGGATTTGTAGCCAGTTCTCGCTTTATAATGTACAGATAATTAACAGACGGATAAACAAAGTACTTATGAAGATTGCAATAATTATTACAGTGGGGAATACGTTATTATTTCCCAATAGACGTGTTTGTGTTTAACTCTTTCATTCTCAATGACGTCAAAAAGCGATTTTGCAAAAAGGTTTGATCCTGATCAGATGCCGCGTAACCCGGGGTCTGATCAGGATCAAAATTGTTTGCCACTTTTTTTTAAAATTAAGTCAGTTATACTGCCTTAAATCTTACTTTGAAACGATATTGCAGACAACAATTTTGAAGCAGACGACCACATGGCGGCGAAGGGGTAAAAACCTCTTGGTGTATTTGATCATGAAGGGGTTTACTCAATAACCTGTTTAGAATATTAAAGACATGTGATCACTTAATGCACATTCTGCTTTACTTTCAGCCAGCTTTAAACTGCCATCTGCTAGGCTACATGTATATAAAAATATTTGTTATGGTAATTGTACATGAGGGTATAAGCTGGAACTATTTTCTTCAGCGGATGAATAAATTGTATACGCTAAAAGTCGCTTCTATGGGGGAAAGGGTTAAGAGTCGTGCCCTTTGCAGACAGTATTGACTAAGACCGAACGTCGAGGAACTCGGCGTATGACCAGGCTCAGGCTCCAAGCTGGCGGTTTTAAACATTAAGAAACACAAATCGTCAAAATCATTTTAACACTTATCTTGCTGATATATCGTCTACTTCGAAATTGTCGTCTGCAAACTTAGTTAAATTTAGATTTTATATACTGTTAAAGTATAAGTAAAGAAATCGAAAGAAGAGTGTCAAACAGTTTGGACCCAGATCAGGCCCCTTGTTACGCGACCAGCAGGCGAGTGTTCAAAATACTGTATATTTATATATACAGTGGAGAATCTGTTATTCTTTCCCAATAAACGCGTTTACGCTAAAACTATTATTTCCAGTGCAAACAGTTTGGAGCCAGATCAGACGCCGGATAACCCGGCGTCTGATCAGGCTCTAAACTGTTTGCCACCAAGATAAACATGAATTATCAGAATTGTCCAAAAGTTGCACTTTTCTACGTTTTAGTGTTTTGCGTTTGCGTACGTTTGCGTTTAAACGGGAAAGAATAACAGATTCTCCACTGTATTCGAGCCATATCGTTTTAGCCCCAGTCTGTCTGTATGTCTGTCTGTCTGTAACAACTTGAAGCTTGGTCGTAACGAAAATGAATGCATGCGATTAAGACAAAAAAACCTGTTTGAAAAATCTGACAATTCATTTCTCTCTTTGGGGCACGATCAGATACAGTGGAGAAACCGTTATTCTTTTCCGTTTAAACGCAACGAAACGCAAACGCAGTGCATTAGAATAGGTAAAATGACAAATGTATGACAGTTTTGACGACTCGTTTTAAACTGAGTGGCAAACAATTTGGGGCCTGATCCAACGCCGGCGTCTGATCTTGCTCCAAACAGTTTGCAATGGAAATAATAGTTTTAGCGTAACCGCGTTTTTTTGGGGAAAGAATAACGTTTTCTCGACTGTTCCAGGTTATCCGGCTTCTGATCAATTTTTGAATAGATCGAATGGTTTTAGCGCATTCACTTTGATTAAGAAAGAATAAAGACCGTACGCGTTCGTAACAACAACATCAATGTTTGGTTTAGCTTTCAAAATAACGTATGCTTTCTACATGTACCTCCTCTTATTCAGGAGAAAAGGGTTAAGAAATGTCCTGAACTACTTTCGGTGATAACACCTACTCAGGTAGTTCCCTTGCAAAAACCATGCGTCTTGTGCACATACCTATGGGAAAGAATCACTGAAGCGTCTCATGTGAAGCCCGTTTCTTATAGTTGATAGCTTAGTTAGAAACACACATGGCACCAAATACCCGTCGAAACAGGCTCCAAACTGTTTTCCATTCAGACTTCCATAAACCGTCAACATTTTCAATACCCTGTACTTTCTATTGAAATACAGTGGAGAATCTGTTATTCTTTCCCAATAAACGCGTTTACGCTAAAACTATTATTTGCAGTGCAAACAGTTTGGAGCCAGATCAGACGCCGGGTAACCCGGCGTCTGATCAGGCTCCAAACTGTTTGCCACCAAGATAAACATGAAATATCAGAATTGTCCAAAAGTTGCACTTTTCTACGTTTTAGTGTTTTGCGTTTGCGTACGTTTGCGTTTAAACGGGAAAGAATAACAGATTCTCCACTGTATGCTTGTACATGTACATGTACAGTAAAACCTCTCTATTACGACCACTAAATTATTAGGCTGTTTACGGTAGGTGACCGCTTAAAGGAAGATGACAGTGAAACAGAAAGCTCCATTAGGAGCTTTCTGTTTCACTGTCACCTTGCTTTAAGCTGTCACCTCTCTATTATACAATCAATTAGCCTTCGTTTTAGTGGTCGTAATAGCGAGGTTTTACTCTTTTTTATTTTAGTTTCAAAAGTTTCCGACGGATACCTTGTACATGTAACATATCGGAAAACATGAGACTTCTGCGCAAGAGGAAACGTTTCTCGAAACTAGTGGTGGGGATAGTACTGTTAGTTTGTAGTACCGTTGCCGTGATGTTAATCCTCTATAACCACCAGAACAAATCTGGCACGCTGTTGGTGATTCGAAATGATGAGAACTCCTGGAACACGAATTCTTGGTGGAAATTTCTGAACATATCGTTAGGAATTTTTGTCGATATTCCAACGATTTTCAAGGTTACACAAGCTGAAAGAAACAAACAAATGTTTTAATAGTTTATGGTTCAGTTCGTCATACATGTACATGTAATGGGTCACCAGACGGAACAAAACAGTATTTGCTAGACTCTTGCGAATATTATAACTGCCAATTCAAGGAGGATAGGCTTGGCATCACAACAGTTCAACGGCCATATTCGTAACTACTAACCAGAATATAAGTAGAGGACCTCCAGTTCCGTACATGTATATTCGAATGGACCCTGGTCAGATATGGATTTCTGAGTCAATGGAACCACTCTAAGTGGAGAAAACGTTATTCTTTGCCGTTTAAACGCAAACGAAACGCAAAACACTAAAACGTAGAAAATGGATTTTTTTAACATTTCTTACAATTCATTTTTATGTGAATGGCAAACAGTTTGGATCCAGATCAGACGCCGGGTAACTGTTTGCAGTGGGAAATAAACCTTTTAGCGTAAAGTACGTTAAAAGAATAACACATTCTCCACTGTATATCATTTAATTTCCAAGCAATTACAAACACCATGCAGGGAACAACACCATGAATTGGTTGATGATGTTTACAGTGGAGACAACGTTATTCTTTCCCAATAAGCGCGTTTACGCTAAAACTATTATTTGCAATGTAAACAGTTTGGATCCAGATCAGACGCCAGGTAACCCGGGGACTGATCAGGCTCCAAACAGTTTGCCACTCAGATAAAAAAGAAAAGTCAAAATTGTCAAAAGGTTGTCCTTTTCTGCATTTTAGTGTTTTGCGTTTTGCATTTCGTTTGCGTTTATTGGAAAGAATAACAGATTCTCCACTGTAGTTTTGAGTCGGATGTATTCGAACCGTTCGGCACTTAAAAGCGACTCGCAACCAGATGGTGTTTTTGCAAAAATAAAAGAAAATACTTAAATAAAACCAAATGTGTAGCATTATCGTGCATCTGACATTAGAAAATATGATCAGTCTAAAAACATCCTGAAGAAAGGTCTTCAAATCTTATTTTTTGAGATATTTTCCATCGCTTTATCCATTGCGTCGAAAGACGCTATAGAAACTGATGAGGACCTCAGATACAAACCCGAACCGAATTATGCACTCTCCATTGCTACACAAAGAAGTACGTTAAATCGATCCCAAATATATGAATAGGCATATGGTCGAGTGATCTAAGGGGTTGTCTTATTTTTGCTATTCTCTCCCCGCATGACGGGTCACGGGTTCGAATCCCACCGGAGCGCAATATTTATTTTTTATTGAAATGCATTTTTAAGCTGAATTTATCATCCTAAACTAATTCTTAACCGCTCATATAAGCGTTTGACATATATTTACAAATTACTATTTTTAATGCTAAATCTGGTTGCGGGCCTCTTTAAAACGAAACCCTGTTCCACGAGAGCCAGATTACAGCAAAATTGACGATATGAAAACAAAGATGGTAGTACGGGTTGTCAGACCGGGTATACATGTATATGGAAAATGTTCTGACAAAGGCATTTACAATGGTACAGTGGAGAATATGTTATTCTTTCCCGTTTAAACGCAAACGAAACGCAAACGCAAAACACTAAAACGTAGAAAATGTAAATTTTTAGACATTTCTTACAATTCATTTTTATCTGAATTTGAATTTTTCAAGTTTGATTTTACGAATCGTACCTTTACCCAATCGTCTGTTTCTAGTAAAATTAAACTTGAAAAATTCAAATTTGGAAATCTTAGGATTTTTCATGTCAACTTATGGCAGCTCTGTAAATATACAGTGTTCAATAATACACAATGCATAATATAGTTATAGATGTAGAAAGTACCGGTGGGGACAAGCAGTCCCCCCCTTGGAAGTCATGAACATATAATATTTTCAAGTATCTTAAAAGATGGGGGGGCCTCCGTGGCCTAGTGCTATAGTCACTGTGACTTACATCACTAAGCTCCTCACCGCTGTGAGTTCGAATCCCAGTAGGGACATTCGGATTTTTCTTGTGGGGAAGCCTTCCAGCTGGCTTGCGGAATGTCGGTGGTTCTACCCAGTTGCCGATTTGTGCCTGAAACAATGCATAAAGGGCTTCTGGGGTCTTCCTCCACCTATAATTAGCTGGATGTCGCGATATGACTGAAATACTGTTGAAACCGACGTAAAATCAAAACAAAAAAAGAAAGTACTGGTTTACTAAGACCTGAACTATAGCGTATACTTTTGTGGTAATTTCCAGCAAACTTATATGATTAGACATAATCGTTCGAATTTACTTTATCAAGCTTGATCGGTTTTGTATGCAATATTCAATATGATTCGCCCTTAGGGAACAACTTGACACGCTTTCATGTATGTAACGGAACACATCAACTAGACTATTGCAATGTACCTACGATTGGTAGCAGGTATGCTCCGCTGACGCCCTGTTTCAATAAGTACGAGATTATTTCTGGTTATATATGGAATATACCTTTACCAAGGTAAGTTGACATGTAATCGGGGCTGCCATAAGTTGATAAAGAAAATCCTAAGATTTCGAAATTTTCAATTTTTCAAGCGCGATTTTCCTAATTATACCTTTAACCCATAGTCTTTTTCTAGTTTTTAAGACACGAGATGCTAAAATCAGGTTGAAAGTAAAGCAGAATGCGCCGAAAGGCGCATTCTGCTTTACTTTCAGCCTGATTTAAGCTTCCATCTGTTGGCATAAAAATCCGAAGATTTAGGAAAAATCCGGAGAAATGGAAGCCCTGTGTAATCAATATAGGTACCACAGTTAAAACTAGTTTCTAGTATCTATAAGAATTTGTTGCATATGTTCTATTCAAGTCCGAATTCAAATATTGTATAAAATTGTTTTTAGACTTTGAAAGGTTGCCTATGTGCACCATATGCTATATTCAAATCCTGACAATACGCGATTCCAGAGAAAAAAATGTAGAGAGGTAATGTTTTAAATGTTCTGATCATTGTGATTTTATTTCATTTTTAATTACGTTCGTGTATCATTTTAAGGCTAATTTTGAATTTTGTTACAATTGATATTTTGAATATGTCTGACCTACAAAGCTATAACTCTATTTTCTATATTATACGCAACAGTGTTATTCATATTTCACTATAAATTGTGTAGAAATTGTAGATATTTTAAGATTTAAATTACTTATTAATTTTAAAGTACATCAAGATCTCCAAAGTTTGCGCTTCGCACTGTAGTATTGGTAAATAATTATTTTGTCAAAAGGTTCGATTCACATATGGCAAGGCTCATAAGTTAATAAATTAAATTTCTTTAGTAATGCAAACATTGTTTTATTAGCTTGTTCAGCTATATATGGACTTAATTTGTAAAATTACCAGATTTTTCTTAAAGTTTATTCTCCCATTTTGAATCTATCTTGTTTTTAGACTCTGTCGTTCTTTACTGAACACAAGAGCCTTAAGTTATACTAAGACACGCCAGATAACAAATTTCCACAAATCATAATAATATTTAAAATGATCTGAAGAAAGTGGAGGTTAAATTTCATTGTCACTAAGAAACATCAATTAAAGTATTTTTATTTACTCCATTGAAATGGTTATCTAAGGGGTATTGTTTTAGTTTAAGAATATTTAAAAGAGAAAAGGAGATAACTAATTCCCTTGTCTTAACCCGACATTACTTTCAAACAACAATGGAAAGTTATCATTAAACACGTTTGTTCGAAAACAATGTTTCAAATCAGGGCATATGCAATGCCATTCGGTGTATAATCAACGTCTAAGCTGTTTGCAACTCAAAATTCTTTTACAGTGGAGAAAACGTTATTCTTTCCCAATAAACGCGTTTACGCTAAAACTATTATTTCCACTGCAAACAGTTTGGAGCCAGATCAGACGCCGGGTAACCCGGCGTCTGATCAGGCTCCAAACTGTTTGCCACCAAGATAAACATGAATTATCAGAATTGTCCAAAAATTGCACTTTTCTACGTTTTAGTGTTTTGCGTTTGCGTTTCGTTTCGTTTAAACGGGAAAGAAGAACGTTTTCTCCACTGTAAATACTGAATATATATACATGTAAAAACTCTCTCATTTTAACCATTGTTATTGAATTGCGTTTACGCTTCATTTTTGTTTAAATGGAGAAAAATATTTGAAAGGCAGGATGTTTGCATAATGTTTACAAAATGTTTTAAGTTTCATGTGCGCCATTTTAGCTCGACTTTTTCGAAAAATCGAGGTATTGTCTTCTGCGACTGCGTCAGCGAAGGTTACAGTTTTTGTAAGACAACATTCCTCTATCACTATCAAACATATCCATTGGAAACTTGGAATACTTGTTATAGTGGAGGAATCGTTATTCTTTCCCGTTTAAACGCAAACGTACGCAAACGCAAAGCACTAAAATATAGAAATGTGCAAATTTTGGACAATTCTGATAATTCATGTTTATCTTGGTGGCAAACAGTTTGGAGCCTGATCAGACGCCGGGTTACCCGGCGTCTGATCTGGCTCCAAACTGTTTGCACTGCAAATTATAGTTTTAGCATAAACGCGTTTATTGGGAAAGAATAACGTTTTCTCCACTGTAAGTAGCTAGCAAAGGGGCAACTCATTATAACAAGGCCGATAACCCTGGGATTTGTCATTCCAGAGTTATTGTCCTTGTTTTATTAACTTAAAATTTGTGAATTGAAATTACTCATCAACTATCAAAGGTATTAACTTGAAACATTGATTACTTGTTAAGTATCATAAGGGCAACTCATTACAGCAAGGCATGTAACCAAAGTATTTGACATTCAAGAGTTATTGCCCTTGTTCTCTTTTACTTAAAATTTGTTAATTAATATTTCTTAATAACTTTCAAAGGTATTAACTTTAAACTTCGAAAACATGTTACGTATCAAAAGGCAACTAATAATGACAATAAGGCAGATAACCTTTTATTCTAGAGTTATTATTCTTGTTTTGACTTAGAATTTGTAAGTAAAATTTCTCGGTAACTATCGAAGGTATCAATTTGAAACTTTGCATACTTGTTTATTACCAAAAGGGTAACTCATTTCAACAAAGCTTGTTAGCTTAGGATGTGACATTGTAGAGTGTATTCCTTTTTTAAAAAATAAAATAATAAAAACTTAAAATTTGTCAATTGTAAGATCTCCATGACTATCGATCGTATTAACTGGAAACTTATAATACTTGATAAGTATCAACAAGGAACCTCATTAAAATAGGGCAGGCCATCCTGATATTTGTCGTCCCATAGTTATTGCCCATGATTTGAATTAGAATTTGTAACATTTCTCAATAACAGTCAACATGAAAACTTTAAATACTTGTTTAGTATTGAAAGGACATAGCATTACAAAAAGACAATCTTAAGATTTGCAATACATGTACCTTGATATTTAATCCCTTTCCTGCCATGACGTCATAAAATTAAACAATTGACGTATGGTTGTTTTTCTTAAATTTAAATTGAAGTTATAATGACTTAAGCAATTGAAATGAATGTCAAACAGTTTGGATCCTAATCAGACACCTCGTCTCGCAAATAACCATAGTATACGGGGTACGAAAGGGGAAGTGTTGGTGGCGTATTTCTGTTTCTTCCATTTATAGTGCGACAGTCGTTATTTCACAACTGAAACATCATGCATGTTAGGGACGATATTGTTTTAGATAACTATTGCAAACAATTCGGATCAAGATGAGACACTGAAAAAGTCGTCGTTGACATTCTAAAATTATTTTCTGAGAGCAAATGTATGAAACAAATTATCATGAACGGCGCTACATGTACCTCATTAAACTATGTGTTTTTATATTTTTCTTAATGCGGAAGTTGATGCTATAATTATACAGCATGTACAGTGGAGAAAACGTTATTCTTTCCCACTAAACGCGTTTACGCTAAAACTATTATTTGCAGTGCACACAGTTTGGAGCCAGATCAGACGCCGGGTAACCCGGCGTCTGATCAGGCTCCAAACTGTTTGCCACCAAGAAAAACATGAATTATCAGAATTGTCAAAAAGTTGTTCTTTTCTACGTTTTAGTGCTTTGCGTTTGCGTACGTTTGCGTTTAAACGGGAAAGAATAACGTTTTCTCCACTGATACATGTATATGTTACAGTCAATCTGTGTAATCAGTCATTACGCGTAAGGTCTAGTCAATCTGTGGAATGGCTTTTTTCACATAGTCCTTTAATGATACTATTTATGATAATTATACATGTACAATGATATTTTTCAAAAAGGTCAAAAAGTTAATGTTCACCAAAGCCACAATCTCACTACAAAACCACTCAATTTGTCAAAATTATTTTTAAAAATAAAATTAAAACAAAATGTAGTCTGTAGCTTTATATCAAAATTATTCAATTCTTTCCTATTTACAGCATTCAATGTCTTAAACATCATTTTACAAATGGACTGAAATAAAATGTGCAATAAATGTGGTGTTTTGTGCAGGAACTCTTTGAACTTTTAAAAAACATCATTGTCTATCATCAAAAATTGTATTATTAAAGGACTATCTGAAAAAATCATAATGACATAATACGCTTAATAACTGATTAAAAAATCATAATGACATAATACATGTACGCGTAAGGACTGATTACATAGATTGACTGTAACATTTATACAGTGGAGAAAACGTTATTCTTTCCCAATAAACGCGTTAACGCTTAAATTGCTTTTTCCATTGCAAACAGTCTGGAGCCAGATCAGACGCCTGGTCAGGCTCCAAAATATTTGCCACCAAGATTAAAATAAATAGTGAGAAATGTCAAAAGGTTGTTATTTTCTACATTTAAATGAAATGCGTTTGCGTTTCGTTTGCGTTTAAACGGGAAAGAATAACGTTTTCTCAACTGTATACCGTAGTTAAATGGCGGGCTAACTACTGATCTAAGGTGATTTTTCTGAACTGTCCGAGCTATGTTTAGTCCATAATGGTAAATAAATAATAGGGTTACATCGGATCTATTTGGAGCGTGTTCACCTGAGATCCTCGAGTCTACCCGAGTTCCCCGGGTTACAGGTGAACAGACAGTGTTCGTACTCGAATGACGTCATATGACCTCTGAACCGAACTCTAGGCTAACCCAGTCGCTGCGCAGGGTTAGTCGAGTTTCAAAATGGCATCAGAAAAACACAACGCAAAAACCCAATAGTCGGGTACCAGACTACCTAATTTGACCCATTACTTACTCGTCTGAAGGGTTTGTCGTTCTGGTGAAAAGTGCGTGCGCATTCAGATTTTAGCGCCATTTTACGTCATTTGGTAAACTCTACTAGACTCGCGAGTCTCAGGTGAAAACGCCCATAGTCGTACACTTTCTAACTTGCGATAAGCATGATCCTCGTGCAGCACGAGTAAGCTGCGCTAATACTGATATGTTATTTATTCTCAATAAACGTGTTTGTGCTAAAACTATTATGTCCATTGTAAACAGGTTGGAACCTGATCAGACGCCGGGTAACCCGGCGTCTGATCTGGCTCCAACCTGTTTGCCAAAAGATAAAATTAATTTTCTACAGTTTTATGCATTGTGTTTGCGTTTTTTCGGGAAATAATAATGTCTTCTCTACTGTACATTACGCACAATTAATACATGTTTCCGTATCCCTGGCTGATTGTACGGAAATCAACGAGTATGGTGGTCATCCCTTTTAAAATTTTAGAATGTTCCAATCTAAAAATACATGTAACTCTGACAGGTCAGAAGAAAACACTA
Source organism: Gari tellinella (assembly GCA_922989275.2). Classification (NCBI taxonomy): domain Eukaryota; kingdom Metazoa; phylum Mollusca; class Bivalvia; order Cardiida; family Psammobiidae; genus Gari; species Gari tellinella. The sequence continues at coordinate 12,261,868 of OV277867.1, read as the reverse complement.
ATAAGAACGTTAAAAAGAATGTAACTGACACAGTTACCCCTTAAATAAAAGACAAACTTGTCTTCAGCCACAATATACGAAAGAGACTGTTTGTAAATATCCCTAAAATCAATAATCATCTGCGCAACCCCTTTACTTTATTATGCGCATGTTATGTCTTTAATTAATTCCTCCACTCAGGCAAATAGTTTCCAATTTAAACTCTCATGGATACATATTTTCTTTATTTTAGCAAATGATAGCTTAAAGCAGGCAGAGAGTAACGCGGAATGCACACGAAGGCGTTATTCTTTCCCAATAAACGCGTTTACGCTAAAACTATTATTTTAGATGCAAACAGTTTGGAGCCAGATCAGACGCCGGGTAACACGGCGTCTGATCAGGCTCCAAACTATTTGCCACCAAGATAAACATGAATTATCAGTATTGTCCAAAAGTTGTACTTTTCTGCGTTTAAGTGCTTTGCGTTTCGTTGCGTTTTAAACGGGAAAGAATAACGTTTTCTCAGCTGTACTTGTTTTAAGTGATCACCTACAGTGGAGAATGTGTTATTCTTTCCCAATAAACGCGTTTACGCTAAAACTATTATTTGCAGTGCAAACAGTTTGGACCAGATCAGACGGCGGGTAACCCGGCGTCTGATCAGGCTCCAAACTGTTTGCCACCATGATAAACATGAAATATCAGAATTGTCCAAAAGTTGTTCTTTTCTACGTTTTAGTGCTTTGCGTTTGCGTACGTTTGCGTTTAAACGGGAAAGAATAACAGATTCTCCACTGTATCTGCAACAGTAGAAGTAGGCTAGTGGGTAAAGAGTTAATACAGATCGATAGTGAATACAGTCAACTCACTTTAGTATTAGGAGAGATAAAGATAAGATAAGTATGACAAATAAATAAATTTAAGTACAGAACAAAAAGTTATTCTGTTGCTCATTTGACATGAAAATCTGAACAGTCAATCATGTGTATTGCTGTCACTCGATAAATGTCGACACAGTTACATGTATACAGTGGAGAATGTGTTATTCTTTCCCAATAAACGCGTTTACGCTAAAACTATTATTTGCAGTGCAAACAGTTTGGAGCCAGATCAGACGCCAGGTAACCCGGCGTCTGATCAGGCTCCAAACCGTTTGCCACCAAGATAAACATGAAATATCAGAATTGTCCAAAGGTTGTTCTTTTCTACGTTTTAGTGATTTGCGTTTGCGTACGTTTGCGTTTAAACGGGAAAGAATAACAGATTCTCCACTGTAGGCAAATTGCTCCTTAGTGTAGGATCATAATACGAAAATCAATGAAGAACATACCAAACGCCCCGGAGCCATCTGCATTACTTTTGTCATGCATTAAACAATCGCACGTTTAATAAATTGTATGTTCATGTGTACCGCTTTTCACAAGTTTAACTGGACAAGTCCATGTGCGGATCTTTTCATTTTAATCTAAGCTGCAGTGTTGTTGATGGTGCTAATCTGTTAGTGCTGACTGGTTTCTGGTAACGTACATATTCCTAAATAAAGTCAGCGAAAGATCTGGATCCCGTCTGACGAAAAGACTTAAGACAAATACTGTCGTAATTCAGATTATACATTATTCAATTATTTTTCATTTCTCCATCTAACCTTTTCTTGTGACATCTCTTTGCGGTTGTCGTTTCAAGACATTTCCAAAGAGATGTCGCGAGACGTGATTGAATGGAAAAATAAGAAGTTAGAGGTATATTAACGTTTTGATTTACGGCCGTCTAATATCTCAGATACAGAGTCAGATGGTATAGATGGCAGTTAAATGAATGTTCTTGTAAACATTTCACCCATGTATGTCTAGTGGTTAGTTAAAGAGAAACAGAAAACAGTAGATCTACATACTCAGATTATTTTTTTGATTTTTTGATTTATTTATTTTTTTGGAGGGGGGGGGAGGTCTAATATATGACAATTTTGGGGAAAATACATCATTTAATACTCGTTAGTTGATTAAGTGTTGAATTAAAGGTTAATATGGCTTTGTCAGTGCTTTAGATCACTTATTTATTCATTTTACCTGCTGTAGTAGAAACAAACAAAATCTGATGAGCCCTTTTGGCTGTAAATATTCTACCTTGAAACCAACAAATATCCTATGCCAAAAGGGCTTATCAACAAAATGATCAATATCTCTTTCAGTGGTATCTATTTTTAATGCTTTTCAAAACACAAATAAACATCCATATATACTATAAGAGTGTGGTATAGTTAGTCTGTAAATGTTAAAATGGATTTTTAGGACACTTCTAAACTTCAGAGGGCTATATCTCAAAACTTTGAAAAATGTTGATGAGCCCTTTTGGCGTTTAAGTGACGATGTGGTCGCTTAAAGCTGAGCTCAAACAACATAGCAATCTCATTTAGATAAGGAGATTTATAAAAATAAAAACCCGTAAAGACAATACTTACTGGCTGCTTAATACAGAACTATAGTAATACATACATGAACGGCCCTTTAAGCCTGGAAATCTTTAAAAACAAGTGGCTACAGTGGAGAATCTGTTATTCTTTCCCGTTTAAACGCAAACGTACGCAAACGCAAATCACTAAAACGTAGAAAAGAACAACTTTTGGACAATTCTGATATTTCATGTTTATCTTGGTGGCAAACAGTTTGGAGCCTGATCAGACGCCGGGTTACCCAGCGTCTGATCTGGCTCCAAACTGTTTGCACGGCAAATAATAGTTTTAGCGTAAACGCGTTTATTGGGAAAGAATAACGCATTCTCCACTGTACTAAATGCATATTTAACCTTGAGATCTGTAACCCATTACCCCATAAATACGTTTTTTGCATCTTTATTTATTCCTCCACTGAAGAAAATACAAATGTAGTTCGAACGTATATTCATAAAACATTGTACCATAAGAAAAAATCCTATATTATAGCAAAGTGTAGCTTAAAGCAGGCTGAAAGTAAAAAGCAGATTAGTTTAAACATATTTATTCAGCAAATATACACATCACATAGAAATATACAACAGAAAGAAGGGATTGAAACGAAAGACAATAAAGTCTTTTTGCTTTACTTTCAACCTGCTTTAAGTTGCAACCTATCTTCAAAAATTGAAATAGGCTATGGGGAAATGGGTTAAAGAGACATGTGGTTGCGGATATAATGCAAATCTAAAGTTCTGCATAAAACTCATTTAGCCCGGGGATCTTTGAATTCAAACCGCGGCTCAATGCAGAATTGAAACAACACAGAAACTCACTTAACCTGGAGATATGGAAACAAGCGACTGCTTAATAAAAATCTAAAACAATAAACATTTAAACAATGCATCAACCTCTTTGAATATGGAGATCGTTCAAGACAAGTAGCTGCTTAATTAAAATATTAAAAGGTTACATTTTAACAGAAGTATGGAGACTTTGCTTTAGTATCAAATAAGAAGAAATATAGAAAATAATAGAAGTATCGTCAAAAACAAATTCGTACAGTGGAGAAAACGTTATTCTTTCCCGTTTAAACGCAAACGTACGCAAACGCAAAGCACTTAAACGTAGAAAAGTACAACTTTTGGACAATTATGATAATTCATGTTTATCTTGGTGGCAAACAGTTTGCAGCCTGATCAGACGCCGGGTTACCCGGCGTCTGATCTGGCTCCAAACTGTTTGAAATAGAAATAATAGTTTTAGCGTAAACGCGTTTATTGGGAAAGAATAACACATTCTCCACTGTAACAGCCAGGATTTGTACCAGGGTTGACTTGGTGAGAGCCAAACGCACTAGCCACTGGACCACCCACATATTCATTCATACAAGACATATATTTTTTGAGAATGTAATTAAATGCCCAATACTGTTTATGAAATAATGTATGATTTGCTTTTGACCAGCGTCACTATTGTATTATTCCTTGGAACCTCACTTGGAATCATGACAGGTCATGCTTTCGATGCAATGTACACATAAGATAGAGATGAAAATGAATTGCAATCTGAACGAACTATACTGAAAAGACACATGTAGAAAATGACCCAAGACTAAACCAGATCATACATGTATGTGTCTTCTCAATACAATTCATGACCCATTAACTTAACTGAATTCAAATATCACATATATATTATTGCACCACTCATTTAGGGAAAGCATAAGCAACATCAGTTAGTCCCATGCTTTGGCCAAATGAGTTATTTCCCTTGATCAAGCAAATTCTCCATTATTAAAACAACAAGTCAAATATCATACACAAGATAAGGTTGATTTTGAATATTAATTTAACAAGGCTTTATACTGAACAGACACATACACAATATTACCAGAGACTGATCAAATTATATGTGTTGTCTCAATACAGCTCATGGCGCATTAACTTAAATCCAAATATCACATATATATAATTGCACTATTCATTTAGGGAAAGCAGAAATGACTGGCTCATATCACCAGTCCATTAGTCCTCTGCTTTGGCTAAGTGAGTAATTTCCCTAAGATCATATACTGTCACAACACTCATTTATGTATGATTTTCACACCAATTTATGTCATGTATTTACACCATAAAAAGCAAACAGACTCTGTCAATCCCACACTCATGCCATTCTTGGTTAGATAGAATGTATGACTGTCTAAAACCTCATTAAACTTGAAAATTCTTAAAATTTGACAAATGTAAACACGCCAAACAAGCCGTACCTCCAAACCAGTACTACCAAATTGTTTAAGAAATCGAATATCGCATCAAATCAGATTTGTTGCGAACTGATTGACAGAGACTGTATACATCTGGTTAAGACACAATATGCTGAATACTAAATCATTTCTATCATTATATACAGATAAAAGATTTCCATTGTTAAAATAGGACTAGTCCTTGGCTAGCTAGTCCAGGGCTAACTATTTCTGGCTAAAGCAGGTTTTGGCAACAAGTTTACGGAAAACACTCAAAAGTGCATCTTAGCTCTAACGTTCTAATTCCTAGTTATTTGCTTAAAAATAACCGTCTCTTCGCAATATATCATTACAAGACTTAGCGGAAATTTTTATTAATTTAGGTTCAGTGAAAATGTTTTTCAGCTTCTCAGAATCTTCTAAAGAGGTGAAGTCTGCAATCAAAGCAGACGCTTTACCATACAATGCATTTCTTATGTCATTATACAAAGTACAATTTAAAAGGACATGACTCTCACTCTCCAAGACCTAGCAAAAAGGACAAAGCCTACGATCGACTGGAAGACCCTCAAATCTGCCTGTTTCTAAACGAATAAGTGCAACACCACATCTGAATTTACTAAAAGCTGCCCTATGACTAGGGGGTAAAATCATTGTACAGTATTTCTCTGCCTCATATTCACTTTTAAATTTACAGTATGTTCTAAGTTTATTTCGGCCGTGGCCAGACGGGCCTATTTGTGCATTTACCTTGGTCAACCAATCCTTCGTATACTTTGCCATTAATTTCTCTTGAACAGATCTAACAATAAGAAGCTTAGAAATTGGTGTAGAAAAATCACAATAACATTGCAAATTTAATTCCTTTAACATTTTTTAACACAAAAGTATCGGTTTTTGCACTTATCTGAATTAGAAAAGGCCCACAGTGCTATTCGTTTATTGAGCCTTATAGATTTTGTATAAGACAACCTTGCCCAGAAATTTACAAACGTTTTCCACTGTCTAACATGAACTGGGTCCCACCCCTTTTCCCCAGAAACAGCAACTGTAGGGGTATATTTCCCAACCCCTAAAAAAATAACCTCATAGCCCGATTCTGAGCAGCTGAAATGCATGAACATTCTTTATGACCCCATACCGCGGCACCATATGCAACGACTGGCCACATTATGGAGTCATAAGGCATGCTAAAAACATTATATGGTACACCCCAGCTACTTTACATTTTGCAATTACAAGACCCAATGCACGACTAGCACTCTGTGCAACTATCTTAGCTGTAATATTGAGGTTCAAATGTTCATCAAATACTAAGCCAAGATATTTGTATTTGCTTGAATATTCAATTATATTATCTCCACATTTAAAAATGAAATCAGATCTTGCTGTAGATTCAGTACTAAAATGGACAACATTACTCTTGCCAAAATTTATATTCATATCATTCACTTTGCACCACTCGTTCAAGGTATTTAATAAAATCTGAAGATCGTTCTCTGTTTCTGATAGCAATACAATATCATCGGCATACATCAAAATACATATCTTGTCATTTCCTATATTAATACCAATATCCAGCGATTTCAAATATATGCATAGGTTATTAATATACAGGTTGAATAACAAAGGAGAAAAAATACATCCTTGTCCCAGACCACATTTAACATTGAACCATTCAGTTTTATGATTGTTTACTTTAACACACGAAGACACATCATTGTACAGATCCTTTATAGCTAAAAGAAGTTTTACTGAAATATGTGTAGCTCTCAACCTCTCCCAAAGCTTATCTCTATTGATAGAATCATAAGCTTTGCGAAAGCCAATAAAAGCAGTAAAGGTTTTAAGCTTACGTTTCTTCCGAGTTTCAATAATATCAACTAAAGACGAAATTTGATCAACAGTACTTCTGTTTTTCCTAAAACCATTTTGCTCCTCAACTATAACATCATTTTTATCTACCCAGTCATTCAGCCTTGTATTAATTATTCTACAGTAAACTTTATATACTGCTGAAGCAAGAGATATTCCTCTATAAGACAAAGGGTCCCGTGGGGTTAATATAGAATGCTTAGGAATTGGATTGATAATCGTCTTACTCCATACTGTCGGAACAATGCTGTTTTCAAAACATAAATAAAACAGTACATAAAGAAAGTATATAGCCGTATCATTTTTCAAAACCTCTGCAGGAATCTCATCACAACCAAAAGCTTTTCCATTCTTAGCTTGAAAAATTGCTTTTCTAACTTCTAAAATTGAAATTTGGTGATTAAACTCTATATTAATATGGCTTGATTCCTCATTATTCACATCATGCTCATTTACTTCTGGCAACTCAGAATTAACATTAAAAAGTTAGCTAAAATCATGTTTCCACCTTTTAAGTACTTCCGAGATGTCTGCAGAGATTTCACCGTTCTCTAAAATTACTTCTTCAGGTATAGACTTCTTGCCACTGTAACTGACACCAATTCTACCAATTGACTTCCAGAATTCATTAGGGCTTACATCACAATCATTCAACAAAGTAGTTTGTAAAGAAAACCAATATCTACGTTTACATTTCTGAACTTCTCAATCAAAAGACTTGCGCAAAATAATGTATTATGATTTAAATAATATTTTATCAGATCTTGAAGTACAGTTTAGCCATTTTTTCTCAGCTGTACATAAACTGTCCCATTTTGTAGACAGATCAGTGTTCCACCATGATTTGTTTTGTTTACACTTACGAAAACTGGAACTCTGGTTCACTTTTCTATGTGGAATTTCATCATACATACAATGTTTACCAAATGACACCATTGTGAATAGGCACTATCAATATTTGTTACATTTACAGCATTTTTCTCAAGTCTGTTGATCAAATTATCAATATCTAAAATAACAGAAGGATCATTCATAAAGTTACTATCCACACTTTTAAGATCATATTTATCAAAGCTAAGACAACTCTCTTTTCCAAATACATGAAAACCTTCAGGAACACTTCCTTTCAATTTCACTTTCCACGACAGCAAAGAATGATCAGGAATGCACGACGGTGCATAAACACCAACATTATCATTCCTGGTCAAAAGTTGACTAGTCGTTACAACTTTAAAATCAGAGAAAAACTTATACTGTCCATGCTGAGCAATACAATAGTCAACTATAGAATGACCTTTTACAGAAATTGATGTAAAATTATCTTCACATCTTTTAAATCGACCATTTAATAAGCACATATTTGTATTGATAAGAAAGTCAATAAGAAGTTCACCAAAATAATTGACAGTAAAGTCTATAATTTGTCTTTGAGTAACATCATCAACACCCACAATATAATCATCTAGCTCTCCACATCTACTATTGAAATCCCCACAAATGTACATGATTCCATCACTTTGATATTGGTACATATTAACAAGCAAGTGTTCATAAAAAGCATTAACATCAATTTGTCTTGATGACTGTTATGGTGGTAAATAACATACACAAGGAAGTAATACTATATTATCTATCTTATGAGTTAATTTCAACCACAAAATGCCTTCAAAAGACTTATCTAAAACTGAAACATGATACTCATTCATAATACTATTCTTTATTAAAAAGCCCACACCTCCTAAACCTGATTTAGCATTACGGTGAGTATGCTCTCTATTAAATCCAAACCATTCATACCCTTAAATGTTTAAAACTTTTTCATGTAACAAATGTGTTTCTGCAACGGCTAAAATATCAAAATGTTCTGCTAAAATACATGATGCACGAATCTTAAATTATCAGAACTAAGATCAAAATGACCCCCTCCCCCTGACATTCCAAAAACCCGCCAAAATCTAATAGTCTCTCCCTTGATGACTTGATGACCCCCCCCCTTCCTCGGCAACTGCCATTTCCCCTGCCTCTTGGGTTCCATGGCCTTCTGGAGTTTCGCTGTTGCTGTCTGTCACCCGAGTGTGATGCATTATCAAAGCGCCCATGCTGGGATTCTCTATTCTGACCATGATCGTAGGAGCTCTCACGGTGAGAGTCTCTAGCTGTATTATTTCGCGCACTACCCTGACCATAACTATCACGATTAGAGTGCCTGAGCTCACTGGTTCGCGAAACATTCTGCTGATAGGAGCTCTCACGGTGACCTGACCATTGGATCTGTCACCATGAAAGTCTCTTGGCACACTGTTGCGTCCATGGCCCTGGTTAGAATCTCCTTCTGAACTGCCACCGCCTATCTGAACAACTCTAGATCCCCTCATTGCTAGACCCTGACGCCTGAGAGCATTCAGCACAGTAAGAAAATTATCGGTCATGATCGTTTCTGACAGAGGTTGATCGTGATGAATGAAAACATCTTTGTACAAACTATTTGCTTCTAAGATTCTCTTTTGCTCCATGATCTTTCTTTTGTCCTCAAATGAATTAAAGCTAGCGATGACCACTCTGGATCTTCCTGACTGTGAATTCTGTCCTTTTCTTTCTGCTTTGACACACTTCACATTACTAATTTTCAAACAATCTTTGATTAATTTGTTTACTTTGTCAACAATAACCTCATTCACCTGCTCTGGAAGCTCACGGATAACTATGTTTAATGCTATATTTTCTTCGGCCCCAACTCCTGACGCCTTGTTAGATACAGCTTCTATTTTGCTGTTTATCTCTTCAAATTCCAATCGAAACTCTGCTGATATATCAGATTTAACACTATCAATCTGTTCTTTAACTGTTTGTTTAATTTTGTTCATTTCAGTGTTTACTATTTCGTCTACTAGCTGTGTAATCTTGTGTGTGATCCTTTTCTCAAGGTCTATTTCTAGTTTGCCCATTCTCTCTCTCATAGCACTAAACTGCATATTCATATCAGCTGCTAAATTTGCTAAAAGTGTGCCAAACAGTCAATGGTGTTTGTGTACATCTTAAATCTGCGTTAGATGCATGCTAAATTAGTGAATTACACATTTATGCACATACATGTAACTGTTGGTGTTTCGACCCTCTTTCGGTTTTAAAGTGATCGTGTAACGTTTGCGCCGAATGAAAATTGGGCGGCATATAGCAATAATGGAGCATATGATGATAAATTATTCATCGACTGGACATTTTTACGTGAACTACATTCCCCGATTTCTAGAAAAAAGCAAAATCCAAAACTTGACCCACCTTTCTGCCATTTGTTTTGTGGCCTCGATCAATGACCGAAAATGGCCTCCCACTTAATTCGTAGTAGCACACAAAGAGCTGCCTGATAAGTTGACAAAGTATGCTGTATAATGTGCAAATCGCAAAGATGCAGAACGTATGCAGAAGGGACATGGCTAATATATTTGTCGTCTTTTCCATTACTGCCATACCTCGAATAAACGGATTATTCGACGCGGCGGCCTCTAATCAGGATCATGACTGTGTGGTAGTCATTTACGATATTAATTAAGCCAATTTACTTAAAAACGCAGATAAATGTCTAATATATCTGACGTCATGACGTAGTAAAGGATAACGTCATGGCAGCGTTCGATAACGTCATGGCAGTGAATGATTTAATCACGTCAGTTTGTCCGGGAAAATATGATTTCATTGCAAATGTAGTAGATTTTACTAAAAGTCCAACTATTTAGCTTTTTTATTGGAGTAGCTACATGTAACAGCTTGGAGCCTGATCAGACACCGTAAAGCAATGCATCTAAACGGGCTCTTAATTTTACACAAGGGCCATACTCATACTTGTTTTACAGTGGATAATCTGTTATTCTTTCCCGTTTAAACGCAAACGTACGCAAACGCAAAGCACTAAAACGTAGAAAAGAACAACTTTTGGACAGTTCTGATAATTCTTGTTTATCTTGGTGGCAAACAGTTTGGCGCCTGATCAGGCACCGGGTTACCCGGCGTCTGATCTGGCTCCAAACTGTTTGCACTGCAAATAATAGTTTTAGCGTAAACGCGTTTATTGGGAAATAATAACAGATTCTCCACTGTAGCATAAACACGTGTATAAGGAAACCTTATGCCATTTACACTTTGCATGTTTTTTATTTTTCAGATTAAACTGGCTTTACACTGATTTTACAATGAGGCAGTTCCGTGGTATTCGTAGGGTTATCCGTAAGCTGTGGATACTGTGTACCATACTATTGTGGGTGCTGGTTATTCTTTTCAAGAACCACTACAATGTTAATCAAAGTCAAGCAGTTTCAGTGAACATATCAGCATACTCAAAATTTGTTTATTCAGTAAAAATGAGTCAATTCCAACGTTCTAAAACAGCTGAATGGGGAACCCGTAATAGAACCACTCGCCGTATAACATCTCTTGTAGATATACCTACGAATTTCAATTACTCTCATGCCACCAGGACCATTAAGTATACTATTCTCTGGTTCAATGCGGCAACTTGGATTAACAAGCATTTACAGCTCGACACGTGTGAATACAACAACTGTCAGTGGACCGAAGACAGGACATTATTTCACAATAGTTCAGCTGTTATATTTGGGATTACAATGGGGGGAATGGGCCGTTCACCTCCAGTTTCTGCAAAGGAAAGAAATCCTGACCAGGTCTGGGTATTTTACTCACTAGAACCTCCAATATATCATATATATCAATCGGATTACAAAAGTCGCTCCTGGCACAATACGATGAACTGGTCGATGACATATAATTTGGATTCCGATGTTTTTGCGCCGTATGGAACATTCAAAACGAGGCAGACTGTTTTAAAACGAGACTATGACAAAATATACGCCATGAAAACAAAAATGGCGCTCTGGCTTGTGAGTAATTGTGAATCTAAGAGTAAAAGGGACGAGTTTGTGTCTGCTTTAAAAGCTGCTGGATTGGAGGTAGACGTTTATGGTTCATGTGGAAAGGGAAGGTATCCTGAAGATATCGGTAAACTCATTAATCAGTATAAGTTTTATTTATCGCTTGAGAATAGCTTGTGTAAATATTACGTGACTGAAAAGGTGTTCAAACGAAGTGCATATGATGCAATTCCGGTTATACGCGGGGGCGCCGACTATTCCCGACTACTCCCGAACGACATTTATGTGGACGCAGGGACGTTTGTAAATGCTTCTACCCTTGCTCAATACCTAATATCCTTGGCATCTGACAAAGACAGTTATATAGCAATGATGAAAAGGAAAGATAGGTACTACACATTAGATGAAGGTGAATTTGCCTATCCGTATGCTATGTGTGACCTTTGCAGGAAATTGAATACTCACGATGGAACGAGAAAAACTTACGGAAATTTACCTGAGGAAGTTCTTAAAGAAGGACGATGCATAAACCCTAAAGATATTGTTGTTAAATAATAATCAGCCGGATATACAGTGGAGAAAACGTTATTCTTTCCCAATAAACGCGTTTACGCTAAAACTATTATTTGCAGTGCAAACTGTTTGGAGCACTGTTTACCACCAAAATAAACATGAATTATCAGAATTGTCCAAAAGTTGCACTTTTCTACGTTTTAGTGTTTTGCGTTTGCGTACGTTTGCGTTTAAACGGGAAAGAATAACAGATTATCCACTGTATCAGCCAAATAGTTTTAGTTATGCCGTGCTTATTGTACCTAACATGGAATATACAAATATTGATGCCTTTAGAAAATAACATGGGACGAGGCGAAGGCATAACGAATTTATCATACAGACAACCATTGAATGGAAGCATTTTAAGTTTAATTTATACTTTATATAAATTTTATGAATCAACCAACTTTACGCTCTAAAAAAACATTCACCTTTTTGTATTTTGCATGAGTTTCATTCTATTATTATGATTTTAATTCTATGAATATTAGTAATAATAATATTATTAAGGTTTGTATCCTGTTGTTAAAATAAAATTTAAAACATGTAGATCTAGATCTAATTTTAGAATTAATAAAACACATTATTTTTTTGAAAATTTAAGTCTCAGAATAAGCAATGAAGGGTTGACTCAACATCAGCACCTAGAAGGGAATTTAAACCTTAGCAGAGACAATAATAATAATAAGCAATAGTGTGCATCTCTAAACAGTTAATTTTCACTTTAATCTTACTGAAGCGACTACTCTTAATTTCAAGCATTTACACGAATGATAGTATGGCTTTTAGCGGACGTGACTCTTTCTTAGAAACAACTACAAAAACGATATAGAATAATGGCTGTCTCACACCATATCTAAACAGTACTTCAAATCTATAACCTTATACACCGTTCATTTTGTATAATTTTCTGTCATATATCTATATTTTAACCATTTAATCCATACAGATACTTTTTTAAACACGTTAAAGGTGTTAGAAAAAAGGTCCGATTCCATATATTGTGATATAACAAACTATATGAATTACCTACCTTTAAGGGTGTATCAATGTCATGAATTTAAGAAATTTTCAAAGTATATGAAAACACTTTATGATGGTTTTGTATTGAAGAGCTATTTAAGATGAATGACAAAATAGAAAAAGTGTACATTTTGGTGAACAACAGTTGGCTCCATGGCCATGTAAAATTTATTCCACCCACTTTCTCTTATTTTGTCCTTTTCAAACAGCCTACTTCAATAAAATCCTTTTAAAATGAAAACAAATATGATCATTTGGTTTTGTGTTATTTATTTCCTATCTATGGTAGTATTTCTTCATACAAAAACTAATTTAAGAGAAAACAAGCACCAAATGTGAAATTTATAAAGCTCTAAATATCATTGATATGGTACTTTTTTGTAAATTTTGTAAGGGGAGATAACTCTTTTTACTTTAATAACTCAAAATTTATAACACTGACCTTTCAATTTCTTTTCATATTTTGAACTGCTTTAGCATTGGCTTTCATTTTGTAGAATATAAGAAAATGTTTAATACTAGAACTATTTTATTTTCAAACTTTTTTACTTTTTTTTCATAAAATAAAAAATCTAATAAAATCATGCCCTATAAAAAGCATATTTTTGATATTCGAGGATCCATATTGTTCAAACCTAGTGCCTGCTTTGTCTAAATTTGGTTTCTATATGTGAAAATACCACCATAGACATGAAATAAATAATGAAAACCCAAATTACCTTGTTTGTTTTGTTTTGAAATAGATTTTACTGAAGCTTGTACTCTGAATGGGTAAAATTTGAGAGAAAAGTCCAAATTTGACATACCTTTTTCAAATCGCTGTAGCTAAAAAAAAGGACACCACCATATATGTTTCTTTCCATTTTTCATTCATCATAAATAGCTCTTCCAAAAAAACAATGATAGAAAACACGTTTGATACTTTGAAAAAATCGCTTATGAGTTGGATACACCCTTAATACGGTAAGGAATAGGGAAACAACTAATTTTATAACTCAAAAGCGTTTACATATTTTTCCGATTGGGATGTCTAGAATTTAGTAGGGGGTAAGATAAGAAATAATGTCAGTTTTGTACATTGTACTGTTAAAATCGTGTTACCCGAACTCGCCACAAGCATGTGGTTACAGTGAAGAGGATGTTATTGTTTCCCAAAACCCGCATTAAGTATGCTACAATATATGTCCATATTGCAAACAATTTGGGGTCTGATAAGAAGAAGGATATCCTTGCGTCTGATCAGGTCCCTAACTAATTGACACTTAGGTCAAAATCAAACTGAACTGTCAAACTAATTTTCTACAGTTTATTTCCTTGCGTGTGCGTGTAATTTCGTTCAAACGGATGGGGGGGGGGGGGGGGTATTAATTGTGCGTTCTCCACTATAACTGGAAAAGTTCACTAAACAATCGTTACTATGGTTATCTGGAAAATTGATAAAGTAACAAGATACAGGATACATACAAGAAGCTTTATTTAAAGTCGGGTTTACAATGGGTAACATTAGCTATATAAGCTATTTTCCGACTATAGTAACAATAAAATATTAACAATTAAATACAAACAGCCTGTGAAAATAAGATATAAATTAACATACATAAAGGACACAGTTAAGATTAATATAGATCTAGTTTTAAAAAATAATAAAAATCAGTCGTTAGATACTACTGTTTGGTAGAAATTATGAATAATCGTTTCAGTGTATAAGTTATTAACACATTTTTTGTTAGATCAAGGGAGGCAACTCTGACACAATTGAATATATTTGCTGCAGATTTGCCTCCCTTTATCTGATTGGAAATTGTTTACTAAATAATAACAGCCATTTTAAGTTAAAATTATAATAAGTATGCAAGTTCAGCCTGGGTCCTGTTCAGGTAGCAAATTAAACATCATCTGATCTGAACCCAGCTGTTTCAGGTAAAAATGAGAGTTGCAATCTCATATAGATTTTAAGATGACATTAAAATAGCACATGCATCTATTCAAACAAACATCCACACATAAAGCACTTCAGTATTATATACAGTGGAGAATCTGTTATTCTTTCCCAATAAACGCGTTCACGCTAAAACTATTATTTGCAGTGCAAACAGTTTGGAGCCAGATCAGACGCCGGGTAACCCGGCGTCTGATCAGGCTCCAAACTGTTTGCCACCAAGATAAACAAGAATTATCAGAATTGTCCAAAAGTTGTACTTTTCTACGTTTTAGCGCTTTGCGTTTGCGTACGTTTGCGTTTAAACGGGAAAGAATAACAGATTCTCCACTGTACAAGGAGAGCAGCAGTGGTAAAGACATGTAGCTGTAGTTTTTATTTAAAATGTTCAAGCTGTTTGGATCCTAATGAGACGCATGCTTACTCTGGTCTGTCTGGATCCAATCAGTTTGTCCATATTAAAATGGTTATCACATAATTTTCATTATTTCAATACTATCACAGACCTTTAAATAAACAAGACTTATACAGAGTTTTCATTAAGACAAGATACATGACAGTTGTGTGTTATTAAACTTGATTAAAATTATTATGCATGCATAAGAGTTTTTACTGTAGCAAGACTACAGTGGAGAAAACGTTATTCTTTCCCGTTTAAACGCAAACATACGCAAACGCAAAACACTAAAACGTAGAAAAGTATAACTTTTTGACAATTCTGATAATTCATATTTATCTTGGTGGCAAACAGTTTGGAGCCTGATCAGACGCCGGGTTACCCGGCGTCTGATCTAGCTCCAAACTTTGTGCACTGCAAATAATAGGTTTAGCGTAAACGCGGTTATTGGGAAAGAATAACAGATTCTCCACTGTAAGACATGTAGCTGTAGATTTTATTTAAAATGTTCAAACTGTATGGATCCTAATGAGACGCATGATTACTCTGGTCTGTCTGGATCCAATCAGTTTGTCCATATTAAAACGGTTATCACATAGTTTTCATTATTTCAATACTATCGCAGACCTTTAAATAAACAAGACAAGATACATGTACATGACAACAGGGAGCCAGAACGTAGGGGGTATTTGTGGCCTTAAATGACAAAAAAAAAAAATATATATATATACTCATATAAAAAATTTTTTTTTTGGGTCATTTAAGGCCACAAATACCCCCTACGTTCTGGCTCCCTGTGTACATGACAGTTGTGTGTTATTAAACTTGATTAAAATTATTATGCATGCATAAGAGTTTTTACTGTAGCAAGACTACAGTGGAGAAAACGTTATTCATTCCCGTTTAAACGCAAACGAAACGCAAACGCAAAACACTGAAACGTAGAAAAGTCTAACTTTTGGACAATTCTGGTAATTCATGTTTAACTTGGTGGCAAACAGTTTGGAGCCTGATCAGACGCCGGGTTACCCGGCGTCTGATCTGGCTCTCAACTGTTTGCACTGCAAATAATAGATTTAGCGTAAACGCGTTTCTTGGGAAAGAATAACGTTTTCTTTACAGGAATTATCCACCAGATTGATCGATAACCAAACGTAAAGTGCGCAGCAATATACAAATGTAGTTGGATCATAGTCTAAGGAAAGATCTACGGGTTTCGAAAATGTATATGTCCAAGAATCTTACGAAGTCTGTAAATTACATCACCATAAAACTCCGGATGTGAAGTACCTTGCCGCAGAAAAGACTTTAAGCCTAAAAGTGCAATTTCTGGACAATTCTGATAATTCATGTTTATCTTGGTGGCAAACAGTTTGGAGCCTGATCAGACGCCGGGTTACCCGGCGTCTGATCTGGCTCTAAACTGTTTGCAATAGAAATAATAGTTTTAGCGTAAACGCGTTTATTGGGAAAGATAACGTTTTCTCCACTGTACCAGTGAAATTGTCAAAATACCTGCAATAAGTGACACAGCAAGGGATGAAGGATACCATGTAATCAAAGCCTGAAAGCAAATGTAAATAGATATTCTCCTTACTTTTTTGCAGCCGACGTATTTAGCAGACCATATTTGTATAGCACCCGTTAGGATACAAACTACTACAGGTTTAGATATTTACGCTTATCGCGCTCAGCGCGACTTGGCATGCTTGGAACTACATTGGATCCAACTAAGATGATGTGTCTAAACTGAATCAACACTGTTTGGTACCAATAGTCACACTTTCTTCTGTTTGAATGGCTTTAATTTTCGCAGACTACAGTGGAGAAAGAGTTATTCTTTCCCGTTTAAACGCAAACGTACGCAAAACACTAAAACGTAGAAAATAACAATTGTTTGACATTTCTCACTTTTTATTTTTAATCTGAGTGGCAAACAGTATGGAACCTGATCAGACGCCGGGGAACCCGGCGTATGATCTGGCTCCAAACTGTTTGCAATGGAAAAAATAGTTTTAGCGTAAACGCGCTTATTGGAAAAGAATAAACTTTTTCTCCACTGTATACAGACGATGACAAGGACTATAAAATAAAGACGGCAGAATCGTGATACATGTAGAAATGATCATTATCAGTGACAAGTTCAGTAAAGAAATCGATGGCCATCGATTGCGAGTTGGCTACCGGTCTGAAATACAGTTGAGAAAACGTAATTCGTTCGTTCAAACGCAAACGCATTGCATTGAAATATAGAAAATGACAACTTTTGACAAATCTGACTACCAGCTTTAATTTCAGTGGCAAACAGTTTGGATCCTGATCAGACGCCGGGTTACCCGGCGTATGATCTGGCTCCAAACTGTTTGCAATGAAAATAATAGATTAAGCGTAACCGGGGTTATGTGGAAAGAAAATGTTTTCTCCGCTGTATTTCAGACCGGTAGCCAACTCGCAATCGATGGCCATCGATTTCTTTACTGAAATCGTCACAGGCCACGTCGCGAATCGTAAAGGGCGCTACCTAAATACTGTGTAAAGCGGAAGTAATATTTTATTTCGAGCACTGAGCCATGACTGTCTATTTATATGTAAAGAAGTTGCAACCATTCTAAGAGTTTTGGTAAGTCAGGGTTGAAAAATTAAGTTAAAATAAAAATTGGAAGCTTGTAATTCCAAGTTGTCAAGACAGTAACGAAGTGTCTGAATTAAAACGTGAGGTGAAGAGTTCGAATCCCATAGGAGGACGTTTTTGTTGTTGTTTGTTTTTCTTCTCTCTCTGTCTGTCTGTTTGCTTCTCTGTCTCTCTGTCTCTCTTTCTCTGTCTGTCTCTCTCTCTCTCTCTCTCTGTCTCTCTCTCTCTGTCTCTCTCGTTTCGGGTGGCAGTTTTATACACTAAACGATACAGAAACTTAACTACAAAAGATGCAAGATAAACCGCAAGGTTCTGTTGAAGAGACCAGACATTGTGGTGTATTCCATTGCAGGGCTGCAATAAATTGACATGAAAAATCCTAAGATTTCCAAATCTGCATTTTTCAAGTGCGATTTTACGAATCGTACCTTTACCCCATAGTCTGTTTCTTGTTTTGTTGACATGCGACTACTTAACCCTTTACCTGATAGCATTGTTTCTAATATTGAAGATATGTGACTACTTAAAGCAGGTTGAAAGTAAAGCAGAATGCGCCCTCAGGCGCATTCTGCTTTACTTTCAGCCTGCTTTAAGCTATTAACTGCTAGAATAAGAAAAGTATTAAATATGACACATATTCATTACGGTATAATTTGGAACTATTTTCTTCAGCGGATGAATAAAATGAATGTGCTAAAAGTCGCTTCTATAAGGGAAAGGGTTAAAGCAGGTGGCCAATATGTGATGTCGGTTGTAAATAGGTTTTCATCGGTCCCCTCCCTAGTTTGGCTAAAACAAACTGCCGATCTATCGCCGATGGCTCTGTGTTAACGGGGTGTAACGCTTATATCTGAGGTCCAACAAACAATTTTAGTATTCTCAAAAGAGTATTCTAATGTGAACCAGCTAACTCTTTATGGTCTCCAAAGTTTATACATGTAGAAACTTTTCATTTACAAAGAAAGGTGAAACTACAGTAAAACCTCTCTATTACGACCTCTAAATTATGTTAATTATTAGGGTGTTTACGATAGGTGACCGCTTAAAGCAAGGCGACAGTGAAACAGAAAGCTCCTAAAGGAGCTTTCTGTTTCACTGCCACCTTGCTTTAAGCTGTCACCTGTTTATTAAACAATCAATTAGCCTTCGTTTTAGTGGTCGTAATAGCGAGGTTTTACTGTACTAATCTGCTAACATTGCTAAACATCTACAGAGGACGAAGACTCTAATGTTACCCGGCTAACGCCTTTATCGGAAGTTCAACAAACAATTTCTATTATTTTCATCGCAATTTGGAAATCAGAAAGAAATAAGATGTTGTTAGCCGGCTAACATTCATATGTATCCACAGATGAAATAATTTCCAGTTTAAATATAATTTCTTATACTATGAGAAAACTTTCTCAAAAGATCTAAATGTTAGCCGGCTAACACTTGTATCTGAATTCCAACGAACAATGTCTACATGTATCAGTTCCATCTTACTTTGGACACAAGAGAGAAAGATGTTTCGTTATCCGGCTAGTATGCATACCCATCTACAGATGAAATAATGTCTTACACCACAAGAAAGTTTTCTCAAAAGATCTTAATGTTAGCTGGCTAACACTTGTATCTGAAGTCCAATGAACATATATATTAGTTTCATCGCACTTAAGGCACTAGATAAAAATGATGTTGTTAGCCGGCTAACATTTATGTGCATCTACAGACAAAATAATTTCTTCCACTGTGAGAACGTGTTATCAAAAGATGTCAACGGTTGATGTTTGAGGTATAAGTAACTGAAATAAATGTATATTAATGAAATAACGGAATGGCTATTGACAGTCGACTGTCAATAGCGATTTCACGTCAAATTCGCTAGTGACAGTCGACTGTCAATAGCGATTTCACGTCAAATTCGCTAGTGACAGTCGACTGTCAATAGCAGTTTTACGTTGAAATCGCTAGTGACAGTCAGTATGCACTCTTGATGATGAATGATTTGCAAAATTGGCTTTAGGGAAAGAATTAAGACAGTTTTAGCATGTTTGATCGCGGATTTTATAAAGGAGTTCTTCAGAAAATAACAGATAAGTATTTTTTATTGTTATTACGCCTTATCACAATATCGCCAACTTGAAAACTTAATATCGCCTAGATTTTGTTTTGAAATAATAACATTATACAGCCATTTTACGTACAAAATGAGTGACGCTGAGCTACCCAGACCCTGATCCAATTAGCAAATGCCAATTAGATATTGGTTTAGAATAGCCTTTGAAGTTTATTTCATGGTTGAATATAAAAAAATACACTCATTTAGTCATTAAATAAACAGCAAACTGTGCAGATCACGACAACACTCTATGCGAAGGTTGACAGCATACAACCAGACCCCATACCACCGCCCACACTTATTAAGAGTGCGTACACTAATCGGAAGGGAGTATAAACCGAAATATAATCTGTCATTTTTTTTTACCCAAGATTATATAAATATAATAATTTTCCATACGATTAACGCTACCAGGGAGAATTGCCTTAAGTCCAGCTCACAAAAAGAGTGTAGACATAATTATGCGCTACCACATAACCAAAATATAACATAAAAATACAAAAGACAGTCAATAGCGATTTTACGTTGAATTCGCTAGTGACAGTCGACTGTCACTAGCGATTTCAACGTAAAACCGCTATTGACAGTCGACTGTCACTAGCGAATTTGACGTGAAATCGCTATTGACTGTCTTTTGTCACTAGCGTCTTCCATGAAATAATTGTCCAAAAAAAACGAACAGTAAAACAGACAATATTGCACTAATGTGACCTTAAGTAAAATAATTGCTAAACGGTTGAATAAAATATTCGTCCAGAATTATTGAAAGACTATAAATTAAAACCTAAATTACTTTGAATCTAATCCTGAGCCGTTCGATTAGTACATTTTAACGCTACCAATTGCTCCAGTTGTTCATCGATTTTACTGCGACATATAAGGCATACTATCCTTATTATACTGTCATTGTATGTACCTCCTAAATAAAAACATGTTCTGTGTTACACGTTTTACCTTTACGGGTGGACTCGTCCTAATGGTGTATTTCATTACAGGTCAGTTATTGTTGAGCATATATACCGCGGTTGTTGAGACCAAAGTCGATACATTATGTAACGTATATATTACATGGCGGGATTAATGCTGATCTAAGGTAAGAACGGTTCGTTTAGTACAATTTAACTGACACAGTTACCTTTAGTAACAGGCATACATGTGCCCAGCCGCAACACTCGGTAGATCTGTTTGTGAAGGCTGCTGAAGACAATATAGTTGCGTATCCATTTATTCCATAGATACGCATTTTTACACCTTAAATGTGTACCTCCATTACACAACATTGTTCCATTTTATACAATTACAGTGGAGAATCTGTTATTCTTTCCCGTTTAAACGCAAACGTACGCAAACGCAAAACACTAAAACGTTAGAAAAGTACAACTTTTTGACAATTCTGATAATTCATGTTTATCCAGGTGGCAAACAGTTTGGAGCCTGATCAGACGCCGGGTTACCCGGCGTCTGATCTGGCTCCAAACGTTTTGCACTGCAAATAATAGTTTTAGCGTAAACGCGTTTATTGGGAAATAATAACGTTTTCACCACTGTATGAATGTGTTTCATAAGATTTTGTTCGCCTTTAGGCGCACTATGCTTTACTTTCAACCTGCTGTAAGTGATCATCTATCGTCAATGTTGTAAAGGGTATATTGATTCATGGTACATTCAGTCAGCTCGTTTGAACATGACTATCTGTAAGGATAAATAAAACAATTAACTCTTTCATTGCCAAGTTAGTTTTATCGTCTGCCTTAACCCATTACCCCTTAAAAACGCCTTTTTACACCTCTTTTTTATTCATCCACTGAAATAAATAGTTCCAATTTATACAGCCAAGAATATGTACCAGAAGAAATATTTTCTATATCCTAGAAGATGGTAGCTTAAAGCAGGCTGACAGTAAAGCAGAATGTGCCTTAAGGCACATGCTGTTTACTTTCAACCTGCTTTAAGTGGTCACCTGTTTTCAAAGCTAGAAATAGGCTAAGAGGTAATGGGTTAACCCTCTTACCGCCGAAATATCGTCTGCATTGGTAGTGTCATCTTCAATATTTTTAAAGTAAGATGAAGAACTGTTTTGATTGAAGAAATGTCGATACGAGTGTCAAAAAGTTTCGATCCCGATCAAACACCGTGTTACGTAGTGTCTGATCAGGATCTAAACTGTTTGCAAAGTCGCCTTTTAGCACCAATGGTAGTTAAATAGTTAAATAGATTAAATTCGGCAACTGAATGCAAAACTAATGCACAAAAAAACCAAACATTTAGCCTGGATATATGTAAAGATACAGTGGAGAAAACGTTATTCTTTCCCGTTTAAACGCAAACGTACGCAAACGCAAAACACTAAAACGTAGAAAAGTGCAACTATTGGACAATTCTGAGAATTCATGTTTATCTTGGTGGCAAACACTTTTGAGCCTGATCAGACGCCGGGTTACCCGGCGTCTGATCTGGCTCCAAACTGTTTGCACTGCAAATAATAGTTTTAGCGTAAACGCGTTTATTGGGAAAGAATAACGTTTTCTCCATTATAAGTGTTTGCTTAATGCAGAACTCAAGCAATTCGTATTTTTAATTGATGTGGATATTTGTCAACACAAATGGCGGTTTTATGTAGATCTAAAACAAGGCATATTCTCATTTGACGTGGATATTTGTAAACATACATTGCGGCTAAATGTAGAGCTCAAACAATGCATATACTCACGAAAGAAATTCATCAGGATAGCTTATGTTAACTTCTAAAATTATTTTCTACTCGCATATCCAAATAATTTCTACTCACAATGAGTTTCGGCACTCCGTTGGAGTGCCTTCTTCAGAATGTGAAATTGACCGTTGGAGGATGACGTCATAAGCTTTGTTTACTACTGGGCATTTTTTCCGTAGTAAACAGCGGCCGGTAGATGGGGCTCATTAGATATCCCCCCCTCGTCCCTGTTCATGACTGTCCTCCTGTACGATGCATCCTGATTCTCTTAACCTCCTCAGGGATGTGTTATTCTCTCTGTCTATCACTTTTACACCCTCCCAGTCTATAACATGGTTGTGTCTGGCAATATGATTTGTCACTGCACTAGCATGTTCTGTAGACTGGGATGCCTTGTGCTCTGACCTTGTGAACACTTGTGGACAATTATCCGAGTCTTTTATATGTTCCTTTATCCTGGTCTCGAGCTTTCTACCTGTCTCACCGATGTATGCCGCATTACAGTTTTTGCACGGTATGCGATAAACACATCCACATACTTCCTCGGTTTTTGTTTGGTCACATTATCATTTAAAATCTTGACCCAACTCGATTTCACCTGTGGCAAATAATTTCATGACGGCCATTTTTCAAATTGGTGAATGTGCGTATATTTTTACTAATACATGTAAATATGATATAAAACAATTCTGGTATGTATGATCATGGTCAACAATACCAAATGTTACAAAAGAAGCAATGATTTTGGTGTTGATAGTACTGCATGGTCAATTTCATCAGAGTTATGGCCTTTGGTATCAGTATATGAAAGTTTTTACATGGCTTAACTCGTGCTTCTCATTAGTTTATTCCAGTAATGTGATTGTTCGACTTGATATGTTTTATAAGTGTTTCTGCAAATTGTACCATGTGATGTCATTTGTTCAAATTTACGGCACTTTATTTCAGAAAATGAAATATTCCTGTCATTTGTCTCCTTTAGAGATTTGTTTCATGGAAATGTCAAAGCCAATTTCATTACAACTCACCATGAATGTTGATGTAAAGATACTCTGTCAAATTAATTAAACTTAAGGTCAAACAAACAAACGTTGGTTGCCATAGAAACCAATTGAAAAAAACACTTTAAAATTCTTCTTACAAGAAATCACTTGCCTGATTTGAATATAACTTTACACAAATAATAACTTAGTGCTTTTAGTATTGTCTGATTCCACTGGTCCAATTTGATGGTAATTTTACATAAGTTACCTTTTGTTGCCGGTCCACTACCCGGTAGATGTCGGCAAAACTTTTCTTAACTTAAAAGATGTCTGCAAGTGGACATGTTTTCCTTTTATGGCTTGGTGAAACTCTTTGGGTCAGAAACCCTCTTGTTCCCTATATTATATATTTTACACAAGTTATTTTTTGGTGACCTCCTACTGCATTTTGCCAGATTACGTCATGTTGCCTATCTTAAAAATCAGTGGGTGGGCATGTTTTGCTTTGATGACTTTAGTGAAAACTTCAAAACTCTTTTTACAGACACTACTGGCCCGAATGTAATATAATTGTAAACGAATTTACAATATTAAATATTCGATGACAGGGTGTAGTATCTGTAAGTAAAGCATTATCAGACATAGCTTTAGATAATTTGATTAATAAAAAATGAGTTATCGAAAGTGAGGTGATTGGATTTAAATGTTAATTGGGCAATATTTCATTTACATTAATTGTAATATAATCATTATTTCTAAAACAAAAAAAACAGTAATTGTTAATAGTAACTGCTAATTTAGTTTAATTACTTTTCAATTAATTGTGTACAATATGTACATGATTTTGATACATACCATTTTGAGCTTATGTCAAAAGTAAGACAAGCATATTGATACATTTTCTAAGCATCAATACAGTGGAGAAAACGTTATTCTTTCCCAATAAACGCGTTTACGCTAAAACTATTATTTGCTGTGCAAACAGTTTGGAGCCAGATCAGACGCCGGGTAACCCGGCGTCTGATCAGGCTCCGAACTGCTTGCCACCAAGATAAACATGAATTATCACAATTGTCCAAAAGTTGTACTTTTCTACGTTTTAGTGTTTTGCGTTTGCGTACGTTTGCGTTTAAACGGGAAAGAATAACGTTTTCAAAACTGTAGGCCTATATAGCATGAATAACATTGACTATATCATGCATTCATTTGATGTTATAGTTCTGAGTCAACACTTCACATATAGATTCTGGGACATATTAATTTTCTAGCTGGTTACAAATTTACAATTTATCGTAAATAACCGCTTATCGCGGCGTTTGATCAGGGCCCAAAACTGTTTGACACTCATTTACAATATTACTTTAATGAGTTTAATTAAATATAACAGCAGATAATTGTTAAAAGTAGAGGACGCCCGCACGCCACTGTATGTCCAATCAAAAATATAACAATTACGTCATGCAATACGTCGTCATTTATATTAATGACATATTCTTATGTTTTGTTTATTTGTATATTTTGTATGGCTATTATTGGGTACATGGGGATATGACTGAGATATGAGTAATCGATAAGGGTGCATAGTTTATCTAGTTTAAAAGTTCATTAAAACTATAGCTAGTGTTATTGTATGGTGGTCACTATGACGTAAATTACCCAAAATAGAAGGTTTCTACTTCTACAAATCTATTATTTTATCGTTATTCAACACCTTTGCTTCATCTACAGAATAATTGTTTCACCATAATAATATTGAGGTCAGATTATTTATAACAACTTGATCATTAAGGATGTTTTTGTTTGGTACCTAAATCAGTGACTCATTTTAGTTGTCATAGACGATATTTGATCGGGATTCAGTCTTTTTATCTGTAACAGTTATTATCCTTCTACAGCGACGAATACGTTATTATTTCCTGTTTAAAACGAATTGCAACTATGATGTAATAAACTGCAGAAAACGATAGCTGTTTTAAAAGCCTCAATATTTTTTCATCTGAGTTTCAATCGGTTTGGAGCCTGGCCTGGCTGTAAACTGTTTGGCAAGGGACATAATTTTTTTATATTGTTTTAGCTTAAACGCGTTCATTATGTAAGAATAACATCTTATAAACTGTACACGTTTTTATTTTTCAGAGTAAATTACTTCTAGAAATATATAACAATGAGAATTCGTCTTATCCATAACGTCAGCTGTAAGCAACTGCTGTGGATATTTTCTGGCATAGTTTTGTGTGTGTTGGCCATTCTCTTCAAGAACAACAACAATGGTTATCACAGTCAACAAGTTCCAGCTAACATAGCTGCAAACTCAAACTTGTTCTATTTGGTTAAAGAGAGTCAACTCCTGGGTTCTAAAACCCCTCAGTTTGGAACACGTAAGCGAAACACTCAACGGATAATATCTCTTGTAGATTTACCTTCAAATTTCAACTATTCTCACGCCACCAGGACCATTAAATATACTATTCTATGGTACAATGCGGAATCGTGGATTGACAAGAATGTAAAACTCGACAAATGTGAATACAACAACTGCCAGTGGACCGAAGACAGGAAATTATTTCACAATAGTTCAGCCGTTATATTTGGAATTACTATGCTGAACTTGGGCTTTTCGCCACCTGTTTCTGCTAGGGATAGAAATCCTGACCAGGTCTGGGTATATTATACACTAGAACCTCCAATATATCACATCAACGAGCACCAAACGATCTATAAGAGCTACGCCTGGCACAATACGATGAACTGGTCGATGACATATAATTTGGATTCCGACGTCTTTGCATCGTACGGAATATTCAAAACGAGGCATACTGTTTTAAAACGAGATTATGACAAAATATACGCCATGAAAACGAAAATGGCTCTCTGGGTTGCGAGTAATTGCAATTCTTTCAGTAAAAGGAACGAATTTGTTTCTGCTTTAAAGGCTGTTGGTTTGGAAGTTGACATTTATGGTTCGTGTGGATTGGGTAGGTACCCTGGAGATATCAGAAAATTCATTAATCAGTATAAGTTTTATTTATCACTTGAAAATAGTTTCTGTAAATATTATATCACTGAAAAGGTCTTCCATCGGTTTGCCGACGATGTGATTTCGGTTGTTCGCGGGGGCGCCGATTATTCCCAACTACTCCCAAATGACACTTATGTTGACGCAGGGAAGTATGCAAATGTCTCTACCCTTGCGAAATATCTAATATCCTTGGGATCTGATAAAGACAATTATATAGCAATGATGAAAAGAAAGGATAGATACTATGCATTAAATGAAGGTGAATTTTCATACCCATATGCTATGTGTGACCTTTGCAGGAAATTAAATACTCACGACGGAACGAGAAAAACTTACGGAAATTTAGCTGAGGAGGTTCTTAAAGAAGGACGATGCATTAACCCGAACGATATTGTTGTGAATTAATCAGTTGTATATACAGCGCTCCCTCTCTACAACGACACCAAATGGGAAACAAAAAATATGTTCGTTGTTCGGAGGGAGTCGTTACAGGGAGGGAATTTGGCTTACATTTGCAAACAGCTTGAATCCAGACCAGACGCCGCGTAACGCGGCGTCTGATCTGGATTCAAGCTGTTTGTCACTCGTAATTAAGTGTTATACTCTTAAATGGTCAAATATGTAACTTTTAGAAAAACAGCAGACGACAATTTTAAGCAGACGATATTGCAGCAATAAAAGCGTTAGACATAATTGTCCAGTTTGGGGAACAGCGGCAAGAGTCGTTGTAAGGAGGGAATCGTTGTTGGGAGGGCGGCTGTAGAGAGGGAGCGCTGTATCATAATCATATACGAAATACTGTCGTGTCACTCTTTCAGTCGATATCTCACGTGCTTGTACATTGTTTTTGTTAACCCAATTATTGCGACTGCAAACAGTTTGGGATATACCGGCGTCTGATCAGACCCCAAACTGTTTGACCCTCAAGTGAAAATAAATCTGAAATGCCAACACAATAGACTTTTCTGCAGGGTATTTCATTGAGTTTTTGTGAAGTTGCGTTAAAATGGGAAATAATAACATCTGAAACAATGTAACGGGAACCATTCACTAAAATATTATTGGGAAATCGTTACTGTTGTGACTGATTGTTACTGATCACAAACATTGATAAAGTTATTAGAGGTTTCTTAGACATCAATATTAAGTTGCGCGATGTATGATTTCTAAATTCGCGATTTAGAATTTACAAGTCTTTGCATTTTTTATGAGCAAAGTATGAGCTTATATTATAAATGATGTACGGTTGGGAAGATTGTATTATTTCCCGTTTAATAGAAATTAAACTCAAAGTCAATTCATAGATGATAGCTTTATAAAAGATTCTGACGATTTAGAGTTATCTGAGATGCAGACAGTTTAGGTTATCCCGCGTCTGATCAGGTTTCAAATAGTTTGCAACGAGACTCATTGCTATACATGTAGCACATACATTTCAATTCTATTCAATTCTTCTTTATTGCATAAAATATACATCGAATGCTTATAACAAACATGGTATAACAATATAATACAATTGTGTATGAACATGTCAATAGACAAAAAAGAAATGCTAGATATATATGTTTTTCAAAGACTATTGTGGAAAGTCATTCTTTAATACATTTTTTCTGAAATATGAACTTTGGTTTTTTTTACGCGTTTATTGGGGAAAAAATATCTGGTAGAATACGGCCCAATCGCCCAAACGACTGCAAATGTATCATCAAGCAATCAAACTAGTTGATGTGTTACAAGTGTGAATAAGGTACTTATTATTAACCCATTGCACCAAGTGGATTATTATTCCTGCCTTGTCGTGGTCCTTGGGCTTAATTTTCATAGGGAATTTGTTTCTGTCTCTATTAGACCGAGATTATCCCCTCTGCCAAGAACTAAAAGGAAGGCAGGTCGGTGGTTTTGTTAACATGCACTGCCTCGCAACGAGTGAGATTAGCCCGAATCATCTACATAACGTCATTTTATCTTAATGAGATGATCTCACCATCCGTCATCAATCATCAGCGATATATTTATATGACATATTCTCTGTCGCAGTGCCGTAAACCCCAACTATCCACTCATTCCATGCTTAAAAATATATAGGATTAGTATATTTTTGATATACGGAGTGGCTGGTCTAAAATTTCATTTTCGTTTTTTGTTTTATATTGAAATTCCTATCAGCAAACAGTGTAGACTCAGCATATAAAGCGGCGTCTGATTACAGTCGACACTGTTTGCCTAGGTCCCATATATAGGACGATATGCACATATGGGTTAAACACGGAAGAAGATCAAGTTTACGCATACACTGTAATTGTGGTGAACTTAGCAATCGTATGTTATCGTAGTACATGAAATTTATAGAAAAAGTCAGTTCTGTAGCGGGGCCTTTTAATGCTTTATGGTCATGATTTGAAGTAAATGGTACAGTGGAGAATCTGTTATTCTTTCCCAATAAACGCGTTTACGCTAAAACTATTATTTGCAGTGCAAACAGTTTGGAGCCAGATCAGACGCCGGCGTCTGATCAGGCTCCAAACTGTTTGCCACTCAGATCAACATGGATAGTCAAATTTGTCGAAAAGTTGTCCTTTTCTATGTTTTAGTGATTTGCGTTTGCGTACGTTTGCGTTTAAACGGGAAAGAATAACAGATTCTCCACTGTAGATAACTATTACTTGATGGTCCATACTAAATCTCTCAGTTAAAGAAGACGTGTTTTATTTATTTTCATGTAGGTCTATATCTATATACATGTACATGTATATAAAAAAAACATTTGTTCCTGTGGCGGGACATCTTTGGATATCATTGGCAGTATCATGGTAGCTGGTACTACATGTCAAACATCTAAGAAGTAGAGTTTATGGTTCATGACAAAATATGTTTTACAATGTATTTCTATGTAAAACATATGCGCCATGATATAACAAAATCTGCCTTATGGCATTTCAAACAGTGTAGATAAAGGCCAGCCGACGCGTCGAAGACGCGGCGGCTGGCTTTGATCTACACTGTTTGACACCCACATGCATTTTAAACATTTATGTAGCTGTATTTCTAGTACAGTTGAGAATCTGTTATTCTATCCCAATAAACGCGTTTACGCTAAAACTACTATTTGCAGTGCAAACAGTTTGGAGCCAGATCAGACGCCGGGTAACCCGACGTCTGATCAGGCTCCTAACTGTTTGCCACCAAGATAAACAAGAATTATCAGAATTGTCCAAAAGTTGTTCTTTTCTACGTTTTAGTGCTTTGCGTTTGCGTACGTTTGCGTTTAAACGGGAAAGAATAACAGATTCTCCACTGTATATACGGTACATGTATTTGACAGATGCTTTAGATGACAACGGTGTTTGGTCTGTACAGTTTTGCGATGCAATAAGGCAAGTTGTGTCATGGCACTGCCATACGCTACTCTCTGTAAGTAAGTAAGTAGGTAAGGAAGGAAGGAAGTAACTTACTATGTTATTATTTACACAGTCATGTGCATGGCACATAATGTTTTTAACAAAATATTGTTTATGTATACTATGCCAAACTTCCAACGCAACACCCCGGATATTCCCATTACTTCCAATGTTAAACATGTCTTAAGTTAGTCTGGTCAATTCTGTGATGTGTGCATATCCTGAACAGATTTCTTCTGCAATTCATAGAGTGATCAATGGACAATACTTTTGGTAAACAAAAACAAAATGAATTGGCATTTGGTCCCAAATATATGGAATTTTGTGAAAACAAGTTTTCAGAAATCTCATTTCAATGCATTTTCAATGGGGAATGTTAATCAGAAATTAGCGATACGTTTGGAAAGATGGTTATTATTCGTCAGAAGTGTCAATGAAAATTCGTTGCCAATATTAACAACTTTGAGGACAGTACATCAATTTAAAAACACAAATAAAAACATTAGTTATACTTTGACCGTTACAGTGGAGAAAACGTTATTCTTTCCCATTTAAACGTAAACGTACGCAAACGCATAGCACTAAAACGTAGAAAAGTACAACTTTTGGACAATTCTGATAATTCATGTTTATCTTGGTGGCAAACAGTTTGGAGCCTGATCAGACGCCGGGTTACCCGGCGTCTGATCTGGCTCAAAACTGTTTGCACTGCAAATAATAGTTTTAGCGTAAACACGTTTATTGGGAAAGAATAACGTTTTCTCCACTGTATCATGCTAAGCGTAAATTGGCTTACAATTGTAAACAGTTTGCATCCAGATCAGACTGATCTGGATCCAAACTGTCACTCATATTCAATTTTTCTTCAGATAATAAAAAACTAACTGGATATTTTCGCAGTGGTTATTTTTAAAGCAGATGACAACTACTATTAGAATAAATACACTAATACACTAAATAGTTTCTGTGCTTATTACATGTACTATTAGAATAAATAGTTTCTGTGCTTATTAGAACCCAATACACCAGACAATTTTCTAAGATGGATGCGCTCAGTTACCGAGAACGTCAGCCAACAAATGTTCGTCGCTTAGAAAGCTCTTATTGAAATGAACGGTCGCTATTGTTTGGTTTTATTGACCTGTCAAAAATTGAATATTCATACGTCACTGAAAGGATATTATATAGCTTCGGTATAAAAGTCAATACTTTTCGTTTTGATTTACGGAAAGAAATATAAGGATACTGTGCATTCTGTGTCGAATTTAAATCAATAATCGAGTTAGAGTAATTGGTAGCGTGTAAGGACACTTGTAAAAGGATAAGAGGTTGTGAGTTCGATCCCCGTTAGGTGCATTCCTTTTTTATTACAATATTTTTTGTCTCATTATTTTTCAAACGAATATTTTACTTATATTGTTCAACATAGAGATCTCTATAATGTAAACTGTGTCATAGATAACCTAAACGTTACGCTTTGTAAACTTAGTATAGTCCATGCATGACAAGCTCAGCAAAACGGCAAACAGTGTATGTATACATGATCAGAGGGCTCCTTAAGGAACCATCTGATCTTGGTACATGTGTATTCTCTGTTTGCATGGGATAAGTGTATAGGTAAACTCTTTGTAAATGACGAGTTTACTCGTCGCTAGGGTTCAATATCTTTAATTTAAGTTATATGGGATCAGATCCAAAAGGACTTTCAATTAAATCTTCCTCTCCTTCTTGCAGACTCTTATACATCAAAAATAAAAAAAAATCGTCCGCCGCTTGGAATCGAACTCACGGCCATACTCAGTAAAACACTACTCTACTGTCTCGACCATATTAATGACATATAGGTTTCAATATCTTATTCTAAATATAAACCCATCTTTCAACCCAGATTTACCCGTAAAACATAGCGGAAACAGTCGATATCAACCGAAGATATATATAGCGTGTTCAACCAGCGTATAATTATTTAAATTTCGACAGGTTAATAAAACACAACAATAACATTCTTGAATATCCCCCAACAATAATATCAGTGTGGCCCATGTGCGTGTGCTTTCAGTGGGTACACGCGGATTGTATACGAATAGAATCACACACGTAAAAGTGAATTAATCAACTGAAATGCATGGATATAAAGTAGAGACAGTAGAGTAGTGTTTTACTGAATAAGGCCCTGAGTTGATACCTAGAGGGGTTGGGGTGTGTAAAATGGTATTTTTTTACTACAAGCATACGATAATTATCACAAGAAGCTCATTACGGTGGAAAAGAGACGTAAACTCTATGCAAAAAAATGTTGGAAATGATATGTTGACAATTCTGACTATTCATTTTAAGCTGAATGTCAAACAGTTTGGAGCTAGATCAGACGCAGGGTTACAGTGGGGGGGGGGAGGGTTCACAGGTGAATATCGGTGACCCGGTCGATTTTAGAAGCAGTTTAAGTTGACAGTTTAGACCACCTGTTCTATTCCCGTTATATATCTGTACTGGAACTAGGCTTGGCAGTCACAAACAACACAACTGCTCTAAAGGCAGTTCACAGATCTTAACCCTTGCCATGCTGCAAAATCGTCTGCTTTGTAATTATCGTCTGCAAAATTTGTTCAATTTAGACTTATGCATTTTTTTTAATTAACCAAACCTGAAAACGAGTTTCAAACATTTTGGTCCAGATCAGACGCCGCGTGACGCGGCGTCTGATCTGGATCCAAACCGTTTGTAAACCCAATGAAGTCGCGACAAGCTGGCAAAGGGTTAAGATAATAAAATCAGTCCAAATGAGGGGCTGTGTGACATATCTAAGTTTAGTGCACCAGAATACAAGGTGCTCAATGTGAGATTCGGTGATATCATCTTTGTCCGTCGTCCGTCTGTCTCTCCGTGCTAACATTTGACCGTTGTGTGGCTAGGAGAACAATAGAGATTCCTAGACACTTAACGTTTACCTTGCCGTATTTGTGAAATCAACCCGGGCTAGGGTTAGTTTATAGATAATTATATTCCGCATTTAGATTAAAAATAACATTTCTTTATTGTGGCTAGCAATACAATAAATCCAAGATTAAAACGACCTCTTCTCTGAATCCAATACATGTAGCCCCAGTGTAACCAAATTTGGCAGATACATTCCGATAGGTTGAGGTTTAAAAATCGTTCAAAGAAAGTGGTTGGGCCAATGGTCTTGTTGCCATGGCAAACGTTTACAAATTATAGTACAAACTTGTTCAAAGAAGTGTGATTTGCTCAAAAAAACATGGCCGCTAGAAGGCGTGATCTATTTCCGTGTTCGGTAACATCGAGTGAAAAATTAAGAACCTTCTAGAAAGAAGTTGTATTTTTGGATGTACATTACAGTGGAGAAAACGTTATTCTTTCCCAATAAACGCGTTTACGCTAAAACTATTATTTGCAGTGCAAACAGTTTGGAACCAGATCAGACTCCAAACTGTTTGCCACCAAGATAAACATGAATTATCAGAATTGTCCAAAACTTGTTCTTTTCTACGTTTTAGTGTTTTGCGTTTGCGTTTCGTTTGCGTTTAAACAGGAAAGAATAACATTTGCTCCACTGTATTCCTTCTATGAAAGTGTTCACTAATGTGTAACGTTGAGAAAAACAGCAGACGACAACGGTAAATTCCGATAATAAATGAACGTGCTGCAGCCCCATAGTTGAAATTAAACTTCCGTTTTGCCCTCCTTCCAGCTGGCTCCATAACTTTGAAATATGGGTACGTTCAAACTGACGAGAAATCGAAGTATTGGTATGTTCGAACTAACGCGAGTTCGAAGTATCGTGTTTCGATTGTTTATCAATCATCAATGACAAAACTGCTTTTCTATATTTTATTGCTTTTTCATTTCATAATGATCACATTTATAAGATATTAACAGACAAACACAATGGAGAAGATGTTATTCTTCACCTAAAATAGTGTTTGTGCTAAAGAAATCATGACCGTTACATTCAATTTTAAGCCAAATCAGTCATTGTGTACATACAGTGGTGAAAACGTTATTCTTTCCCGTTTAAACGCAAACGAAACGCAAACGCAAAGCACTAAAACGTAGAAAAGTAAAACTTTTGGACTATTCTGGTAATTCATGCTTAAGTCGGTGGCAAACAGTTTGGAGCCTGATCAGACGCCGGGTTACAAGGCGTCTGATCTGGCTCTAAACTGTTTGCACTGCAAATAATAGTTTTAACGTAAACGCCTTTATTGGGAAAGAATAACGTTTTCTCCACTGTAAGACCCCTGTAGCTACTTTGGCTAATGGACATGCGAACAACCAGAGTGAGACTTCACACCAGCCCAGTAGCCAAGGGTGGAGGAGTGGTGGCAGCCGTTGGGTCCGCCATTGTGTTCTCGCGCGAAACCCTCGCATGTCATTGGGCAGTTGTAGTGCTGGGCGTACCGCTTCATGTAGTTCTGGACGCATAGAGATGCACAATGCTTGTCATTTGCACACGCATGCCAACCTGAATAAATTATAAAAGACAACTCAAAATTATGAAACGACCGAGTGTGAGATGTAAAACATAATTGAAGGAAATTATTGCTCCGTCTCTCGCTCTCGCTCTCTCTCTCTCTCTCTTTCTTTCTTTCTCTTTCTCTCTCCCTCTCTGTCTCTCTCTGTCTCTCTCTCTCTCTCTCTCTCGTATATATATTTTGTTACATCCCAACATTGACCTCTCTGTATATAGTATAAATAGCATAACCATAATTTGTCCATCAATCGAATCACTGAAAAGGTTACACCTTTTGGCAGCCTTTTACTGTATCATGTTAGGCTATGGCAGTGGTCCCCATTCTTTTCTGCCAGTTGACCTAGCTGGCATGCTCCAGTAGCACTCGGGGTCACCTCCTACAGAAGTAGCCGCAATAGCGGAGTGCATGTAAAATCGAGAAGACTTTATTCTTTCCCCAAAAGGCCTTTACACTACATGTAAGACATTTATTTCCATTGCAAACAGTTTCGAGCCAGATCAGACGCAGGGAAACCAGGCGTCTGATTAGGCCCCAAACGGTTTAGCTGATATCAACCGAGTCTATAATTACGTATCTAAATGTTAGATTATATTTTGCGATCTTAATGTCTATTGTAGTTGTTGAGATCAACTTGTCTCAAATATTACCCCTGCTTGAATTTTCTGACCATCGGGGTAGGCATTCTTATCCTACATTAACACTCCTAATAGTGGATTCTTATATTCTCTTATACCAAACGATTTTAAGGAATACCGGGTATACTGACGTCTTTGCATACAGTAATGTCGTCTTTGAAGTCGAATAGAGTGACGTCTTTGAATAGAGTGACGGCACCAAACTAATCTCGTAAATGTTGGAGACAATGCTTTTCGCGAGCGTTGTTCGCTATTGAAAACAGGAGTAGTTGATTATTTATGTTAGAAAATAATATCTTCTCCAAAGGCTCCAGATAAGAGGGAGTAAACTGCGCAAATCCAACATTTTCTCACTTATTTTGGCATCAAATCCTATGGTCACATATGGTGTTCCTATTCATTAGAATCGTCTCTTCGAGACGATTCTAATGAATAGTGACACCATAGGGTTTTAAGCAGAAATAAAGATTTAAGTTTTTGAAATACCCCCCTTATCTGGGGCTCTATAATAATAATAATCTCCACTGTACATACTTGTTCCCGGGCTTCCACAATCACTCCAGTATCCTGCCTTTATCTGGAAGTAACCACAGGAATCCGAGTTCACGTCAAAATGGCAGCCAATGGCCTTACAGCCAGATTCTTGCTGAAATGATCAAACCAAATAAAAATATAACATATCAGCTCGTAAATAAAGGCTTGTGTACAAATGCTGTATCAGCTACAGTGGAGAAAACGTTATTATTTCCCGTTTAAACGCAAACGTACGCAAACGCAAAGCACTAAAACGTAGTAAAATGCAATTTTTGGACATTTCTGATAATTCATGTTTATCTTGGTGGCAAACAGTTTGGAGCCTGATCAGACGCCGGGTTACCCGGCGTCTGATCTTGCTCAAAACTGTTTGCATCGGGATTAATAGATTTAGCGTAAACGCGTTTATTGGGTACATGTAAGAATAACGTTTTCTCCACTGTAAATCCAACAGTGAAGCAGAAAAGATGTTAACACGTTAACACCCCCCCTCCTCCAACGAAATAAAAAGAGAAACAACGACGTTTACGCTAAAACTATTTTTTTCCAGTACAAACAACCTGGAGCCAGAGCAGGTGCCAGGTAACCTGGCCTCTGATCACGATCCAAACTGTTGAGCCACCAATGTTGAATGAACTGTTCGAACCTTCTAAAAACTGACATTTTCTAGATTTAATTATTCCGTTTGAAAGAATTGAGTATTTCCCACTGTATTATTAGAAATCACAACAATGTATATGTTTCAACGTATGCATGATATATAACCAATACCCTCAAATAATAAAGCACCAGCGCGTAAATGTAACCGCGTGTGTATGCTGTAGAAGCATACTCTAACAAGAGACCAATGGGCCATATTTCGATCACCTGAGAATAGCTGACAAAATGGAGTTATTTTTGTCTTGGGATGGGTCATTTCTTACCTCAAGGTTCATTGAAAAATCTCTAAACTCTGGTCATATAAGTTTCAAAGGAGTGGATGTTTTAAATGTTCACTATATATTTCTATGTAAAAAAGGTGACCCCGGGGCTGGTCCAATTTGACCTGAGGGGAATACTTTGAAGAATCTTGATGAAAGACATGTAAGTGATACTATGTGCCAAATAACTAAGCTCTGAATACTAGGGTTTCAGACAGGAAGATTTTTTAAGTTTTCATTGAAAAAAGGATGTTTAGCTCCTGTGACCTAGATATGCAGCGGATCGAAACAATTTCAACAAAATTGGTAAAGGACATCTAGAAATGCCACAATGCCAAATATCAACACTCTGGCTACATTAGTTTCAGAAAAGAATATGTTTGAAAATTTCACTGTTCAACTCTATGTAAAACGGTGACCCCCGTGGCGGGGCCATTGTTTACCCTAGGGATATAATTTGAATTATCTCTTGACAGAGAACATAAAGATGATGATATGTGCCAAATGTCTAAGCTAAGTACTAGTGTTTCAGACAAGAAAGATTTTTTAGATTTTCTTTGAAAAAAAAAACACATTTAGCTCCTGTGACCTAAATATGCAATGCAGCGGAACTATTTTAACAATGTTGTTAAAGAAAATCTAGATACGTCACCTTGCCAAATATCAAACCTCTGACTATATGAGTTTCATAGGAGAAGTT
This sequence comes from Gari tellinella, assembly GCA_922989275.2. Classification (NCBI taxonomy): domain Eukaryota; kingdom Metazoa; phylum Mollusca; class Bivalvia; order Cardiida; family Psammobiidae; genus Gari; species Gari tellinella. Next base: position 12,224,413 of record OV277867.1, on the reverse strand, counting down.
CTTTGAAAATGTCACTATATAACATCATGTAAAACTGTGACACCCTTGGCGGGGCCAAATTTGATCCCGGTGTCAGATCAAATTTGGACCCCCGTAAAAAATGGACCCGCGGGTCCATTTTTGATAGCGAAATATGGACCCCCCCCCCCCCCCTGTAAATTTTGGACCCCCCTCAAAAGTTGGTAATACTTCTCCCTAATGCAAAATATTGATAACTCCTATCCTGAGGTTGTTATGCCCATAAAAAAATTAAAAAAAATAAAAAAAAAAAAAAAAATATTTCGGTTGGACAGGGGGTCCAAATTTGATGGCATCAAAATTGGACCCCCTTCCTTGGCAACACCCTACCATAAGTCATTTGATTTTCACATCAACTTTAATTCGTTTCCATTAGTTGTTTTGTTTAAGTAATTTTTTACTCTTTTTCTGAAGTTACTATACCCTGCAAATTGATTTACACATCAATTTTGATGCAGCGCATAGTAACTTCAGGAAAGGAGTAAAACATTACTTAAACAAAGCAACTAATGGAAAAGAATTAAAATTGATGTGTAAATCAAATGACTTATGGTTGGGTGTTGAAAAGGGAGGGGGGTCCAATTTTTACGCCATCAAATTTGGACCCCCCTCTCCAATTGAAATAATTTGCAGCGCGTAGTAACCTCAGATTAGGAGAAAAACATTACTTAAACAAAACAACTAATGGAAAAGAATTAAAGTTGATGTGAATATCAAATGACTTATTGTTGGGTATTGACAAGGGAGGGGGGTCCAATTTTTACGCCATCAAATTTGGATCCCCCTCTCCAACTGAAATAATTTGCAGCGCATAGTATCCTCAGATTAGGAGATAAACATCACTAAAACTTAACAAGTAATAGAAAAGAATTAAAGTTGATGTGTAAATCAAATGACTAATACTTCGGTGTTGAAAAGGGAGTAGGGGTCCAATTTTTACGCCATCAAATTTGGAACACCCCCCCCCCCCCCCTCTCCATTTGAAATAATTTGCAGCGCATAGTAACCTCAGATTAGGAGAAAAACATTACTTCAACAAAACAACTAATGGAAAAGAATTAAAATTGATGTGTAAATCAAATGACTTATGGTTGGGTGTTGAAAAGGGAGGGGGTCCAATTTTACGCCATCAAATTTGGATCCCCCTCTCCAATTGAAATAATTTGCAGCGCATAGTAACCTCAGATTAGGAGAAAAACATCACTAAAACTTAACAAGTAATGGAAAAGAATTAAAGTTGATGTGTAAATCAAATGACTTATGGTTGGGTGTTGAAAAGGGAGGGGGGTCCAATTTTTACGCCATCAAATTTGGACCCCCCCCCCCCCCTTCTCCAACCAAAATAATTTGCAGCGCATAGTAACCTCAGATTAGGAGAAAAAACATCACTAAAACTTAACAAGTAATGGAAAAGAATTAAAGTTGATGTGTAAATCAAATGACTTATGGTTGGGTGTTGAAAAGGGAGGGGGTCCAATTTTTACGCCATCAAACTTGGACCCCCCTCTCCAACTGAAATAATTTGCAGCGCATAGTAACCTCAAAATAGCAGAAAAAACATCACTAAAATTTAAACAAGTAATGGATTTTAATTAAAGTTGATGTGTAAATCAAATGACTTATGGTTGGGTGTTGAAAAGGGAAGGATTTACACATCAATTTTCACGCCATCATATTTAGACCCCCCCCCCCCCCCCCCTTCTCCAACCAAAATAATTTGCAGCGCATAGTAACCTCAGATTAGGAGAAAAACATCACTAAAACTTAACAAGTAATGGAAAAGAATTAAAGTTGATGTGTAAATCAAATGACTTATGGGTGGGTGTTGAAAAGGGAGGGGGTCCAATTTTTACGCCATCAAACTTGGACCCCCCTCTCCAACTGAAATAATTTGCAGCGCATAGTAACCTCAAAATAGCAGAAAAAACATCACTAAAATTTAAACAAGTAATGGATTTTAATTAAAGTTGATGTGTAAATCAAATGACTTATGGTTGGGTGTTGAAAAGGGAAGGATTTACACATCAATTTTCACGCCATCATATTTAGACCCCCCCCCCTTTCTCCAACCAAAATAATTTGCAGGGCATAGTAACTTCAGGAAAAGGGAAAAACATTACTTAAACAAAACAAATAATGGAAAAGAATTAAAATTGATGTGAATATCAAATGACTTATGCTTGGATGTTGAAAAGGGAGGGGGTCCAATTTTTACGCCATCAAATTGGAACTACTTTCTCTAGTGGAAGAATAAATTAAGGGCATAAAAAGGCATATTTATTGGGTAATGGGTTAAGCTACCATCTTCTAGGATACATAAAATATTTCCTATACAGTAAATGTTTGTGACTGTATAAAATTGAATTATTTTCTTCAATGTAGGAATACATTGTACAAAATGAACCTACTTTCTTCAGTGGAAGAATAAATTAAGGGCATAAAAAGGCATATTTATTGGGTAATGGGTTAAGCTACCATCTTCTAGGATACATAAAATATTTCCTATACAGTAAATGTTTGTGACTGTATAAAATTGAATTATTTTCTTCAATGTAGGAATACATTGTACAAAATGGAACTACTTTCTTCAGTGGAAGAATAAATTAAGGGCATAAAAAGGCATATTTATTGGGTAATTGGTTAAGCTACCATCTTCTAGGATACATAAAATATTTCCTATACAGTAAATGTTTGTGACTGAATAAATTGGAATTATTTTCTACAATGTAGGAATACATTTAAGATGTTAACAGGCATATTTATTGGGTAATGGGTTAAAATATTCATTGGTTTCTTGCAATTTACTTTTTATTATGTTTTTTTATCATTCTAAATTTTTGTATAGGGGGGTCCATTTTTTACAGGGGGGGGGGGGGGGGGGGGGTCCAAATTTGATAGCGAAATATGGACCCGCGGGTCCATATTTCGCTATCAAATTTGGACCCGGGTCCATTTTTTACGGGGGTCCAATTTTGATATGACACCGGGAGCATAATTTGAACAATCTTGATAGAGGACCTGTAAATAATGATATGTGCAAGATATCTAAGCTCTTGTCATTTTGGTTTTTGAAAAGCAGATTTTTTTAAGATTTTCCTTATTTTTTCTCTTCTGTTACCATGGAAACAAGAGTTCTTAATGTGTTTCTAATTTGTGATCAAATGTGTAAGAACTTAACCCCAGGAACATTCCTGTAAAGTTTGATTGAAATATGTCAGGCGGTATAAAAGGAGGTGACATTTAAAGCAATTGTTAACGACGACAGACGACACACGATTCATAATATACTTAGTCAAAAAACAATTACTGGCATGTAGCCATGTGAACACAGTGTATTTGTCGAAATATTTAAGGAATGAATGACGCGTTTTGCGGTTTACGAGATTGTAGACGCATGAGGTTAGCTAGGTAAATTTCGTACACGCACCTCGATAAAAACTTACCCAGCTAACCTCATGCTTTTACAATCCCGTAAATCGCAAAACACGTTGTTTATCGCTTTTATTTATATTTTCATATTTTTCCTTGTCTTTTTCAAAGTGAATCTTGACAAGATTGTTTGAATGTATATGGAAAAATCTCACATATAGGCCAAATATGTTTGATAGATGTAATATTTGATGTAACAGTCATTCGATCTCTAACACATATGGTATAAAAAGAAGTTCCAAATACATGTTTTGCAGTTGTATTACAAATTCAGGCTTTTACCCATTTAATCTGTTTCCGTGTGGTTAACGAACACTTATAAGACAATAAAAATAAACAATGTAACTTGAATATCAATTATTAAAGCATATTTTAAAACATATTTCAGCCTACTAACACGCCATAGCAACCATCATCTGGTCGTTTGGTCGGTATTTCACTGGCGGAGACTCCGCCCTCTTTCTAACTGGCTTGAACCAGTTTCAATGTGTAGGTTTACTGAGAATTATACTTCATAGGTTCAATACGCTTCAAGAGGACGTTACAGGGTGAGTGTAAATATTAAAAAACAAACACCATCGCGTACATGCAGCTACATGTACACGTGCAAGTTATAGTTAGGTAATATTTAATTAATAAACGCAATCGTCTAAGGCGGCTACGTGCGTACATATATGGAATAAATACATAAACCTGTCACCTGTTATAGTTGGGGAATATTTAATTAATAATCTTATGTTTCTGCAGTGGAAATTGCTTAAAAAATAAATGCAAAGAAGAACATTTTGAAGCAAATGATGTCATAGCATTGAACAGTTACAGTGGAGAATCAGTTATTCTTTCCCGTTTAAACGCAAACGCAAAGTACTAAAACGTAAAAAAGTACAATTGTTTGACAATTCTGATAATTCATGTTTATACATGTATTGATGGCAAACAGTTTGGAGCTAGATCAGACGCCGGGTTACCCGGCGTCTGATCTGGATCAAAACTGTTTGTAAAAGAAAAAAAATAGTTCAAGCGTAAACGCGTTTATCGGGAAAGAATAACGTTTTCTCAACTGTATCAACATACCATACAGAGGCATTGGAGGCACGCATGTGACACAATGCCACTGGCGAAGCTTCCCGAGCGTGCCGAAGTGCCTCCGGAACTACCCGAACAATGCGAGGAAGACGATGTTTTCAAATAGTTGGACGCCGCCCAGGCCCGCTACAATAAAACAGACAACATCAAAATATATAATATAATTATGTAATTAAACAAATAGCGTAAGGTTTTATAGGCCAATTTTATTCAACTGGCAGGGCGGAGCTATGTTGAGCCGAATTATTCACACTACGAATTCTTCACACCGTAATTAGAGGTGTGAAGAATTCGTACGAAAGGGTACGAATTCTTCCACTCGTGTGACCAATGTGTGAAGATTTCGTACGAATATGTCACACAATGGCAGTGTGAGATTTTCGTACCCCCTTTTTGAACGACCTGTTGGTACCTACGGATTCTTCACACATCACCTTTCGTTTAACATTTCTTTATGAAACAAGTTCTAACAGCTTAGGCAAATCACTTTCCATAGCGCAAAAGATGGTGTATTGCGTCGTTTTGTGGGATGACACTAGAGTACTAGGGAAAACAGGCGACCCTTTCACGTACTGTCATGACCCGGGATCGAACTCGGGATGCATTGTTAAGAAGCGGGTGCGCTAAAAACTGTGTTATCCACTTTTACATGCAGTGTTTACGATTTGATCAAAAATGCTCTTTAAACAGCCGACCTAAATCCGAAGAATTATCTGTGGATAAGTACAGCCTTTTTTATCCAATGATCAAACTTAAGTCCCGTTGAGTTTATGCTTAGTTCCCGGCTTCCTTTCAGGCATAATAGGCAGACAACCGACAGGTTGCTTGCCGAATGCTGGTAGATTGTTGGTATTCTTAACGGGATGGGGAGAGATGGGACCCGTGGCCGTGGTCCAGTGCTCATAGTGACTATAACTTACACTCAATTGGCTCCTTACTGCTGTTGATTCGAATCCCAATCTGAACATTTGGGCTTTTTCATTTGGAGGAGCCTTCAAGCTGGCTATCGGAAATTCGGTGCTTTTACCCAGATGCAATTTTTTACCTGATACAGTTTATGACGTGCATCCTGTTTCTTCTCCCATATGCAATTAGCTTTATGTCGAGATATGACTGAAATACTGTTAACATAGTATGAACTCAGAATTCTGGGCCTCGGTTTGATTTTAAAGTGGAAACGACATCGCCTTAAAATCGGTCGATTCCGGGCACCTTACACGTAGATCGGACCCGAGAAAGCTTTTGACCAAATATACAAACGTATACAAGCGTGTCAGAAGTCGGACAAGGCCGTCTCCATCCGGCGTTTGTCTGTCATATACCGGCCGTTGTAATGACGAAAAGTGACCCTACCACTCAGAATTGTGACCCCGGGATATTTTTCGACTCAGAAATTTAACCTCCCGGGTCATTTTACATGTATTATGCCAAAGCAAGTCCCAAGGACAGTTTTCTACGTCAAAAATTGTCCTCATGTGTCACTCTTTAGAATGGGGGGGGGGGGCACATTTCGTCTTTACACCGGCACCCGACTGGCAACCGGATAACACCGGTTTCCTTTCGGTCTCCCACAGTATTGCACGTTTTTACTGAATGCCCATGATCTGGACTACATGGTTCCATGTAAGAAAGTGAGCAACATAACAAAGAAGTGAAATCAGTGCGTCTTTGTAAACCTCATTCATATATTGAACCCACGATAACCAAAATCGGGCGATGATGGTCGCCCGTCTTAAAACCGTTGCCCGTCCGGTATTTAAGGACTATCGCGGCAGTTTGTTCGAATTTTCAAAAATACTTAAATATTTCCTATACAACATCTGCAACAGATACCAAAGTTAGCGCTGTTGCTACTTATTGAATGACAGAGTATCGCGTAACACATTCATCTGTTGTGTATACATGTGTAAATGTTCAGATCTGCAATCAGCCTCAAACAAGAGGGCCATGATGGTCGGAGTCGCTCTTCTTACAGCCTATGGTTACTGTAATGGCGACATTAAAATTGGGCAAGTTTTCACTAAGCTCTCATATCTAAACTTATCCCACCTACTCATGGCCTCTTTGATCAAGCTAGAATACTAGAAACCAATCATGTACAAGTGCATGTAGATGGTCAAAACTGTATCATTTGTGTAACCCCAAAGACCTCCCTATGTTAACGCTATTTAAGGGCTTTAGTTTATTGGACAGAGATAATCACCTCTGGTATGAACTTAAAGAAAAACATGTTGGTGGTTTTGATCTCATGCGCTGCTTGTAAGCAAATGAGCTTAGCCTAATTCATCTTCCTGAAACCATCCCTCATCTCATCATTAATCAGCGCTAGATGACTCATTCTTGGTCACAAGGCTGTAACACACTTTCTTGCATAACCTTTATTTGATAAAATCTAAAGGGGAACCATACATGGAACAATCCGATGAAGTTTGTTTCATGAAATTGGCCCAGTTGTTTCCAAGGAGGTCTTTAAAGAACAATTCGCGAACACAACGACGACGGACAACGGAAATAGGGTTATCACAATAGATCACATTGGCACTTCGTGCCAGGTGAGCTAAATGCCAACAAGTTACATTTTTATGTCTCTGGATAATAAGGGGTATACCAAAAAACAAGCTATTAAGAAAAGAACCAGTTCGGGGACTCCCTATTTTATTTCATATTTCTGCACAACAGGGTATATACTAGCAACATGCAGAATTTGAAAAAAATCTGAATGGTTTGAAAATTCGAACAAACTGCCGCGATAGTCGTTAATGAAATTTTAATTTCAAAAGCTTCGGAATGGCAGAATCTCTCGGAAAATAGTAGAAAGGGGAATACCTCTCACGGTGTTTATACAATAATTATGAACTGTGTTTGCAATACACGTCTACTCATTAAACTCTTTAAATGAAATTTCACCTTTAAAACTTCAGTAAAAAACAAAACCATGACAGTCGGACGATCGGACAGACAGTCTACGGTAAGTTGACCGACCCCGACGTGTCATCATTGCCTTCAGCTGGTGACACAGAAACCGGTCCATACATTTATAAAGTTCTTAGAATGCATCGTACAGACGGACCGAATAATATCCGATACGACGGAATCGAGTAAATTATATGGTCACCAAAGTGCTATTACTACCATGCTATTTTTCAGTTTTATGTGTCTATAATTAATTATATCGTGTGCCGAAAATGTGACATTTGTACCCCATGTGACCTTGACCTTTTACCTTATGACCCAATTTAAACAGGCAGTCTAGTACATATGTTTTGTCATTATGTGAAATATAAGACATCTATCAAGTAAAGCAAACCTAACATGTCCCCCTATCCATCTGGTGGCTAAAAGCTTTTTGGAAAGTGTGACGTTTTCGTATGCACAATTTTATTACATTCGTTTTTAAAAAAAAATCGACATGTGAAGAATTCGTATCTACTGTCAGGGGGGGCTGAGAGTAAGTACGAATTATTCACAAATGTGTGACATATTCGTATGAAATTCCTACGAATTCCTCACAGGTGTGAAGAATTCGTAGTGTGAATAATTCGGCTCAACAGAGCTAGCCTTTGACAAAGATAAACTAATTAACTTTTGATTTTAGGGTTGATAGGTATAGTTTCGTATTATATCGTAATTGTCCGATACTTTCAACTTGAAGTAATACAATTTATGCGTGCACCAATATCCACGTGCAATTGGTATATACAGTTCTCCCTCTCTACAACAACACCCAATGGAAGACAAAGAGTGCGCGTGTTGTTCATAGGGAATTGTTATAGGAAGAGAAATTAATGTCTTCATAGGAAGAGAAATTAATACATGGTTAACATTTGCAAACAGCTTGAATCCAGAGAAGACGCCGCGTCACGCGGCGTCTGGTCTGGATTCAAGCTGTTTGTTATTCTTCATTACTTTTGTCAAATTATCCACTAGTATGTAATGTTGAGAAAATACGGCAGACGTCAACGGTAAATTCTGATAATAAAAGAGCGTGCTGTCGCCCCCCAAAGTTGAAATGCAATGGTCCGTATCGAAACTCCGCCCTGACAGGTCAATGAAATCGGTCTATACGGCCGGTGATACAGGGGAGATGCAGTCCTCGCACCCGCACACCAAATATAGGCTGGTGCTAGGGGGCGTGAGCACTGTTGCATATTTCAGTATTGCTCATGTACATACTCAATTAAACCGAGTCTGCAATTTTCAGTATTTGCTTTGTTGTCTGTGCTTTTAAAGTATCTCCCCTTATTCAGAACTTATAGGTCATCCAAAATAAATATACCTTGATTGTAACATAACCCGATTGACGTTATAAAAAAGACCCCAGTCGGAAGTTGTACTAAAGGATATTGACCTTTTCTGATATTCATGCAAGTATGAACGGCGGCAAATCACGCGCGAGTTACATTTACATTTAGTTCGCATATAAAATCAAAATTCAATTCCCACATAATGAGATTCAGTTTGCTAACTGTTCAGCTATTTGTATTTTACCATGCAGTGATTAAACTGTTTATTAAACTGATGGGGTTTTTTATACTTGTTTGTATAATTACTTAATTAGTCAGTAATTCAGAACGACGTTTGGTGTTTGCGTCTCAGATAAAAACAAGATATGTTTGTAAAACATGAAAGGTACATTATACGACCCCCATCCCCCCCCACCCCACCCCCACCCTCACCCCCCCGTCCCCAATAAAAATGCAATGTTTTTCATGCGCGCAGTTTGGGCAGTACTAAATGGATAAGACATGTGACCTACAGATTGCAAAAGAAATGTGTCATACACACATGACAAACCTTCCTACCAAGTGTAAAAACTTGAGTAGAATGATGGATAGCTAGTTTGACTTACAAACTACTGACCTCAAAAGAAATAGTGACATCTCCTTATCATAACTAATTTCTTTATTATAGATCGCGAACGATTAGGTGTTAAGCCATCATATTTCATTACTGAATGACCTTGACCTTTAACTTCAAAAGAAATAAGGGTCATCTACTTATTATGACCAAACTCTGTACTAAATATGATAAGTGTAGGTTGAAGGAAGGGTGAGTTATTGGTCAACAACAATTTGGTATACCGACCAACAGACTGTTCTACCGACTGACTGACATGTGCAAAGCATTGTAATTCCCACTTTTTTCAGAAGAGGGGTGGGGTGGGGGGTAATAAATCCTCGGTATTTTCCAAACAAAATTAATATCATCTACATTTTATTGAATTGCGTTTGCCTTTTTATCACCTCTGCGTGGTGCACTAATTTAACAAACGCATACAAGTACGCTATTTTTATTATTGCCGCACGGAAATCGGCACCATTTTATCGCTGAGCGCACAGGGCAAAACTCATGGCTTGGCATTACTTGTGAGAAAATCACCGGATGTTCAATCTAAATTTAAACTTATCAGTACTTATCAGAATTAAATGAATGTATGGCCTATTTTTTACCCGACTATAACCTATAAAATGACATGATGCAATAATAAAGACGGTGACAAAGCGTATATATCTAAACGTTTTTCTGTCCTGTTCAAATGCAATCGAAACTCAAATGCATTATAATAAAACGTATATATAACAAAATAATATAATAAAACTATATATGACTTATAGTCATATTATTATGGATAGTCACTATTCATAATTATATGAGCGGAGAAAATTTAAGAGCCAATTCAAACGCGTCTTTTTTCTTTCATGTTTAATTTGGAAGAGCTGGTTTATGATCAAAGAAAAAGTAGAAAAAATATAATATGATGGTGTGCATTATTTTGCACTACGGCAATTAGGAAAAGGTTGTCAAATTCGGACCTTTTCTCAATTTTTGTCAAATTTAAAGTATAAGCTTCAGTAAAATCTATTTTGAAAAAAAGATAAATCGAATCCTTATCTGACTTTTGTTCTATTTTTTATTCATTTTATATAGCTCTTCAAAACAAAACCATCATAGAGTGTTTTTATATACTTCGAAAATTTCACAAATTTATGTGAAGAACAACGTATAAGCTGCTACAGGAGGAAAACATTGTTCTGTCCCTTTCGGACGAAAAAGCAAAGCAAAGAAAGGAAGAAATGGCAGTTTTATAAAAGTGATCACAAGTTTTATTTCCCGATCGGTACACAGTTTGGAGCCTTATTAGACGCTAGGTTTACCGACTTCAGTTCTTGATACCAACTGTTTGGAAAGGAAATCGTTGTTTCATCACAAACGCGTTACAGTGGAGAAAACGTTATGCTTCCCCGTTGAAACGCAAACTAAACGCAAACGCAACGTAATAAAGTGTTAAAAATAACACTTTTATGACAACTCTGAATATTTATTTGAATATGAATGGCAAACAGTTCGGAGCCTGATCAGACGCCGGGTTACTTGGCGTCTGATCTGATTCCATGCTGTTTGTAATTGAAATAATAGTTTTAACGTAAACGCGTTTATTGGGAAAGAAGCTTGGAAAGAATAACGCCTTCCCTACTGTAATTGTAAGCAGGAGTTATAGTTGTCGGCTGAATCTGCACTGAATATCAAGCACACACTGTTCTGTAAATCTGTCATGTCATCTTCTTAAAAGTTGCCGCTAAACTCGTTTTATGATGGCTTCAAATATTTGATTTGAATCCTTCCTAGTCAGAGTCGTTTCCAAGACTTTGACTCGGGGTTTTAACCAATAAACGTCAGGTTCATACACATAACACTCTAAAGTAAATATGATACTAACAAAACTGGAACAATCTACTTTCACTTTAGTGACACTTTCTGTGAAGGATATTAGGGGCGTGTTCGATTATCAGTCCGGAATTGACGGGATTGACGGAATCGAAATCGAATGTCCGGAATTCAATTCCAGAACTGTTCTATCAGTTCTGTTCAAGGAGGTGGGTGAGCAGAATCGTGAGGTATCATCTTGGTTCCCGGCACAATTTGCCAACGCTTCGACAGCAAAATTATACTAAGCAGGGAACCAGACTATCATATTTGCAAGGGTTCAATTCCGTTTTTACTTGATTTACTAATTCTATGGAATCGTTCCAAACAGTTCTGGAACTGATAATCGAACACGCCCTACGTAACGGGTCTTTGCGGCCCTTGTTCGTATCGACCTAGGTTGTTTTTACATGGGTCGTTTCGGTCTTCATTTAGAGGTAGGTGGTTTCGGTCCATTTGGTGGATCGTTTTCGGTCTAACATTTCCTTAACCTATATCAATATCTATATAACGCATACACTCGGTCCTCCCTTAACATACTGTACAGACAGTGTAAACCCTGACCTGATATCTTAAAAATCAAATATATGAATTAATAATATTATTAATGTAATAAATATCTATTTAAGTGGTAGTAGCCTGAGTTTGGATCGGGATCAAATCTGCAGAAATACGACATTAACGCGTAGTTGCATCCAGACCAGATGCTGATTAACATTGTCAGAGTTATTTAGCATCTGGACTGCTTCTGATCTGAATGGAAAAAAGAGATCTTACTTATATATGTTTAATTATGCTCGAAAAATATTCACTTGTTTAATAAAATTATTTACAATATAGAGATTAGACCAAAACCGCTTTCGTCCCTTTACAGTATTGCTCCATATTTAAAGAAATACTGATCTCTCCGAATTTCTAGTATTAGGTAACCCTTGGTTTTATCTCCACACCCCATACATGTACCTCTCCAATTCAGTTTGAAACCATCATCAGTGCTCTCAAGAACTTTGATTTATTTTGTTAGTGACGTTAACTTACGTGGTGTCCGTGCACGTTCTGTAACTCATACCACGTGTACCCGCCTGTTGTAAGGACTCCGCCATTGAATTTGAAACACTCGCCGCTGTTTGCAGTCGTTACTACAGTACCACCGGCTGAAAATACAGTGGAGAAAATGTTATTCTTTCCCGTTTAAACGCAAACGTACGCAAACGCAAAACACTAAAACATAGAAAAGTGCATATTTTGGACAATTCTGATAACTAATGTTTATCTTGATGGCAAACAGTTTGGAGCCTAATCAGACGCCGGGTTACCCGGCGTCTGATCTGGCTCCATACTGTTTGCACTGCAAATAATAGTTTTAGCGTAAACGCATTTATTGGGAAAGAATAACGTTTTCTCCACTGTAGCAACAAACAAATGGTTATCATTGGCGTCTTTCGCGCACGTTTCGAAAGGCACCGAGCACAATGTTCTATTTGCACGTTTTGTGATCAATGAAATAAACATATACTGTAAATAAAACTCCTCTATAACGACCACAACATCGTGTTTATTAGTAAGTGTTGAAGAGAGGTGGGTTTTTTTTAAGAAAACCTTGCTGTAATTAATAAATCAATTACTTGTCTTGCAGTGGTCATAACAGAGTGGATTTCTGTAGCCCGATCATAACAATTCTAAAATATGAGAAACGTAAAAAAGAATTGATAGAGGGTGTTCAATGAGGGTTATTGTTGTATTGAGGTTTTAAAATAGTCGTCACAAATGATAACCAAAGCCCTGCTGGTGCTAAGGTTTTGACGACTTTTTAACTCACCTTGCACGAACTATGATCGTCCTGTGTCCGTCGTCAGTCCGTCGTCGTCCGTATTTTTGTTTTGTTTTCATACTCGATATATGCCCCATTTACACAGACGGTCGGGCTTAAATCGGTACCCAACTGGTCTAATTATTTGCTGTTTTGATCGGTTGTCATAAGTGATTTAATGTTAGTCTTTCTGTGTAATCGGTATCGGTGATGAATAATTGTTTGATCGGTCAAACGCCACCCCGCCTCCGATTGGCCGCCGATTTGCGATTCATGAAATTCAATTGGCCACCGATTAAAAGCGCCCAACAACCAATCAATAAACGATGAATACCGATAAAACATCAATGACATGCTGGCGGCAACCGATTGATCACCATTTGATCACCGATTGAACTGTCATTAAAAACCCGATGAAAACCGACGAGATCTCGGGTTTTAATTCTCATCTTTTTTCATCGATTGTTAGTATCAGTTCATGGGGCTTTTCGGCGCCATATGACTATTTCATGTGTCGCGGTGCCGTAGAACCCAACACAATCAATCGGGGCTTTATCGATGGCTTATTGGTGGTTTATCGGTGATATCGGTGATAGACAGCTTTTCAATCGATTATTTGTAAAAATGTGTCACCGATCGAGAATTTTAAACACGTTTAAATTTCCCACTCGATTATTTTTCGCCGACGAAACTCCTCTTTACCCAATAGCGATTTATAGATGAAAAAAGGTGGCCACTATGTGATGTCGGTGGTAAATAGGTTTCCATCGGTCCCCTCCCTAGTTTGGCTACATAAACTTCCGATCTATCACCGATGGCTCTGTGTAAACGGGGTGTAACTGGAACCATGTGTTATTCAAATGGCCTTTAGACATGATCTGAAACGAATGTAGTTGTAACAACAGTTTGTTTCCGTTGCAAAGTTGTAGACGTTCCTTACAGGTTGAATTAAAAATAATGTTGACCTCGTTTCTGATAGTAAATAAGGTCTTAGATGATTCATGTATAGCAAATTGGTATTTTAAGTTTCAATGTTTTACCTGAGTTTCTCATGTGGAGACTGGACGCGGTGACGCATTCGCATGAGCCTGTTGCAGGGGCGGCCAAGGTCGAGCCGACACAGGCCGTGAGAACCAGCAGTAAAAACATCCTTATTCTCAGAGCGCTAGTAAGAGTTTGCTCTAAATTCAAACGGGAACTCAATTTGGGCAGTAGATTAAGATAACTTATCTCGTTTAAAATGGTATCTGCTCGTGATCTGACCTCACGAATTTCGACAACGTACTGTGGAGAAAACGTTATTCTTTCCCGTTTAAACGCAAACGTACGCAAACGCAAAGCACTAAAACGTAGAAAAGTGCAACTTTTGAACAATTCTGATAATTCATGTTTATCTTGGTGGCAAATAGTTTGGAGCCTAATCAGACGCCGGTTACCCGGCGTCTGATCTGGCCCCAAACTGTTTGCACTGCAAATAATATATTTACTGTAGCGTAAACGCGTTTAATGGGAAAGAATAACGTTTTCTCCACTGTACTGTGGGGAAGAAACTATCATTTCCCAATAACGGCGATTTTGCTAAAAGTAGACTATCATTTCAAATGCACTAAATTTGGAGCCGTGTAGCCCGGCATCTGATCAAGCTCCCAACCATTAGTTACTCGAACTTACCAAATCGTCAACACTTTCAACAAATGTCATTGTTCTCATTTAACATTTACATTTATACAGTTATTAGTATCTGGTCTTTTATTAATACAACAAAACACATTTTGGTATAAATTTGGAACAGAGAAACCCTGCTCTAGATATCTTTATACCTGTAAAATCATGTATATCACAGCTGGTTTTTGTCATAAGCATATAAAGTACAGTGGAGAATCTGTTATTCTTTCCCGTTTAAATGCAAACGTACGCAAACGCAAAGCACTAAAACGTAGAAAAGAACAACTTTTGGACAATTCTGATATTTTATGTTTATCATGGTGGCAAACAGTTTGGAGCCTGATCAGACGCCGGGTTACCCGGCGTCTGATCTGGCTCCAAACTGTTTGCACTGCAAATAATAGTTTTAGCGTAAACGCGTTTATTGGGAAAGAATAACAGATTCTCCACTGTAGGTACAAAATATAAGAAAAAACATTGGGCTTTTACTTACAATTATTTCCCTTAAATATCTTAGTTGCTTATTCTTCAATAGTAATGTTTACAGTAAAAACAAGTAGACAAAATGTAGAAAAAAAGTAAACTTTAAACGGCCCTATTTTGCGTAATAATGACCCATGTCTGCAAAATCGCCCGTGTCACAGTCAGGTTTTTTCCGAAGAGAAACGTTGGTGTTAACTGAAACATCTTGACATAAAATGCTACAGTAGAGAAAACGTTATTCTTTCCCAATACACGCGTTTACGCTAAAACTATTATTTCTATTGCAAACAGTTTAGAGCCAGATCAAACGCCCGAAGGACGTTTACGATAAACTTATCCCCGAAGCTAATGTATTCAAACCGTCGTGAGCAGCAAAAAGATGTTGTTTATTCCTTATGTTTATTTAAATGTTCTGTATTGTCCATTTAATGTGTAGTTTGACCAAATTTGTGTTCATGTATATGGATATATCATTTACCGGCCAAATAGGTTTGATAGATGTAATATCGATGTAATAGCCATTCCAGTTTCTAAATATGGTGTGAAAAGTAGTCCTACAGTGGAGAATATGTTATTCTTTCCCGTTTAAACGCAAACGTACGCAAACGCAAAGCACTAAAACGTAGAAAAAAACAACTTTTGGACAATTTTGATATTTCATGTTTATCTTGGTGGCAAACAGTTTGGAGCTTGATCAGACGCCGGGTTACCCGGCGTCTGATCTGGCTCCAAACTGTTTGCACTGCAAATAATAGTTTAAGCGTAAACGCGTTTATTGGGAAAGAATAACAGATTATCCACTGTAACTACATGTACTGTACTTACATTATAAATTCAGGGTTTTACCCAGTAAACTTTCTCGCTGTGCTTTAAGAACACTCATGAATAAGAAACTAAAACAAAAATTTCAATCTGAATATCCATTATCAAAGCATATTTTAAACAATTAGGTGGCGCTTGTTTTTATACATGCTTTACACAAAGCAACGCGAATAGAAACCCTGAAATGCGACTACATAGCGTATACACACACCGCTATCCAAAGCATATGTAAATTAGATCACTTTCGGCCGATGCACATACAGTGGAGAATCTGTTATTCTTTCCCAATAAACGCGTTTACGCTAAAACTATTATTAGCAGTGCAAACAGTTTGGAGCCAGATCAGACGCCGGGTAACCCGGCGTCTGATCATGCTCCAAACTGTTTGCCACCAAGATAAACAAGAATTATCAGAATTGTCCAAAAATTGTTCTTTTCTACGTTTTAGTGCTTTGCGTTTGCGTACGTTTGCGTTTAAACGGGAAAGAATAACCCCAAATTATTAATCTAAGATAACATTTTTTTGAGGCAGGTTGCCTTCCAGTATTGGGCTTGATTTATGAACACAGGGTCGAGTGGGAACATACAATAGTTTAGGAACCAGGGTCCGTCTTACGAAACGCCGTACGACAAAAATGGCCGTACGTCAGAACGTTACCTTACATACAACTTCTGATTTCTCCATCTAATCATGTATTGTGGCATTTCTTTGGAATCGTTTTTCTTTTCAAGACGATACCAAAGAGATGCCACAAGACATGTTTAGACGGAGAAATAAAAAATAGATCTAATTGAGAGTTTTTTTGTTTGTTTTTTTAAATCTGACTTACGACAATAATTTTCGTACGACGTTTTGTAGGAGGAGCCCCTGATAAAGAAGTGAAAACTGTGTTTTTTAAGCTTTTTATTTACCATCTTTTCTCTATAGATTTATTTTCTATCTGTCTATAAATATAATATATATCTTTTGCTAATAAATAATATCATATAAATTGTCTCTGTAGTCAACCGTTTCACTGCCAAATTTAACCGTCCGTTTTAGCAATTCAAGCCTGTTTTGGTAAGTTGATGTGACGTTCTACTGCTTCTCTGTGACTTTCTGAATTTTCATGCTTGCATCTTTCCAATTGCTAAAACCAGTTGATATGAAGCTCTTCTCAAGCTTTGTGTTGACGATTGTCCCTTCTTTGGCAGCCACCATACATACGAAACAGAAGGCAAGATCTTGACTCTGAAAGCAAGAAACAAAATAGTTAGTTTTCTCTCTTGTTTAAATCATTGATCCCTGAAACCAAAAATGGATATTCCAACAAAGTTCATGTGTATAGTACAATTATTGTTTATGGGCAGTTTTGCCATAAACTGCAAAGTGACAATCAGTGCAGACCCTGTACAGAGGGCTCCTGTAAGCCTCCCTTATCAGGGTGTACATTGTCTGCTACAGCTTAAGTGACAAACAGTGCAGACAACAACATCTCTCTAGTCGGATTTACACTGTTTACATATGGCAAATGTAATTCCTTTAAAAATAACTGTTCATAAATTAAGCATACAATCGAATTGTGAATCTTTCACATTAATAATCTGGTTTTTCTTCTATAATCTTCAAATTAAGTGCAGAGAGGCAGGCAGACAGGTTTTTTTTTTATCATACATACCTCATCATAATGAAGCCACGAATGGGACTTGAACCACTGTGGGTTAAATGAACGTAGTTCATGCGATTTCTTCCCAAGTGAGCGTTTTGGAAACTTAAACTCGTGAAGTTGGTTAGCTACAGACATGTTGAAGAAACTCAAAAGAGTGAACGAAACAATATTTCTTACGTTTTCTTCATTTTTCTCGAGTAATAGCAATTTTCACAGTTTTAGTCTCATTAAAATATCACACAAACAGTTTAAGATCTAGCCGCTTTAATTGTTACCCACGGAATTATACTGTGTGTTACCAATCAATTAGAACCACTATTGATCACCCGCCTGTAAGCAATCACAATTAGAGCAAGCACTGGCCACCCGTCTTAGGCCACTCAGCTGTAGGGGATTAACAGTTTATTGCCAATTAAAGATAACGATGCTATCGGCGATCGCACCTAACGTTTTGCAATACACGTGTCATAAAGTGGTTACGTAACCGCTGAATCTGGCCTTCGCTGTGCAACTTTAACAGAAAAAATAACAGAAAAAATTTGGTTTTGACAAATTTACGAGAAAAAAATCGCCGTTGCTTGCCGAATTATTGGGGCGGCGGTCGCCGCCCCTGCCGCCCCAGTAGCGGCGCCTCTGGAATGCATTATTTTGCTTTATGTTCGAACGACTTTCTATGTAATTCTGGTGAACAATTTCAAACCGTAGCTACATGTAGTAGATAACTTGTCTAATCTATAAATAGAAAAATAGGATTTTCAAAGGGAGAGAAAGCGTACAGCTTTAATGACGGAGCGTAATATAATAATCTCCCTTTTAAACAGCATTTTTTTTATCGCAATTGGATTTTAATTGAACTGTTTCCGACTTTAAATAGGGGTTTCGAGATACCCAAACGGATAATCTAAAAGTAGATCACTTGGTCGATATCTCTCCGCCGTATGGAAGATTTGTAAAACTAGTTAGAACCATATCTGAAGTGAGGGTTCACTGAAAATTGAAGCTCACTTTTTCCTTAGAGTTATGCAAAGCGAATTTAAATATTCGTATTTAACCACTGTGTTTTTCCTGTGTGAGAGAACGCTCTATTAACCATGTCCTAATTGTGGTACATTGGAGAAGATGGTATCGCTTTTGTGCTAAAACAACATTGGGTACAGTGGAGAATCTGTTATTCTTTCCCGTTTAAACACAAACGTACGCAAACGCAAAGCGCTAAAACGTAGAAAAGAACAACTTTTGGACAATTCTGATATTTCATGTTTATTTTGGTGGCAAACAGTTTAGAGCCTGATCAGACGCCGGGTCACCCGGCGTCTGATCTGGCTCCAAACTGTTTGCACTGCAAATAATAGTTTTAGCGTAAACGCGTTTATTGGGAAAGAATAACAGATTCTCCACTGTATTACATGTCCTAAAAAATTAGGAACGGACTATCGGGGTTTTTTAATCTTTTTTTAAACACAATCATATAATAATACATTTCTCATTGAGTATTTTATAAAATCATATTCATATATGAAAATATATAAATGTATCTTATTTATATAAAACACCTTAAAGTACTTTTTCAAATTGTTTATTTAATTTATAGGTTCCTTCACTAAAATAAGCTAAAAATTGAAACTGGAATGATTGTTAACCAATATTGGTTTACCAAACCGGCAAAGTAGTGACTTTTATTATGATAGATGGAAATTAATAAAAGTTTGATATGTGTTGTACATGTATGTATGTCAAATGTGTCAATAAAATTTGTTGTCTGCCTAATGTAGAATGTGCCAATGGTTAAATGACTAGCAGATCATATCTGTAAGGAATGTACTTTATGACAGATTTAGATCACATTTTACTTAGATATTTGCTAAATCTTATTTAAAAATCTATTTTTGAAAGACTTAAACGACTATAATGTAGCTGTTGAAACAATTAGGGGATAATAGCTTCTATTACAGGTTCCTCAAAAAACGACTGTCACATGCGCCGCAAAAATGACCGACATTCGCCGATACATTTTTCGAAAAATGACAAAAAAAGTTTTGGGTCGGAGGGAAAAACTAGGGTCGGTCGGGTTACCGGAAATAGGTGTATTTTTTTATTTGGCCTAAGCACAAAATGTTTTACGAAGTTTATGAAATCTGTACCCCTGTTTAAGAAGCTTTTCAGTAATAGTTTTATTACGAATGTGGAAGTCCTCAACAGAGGTACAAGCCCTAGCAAAACGAATAAGTTGTGAAATATAAACTCCGTAAGATGTAGAACGGGGAACATCGCCATCTAGATGAGGATAGTTTACAATACTAAAATCAAAATCATCTCGTTTATCGTAAATCTTAGAAGAAACAATACCGTTATTTATTAAAAGATCCAAATCTAAAAATGGTGCCGATAAATTTGACTCGTTTGTTTTATTAAGGCGTAATTCTTTTGGGTAAATAAAAGGAAACAACGTATCAAAAAATGGGTTGTCTATATTAAAAATATCATCTAGATAGCGCGATGTGTTGTTAAAGGCTTCGATCATATCTGCCTTTGTATCAGGTTTTAGACTTAGCATAAAGTCCCTCTCATAACAGTACAAAAATAGGTCTGCGGCAATGGGCGCACAGTTTGTACCCATAGGGATACCAATCACTTGGCGGTATATGGTACTCCCAAAACGTACATAAATATTATCCAGAAGAAATGATAGTGATTTACAGACATCGGTGCAAGTCCACATAGTGTAATGCTTAACCGTGTCATTTGTAAAAGATCTTCTTCTTGGAAACCTCTGGGCCAATTTCTTCAAAACTTCATAGGATAGTTCCTTGTAGGGTACTCTCTAAGATTTTTTTTAAACGTAGGTGATCCAATTGAAAGTGTGGTTGCCATGGCAACCGATTAAAAAACTTGAAAATCTTCTTATCAAAAACTACTGGTCTAAATTGAAAATAAATTCACCAAAATGTGCCATTGACGACCCTCTATCAGATTTCTCAAACTAATGTTCCTATTTTTAAAAACATGACCGCTAGTGGGTGGGGCTGATTTTCCTTATATGGCTATATAGTGAAAATCTTCTTGTCTGAAACCGCTGATCCTATTCGAAAGTAATTTCACACAAATAACCCATGGCTGACCCTCTATGAGATTTCTTAAACTAATTTTGATATCTAAAAAATTGCCGCCAGTGGGTGGTGCACATTTTCCATATGTAAACTTTAAAGATCTACTGGTCGAAATTGAAAATTATTTTACACAAATGATCCATTAATGAATCTCTACCAGATTTCTTAAAATCATTTTGTTATCTTAAAAAACATGACCGCCAGTGGGTGGGGCATTTAAAAATCTTTTTCTCTGAAACCATTGGTCTCATTAAGAATATTTTTACACAAATAATGATTAACATGTGACCCTTTGCCAGTTTACTTCAAATTGTCTTCCTTGCTCAAACATGGCCGCCAGTGGGCGGGTGCATTTACCGATGATTGCTTATAGTAAAACCTTAACCGTTACTGTTCCATTACCATGACCGTAACCGTAGATTCCAGGTATGCGATTTAGGGCCGCATGCGGCTCTTGTTATAGAACATATCGCCAGAGTGTCGGACCAAGTATTTCCGATTCAAACAAGAGTAGTTGAGCTTATCTCTAGGATGAAAACTATTTGCAGTAGACACATTAGAGAAATATTATTTTTTAAAATCCGCCTTTACGCTATAACTTTTTTGTCTCTAAGGCAAACAGTTTGCAGCAAGATCAGACGCCGGGTTACCCGGCGTCTGATCTTGCTCCAAAATGTTTGCCTCTCAAATTGAAATAGAGTCAGAATTGTAAAAACGTTGTTCTTTTCTACATTGAAAAGTAATGCGTTCGTGTTTCGTTTGCGCTTAAACGGATAGGTTAACATCATCTCCATTGTGTAACATTAACCCTTCTTTTAATCTCAATTACGCTTTAAAACGCGTTTGCAAACAGTTTGGGTCCTTATCAGACGCCGCGTAACGCGGCTTCCGATCAGGCCCCAAACTGTTTGACACTCTTATCGATACTAATTAAGTCATACAACCTTAAATCTAACTTTGAAACGTGTCTTGCAGACAACAATACTGAATCAGACGATAATAAAGCGGTGAAGGGGTAAAAATCTTCCGATTTATTTGATCATGAAAGGTTAAACTCACCCGTAGCGTGATACAGGGTTAACAAACAGAGCATGAAAGGTATTTGACCCTTTCTATGCCATAGGCGACCAAAGTCAACTTTGCAAACAGTTTGGATCCTGATCAGACGACGCGTGACGCGGCCTCTGATAAAAAATTCCTTACTACCTTATATAGTTTTGTTGAAATTTCTTCTGTAAAAATGCATTAAATTTTACGTTGTAATACAGCTGAGAAAACGTTATTCTTTCCCAATAAACGCGTTTTCGCTAAAACTAATTTTTCCATTGCAAACAGTTTGGAGCCAGATCAGGTGCCGGGTTACCAGGCGTCTGATCAGGCTCCAAACTGTTTGCCACTCAGATTAAAATAAAAAGTGAGAAATGTCAAACAATTGTTATTTTCTACGTTTTAATGTTTTGCGTTTTGCGTACGTTTGCGTTTAAACGGGAAAGAATAACGTTTTCTCCACTGTCACTGATAAGGGAAGTCTGTCAAAGTTAGATAATTCGACGTGGGCAGGTTTAACCATTAAGTTACATGAGCGTGACTTTTGTACAACCCTTGCGATAAAGACAGGTTTGAATAAAGATTAGGTCCTGAATAGTCCGACAGCTGGTCAGGAACCGAACTGTTTGATACTTGTTTTTAGGTTTCTCGAAATCAAAGCTACATAATTATTTGCAGACTACTATTTTACATGTTAAAAAACATCATCAGTATTCAATTTCATTGGTATTTGCGAACTGTTTGGATACTTATTACGACACCGAGTCACGTGGTGTTTAATCTGGATACAAAATGATTAACACACGTCTTTGTGGGTGTTATAGGTTTAAAAATTGATAAAACTTAATTTCACAAGATTTTCAGACGGCAATTTCAAAGCAGACGAACTTATATATGTATCAGGTTAAGGGTTAATGTAGAATATGGTTTGGTACAGTGGAGAAAACGTTATTCTTTCCCGTTTAAACGCAAACGTACGCAAACGCAAAACACTAAAACGTAGAAAATAACAATTGTTTGACATTTCTCACTTTTTATTTTAATCTGAGTGGCAAACAGTTTGGAGCCTGATCAGACGCCGGGTAACCCGGTGTCTGATCTGGCTCCAAACTGTTTGCAATGGAAAAATTAGTTTTAGCGTAAACGCGTTTATTGAGAAAGGATAACGTTTTCTCCACTGTATTAGAAGGATAAAACATTAGCCGTGTCATACCCCATCTGAAATGACCCGTTTCATGGCAATGGTTGATATTACTTTTTTAGCGGGGCTACTGTGTTTGACACACATATCCCATGTGATATGACCCGTTTAACCGTCAGGAATGAAGTTAAATTACCCATTCTCCTGAATATCATATATTGACGGTTTTTTAACCCTTGACTCCATGACCTGTTTCTAGTTAAACCCATTACCCCATGTCCTGTTTCTAGTTTTGAAGATTGACGACATTTTAAAAAAGATTTAAAGTAAAGCAGAACGCGCCTTTAGGTGCATTATGTTTCACTTTTACCTGTTTTAAGTTATCATCTGCTAGAATATAAAAACTCTTTCGTTTGGGGCAAATTCGGGACTGTACATGTATCAATAACTATTTTCTTCAGTGGAGCAATACATTACAGGCGTAAAAGTGCGTATATATGGGTTAATATTTACAATCGCCCCATTCAATTCCATTGACAAAACTGCTGTTCATTTCGTATAAACACCACTTTTCGAGAGGGCGGGACTTTAGGAAAAGTTTCGAAGAGGAGGCGGGGCATATACAGTTATTCTGACGAACTTGGACAGCAAACTCTTGGCGGATTTTTCAAAATTTGTTCTTTACCGATCTATGCCTTCCTATTAATGAAAACCATTATTCCCGACTAAATTTCTTCTTTATTAATGGGATAAATAGCAAGAAAATTGACATCTACCTTATAAACAGCGGTTACATGTATCTGCGTTTCTTTATGACAAAAAAACGGTATATTTGTCCTACTTTTTAATGAAGTCACTTCCAATGACGTCAACTATCGGCATTTTTCGCGCCAAACTGTCAAGTTGTTGACTTACAATGTAAACAATGGGACTTATTTTTTCTGCTTTCGAATGTACACAGCTTGAGTAAATCGGTCATGGCTGTTCCTTATAGGGTACACATTATTCGTGTTATCTACCTATAATATGGATTTAACATACATGCGTACTAACAACATGTTTATTTAATGTTAGAAATTACAGCAAATATATTGTCAATATAAGAAATGAACAGATGTTTTTCGGCGTTCAAGCGAAATGAACGACAGAAAATTATCGGCAAATGTACCATGAATTGCTAGCGCGATTCATGGTACATGTATTTGTCGATAATTTTCTGTCGTTCATTTCGCTTGAACGCCGAAAAAATCAGTTCATTTCTTAAATGGGTTAAACAGCATAGACTTGTATCTGATCAGTCACTAAACTGTTTGCTGGGTCTAACTTACATGACTTGAGCTCACGTATATTTAATTAATAAAGGAGATTAATATATCTATTTACTTTCATCAAGCAATAATAACTTCATTCAATACCTGAAATCATCATCATTTCATCTCATCATCCCTCATTTATCATCGGCACTATATGACCTATTCTGTGTCACAGTGCCGTAAAACCCGACTCATTCATCCATCATTCCATACCTGAAAGTATATTTTTTATTTAAAAAGAACATATTTGTTTTCCAGCGTTCAGCAATCACAGATTCATTGTGTACTCCGACATTTTATGAAAACAGTTGACTTTGGGCAAAAAAATTGGGTTGCGAGTGTTAAAAATCTTTTGAACAATTACGGTTTTGGATTTGCTTTTATTAATGCAGATCAGTTGAATATCAAGACATTTCCTTATGTTTTTAAACAAAGAGTCATTGATACTTTTATACAGCAGTGGCATGTTTCAGTTAATAATAGTCCTGTTTTAAACACTTACAAATTTTTGAAAAGTAGCATTGATTATGAAGATTATTTAGATATTTTACCTTATTCGCTAAGATGTATTTTTTCTAGAATTAGATTGTCTTCTCATTCTCTAAGAATTCAAACTGGCAGATTTGCACAGAATAGATTACTTCGTAACGAACGAATCTGTTTATTCTGCAATTCTGGGGATATAGAAGATGAATTCCATTTCATATGCATCTGTCCTCGTTTTGTTGACTTGAGAGTGAAATATCTAAATAAATACTTTTTTCAAAGACCTTCAATGTTTAAATTTATTGAATTAATGAAATCAACAAATAAGCATGTTTTGTATAATTTAGTTATATATATAAGAGATGCTCTTAGATTAAGACATTCTTTCAATGAAAATTAATTAATGTATTCATCCTCGTATTGTCACGTGATGTTATAGGTTTAATTCTTTATTTCAGTCTCATCATGATTTACAACATATCTTTATCACAGATTGAACAATTTTCAAAGTATATCATGCCGTTCATAATATGAACTATAAGAGACTATCGCAATTATGCAAATAATTACTATTAACATAACACAATTATACACAATAAAATGCATACATTCTCCATTAATCTTGCAAACAAGACTCTTTAAAGGGGTTGCCTTTTTGTCTGTTTGCTTAAAAAGTGCTTAAGAGGAAAATAATTGGTAAAACCTGACTTCAAAAAACAGGCCAAACAAGCCGAATAGAAAATGGTATTAAAGAACCCGCTATCACCTCAAATCAGATTTGAGATAAACTGATTAATATAGAATGTATACATGGGTTTAAACTATGATCAGAGATACTAAAAGAAGTTATACTGACATTATTTACAATAAAATAACTATCCACGATAAAAGCCGATAACTATCTACAAAGGTAAAAGTTTCGGCGCTGAAGAATACTAAAACAGGTTTTGGCACATAACCTACACATATCAGACTCTGTAACAAGAAAAGACAACTTTTCAGCTTTGGACATATTACTAAAGTTAACATTTGAGCTGCCGGCTTTAAGAAAAAGGGTTTGTCGAAGATCATCGTATAAATAACAATCTAACAAAACATGGGCCTCATCTTCAACCTCATTACAGAAAGGGCACTTTCTGTCTTTTTGTTCTAAACCCTCAAATCTGCCCGTCTCTATGCGCAAAGGTGCAACGCCACATCGGAACTTGCTAAAGGCAGCTCTGTGTCGTAACGGCATAATCAAAGTACAGTAGTGTTCCGTTTTAAAATCATATTTAAAGGTCCGATATGTCCTCAGTTTATTACTACCTCGTCCAGACGGCCCTTTAAGATTTCTAATAGACTTTAGCCATTCTTCACAAAACTTAGAGTGTACATTTGATTCAACCATATCAACAAAAGTCGACTTTGAAATACATACATTTAGATCACAGTACTGTTCTAAGTCGAACTCTCTCAACTTATTCTTCACAATATAAGCCCAGTTTTTACAGTTCCGCCCAGATATATTGTTAGCCCACAGTGCAATACGTTTGTTCAATCTATTTATGGACAAATTGGATAGCCGTGCCCAGCCCAAAGCAATGGACTTCCATTGCTTTGTGCTGGGACAGCCCCAACCCATTTCGCCTGCAACTGCTGCGTTTGGAGTGTATTTTCCAACTCCTAAAAAGAATCTCATGGCTCGATTTTGAACCGCATTAATACATGAGTAAGATTTATGGCCCCACAATGAAGCGCCATAACTTATGACTGGCCAAACTATGGACTCAAAAAGATGGGTAAACACATTAAATGGAACACCCCCAGCTGCTTTACATTTACAAATAAGGAGACCTAGTGAACGACTTGCACTCTGGGCCACAATTTTAGCTGTAATACTAAAGTCCAAATGTTCCTGTAAAACCAAGCCTAAGTATGTATATCTATCAACAATGGAAAGATTTTCAGGACCACAACTAAAAGAAAAGGAAGACCTCGATATACTCTCCGGACGAAAGTGAACAATCTGACTTTTTGTACTTTTAATAGACATATCATTGATTCTACTCCATTCTGATAGAGCGTCTAATAGCCTTTGTAAATCATTTTCATTTTCTGTAATCAAAACAATATCATCGGCGTACATTAAAACACAGATCTTTTCATTGCCACATTTCACACCAATATCAAGTGACTTCAGATATATGACTAAATCATTAATGAACATATTAAAGAGAAGCGGCGATAACATACACCCCTGTCTTAAGCCGCAATTGACGTTGAACCAATCAGTGTTAAACATATTCACTCTCACACATGATGTTACATTAGAATACAATGAATTTATGGCAGATAATATTTTACCTTTGATACCAATATCAAACATTTTTTCCAAAGCAAATCTCGATTAACATAATCATATGCTTTCTTAAAATCGATAAAAGCACAATAGGTCGAAAGCTTTAACCTTTTCCTACTTTCAATGATATTGGTCAAAGATAAAAGGTGATCTACCGTACTACGATTCTTTCTAAATCCATTTTGTTCTTCCACAAGTATGTTATTTGCTTCAGCCCACTTACTAAGTCTATCGTTCAAAATATTGCAATAAATCTTATACATAGAAGAAGCTAATGCAATACCCCTGTAAGATAAAGGGTTTCTGGGATCAAGTGTAGCTGACTTAGGTATTGGATTTATTATGCATTTACCCCAGATGGATGGAATAGTGCCAGAGTTAAAACAAACATTGAACAAACTAAGTAAAAACAAGACTGATGTATCATTCTTAAGAGCCTCAGAAGGTATTTCATCAACACCACAGGCCTTTCCATTTTTAGCTTGGTCTATGGCTTTCTTTATCTCAAAAATAGAAATATCTCTATTGAAAGGGAATGCATTATCCTCAACGTTGGTAAAGCCAGGGCCATGTACGTTTTAAAGGTTGTCCCTATTAAATAGAGAGCTAAAATCTTCTTTCCATTTTCTTAAAATGTCATCAATATTACTGGAAGAATTACCATCTTCTAGCAAAACTTCATTTGGGATAAACTTTTTGTTACTATGACAAATACCAATTTTACCAAATGATTTCCAAAATTTAGTTTTGTCTACACCACAATCATTTAACAACTCGTTTTGCATAGTAATTTATATGTTTGTGAATATTTATATGTGAACAAGATGATGTACTTTGTACAAATCTGAATAAAATTCTGTTCTGTTCTGTTCTTTAAAACCAAAACAAGTTCACTGCATTATTGCATAACCCCTGATGAAGACGTAACTGTCGAAAGCGCTCGGGAAACATTTGCAGTATTTAGCAAATATTTATTTCGCACTGTATGAATAAGTTAATTTCTCTACAAGAGATTAATGTATATATACAAGATTATGTACATTGAATACCAACCCGTGAAACGACAATTTAGCACGTTTCACTAAATTCGAATTTGCAAACAGTTTGGATCCAGATCAGATACGTAGAGTGGCGTTTGATAAGGATACAAACGTTTTGGTACTCTTGTCGATATTTTTGCAATCGTGTTGCCTGATACAGTGGAAAACACGTTATTATTTCCCAATAAACGCGTTTACGCTAAAACTATTATTTCTATTGCAAACAGTTTAGAGCCAGATCAGACGCCGGGTAACCCGGCGTCTGATCAGGCTCCAAAATGTTTGCCACCAAGATAAACATGAATTACCAGAATTGTTTAAAAGTTTCACTTTTCTACGTTTTACTGTTTTGCGGTTGCGTTTCGTTTCGGTTAAACGGGAAAGAATAACGTTTTCTCCACTGTACATGTACTAACATGTAATTTTGAAATGAAGTGGCAGACAAAAATAGTGAAGCAGACGCTTGACGGTTAAGCGACAAAACCACACGATAAATCGGTGGGGAAAGAAAAATAGAACTGCATGTTGATTAAGAAAAATAGAACTGCATGTGGATTAAGAAAAAAAGAACTGCATGTACATGTAGATTGAGAAAAAAAGAACTGCATGTAGATTAAGAAAAATAGAACTGCATGTAGATTAAGAAAAAAAGAACTGCATGTAGATTAAGAAAAAAAGAACTGCATGTAGATTAAGAAAAAAAGAACTGCATGTAGATTAAGAAAAATAGAACTGCATGTTGATTAAGAAAAAAAAACTGCATGTAGATTGAGAAAAAAAGAACTGCATGTAGATTGAGAAAAATAGAACTGCATGTAGATTAAGAAAAAAAGAACTGCATGTAGATTAAGAAAAATAGAACTGCATGTAGATTAAGTAAAAAAGAACTGCATGTAGATTAAGAAAAAAAGAACTGCATGTAGATTGAGAAAAAAAGAACTGCATGTAGATTGAGAAAGATAGAACTGCATGTAGATTAAGAAAAAAAGAACTGCATGTAGATTAAGAAAAATAGAACTGCATGTAGATTCAGAAAAATAGAACTGCATGTAGATTAAGAAAAAAAGAACTGCATGTAGATTAAGAAAAAAAGAACTGCATGTAGATTGAGAAAAATAGAACTGCATGTAGATTAAGAAAAAAAGAACTGCATGTAGATTAAGAAAAATAGAACTGCATGTATATTAAGAAAAAAAGAACTGCATGTAGATTAAGAAAAAAAGAACTGCATGTAGATTGAGAAAAAAAGAACTGCATGTAGATTGAGAAAGATAGAACTGCATGTAGATTAAGAAAAAAAGAACTGCATGTAGATTAAGAAAAATAGAACTGCATGTAGATTAAGAAAAATAAAACTGCATGTAGATTAAGAAAAGTAGAATGTCAACCCTTTGTATTGCAATTTTTCAATTGGAACGTTCAATTTTTGAGTACAGTGGAGAATCTGTTATTTTTTCCCGTTTAAACGCAAACGTACGCAAACGCAAAGCACTAAAACGTAGAAAAGAACAACTTTTGGACAATTCTGATAATTCTTGTTTATCTTGGTGGCAAACAGTTTGGAGCCTGATCAGACGCCGGGTTACCCGGCGTCTGATCTGGCTCCAAACTGTTTGCCCTGCAAATAATAGTTTTAGCGTAAACGCGTTTATTGGGAAAGACTAACACATTCTCCACTGTATCTAGATTGGCTCTCGATTGCTTCTCTAAGAATGTTTTCCCGCGGGTGTGGTTGGAGAGGGTAGATGACTGCTACCCCAGGGCTGTGTTCATTATGTATATGTTATGGGTCTAATTTTTAGTTCTGGGGTTGTACCGTCGACCAATGCCTGTCTGGTGGATCTTTGATGGTAGGGATATGGCTCTGATCTCTTTTGAAACCAGCTGGCGGGGTCTGTGGTATAATTCTTGGACAGCTTTCACCATTTTTTTTAATCATGTCATTGATATAGTTTTTAGTTATGGTCGCATGCTATTTTTCCTAGTTATGTTACATTAGGCGGCTTGCATTGGGCGCTCTGCTATTATTTCTATTGGTCGGCAATCTTTAGCCGGTCGGTTCATTGCTGATTGATTGAGGTAATGTGGTTGCCGTTTTTGGGGCTGTCTTTTGTATGTTTATTCATGTTAATGTTAGATCTAATTATAGTTATTTGTGTTTTGTCGATGGCCTGCATTAGGCGCTCTGCCATTATTTATATCAGTCGGCAATCTTTAGCCGGTCGGTTCATTGCTGATTGATGGGGGTAATGTGATCGCCGTTTTGGGGACTGTCTCTTATATGATTATTCATGTTTTATTTCAGATCTAATTGTAGTTATTTTGTCTTTTCTCGATTTGTAGGTACATTTATGTTATTTCATGTAAAGCGCTTTTGAACGCACAACCCCTGTGTGAAAAGAGCGCCATATAAATCTGGTATAATAATAATAACAAAAAAAATTAATGACACTCATTGTAGATCCAGATCACAGGCAAGACAATGTACGTTATTTGCAGTTTAAACGAAACAAAAGGCAATGCAATAAAATATAGGAAATGACATAATACTCATTGTTTTTGAAAATTCTTACTGCATATTCTATTCGAGTGCCAGCCTATTTAAGACCAGATCAAACACCAGATCCCCTGCAGTAAACAGCAGCATGGAACTAAATATACCTTGTACATAAGTGTTGCTCAAGAGAGGGGGTACTGTTACTTTATGTTTACATATGTCACGTATGATGCTCTTTGTCATGTCTGTGTTGACTTAAGAAATAACAAATTCGTAGGTGTTCATTACCGTGCATTAGATCACAGTTAGGAGTTGAGATGTGGAGTCATTAGATCACGAGGCCTTTAGGCCGAGTGATCTAATTACCCACATCTCAACGACTAACTGTGATCTAATGCACGGTAATGGACACCTACGAATTTGTTATTTTAATTCTAACGCGACTTTTATTATAAAAAATACTATTTATGTATTACATGTACGCGTATGGGGCAAATGGAACAGCGGATGGAAACGCCGCGCGTGCAGTCCATTATCGCGGCGTAAGATATGTTTCTCGGTATTCTTTGTCTATATGCAATAGGTTTCGAGTCGTGTTAGAATTAAGAAATAACAAATTTGAATTCTAACGCGACTTTTATTTTTAAAATGCTATTTATGTATTAGATCTACGCGTATGGTGCAAATGGAACAGCGGATGGAAACGCCGCGCGTGCAGTTCATTATCGCGGCGTAATATACGTTTCTCGGTATTCTTTGTCTATATGCCGTAGGTTTCGAGTCGTGTTGTAATATTATAAATATCTCCTACATGGGGGGATAAAACATTGAAATGAATTGAATGGATTATTTGCCATGGTTTTTTTATCTGTTACAAATTTGATGTTTTATAAGTCATAAAGTGTTTTATAGTTTTGTATCGTTTATAGTGTAGTGAAATGGATTTCATTTAACAATGAAAGCTGTAAAATCACATTCTTGACAAAAAATCTGTTTCAAGTGCGAAATGATCGAACGGATGAATTATTACTTTAACCCTTTACCTGATAGCATTGTTTCTAGTATTGAAGATATGTGGCTACTTAAAGCAGGTTGAAAGTAAAGCAGAATGCGCCCTAAGGCGCATTCTGCTTTACTTTCAGCCTGCTTTAAGCTATTAACTGCTAGAATAAGGAAAGTATTAAATATGACACATATTCATTACGGTATAATTTGGAACTATTTTCTTCAGCGGATGAATAAAATGAATGTGCTAAAAGTCGCTTCTATAAGGGAAAGGGTTAAAGTGACGACCGTGCAACATTTCATGTTAATCTCGTTTGCCTTTGTTCTCGTATTCATCTTGGCAGCATCGATGTAAGTGACAAACAGTTTGGAGTCTGATCGGACGCTCGGTTGTTCGGTGTCCGATCTAACTCGGTGTCTGATCTGGATAACTAATTGTTTTCAAAAGTTGATGTGGTCCAGTTATGCAGTGTATACATGTACTAAGGGATTTCAAAAATGGCCAAATTGTCTTTATTTGCAAACAGATTGTGTGCATATCATATACTCGTATCTATAATTCTTTTCTTCAAAAGTTCAAAAAAATGAATGTGCAGTCAATTTGCAGACGACAATTCATTGTAGCAGACGCTAACATAGTAGTGGAAATATTAATAGTTGATGTGATGGTACAATGTACGTAGCTTTTTATTGTATATACCAAAACCGTATATATAACAAGATGCAGGGATAAGATGGATTTCTGCAGCACCCGAGTCATGCGTGGGGCAAACTGCTGGACTGATCACCAGATGCTGAGATCAAAGTTGACATTTTGCCTACGACAGAAATTCAGTAAGCAAGGTTCAAAGAAGCCATCAAAGCTCAACACTGTGAAGCTGAAAACCATTGACCATAGAGAGAGCCTAGCAAGAGATATGAATGATGCCCTCAACAAACTCGACGTAGAGGAAAGATCTTCGGTGGACCACAAATGGGCAGCTCTGGAACAAGTTGTATACAACACGGCCAAAACATCTCTTGGCAAGCCCGACAGAAGACATCAAGACTGGTTCGATCCTGATGACCAGGAATTAAGTCAACTGCTGGATAAGAGAGACAAAGCCCATCAGAAAGTTATTCAGTCCAGGGGTACCAGATCAACTGTTGCAGCATACAAAGATGTATGTAGACTGCTCCAGCAACACTGCCGTTCCCTAAAGACGGCTTGGTGGGACAGAAAAGCAGAAGACCTACAGAGAGCTTCGGACAGGAATGACATGAAGGGCTTCTACAGTGGACTAAAGGAAGTTTGGGGACCTCAGAAAAAAGGACCGGTACAACTGAAATCAGCAGATGGACAGGAGATTTTCTCAGACAGCAAGAGAGTTTTAGAAAGATGGAGAGAGCACTTCCAGAAGCTGCTAAATGTTCAAGGGGAGATTGAACCGGAAGCGCTTGCCAACATAAAACAGCGCACTATCAACACTTGCCTCGATGAGACCCCATCTATGGAAGAAATGACGAAAGCGATAGCGGGACTGAAGGATGGCAAGGCTCCAGGTGGAGATGGAATTCCTGCAGAAGTATGGAAGCATGGAGGTAACAACTTGCTTGTCGAGCTACACCAACTGATATGCAAGGCATGGGATGAAGACTCAATTCCACAAGCATGGAAAGATGCCACCATTGTGACTATCTTCAAGAAGGGTGACAGAACAGATTGTGGGAACTACAGAGGAATCTCCCTTCTGTCCATTGCAGGCAAGATTTTTGCAAGGATCCTACTTGACAGACTCTCAAAACACATCACCCCAAATGTAGTTCCTGAGTCTCAGTGTGGATTCCGATCCAACAAGAGTACTGTAGACATGATATTTAGTCTCAGACAGCTACAGGAAAAGTGCATAGAACAGGACCAACCACTGTACATGGTATTTGTTGATTTTACAAAGGCTTTTGATACAGTAGGAAGGATAGGACTGTGGAAGCTACTGAGGAAATATGGATGCCCCGAGAAGTTCACATGTATGGTTGAATCTCTTCACACAGGGATGAAGGCAAACGTAAGCGATGGAGGAGAAATCTCAAAGGCATTTGATGTTACTAATGGTGTCAAGCAAGGTTGTGTTCTGGCCCCAACACTCTTTTCCATATTCCTATCAGCAATGCTGGAAGAGGCTTTCCAACGCTTGGAGGATGGTGTCTATATTCAGTCTAGACAAGATGCTGACCTCTTCAACGTGGCACACTTCAAAGCAAAATCCAAGTGTTCCCAGGTGCTGATTAGGGAACTGCTGTTCGCAGATGACAGTGCACTACTTGCCCACTCGCCAGAAGAGATTCAGCGAATCATGAATGCTTTCTCAGATGCATCAAAGAAGTTTGGTCTGAAGATTAACATTAAGAAAACTGAAGTGATGTACCAACCAGACTCCTCAAGTGCCCAAGAAGTAGACATTATGGTAGATGGAACTAAACTTAATTCTGTCCCAGAATTCACCTACCTTGGAAGCACAGTTGCAAAAGATGGACGTATTGATGTCGAGATCCAGAAAAGAATGGCAAAGGCCAGTGCATCATTTGGCAGGCTGCGTCAGAGACTCTGGAACAATCACCATGTGTCAATGAAGGTGAAAGGCAAGATCTACAGAGCAGTTGTTATAAGTACTCTCTTGTATGGAGCAGAATCCTGGACAATGTACAGACGCCATGTGAAGAAGTTGCATGCCTTTATGATGCGGCATCTTCGATCCATTCTTGGAGTATCATGGAAGGACAAAGTGACAAACGTGGAAATACTGGCTAGAACAGGACTGCCACCCATGGAAGACCTCCTGATCAGAGAGAATCTTCGATGGACTGGACACCTTATGAGGATGTCACAAGACAGACTTCCAAAACAGATCCTGTTCTCAGTGCTGCCAGTTGGTCAAAGGAAGAGGGGTAGACCTCGTCTACGATATAAGGATACCATCAAGAGAAACTTGACTCAGAGAAACATCAAACTGCATTCCTGGGCTAAACTGTCACGCCAGAGAAATGAATGGAGAACAGCGGTGAAATAAAATATGAAAACAGACAGTGTCGCTTCGCGACCGTCAGCATAGTAGTAGTAGTACCAAAACCGTACAGTGGAGAAAACGTTATTCTATTCCGTTCAAACGTATATGAAACGCAAACGCACTGTACTAAAATGCAGAAAACTTCTCACGATACATTTTAATCTGAAACGCAAACAGTGTTTACCCTGATCAGACGTCGGATAACCCGGTGTCTGATCTGGCTTCAAACTGTTTGCAATAGAAATAATAGTTTTAGCGTAAACGCGTTTATTGGGAAAGAATAACGTCTTCTACACTGTAGCCAAATGCAGTGGAGAATCTGTTATTCTTTCCCAATAAACGCGTTTACGCTAAAACTATTATTTGCAGTGCAAACAATTTGGAGCAAGATCAGACGCCGGGTAACCCGGCGTCTGATCAGGCTCCAAACTGTTTGCCACCAAGATAAACATGAATTATCAGATTTGTCCAAAACTTGTTCTTTTCTACGTTTTAGTGCTTTGCGTTTGCGTACGTTTGCGTTTAAACGGGAAAGAATAACAGATTCTCCACTGTAAGAGCGTATAAACAGGCAAATATTTAACGCGGACTTTCCTAAACAAGTGGTTGCTTGATGAAAGTAAAAATAATACTGATATATTTCTCTGCATTATTTTTACCCTGCATTAAACAATCACTTGTCTTCAGAGATTATCATGATACATAAGGTTCAGTACTGTACCTGCAGATTACCAGAAACCTGAGCTCAGCCAGCGTAAAGCAACGGCTTTTCGAAGATAAAGTTAATTTCTGGACTAACCTCGTCCCGACCATTATCGCAGTCGAGACTCCTGAGTGTAATAATTCAGATTCGAATCAAACAGAGGCTACTAGGTCAAGTATTGGTGTTCTGACGATTGTCCTGGCGTACTTGTGGACATTACTGAGCATTTCTTGAAACTTCATTTACATGTAACTACTTTTCTTAGAAGTTAACACTCATGGAGTTAAATGTAGAAATAACATTTTTAAGAATGTTGAGAGATACAGTGGAGAAAACGTTATTCCTTCCCATTAAACGGGTTTATGCTTAAATCATTATTTCAATTACAAACAGTTTGGAGCCAGATAAGACGCCGGTTAGCTTGTCTTATCAGGCTCAGAACTGCTTGCTACGCAGATTAAAATGAATAGCCAGGATTGTCAAAAAGTTGTCTTTTCCTCAATTTTATTGCGTTTTCGTTTATGCCGACGCCTGATCAGACTTTAAACCGTTTGCAATGACCATAAGGATATCCACATAAGCGCGATTATTGATAAAGATTAACGTCTTTTCCAGTGTAGCTTTAAGCATCTATAAAATATACTATTTGCTGCAGGAGAAAATTTTGAAAACCTAGATTGGCAAACCTTCTAAATTTGTATACATGATATATGTTATGCAACAGACTGGTCTACATAGAGCGCCATACATTGATTTCAATGTTTATGCTTAAAAGAATTTGTGCACAGAAACTGATACGGGTTGCTTTCTACAGTTTAAACGAAACGAAACCCACAAATTTAATTGAGAAATAATAGTTCTTGACAATTCTGACCAATCCATTTGTGGATAAAATTTAGAGGTTTTTTTTACATTTCCGTCTATTCATTTTTATCTGAGTGGCAAACGATTTGAAGCGTGATTAGACATCGGGTAACGTCGAGTCTGATCTAGCTCCAATCTGTTTGCAATTGTAATTATTATTTCGCATAAAACTTATACATGTAAATTCGTTAATTGAGAGAGTAAATGTCTTTTCCACAGTATGTGATGTATTTGTCTGTTTTCTACATTAAGATTCCATCTGTCAGCATCAGGGAGCAATTTTCATAATAAACGTGTGTGTCTTTACGAGTGTACAGTGGAGAAAACGTAATTCTTTCCCAATAAACGCGTTTACGCTAAAACTATTTTTTCCATTGCAAACAGTTTCGAGCAAGATCAGACTCCCGGCGTCTGATCAGACTCCAAACTGTTTGCCACTCAGATTAAAATAAAAAGTGAGAAATGTCAAACAATTGTTATTTTCTACGTTTTAGTGTTTTGCGTACGTTTGCGTTTAAACGGGAAATAATAACGTTTTCTCCACTGTACATGTATTTTGTTACAGTTTGGAACTAGATCATACAAGCAGTATATCGACGTCTGATAAGACTCCACTACTCCAAACTGTTTGACACTAGGATAAAGACAAATCGTTAACGTGTTTCAAATTTCGAGTTTCAAATTATAATTTTCTTCATTTTATTTCGAAAACGGGTATCAATGTTTGCTTTTGTGGATTCTCTAGTTAATGGTTGATACATGTGCAGTTGCGGTGATGCTTTGTTTAAATAAGCAAACTACATAGTTTTACCTTTCTCTGCAATTATGACATAAAACCCCATCAACACAGTCACTACCGTGATATCATTGGCTTCAGATGTGTTTGTTTTAAAAGGTTAACCAATGATTCCAAGTGTTGTGAATTATTCGGCTACATATATAGATATGTCAAATTATTATCAAAAGTTATGTTATTATACTATTTTTTGTCTTTGTCTTTATTCTGTTTAATGTAATACGTTTGAACCGTATGCTGTTAATCATTTTCCACTGTGCTTTATATTCAATAGCACATTCTGTGTATTAAATTTAAATATAAGTATATCGGATATCTGTGTTGTACTACGCAAGTGAATATATTGTAAAGAACTATATTTCATGTATTATAAAAAATACTCGTTATTTAACATCCAAAAAAATGTTGTATCTATTCTTATTCACATTAAGATTTAAGGAAAAAATGTATGGGATGCTTCTGCTTCTGTGACCCCTCGGCCATCATCTAAAAAGAAGGTACGGGTCGATAGTTGTGATCCCAGTGAATGCGATTAGCCAAATTCATCTTTCTTAAATCATTCATAAGCTCTTTAAAGGAACTATGCCGTAAATGCCAACTCACACTCTCAAGCCCGAATGGTTGTATTTTCAGATCGCAAATTGTGAAGAAGACACATACGTACTTACTACACTGCAAAGTAAATTCCTTACTTCTGATTGGGCAACAAGCCGTAGACGTGAGCCGACGTACCCCGTGGGCTGACAGGGTTCATAGTAATGCAGCTACTTCATTTGGCTGAAAGTTCCCCAGTCTTACTTTACAGAATTAAAGATGGACGACTGCTCCACAGAATGTGCGTCTTCAATCATGCAATCTCTGTTACTAAGTCCATCTCGGCTAAGAACCAATCGCGGTTTGGATCCGGTGTAACGCAGTAGAATGACCCACCCCGCTAAAATGACCCATGTGTCATTTCACTACGCAGCACAGTGACCCGGGTCATTTTACTACGTAGAAAAATGACCCCAGGCCGTAGAAAAAGGACCCATCGACTCGTAGTAGAATGACCCCCTAACGGTCTGGGGTCATTTCTCTACATAGTATAAAGACCCGGGTCCTTTTGCACGGATGGGTCATTCTACTGCTGGTGAAACGCAGTAGAATGACCCACCCCTGCTAAAATGACCCATGGGTCATGTCACTACGTAGAAAAGTGACCCGATTCATTTTACTGCGTAGAAAAATGACCCCAGACCGTAACAAAAGGACCCTATCGACTCGTAGTAGAATGACACCCCCTCACGGTATGAGGTCATTTCTCTACGTAGTACATGTATACAGACCCGGGTCCTTTTGCACGGGTGGGTCATTCTACTGCGTTACACCCGGCATTTTTTTTTTC
Organism: Gari tellinella; assembly: GCA_922989275.2. Classification (NCBI taxonomy): domain Eukaryota; kingdom Metazoa; phylum Mollusca; class Bivalvia; order Cardiida; family Psammobiidae; genus Gari; species Gari tellinella. The sequence continues at coordinate 12,185,978 of OV277867.1, read as the reverse complement.
ATGAAAGAGTTGGCGTCTACGAGCGCGCATTTTTTTTTCGAATAAAAACCGTCAGAAATATGACGTCATTTAGGCACGTTGTCTGTATTGGCGTTATAAGTTAGAATTATACATTCGATTCCTACCATTTACGAAACTTCCAACGATTTTCCAACGGGCCCCTGACCTTGGACCGGTGTAACGCAGTAGAATGACCCACCCGTGCAAAAGGACCCGGGTCTTTATACTTCATAGAGAATTGACCCCAGACCGTGAGGGGGTCATTCTACTACGAGTCGATGGGTCCTTTTTCTGTGGTCTGGGTTCAGTTTTCTACGTAGTGAAATGACCCGGGTCTCTGTTCTACGTAGTGACATGACCCATGGGTCATTTTAGCAGGGGAGGGTCATTCTACTGCGTTACACCCGGCCGTTGATATGAGAAAGAAGAACTAAATTCTCTGTCATTATGTTGTATAAGTTTGCCAATGTTATTGTCAGTGTTGATCACAAAAACCCTTATCCTTCCAGAAACTTCAACTTCCTTCTACCATTTGCAAGGACACAGTATCATGCCAACTCATTCTTGCACAATAAGACCCTAGACCAAATTGCCGTAATCCATCAAAGCCATTGGCAGCTTAGAAAGCTTCACTATGCACATCAGCACTTACAGTCCGTAATCATGCACTTTGCTTTTAATCATTTAGCTTATTTAGCCACCTCCCAGACCCCCAGTTATATTCGTTGTCTGATCTAATTCGGTGTCTGATCTGAATAGCTAACTGTTTTCAAATGATGATGGAGTCTACATATACAGTGGAGAATGTGTTATTCTTTCCCAATAAACGCGTTTACGCTAAAACTATTATTAGCAGTGCAAACAGTTTGGAGCCAGATCAGACGCCGGGTAACCCGGCGTCTGATCAGGCTCCAAACTGTTTGCCACCAAGATAAACAAGAATTATCAGAATTGTCCAAAAATTGTTCTTTTCTACGTTTTAGTGCTTTGCGTTTGCGTACGTTTGCATTTAAACGGGAAAGAATAACAGATGTACGCAAACGCAAAGCACTAAAACGTAGAAAAAGTGCAATTTCTGGACAATTCTGATAATTCATGTTTTTCTTGGTGACACATAGTTTGGAGCCTGATCAGACGCCGGGTTACCCGGCGTCTGATCTGGCTCCAAACTGTTTGCAATAGGAATAATAGTTTTAGCGTAAACGCGTTTATTGGGAAAGAATAACGTTTTCTCCACTGTATCTATAATCTTTGTCTTCAAAATTTTATAAATTGGATTTGCCATAAATTTGCAGTCGACAATTACTTTCAGCAGACGATAAGTTAGGAGTGAAAATGTTAATGGTTTAGAGGTGATAGAGCGTATCTTACAGTGGAGAAAACGTTATTCTTTCCCAATAAACGCGTTTACGCTAAAACTATTATTTGCAATGCAAACAGTTTGGAGCCAGATCAGACGCCGGGTAACCCGGCGTCTGATCAGGCTCTAAACTGTTTGCCACCAAGACAAACATGAATTATCAGAATTGTCCAGAAATTGCACTTTTTCTACGTTTTAGTGTTTTGCATTTGCGTACGTTTGCGTTTAAACGGGAAAGAATAACGTTTTCTCCACTGTAACCGTACAATTGGGCAGACGTTATTCTAATCCGTTTAAAGACAAAATAAACGCAAACCCAATGTTCCCAAAATGCAGAAAATTCCAACTGTTTTTCAAATTTCTCACGATTTATTCTAATCTAACAAACAAACAGTTTCGAACCTGATCAGACACCGGATTACCCGGCGTCTGGTCTAGCTTCAAACTGTTTGCAATAGAAATAATAGTTTTAGCATAAACGCTTTTATTGGGAACGAATAACGTTTTCTCCATTTTAGCAAAGCGAGGGCGTACTAAAGCCCTATAGATAAACAGGCAAATATTTATCTACATGTATACGCGACCACTCATAAAACAGATCATTGTGGATATTGAAATACGAATAGCTGCTTGATGAGAATAAACATAATGCAGAGATGTCCCTGCATTATTTTTACCATGCATTAAGTCATCACTCGTCGCAAGAAATCTTTATGATATATAAATTCATGATTAGATAATGCGAGATTGACTTAAAGAACTGTATCAGTCAAATTAGTGTTCGTCGACGAAGAACGACAAAGATCTTCTATTAACGACGAATACTTGATTAATGCAACACTAGAGTAAAACAGAGCTTTCTGTATTGTACAGTGGAGAAAACGTTATTCTTTCCCGTTTAAACGCAAACGTACGCAAACGCAAAGCACTAAAACGTAGAAAATAACAACATTTTGACATTTTTCGCTATTTATTTTAATCTGAGTGGCAAACAGTTTGGAGCCTGATCAGACGCCGGGTTACCCGGCGTCTGATCTGGCTCCAAACTGTTTGCAATGCAAATAATGGTTTTAGCGTAAACGCGTTTATTGGGAAAGAATAACGTTTTCTCCACTGTAATTATTTGAAATTAAATGCAACCTGTCTGTAAATTGTCAATTAAATAGCCGTCTTACAAAAGTTCCACTTGGGTGACTTCAGTGATCTACAGCTAAAAGTAATTGAGTTTGGGTCTTCAAGCTTGAATGAAGATATGTACAGTGGAGAATCTGTTATTCTTTCCCAATAAACGCGTTTACGCTAAAACTATTATTTGCAGTGCAAACAGTTTGCAGCCAGATCAGACGCCGGGTAACCCGGCGTCTGATCAGGCTCCAAACTGTTTGCCACCAAGATAAACATGAAATATCAGAATTGTCCAAAAGTTGCACTTTTCTACGTTTTAGCGCTTTGCGTTTGCGTACGTTTGCGTTTAAACGGGAAAGAATAACAGATTCTCCACTGTATACAGTGGAGCTGTAACTCTTTCCCGTTTACACGAAATTAAACTCAAACACACTTCAATAAAATGTATAAAAGGTGTGATTATTTTATATAATGAGCTAATAGTTAGGAGCCTGGTCAGGCGCCGGGTATCCCGCACTCTGATCTGGCTCCAAACTGTTTGCGTTTGAAATAATATCTAGCATGAACGCGCTTATATTTGGAACGAATATCGCATTCTCTACTGTATATATAGTCATTGGGTTTGAAGTTTCATTCAAGCGTAAAACTGAGGATATTCATACACTCTATGACATAGCTATTTTACACTTGTGTCACAAAACATGGCTATTCTCAAAACCACGTTAGCTGTTCTAGCTGTGATATTTGTTTGGAGTTTAGCAGATGCCGCAAATGTCACGGTTGTAACGGGCGTTGGAACTTTTATCGGCAAAACCGAGACAGTGAAAAACAGAGATGTGACTATGGGCGTTTCAAATTTCTTTGGAATTCGTTATGGTGAACCGCCAGTTGGGCCTTTAAGGTTTCGGATCCCTGTTGCCAAATCACCCTTTAACGAAGTTCAAATAGTTCAGACCTTTGGGAGCGAGTGTATTGGTCTGCGAGGAAATTCGGACGGATCAGAGGATTGCCTCTTTCTTAACGTGTTTGTTCCGGATAAAACTGTCGATGAAGTGCTTGCAGTTATGATTTACTTTCACGGAGGTTCGTTTAACTCGGGTTCATCTGAGGGATATGATGCTAATGTTTTAGCTGCACTAGGTCACGTGATCGTGGTAACTGTGAACTATAGATTATCGGTGTGGGGATTCTTAAGTACCGGTGATTCTAACAGCCCTGGAAATTACGGACTGTGGGATCAGCATCTGGCTATACAGTGGGTATCCGAAAATATACCGGCATTTGGGGGAGACGCGACTCGCATCACGGTGTTTGGAGAATCGGCAGGCGCAATTGCAGCCTTTCACCAGGCCCTGTTTCCACCAAACAAAAACCTGTTTAAAAGGGTTATAACACAAAGTGGGGCTGTATCTGCCTTCTGGGGGTTTACCGACGGTCATATTAACGAGGGGAAAGTTGTTGCCACGGCTCTCGGTTGTCCAATAGCAGACACTTCAGAAATGATGGACTGTCTTCGAGATATGTCTTTGGAAACTATAAGTAATGAATTGAATAATGATTCCAGTCCTCTTGCTCCTTATATAAATGGAATGTTTAAACCTTGTCGAGATGGTGTGTTTATAAAAGTTACACCGTGGGAATTTTACGATATGGACATACATCAAGGCGATGTTCAAATTGCCAGAGAAACGTTTGCATCCTTTGACTTTTTGTCTGGTCTTAATTCCGGAGAAGGGGCATACTTGATAACTGCTGTGTATGGAGACGTTGAACACTTTCTTCCTACCAAAGAATTTTTCTACTACAATTTCATTGATATTTTTATTGAGGAGTATTATGGTGATTTGACTAACGGCAGCAAAGACATTATCCATCTGTCTTTAATCTCCGAATATACTGATTGGGCCGATGACGAAAATCGCGAGAAGGTTCGAGATAACCTGTTACAACTGTACAGCGACTATGCGTTTTTTATCCCACATGCCATTGCTGTGAATCTACACTCAAGTATATCACAGCGAAGGACGTATATGTACTATTTAGACACCATAATGACCGAACATGTGCTCTCCTACACTCCGTCCTGGTCAAAGAAGCCTAACCATGCGGACGATCTGACATTTATATTTCCACCAAACCCATTGTTTTCTTCCAGTCATTTACCTGAAAGTGATAGGATGGTTTCCGAACATATGATTACACTCTGGTCCAACTTCGTGAAGACCGGGGACACTAACTTGCCCAATGACCTTGGACTTTCGTGGCTTCCATACACGCCCACGCGGCACAGTTACCTGCATATTACCAGAAACCTGACCCCAGCCAGCGTAAAGCAGCGGCTTTTCGAAGATAAAGTTAATTTCTGGACTAACGTCGTGCCGACCATTATCGCAGTCGAGACTCCTGAGTGTAATAAAACAGATTCGAATCAAACATCAGAGGCTGCTAGGTCACGTATTGGTGTTCTAGCGATTGTCCTAGCGTACTTGTGGACATCGGTTAGCATTTCTTTCAACTTCATTTAACTTATACATTTGTATTCTAAGAACCGTCAATTCTTAAATAAACGGAAACCCAAAGGAAGATTAGTTGTCCGATTTAAAATCAGTGTGCAAGAGGCCATACTCTTTGGATAAACTATTTGCTGCAGGAGAAAGACGTTTAACCCTTTCCCCTATAGAAGCGCCTGTTAGCGAATATGATTTATTCATCCGCTGAAGAAAATAGTTCCAATTTTATCAGTCATGAATATATATTACAGGGAATAGTTTCTATATTCTAGAACATGATAGCTTAAAGCAGGCTGAAAGTAAAGCAGAATGCGCCTTAGGGCGCATTCTGCTTTACTTTTAACCTGCTTTAAGTAGTCACCTATCTTCAATATTATAAGGGTTAAGATCTAGACTGGCTAGCCTACTAAATGTTTATGCCTGATATATGTTATGCAACAGGCTGATCAGTTTAAAGCATCGTACAGTGGAGAAAACGTTATTCTTTCCCAATAATCACGTTTACGCTTAAACTTTTAAGTTTGGAGCCAGATCAGACGCCGGGTGACCCGGCGTCTGATCAGGCTTCAAATTGTTTGCCTCAAATATAAACGTATAATTTGACAGAATTCTAACTAAACGTAAAAGGCAAAGCAGTAATATGTAGAAAATAAGTTTTTAATGGCGAGTGGTTAACAGATTTGACTGCAGTCGGACTCCGGTTCGGAGGAGACGACGTTATCCGTTTACAACGCGTAACGCGGCGTCTGATCTGGATTCAAACTGTTTGTCACTCGTCATTAAGTTTTTTTCTGTTTGGAGAACGTTGTATAGAGGGAGCGCTCTACTTCATTTTTTTCTTTTGCATTTATCTATAGAATTCAATATTGTATACGTTTTTAACTTTGTTTTAACATATTTTATTTCAAAATAGTACATATTTTATAATGATACATAAATATACATTAGGATGAGAACAAAAAGCAGGGTTTGCTTATTAAGTTTTTCTCCTAGTTTGTGGCTGAATACAATCACGATTGACAATTAACATTTGGAATAAAGGAATATGTTTGGCGAACTTAACAATATGTCTTTATACAGTCAACCCTGCACCAAGCGACGACAATTCAATAGAAAGTTTATGTGCAACATGATATACAATATATATTTATAAGTATTGTTGTGATATGCATGACATGCCCCTATTACAGTGGAGAATCTGTTATTCTTTCCCGATAAACGCGTTTACGCGAAAACTATTTTTTCTTTTACAAACAGTTTGGAGCCAGATCAGACGCCGGGTAATCCGGCGTCTGATCAGGCTCCAAACTGTTTGCCACTAAGATAAACATGAAATATCAGAATTGTCCAAAAGTTGTTCTTTTCTACGTTTTAGTGCTTTGCGTTTGCGTACGTTTGCGTTTAAACGGGAAAGAATAACAGATTCTCCACGTATGTGTTGTTGTGATATGCATGACATGACCCTATTACATGTACAGTGAAGAAAACGTTATTCTTTCCCAATAAACGCGTTTACGCTAAAACTGTTATTTTCATTGCAAACAGTTTGGAGCCAGATCAGACGCCGGGTAACCCGGCGTCTGATCAGGCTCCAAACTGTTTGCCACCAATATCAAAGTTGTCCAAAAGTTGCACTTTTCTACGTGTAAGTGTTTTGCGTTTGCGTTTGCGTTTCGTTTCGTTTAAACGGGAAAGAATAACGTATTCTCCACTGTAGAAGACTACATGTATTTATACAATGGATTATACCACACAGAGATATGAATTTGTGCGACTACATGTATATACACAACTTAACTTAACTAAGTTGTCGCTTAGATAAACTTGAGAAGCGTTTATAATTATGTTTGACAATACGCAGCATCTGATCAGGACCCATAGTATACTGTTGCAATAATGTACCTATAAAGAGTATACTTGCTAAATGTAAATAGTGTAGGCTATGACCAGAAAGTTATTGCACTCTGACCTGGGTCTGGACTGCTTGCCATTGTGCAATATATTGTTTTATCACATAGACGTGCAACATATACAGTGCAATAAAAATAATATGTCACACGGTGCATATAATTGACTAATCTATCAATTACTGTAATACTGTATCACTACACCGATTGTAAAAAATAGATTAGAGAATATAGTTTAAAAAAACGTTGATCGCCACGAGTAATCAAAATAATGTCCAACTTCCCTTGGACCCTTTTCATAAAATGTCGTACGACAAAAACGGTCGTAAGTCAACATCTTAAACTACATTAAATTTCTTATTTCTCTATTTAATCCTATTTTGTGACATCTCTTTGGAATCGTCTTTCCAAGACCATTCCAAGGAGATGTTACAAAACAGGATTAGATGGATGAATGAATGATAATTGAGACTTTTATAATCTGACTAACGACAACATTTGCCGTAAGAAACTTTATGAAACGGTCTATATCATCCCCATCCCCGAACAGCCCAGAAATCAGACTACGCAGTACTCTATAGTACAGTGGAGAAAACGTTATTCTTTCCCAATAAACGCGTTTACGCCAAAACTATTGTTTGCAGTGCAAACAGTTTGGAGCCAGATCAGACGCCGGGTAACCCGGCGTCTGATCAGGCTCCAAACTGTTTGCCACCAAGATAAACATGAACTATCAGAATTGTCCAAAAGTTGCACTTTTTTACGTTTTAATGCTTTGCGTTTGCGTACGTTTGCGTTTAAACGGGAAAGAACTGTACCCCGGCGAGGAGCTCATTCCGTTACAGTGGAGAAAACGTTATTCTTTCCCAATAAACGCATTTACGCTAAAACTTTTTTTTTCATTGCAAACAGTTTGGAGCCAGATCAGACGCCGGGTTACCCGGCGTCTGATCAGGCTCCAAACTGTTTGCCACTCAGATTAAAATAAAAAGTGAGAAATGTCAAAAAATTGTTATTTTCTACCTTTTAGTGTTTTGCGTTTGCGTACGTTTGCGTTTAAACGGGAGAGAATAACGTTTTCTCAACTGTAGTTGTGAACTAAGTACAATGCTTCCTTCCTAAAACGGCATTCTGAACAAAACTTCCCTCCTTACAACAACGCTTGTCGGAGTTTCCTAAATGAAACAATTATGCCTAACATTTTCTCTACAGCAATATCATTTGCTTAAAACTGTCGTCTGCTGTTTTTCTAAAAGTAACATGTGGAACATTTCAACAGAAAAAACACAATGACGAGTGACAATGTTATTAAATACAGGGCAGACGCCGCGTGACGCGGCGTCTGACCTGTTTCAACCTTTTCGCAAATGTAAACCAAGTTCCCTCCCTATAACAGCTCCCTCCGAGCAACACACTTAATCGTTGTGTCCCGGTTGGTGTTGTAGAAAGGGCTCCACTGTACAGTGGAGAAAACGTTATTCTTTCCCAATAAACGCGTTAACGCTTATACTATTATTTCCATTGCAAGCAGCTTGGAGCCAGATCAGACACCGGATAACCCGGTGTCTGATCTTGCTCCAAACTGTTTGCCACTCAGATTAACATAAATAGTCAAAATTGTCGAAACGTTGCCATTTTCTATGTTTTAGTGCAATGCGTTTGCGTTTCGTTTGCGTTTCGTTTGCGTTTAACCCTTTACCTCATAGCCTGTTTCTAGTTTTGAAGACATGTAACCACTTAAAGCAGGTTGAAAGTAAAGCAGAATGTGCCTTAAGGCACATTCTGCTTTACTTTCAGCCTGCTTTAAGCTAAAATCTGCTAGGCTATATAAAATATTTATAATGGTAATTGTTCATGAGGGTACATGTATAAATTGGAACTATTTTCTTCAGCGGAGGAATAAATTAAATACGCTAAAAGTCTCTTCTATTGGGGAAAGGGTTAGACGGGGACGAATGACGTTTTCTCCACTGTACTATAGTCTAGTGTCCTCTAGATTAACGGAAAATGTTATCGAGTCGATAAATAGGCTAATTGATAACTTGAAATCACCCTTTGGAAAACTGTCTTTTAAAAGTGAAAACTTTACATAGATGTTACGAATGAAACGTATCAAATATTGAGTTAAAATGTGTTCTTTTTGTCAGGGTTGGTATGGATATATAAAAAATCTTTGCAAAAATTCATGTTCTTGTTCATTGTTTTGTTTCGAAGATACTTAAAAGTTATCGTTTATTTTTAGCTGCAGACTACCTATACAACTCTTAACCCCTCCACTGTCATGACGTCATCAAATTGAAACAATTGTCGTCTGCTTCTATTTCTAAAAATAATTTTTTTAGGTATTTTGACTTAAGAAATATTGAAACGAGTGTCAAACAGTTTGGATCATGATCAGACGCCGCATAATGCGGCGTCTGATCAGGATCCAAACTTTTTGCAAGTAACTACTGGACTCGGGGTAAGGCAGTGAAGGGGTTAATATCATTTTTCAAAAATTGACACTTTGAAAACTGATAGCCACAGATTTTCCAGTATTCTATTTTTAGATGCATAAAACAAAATTGAACTAGAATTTTTTTTCAAAAAGCTTTCTTTTAACCGGGAAACTGGAAAAGGAACATCTTATCAACTGTAACACTCTCTTGATCTTTTTGTAATGATACTACTTTAGTTCCTTACAGTGGAGAATCTGTTATTCTTTCCCGTTTAAACGCAAACGTACGCAAACGTAAAGCACTAAAACGTAGAAAAGTGCAACATTTGGACAATTCTGATAATTCATGTTTATCTTGGTGGCAAACAGTTTGGAGCTGATCAGACGCAGAGTTACCCGGCGTCTGATCTGGCTCCAAACTGTTTGCACTGCGAATAATTGTTTTAGCGTAAACGCGTTTATTGGGAAAGAATAACAGATTCTCCACTGTAACTGATATTTCAACTTTCAATATCAATTTTCAAAAAATGAATGTCAATTATTTTCCAGTTTTCTATTTTGAATTTTCGAGAAGCACAAAACAAAATGAAACAATAATTTTTAAAAATGCTGTGGTTAATTTGTTCGTCTCTGATTAGGTTTATAGTTTTAAAACGTCATAGAATATTTAACAATGCAGACCTCGGTACAATTCCGGGATACAAGTTCAGCACGTTTTGCCTACATTGTGATTGATTTTATTGCGACCAGTGGGGCTTCCTTTTCATGTAAGTACGTTTGACTCTGTTTATAGATTCCCATGACTTGTACATAAATATAAAATATAAATCATACTGAAAAATAAGCATATTGAATGATTGGTAGTAATGATATGTACTATAAGAAATATTTTCTATATACTAGCAGATATTAACTTAAAGTAGGCTGAAAGTAAAGCAGAATGTGCCCTAGGGCACATTCTGCTTTACTTTCAGCCTGCTTTAATAGGTCACATATCTTAACTACTGGAAACAGGCTATGGGTTAATTATGTTATCGTTAATTGAGGGAAATGATGAAACACTAAATTATTTTACATCACACACTCAATCCTGTATTAACCCACTACCCAATAAATACGTCTTTTACGTCTTCACTTTACTCCTCAACTGAAGAAAATAATTCTACTTGATACGGTAGTGAATATGTACTCTTACAAATAGTTTCTGTATTTTAACATGTGGAAGTTTAAAGAAGACTGAAAGTAAAACAGAATGCTTTACTTTCAACCTGCTTTAAGTGGTCACTTGTCTTCTATACTAGAAAAAGGCTTTGGTGTAATGAGTTAAAAGATTTAAAGATACAAGTAATCTAAGACAAGTGAGCTTAAGAAATGAAGAAAGTTCATTTCACTTCAAATGGACAATTTAAGTGTTATGTGTATATTAGTACACTTTATCTCACTAGATCTCATCTTAGAGTGAGCCGCTACTTTAGTCCCGTACCCGTCCGTCCGTATACATGTTCGTCCGTCTGTCAACTATTACTTCGATACCACCCAAGTATCTTCAAATTTGAATGGATTTTAAACGTTGATTACAGTAACGCCATGGCAAATGACGTCAGTTGGCGCCCCGCGCCATGCAGCACTCGTGGACAAACAGGTAGGGCCGGTGTAACGAAGTATTTTGACCCCCATCGAAAAATGACCCCTCCTGTTTTGACCCCTCCTGAAATATATCGACCCCCATCGAAAAATGACCCCACCCCTCTTTAGCAATTAACAGACACAGTTTAACCCATTGGACCCTTGCGACGAGTATATTAGTCATTTACAAACAGTCTACCTAGCAATAGTACATTTTTCCTTTGTAAACCGTGTAGACCCAGATCAGACTAATCCCAAAGGAGCTCTCTGATATGTTTGCAACATATGTCAGTTTTGAAATATATTGTATAAAACAACTCTAGTTAGTCAAAAGTTGACTTGACATAACTAGAAAAAAATTGCATTGTCCACTTGAAGTTTCAGGTGTGAATAAGTTAAAAGATATATAAAATTTAGATGATAAACAAGTCAAAATTCAGACTTATGATAAGCGCGCCATGAAAACGTACAGTATACTAAATGCTGTTCCCGATGGGTTACGTTAACCTTGTGCCTATCTGTTGGATACTGATGGTAGGGAAACAAGGTGGCTGCGGGTCTGTGGTATAATTCGTGGACAGCTTATTTGTAAATAAGTTAAGGTAGTAATTCAGTCATGGACTATGCAGGCCGGTGGGGCGGGAACAGGCATGGTGTGAATTACTTGAGAAAGTTATACATTACATTACAAGTGTCACCAATTACATTGCTAAAGAGTGTATTATATTACAATTATTATTACGTTTACATTTGTAATGTATTGAATTACAAGTACGTTGGCAAAGTAATGCATTACATCAAACATTACATTTTGATAACAGTCAAAAACATTACTGAAAAGTAACTAATAAGCATATCATATATAACTGATAGGTTATCATTTACAAGTTCTTTGTAAACTAAATAATCAAAGATTCTAAACTTACGAATACATGGATGCAAGGTTACAGTTTGAAAAGTCACAGCCTTTTTATAGTGCCCACTGGGTAAGGAAGTATACTTTTGTAAGCAAGTGAGCCCTTAACCCTTTCCTCCACAGTAGCGCCTCAGGCCGCCCGCACCTACATCTGCAAATAAGATTAAGATAATAAAATCCAATAATAGTTTTAATTACAGGCGTCAGCTAACAACAAAATGAGTGTAAAGCAGAAAGCATACATGAGCTTTCTGCATAAAATTCATATTGCTTTATGCATTGTCCTGCCTTAATCACAGTTAAACGTAGCTAATTTGCAAGCTTGCCTATGGAGCAAAGGGTAAATACAGACCAAAAGTTTTGTACAAAGCTCTTTGAAGTGCTTTCTACATATTAAACCTGTTATATGAAACGGCATGTCTTTTTTGCCTGTATACTTCTTAATTGAATTACTGCTAATTACCAAGACAAAATGTATAAATGTTACTGTTGGACATAACATCATTAAAGTTTCAAATACATTGTCTGTTAGATGCATTATGTCAGACCTGATTATTTAACCCTTTACTCCTTAGCCTGTTTCTATTCTTGAAGATATGTGACAATTTATTGAGCGTAGTTTACAGTCTATCAGTGGTACTCCATACCAATAAACGTTACGTGAACGAGTGCAAATATGTTTCCCCCTTTTAAAGAACATGTATTTGTAATATTTACATCGGTTCCAATGACATTCATCATCTAACAATGTGTCGCAACAGAAACATTGCGGCATGTGACTATGAAAATTGATTAGATTATTGACAGTATATTGTACAACATAGAAGCATCCAATGATTTAGGTAATTAGCAATCTGATATGAATTTACCCTCAGGGAGCTGATCGCAACCATGGCGGGGTTATTCTACGACATTGAAAAATGACAATGGGTCTTATTTTGACATCAAATACGGTAATTGCCATATCGGGGCAGGGGTGGCATTCTATGAAATAGAATGATATCAGGGGGTCATTCTACGACATCGAATAATGACCGGGGGTCATTCTACGACATCGAATAATGACCGGGGGTCATTCTACGACATCGAATAATGACCGGGGGTCATTCTACGACATCGAATAATGACCGGCGAGTCAAACTATGATATCGAATAATGGCCGAGGTGTCAAAAAACGAGCTAGAATAATGACCGGAGTCTTTCTACGACACTGAATGGTGTGATGTGCAATGAGGCAACATAACACAGCTTCCGATTTTGATCGCTTTTTGTTTGCTTGTTTTCTTGTTTGTTTAGTAAATGCAATTAACTTTACACTCAACATGGTAAACTATAAACGCACAACATAGCAAGTGTTGACAAAAGACACAAAAGCCCACTCAAAACAACCGACCTGCATTCTTCTTATTTCTTGACAAAAGGGATAAGTTCCGACAAATCAAAACATCCTCTATGAAAATATGTTAAGGCATTACCTAATAAATACGAATTTTACGCCTTTGATCTTTGTATTCCTCTACTGGAGATAAAAGATCAAATTTATACAGTCATGTATATATACCATAAGAAAATAGTTTCTATATCCTAGCAAAGTGTACATTAAAGCAGGCTTAAGTAAAGCAGAATGCGCAATCTGCTTTACCTTTAACCTGCTCTAAGTGGTCATCTGTCTTTAAAGCTAGAAAAAGGCTGTGGGGTAGTTGGTTAAACCAAAGAAACCGCGGCAAGATAGGAAGATTTCTTGGAATGAATGTCAATACGAGCGTATTGTAAATTCTGATCATACGCTTTCTCAGAGACGTGGTGCATGTGTGATTGGGGTTTACTCAGCCTGCTACGTCGAAATTAAATCAATAATCGAACAAGAGTAATTGGTAGATCGTAAATGTATACTTGTAAAAGGGTAAACGGTTCTGGGTTCGATACCCATAAGGTTGTCCATTGATAGGCAGACACACTTACAATTCAATCAATATAATTTATTCGTTTAAAACAACTTTAACATATGCAAAACTGACTTTAAACAAAATATCAAGGATTTTTGAAGGGGGGTCATATTTCGACAGGGGGGTCATAATTCGACGATGGGGTGTCATAATTCGACGATGGGAGGTCATTCTACGACGTCGAATTATGATCGGGGGTCACTTTTCGATGGGGGTCAAAATACTTCGTTACACCGGAGCCCAAATGTTGCTATTTCACTATAGTTTATTGAATGGCTTTATAACACTCCCAGAGTCGGTTTTATGTGATAAATGAATTTAACAGACTAGTATCACCACTGTACGAGCTACAACGTTGAGTTTCAGTGTATTTTGATATAATGTGCAAACGAAACTTATGAACAATGTTAGTACAGTGAACCCCCTCTAAACCGGACATGTGTGGGGACAACAAAAATGTCCGGTTTAGAGGGGTTTCCGGTTTAGAGGGGTTTGGACTTGTTTCTAGTATGGAAGCTAGCTGACCACTTAAAGCAGGTTGAACGTAAAGCAGAATGCGCCTTAAGGCGCATTCTGCTTTACATTCAACCTGCTTTAAGCTATCATCTGCTAGAATATACAAACTATTTTCTTCAGTGTAAGAACAAACCAAAGACGTAAAAGGCGTATTTATGGTGCAATGGGTTTAAATAAAGAAGGGTTGGAAACGGGACCAAAGGTTTTGTCCGGTTTAGAGAGAATTCCGGTATTTAGAGGTTCCGGTTAAGAGGGGTTTCACTTTATTTCTTATTCTAAAGGTCGACACTGAATTAATAATCGTCCGTAAAACCTAGCGGAAACAACCGATATCAACCGACGGTATATATGGCGTCTCCAGCCAGCGAATATTTATCTAAATTTTGACAGGTTAAAAATACACCATTCTGTGGGTGTTTAGCACTGCGACACAAAACAGATCATACAGCGCCAATAAATGATGAAGGATAATGATATGATGATGATGATGATGATGATAATGATGATTACAGGAAGATGATTTCGGCTAATCTCATTCGTTGCGAAGCAAGGGCACGGGATCAAAAATACCCACCTGCTTTTCTTTTAGTTCTTGACCGAGGGGATAATCTCGGTAAAATTAAACAGAAACACTCTATATGACAACTAAGCCCCAAATATAGGTTCTTTGAGGGCTGGATATTAAGAATCAAGAACACTAGATACAACAGTGTTAATCCATAAACAATATATGCAAGGATAGCAAACCGATCAGTAGTTGTATTTGAATTAAATGAAGGGAATTCTCAGAATAATAATAATGTCTGAAAAGCAGTACGGTATCGTATGGACATCCCGAAATGAAGTTAACCCTTTGCCTGTTGATCGCAACTTCCCCGATTTTTACAGTTTGGATCTAGATCAGACGCCACCTAACGCGGCGTCTGATCTAGATCCAAACTGTTTGACACTCATCGTCATGCCTCTTTACTTAAAAAGAGTTGTCAGAAAGGCAACAAAGCTCGCCATCGGCACATTTAGAAACTAAAAAGTACATTCAAAGTCACAGAGGTCAACCTTTTTGTTTGCATAAACAGGTTTTGATCAAAAACGCATGCAAACCAAATATGAAAGTAACACAGTAAGAGAAACGTTAACCCGGAACCTAAGTTCAATGTCAAGGTCACTGGGCTGAACATTTTTGCATGCATGGAAAGGTATTGTCCATATACACATGCATGCCAAATATAAAAGCAACATATCCAGGGGCATAGGAGTTGTAAGCATTTTGAGAAACCTAAAGGCAGATTTCGAAACATAAACGCAGGCCTTAAAGACTTTTCCTCAGTCCATTGATGGACTTCCCCCCACCCCATTGTCCTGGATAGGTGAGAAAAATCATGCATTTTATGCTGCAAGCGGGTATACCAATCTCAGTTTACCTAGTAAGGCCCAGATTATACTCATGCTCTCGTGCTTTTCAATGGTTATTTCTAAACAAACTATCAAATATAAAGGTCGGGTCTCACATAAGACGCTTCAATGGTTCAATATGCACAAAACCCATGCTTTTGCAAAGAAATTGTCTGGCAAGGCGTTATGACCAAAAGGTCGTCAGGAGATGTCTTTAAGTTCAAGGTCAAGGTCACAGGGATCAAATTTATTACGTATATGATAAGGTATTGCTGATATACTTTTGCATACAAAATATGAAAGCAATACCGGTACCTCAAGGGCTAGGTGAGTTATGAGCATTTTTCGAAACCTAAATACAGATTTCGAAACCTACACACGGGCCCTAAGTTCAAGGTCAAGATCACCGGGATAAAACAGTGTCTGTGCAATGAAAAGTCTTGTTCCTATACACATACGAGCGTATATACCAAATATGAAAGCAGTACCTCAAGAATCATATGAGTTATGAGCATTTTTCGAAACCTAAACACAAAATTCGAAACCTAAACGCGGACCCTTTATTCAAGGCCAAGGTCACGTTGATCCCTATTTTTCAGTGAATGGAAAGGTGTTGTCCATATACATGTACACACAAATGCTAACTATGAACGCAATACCGCAAGGGACATATAAATTAAAGGTAGATTCTAGTTTTTGAAACCTAAACACAGATTCTGAAACCTAAACGCGGGCCCTAAGTTCAAGGTCAAGGTAACAAGGGTCAAATATTTTCCGTATATGGAAAGGTCTTGTCTATATACATACACATACCAACTATGAAAGCAATACCTCAAGGTACATATAAGTTATAGGCATTTGCTTAAAATTGATTACGCCATTCACGACCACGACGACGACTTCGCTGAGGGTATAGCAATAGCCTGTTTGTACTCCGTACATGCAAACTAAAAATGTTTAAATTTAACAAGTTTTGCAAACGATAAATTCAAAATAGAGGATATTTCAGCCGGATAAGGGTTAAGGTGGTTCAACAAAATTACAGATTGCTGTGCAATTGGCATTTTCGCGACATAGCACTATTTTTGATGCCGTTAAATATTACTACAGAACTCATTGTAGGTGTTATGTTTTTTGTGTAATAGGATGCGTTAGAATGTTTTAGGTCATATTGTCAATTTAAATCTATTGACTATTTATGAGTTTTTAACGGTCTTAAATTATTAAAACTGGTATTCCCTTCATGTCGTAATTCAATAATTTACGGCAGTAAAGCCTCCGATTCTGTCACAAACTAAACATGAAAGTACGTTCAACTGTATATCAAACAGTCACTGAACTAATTTACGTCAATACTATAGGAATAAACAACATCTTTTTGACGTTCATGACGGTATGACTACATTAGCTTCGCAGGGGGTGAGTTTTGTAAACGCCCGAAGGGCGTTTTCAATAAACTTACCCCCCGAAGCTAATGTAGTCATACCGTCATGAGCGGCAAAAAGTTGTTGTTTATTCCTTATATTTATATTTTTATTTTCTGTCATCCATTTAATGTGTAGTTTGACCAGATTTGTTTTCATGTATATGAATATATCATATACCGGCCAAATGGGTTTGATAGATGTAATATCGATGTAATAGCCATTCCAGTTTCTAAATATGGTGTCAAAAGTAGTTCTTACTACATGTACTGTATTTGCATGATAATTTCAGGGTTTTACGCAGTATATTTTCTCGCTGTGCTTTAAGAACGCTCGTAAGAAACTAAAACAAAAATTTCAATCTGAATATCCATTATCAAAGCATATTTTAAACAATTAGGTGGCGCAAGTTTTTATACACGCTTTACACATAGCAACGCGAATAGCAACGCTGAAATGCGACTACACATTCAGCGTGTACACACATCCGCGGCTATCCGTGGCATATCCAATACACATAGGCTAGTTTCAATATGTCATAACGGAACATTACGTTACCAATTTAGCAAGTGTGAATGCATTATTTTGCTTTATGTTTGAGCGACTTTCCTATGTAATTCTGGTGAACAAATTGTTTGAACTTGTCAATTTCAAACCGTAATTTGAAGACAACTTGTCTAATCTATAAATAGAACACTCGGAGAAGGGGCTTTAATGACGGAGCGTAATATGATAACCTCCCTTAAAAATAGTATTTAATTTTTTTTTTATCGCAATTTGATTTTAATTGAACTGTCTGCGATTTTAAATAGGGGTTTCGAGATACCCAAACGGATAATCTAAAAGTAGATCCTAACTTGGTCGGTATCTCTCCGCCGTATGGAAGATTTTCTTCGCGGCGGAGACTCCGCCCTCTTTCTAACTGGCTGGAACCGGATTCGATTCGTAGGTTCATCGAGAATTGACCTGCATATTTTTAATACGATTACATAGAGACTTTACAGGGTGAATGTAAATATAAAATCATATACTTACTTGTATGCCACCATCCGAATAATTAAACAACTAAATGAAATGTATATAAATCTTGATTTTTGTTTGTTTTTGTTGCTGTTGTTGTTTTTATGGATGGGGTCTTTTTTTCGGGGGTGGGGGTATCTTTGTTCCAAAAATCAAGGTTTTAAATGCTCTTTGCATAAATATAACGCATTGCATTCTTATTCTTAACAAATGTATTTGGATATGTTTATTTGGATTGTGTGTAATGACTGACATGTTTCGATCTTTTAGTCTCATGGCAAATATATTGAAATGTGTCACTGTATTGACAACCACGATTCCTATAAAGCGTTGTTTCAGCTTTCACTATTTCTATTTACTATATTTCAGGATAAGAGTTGAAAAACACTGTTAAAACCTGTCTGATATGAGATTTAGGCATGGGTGTTAATCGACTTACAACATTCGTGAAGTCTGAACAGGACAAATTACTCATAGACTATAAACTGCACCACTCTAGACTAGTTATTGATGGAAACAACCTGATGTATATTATTTGGGAAAACTTCAATGTCGAACAGCAGTATGGTGGAGATTATGATGTATTTGCACAGAAATGCCGAGTATTCATCAGAATCTTCAGAACGTGCAACGTGGAACTCTTTGTTGTTTTCGACGGAGGATTTACACCAGACAATAGAAAAATGAAGACAAAACTCAATCGACTGCAACACAGAATTGAAAAGGTAGACAGGTTGTGTAAGACTGGAAGAGGTTTAGTCGTTCCTATTTTGGCGCATGATGTCTTTACAGATGTATTAGATGAATTGCATATTCCACATGTGTCTTGTGATTTTGAATCTGACAGAGAAATGGCAGTTTTAGCAAACAGGTTTATGTGTCCAGTTTTGAGTTTTGACAGCGACTTCTACATTTTTGACTTACTTGCTGGATTTATACCGGCTAACTTTGTTAAGCTAGCAACGGAAGTTGAAATAGACAGTTCTGGGTATTATGAGTACATCCCTGTTAAACTTTATACACGAAATAGATTTGCAAGACAATACAAAGTAGATCCTTTGATACTGCCCCTGTTTGCATGTATACTTGGCAATGATTATGTAGAAATAAACAAGCTTCAAGAATTCTACTTTAAACATAATTTAAGTGTCGTAGAAACGGACAATGACAAAGTAACAAACAAGATAAAGAAAGTATTAAAACTACTTAGAAGGAATAAATCAAACGTAACAGATTGTTTGCAATCAGTGCTTGTAAGCATACCGGAGGAGCATAGAGAATCCATGGAAAAGTCGATAAAAGATTCAATGAGAGACTATGCTTGCCTTAGCCAATTTGATGGAGCAGATTTGGAAAAAATATTCGACCACAATAAGAAAAACCGAAGGGGAAGCCAAGACAACATGCACCAGGTCGAGGTATTGTATTCAAGACTCGGAATAAACTCACCTCCATTACCAAGCTGGTTTATGAGAGCCAGGCGACAGTGTCTACTCTCGCCTTCACTCCAAGACGCCGCCCTCTTAGGTTTTGTTTTCAAAGTTTGTCAAGTAGAAGATCTCTCAGAACAGACATCTTATATTTGCTCTTACAGAATCAGACAAGTCTGTTATGCAATTATACTTAATCAACAGAAGGACTTGGCGATAAAGGAATATGTCAGGTGCAGAAAGGAAGTCCAATACACTGAGATGAAGCCCTGTCGTGATATTGGTATATTCCCAGCTTTACCAAGTTTAGACTCGATGCCTTACCAAGGGAAAGAATATACGACTTCGTTACTTTTTAAAGGTATGGAGCTGTCAAAAGAAGTTCAAAGTGATAAGTTGTCCCCTTTCTTTAAATTTCTTGTTGGCCTTGTTGTTTGGTGGATCGGTCATTCAAACAAATTGGTTAACAAGAAGCATTGCTATAGTATTTTTCTGGCGACTATTGCATTGCACTTGCGATTACTCAAACAGCATGGTAATTTTATGATGGAGAAAATTCCAGAAGACCTGCGAGATGCTTTCACAAACTCAACTACGGACCAGAAAAGAATGCTTTATAGAAATACAGAACAATATTTCAAAAGTCCACAGGAATTTAAACAACACAAGAAAAACAACAGGATCATACATGCCTATGCAATGTTTCAATCGTGTTTGAAGGATATGTTGATGCTGAATCAGCTGTTGATGATGCCGATACAACCACCACCCCGACCGAGCTTGATCATTAACAGTTCTTTCGCATACAACATGTATCGTAGACTAGAATATGAAAAGAACCCGATGGATGTTTTGGCTGAGATATTAGTAGCAGGTTCACCTAAACACACTCTGTTCAAATCTCTTATAGATTTAGTACACTAGTTGTCATTGACCATCAGTGAAACAAACTAGCTAATAAATAGTTAGTATTGTTCGATTTTTCTGACCTGTCGGAGTTATTTTTAGAACAGAATAGTTTATAATGGTAAATAGGTAAGCAAGGTAACATCGAATATGTAATCGTACACTATCCTACTTGAGATAAGTATGAGCCTCGTGCAGTACGAGACCGCTGCGCTAACTTTTTACTGATATTTTATTCGTTCCTTATAAACGCATTTATATAATAAAACTATTATTTCCATTGCAAACAGGTTGGAGCCAGATCAGACGCCGGGTAACCCGGCGTCTGATCAGGCTCCAACCTGTTTGCCACCCATATTAGAAAAATATTTTTGTTTACAGTTTAGTGCATTGTGTTTGCGTTTATTCGGTAAATAATAATGTCTTCTCTACTGTACATTACGCACAAAAATACAGCGTTCGGTATCCCTGACTGACTGTACGAAAATCAACGAGTAGGGTGATCATCCCTTTTAAAATTTTAGAATGTTCCAATCTAAAAATAACTCCGACAGGTCAGAAGAAAACACTGATAATTGAGTGAACTTTATATAAGTGGGAAAGGAAGAGTAAAGATTAACGTGTGTTATCTTGAGTCGATTGGTTATTAAAGAAACTGTAGGAATGAGTTGCTAACACTCTATTCTTCATTCATTACTTCTGTGGGCGGAGCAGCTCAGATGTAAACTTACCCAAGATTTCGAAAAGAAGAAGAATTATTCTACAGCAACACCTTGTCGTTTTTAATACACTCTTGTCACAGAGTGTTTGGGTACTTTCACACTTCTATATTAAGTATACGTGAATAAAGTATTGAATATAATACGTTGTATGAGACTGCAGGGCTGCCATTTCTCCGGATTTTTCCTAAAATCTTCGGATTTTTTTCTAGTACATAGTAGCTTAAAGCAGGCTGAAAGTAAAGCAGAATGCGCCTTAAGGCGCATTCTGCTTTACTTTCAGCTTGCTTTAAGAAGCCACGTGTCAACAAAACTAGAAACAGGCGATTGGGGGAAAGGCACGATTCGTAAAATCGCACTTGAAAAATGCAAACTTGGAAATCTTAGGATGTTTTATGTCAACTTATGGCAGCCCTGTGACTGAGCGTGAGAGGTCGAGGACTATGCTGATTCAACATGTCGACACAACTGACATCAACCATTTTCCCGGACACTTCTTCCTGGTGGCCGGAAAAAATAATGTAAGCGTCTATGATATCATAAACGAAAACAGAAATCACACCTAAGAAAAACGATGTCAATTTAAAAGACCGTCCGTCAGTCAAAGCTGCATCCTGTAGAAATAGAAAAGTGGATAGTGGAACCGAGGAGGAAGGGTGAAGAGAAATGAAATGAATAGAACAGCACAAATGGACGATCGACAAATAATTGTATACAGTGTTTCCTCACTACAGCAACACTCAATGGGATACAAATATCGTGTGTGTTGTCCAGAGCGAATTGTTACAATGAGGGAAATTAAGACTTGGTTTATATTGGAAAACAGCTTTAATCCAGATCAGATCATGATTCAAGCTGTTTGTCACTCGTCGTTACATTTCTTCTGTCAAAAGGTCCACTCATATGAAAATTTGAGAAACGACAGCAGACGATTTCCTAAGCAGACGATAAAGCAGCAGTGAAAGTTTGTTAAATAATTGTCGGTTTGGGGGGAGGGGGCAACGGCAAGCGATGCTCTAAAGAGGGAATTGCTGTTCGGAGGATATGGACATTTTTAACGATTTACAGTAGGGAATCTGTTATTCTTTCCCGTTTAAACGCAAACGTACGCAAACGCAAAGCACTAAAACGTAGAAAAGAACAACTTTTGGACAATTCTGTATTTCTTGTTTATCTTGGTGGCAAACAGTTCGGAGCCTGATCAGACACCGGGTTACCCGGCGTCTGATCTGGCTCAAAACTGTTTGCACTGAAAATAATAGTTTTAGCGTAAACGCGTTTATTGGGAAAGAATAACAGATTCTCCACTGTATTATAATCAGAGTGGCAAACAGTTAAAACGTAAACGCGTCGATCAGGAACTAATAACGTCTACTCTATTGTATACGTGCCAATAGGTTGTTGGTGCATGTCGTTAACCTGGGTCCATGCTCATAAAGCGTCTTAGTTGAGTCTGATATCGTTCTCAAGTATTTGATTTGACAGATTTGGGCCTATGCTCAAACCTGACCAATCAAATATGCTTAAGAACTACTTCAGACTAAACTCAAAAGCTTTATAACCTTAGAGCGAGTACAAATGTACTGAGGCAGAAGAGCAATGGTCTAAACAAGAGCAGATTGTATCCCGACGACTAACCGATGTATTTTCAGGATCATCAAGTGATCGAGGGAGTTTGGAACGTGATTGGCTTGAGTACCGATCGTTGATACGACAATAATTGAGTTTAGATGTGTTTTGCTTAGTTAAAACACATTTTTAGAGAAGCGAACACATAAAGTGTCTGATATGGAAAACAACAGAATACTGCTGCACATGAGTACTTGAACTGGGTTGCGGGACATGGGTTTTCGGATTAGCAAAGGGTTTTTTATAAACATTTAATGTAAATGACAAAACAGTTCTACCGAGAATATAATCTGGCTGCATTTTAACATAAACATGTATTTGTTTTATTTTTTATCTTTACAGTGTTCAAGATATAAAGACCCTTCTTCATATTTTTATTCACATTTACAAAAGGTATTTGTGAATACCAATACAAAGGGCGTAACCTGTATATATATATATATATATATGTGGCTCAACTGATATTTGCATGACTAACTTGAGAGTATTCTGTTTTATATTGCTTCACGCAATTTCTACTGTACATAGGTCTTACATGTAAGACAGATGACTGCACATTATATGATAAGACTTACACAGAGAGCTTTTTCAGGCGCTTTCTGTGTTGCTAATAGTACAAATACCTTCCGAAAGATTGGACTTATTCACATTATTTGAATAAACTGAAACTGAAGTTGGTTGACCTAAACAATACTAAGGTTACTAACAGTGTGCAGTTTAGAGAGTTTGGAAGAATTTGTGCCAAATTAGTATATTTGTATTGTTTATCGTCCAGTATGGCCTCAACACTCGGTTACGGTTAGACTTTTGCTTCACTAATCAATACATGTTATAGGTTACTATACTATAGGTTAGTATAGTGATAATATTTCTTCACAGATTATTTTATGCTGATACTACTACACATGTTTGCATATGTATTGTCTATATGATTTGTGTATGAGCCTTAATGCAATAAATGACAAAATGTAGAGTTTTAACTCATTATCCCCTGAAACTGCCAATGGAAAATTCCAGTTTGCAATAAAGGCTGGTCCATTTTAGACTATTTAGGGTTGTTTTTTGTAATAAATTGCAATATGCCAAACAGTGAAGTCCCAGATCAGAGGGCTCCTGCAGGAGCCCTCTGATCAGGGACTTCACTGTTTGCATTGGACAAGCATACTCTTCACAGGTTCATATTTGGTAAAAGACGCATATATGCGTCACTAGGGCTCAATGAGTTAAACAGCATGCGTGGCCCTGAATCGGATTCTATAGAATCCGATTCGGGGCCACGCTTGCTGTTTATATATAGTATATTTTACGAATAATGAGTCCGTTGATGCCTTTTTATGTTTTTGTTATAGATAAATGTATGCTAGGTATGTTTAATGGTGGAAAATCTGTAAAGAAGGATTTTACATGTAATCGTCTACACTGATGCTTAATAGTCGAATAGTTTGAGGTAGCTACAGGTATGATAACTAACATTTGTTAACGAGTTTGGATACTATTTGTTTTAATGCATGTATACATTGTATATAGCTGATACATAACGGCTTCCCGATAACTCGGTTATTATTGGAATGATTGACGTATGTATACTAGTGCATGTATAGCATAGTATTTAAGCAATGTTCAATTTTACTAAGTAGAAAATTATTACTTTACTTGAATCATGTCCGGTGATACTTTCTTGACTTTTATACATTGTTGTTCTCTCGACAAGAAAACGTAATCAAATAGCTGTTAACAATTCTTTCCAAACCTCATGTACTATCATTGAAGACAACGTGAAGAGTAAGCTCCCGTACAAAACTGTTTATTAGAGAGACGAAAAATCGCAGCGTCGAAACGTTTATAAACAGTGGTGAACTTAGTTACTAAGTGGGGAAAATTTTGGTGAAGCTGAACGTCTATGGATCTTATATGGTTTAAGAACTGAGAACTTTCATTTGAGAACTATACAAGTACCATAGCAAATATAAATATTTCACAAGGTTGTTGAAAAAAGACAACTATTTGTAAAATACAGATGTGTGCCTCTTTTTTTCCATACAATTTCGATAAAAATGCTGCAGATACCTTGCAATCCATCGGATAAACTAGTATCTCACACTGCAAAAAGAACAGTTTATACATATAGAGGTTATCACAAAAGAGGGAATTATATGCAATGATAGACATAGTTTTAAATCAAATGATAGCTAAATGCTTTAAGCTTTATAATTCAGTTAAACAATGTACAGTGTTTCTTCCCTACAACGGCCCTTTTAACAAAGACTCCCTCCTTACAACGACCCTTGCCGCTATTCCCTAAACAGGACATTTATGTCCAACCTATTCACGGCTGTAATGTCGCCTGGTTAAAATTGTCGTCTTCTGTTTTTCTCAAGGTTACATAATGGACATTTTGACAGAAAAAAACCTTATTACGAGTGACAATCAGCTTGAATCCAGATCAGACGCCAGATCAAACTGTTTGCAAATATAAGCCAATTTCCCTTCCTATTACTACTCCGTCCGAACAACGCACATATTTTTGTCTCCCGTTGGATGTCGTTGTAGACAGGGATTGCCGTAGATTTCAGTATTGCGTGGTGAGCCAAAGCATACATGTAGTTTTTATAATGAAGGTGATACTGACGTAGGTATTGATTGGATTAATTTCAGTATTTCAGTAGATGAAGTTTCAGACGCCGGGTTACCCGGCGTCTGATCAGGCTCCAAACTGTTTGCCACCAAGATAAATATGAATTATCAGAATTGTCCAAAAGTTGTACTTTTCTACGTTTTAGTGCTTTGCGTTTGCGTACGTTTGCGTTTAAACGGGAAAGAATAACGTATTCTCCACTGTAACAGAACTATAAAACTGTATTTCTAAATTGTAGTAACCTGTCTAGTTTTTTGTGTAAAGCCGGATTTACAGTGAGAATAAAAGTATACTGATAAGTTACAATAAGTTTGCAAATGTTTGTAGGCTTATATTATTTGTAAGTTAACAAATATCTATATGGAAATTATTAAGAGAGATGGAACGATAACATCAACTTGAAGTTTTCACCAATAAAATTGTTCGACGAATTAATGACAAACACAAGCCGTTTAAAGAAACTTTTGAGAGAGAACATACATTTTGTTAACATCATCCTTCGTGTGAACAGATCAGATTTTGCCAACTGTATATATATTGAAATAGAAACTCAGAGATATCAAAATTTACAATTAGACGGTAGAAAATGTTCGGTTTGTGAACGTGATATAGAAAGTGAAACGCACATTGTAACAGAATGTCTATTATACAGACTCATTCAGACTAAGATGTACATGTATACAGTGGAGAATCTGTTATTCTTTCCCGTTTAAACGCAAACGTACGCAAACGCAAAACACTAAAACGTAGAAAAGTACAATTTTTTGACAATTCTGAAAATTCATCTTTTTCTTGGTGGCAAAGAGTTTGGAGCCTGATCAGACGCCGGGTTACCCGGCGTCTGATTTGGCTCCAAACTGTTTGCAGTGAATATAATAGTTTTAGCGTAAACGCGTTTATTGGGAAAGAATAACAGATTCTCCACTGTAATAAGGTAGCTAGTATTATCAATCGTTTAGTTTCTATAAATGGTCTGTGAGATGTTTATATTGTTTGTTCTTGTTCCGATTATGGCACATTTTCTGTCATAGTCCGTATTTATACTTACATGTTTACTGATCCAAACATTAACCTTTCATGTTCGTTATATTGTCGCAATAGTAGACATTTATTGCAGCTAGGAATATGTCGAACTATAGATAATAACATGTAAATCATAATATGCATGCTTCTACATTGAAGTTTTTTTTATTGTGGTCGAATGTTTCAGCGATTATGCTGTGTGTTTCAAGTAATAGTTGATTCTATTTTGTCTACTTCGGCTAAAGAGAGTAAGCTCTTACTTCATGCAGTAAACAAGACGTTACTTAACAATGATATCTGTCCACAACAGTTATGTATAGAGTGGGGAAACGTTATTCTTTCCCAACAAACCGCTTATGATAACACTATTTTTCCAGTGCAAACAATTTGGAGCCTGATCAGACGCCGGTAACCCCGGCGTCTGATCAGGCTCCAAACTGCTTGCCACTCAGATTAATCTAAATAGTAAGAATTGTCGACGCTTTGTAATTTTATATTTTATTGCAATACGTTTGCGTTTCGTTTGTGTTTGAATGGGAAATAATAACTTTATCTCCGCTGTTACTGTAGTGTTTGCGTACAAAATTAAAATATATATATTGATTTACAAACAGCTGTAATGTTATTCAGTGTATTTCTAGCGTCAAGCTTCGTTTAAGAGGAAAATAATAACGTCTCACCAGGGTCCTCACTGTTTGCAAATATCCTCTTATAGACTTAAGTTTACACTCTAAGATAGGTTTATCTGATTTTAGCCTTGACGATTTATTTCCATCGGAGTGGCAAATGGTGTGGGGCCTTATTAGACACCGCGTTACATGTAATCGCAGCTTTATCTACAATGTACAGAGGAGAAAAACGTTTTTCTTTCTCGTTTAACGTAAACGAACCGCAAACGTGTTACAATAAAACGTAGAAACTGACAAATTATTGACAATTCTGACTGTTTATTTTAATCTGAGTGGCAAACAGTTTGGAGCCTGATCAGACACCAGGTAACCCGGCGTCTGATCTGACTCCAAACTGTTTTCAATTGATTTTATGTTTTAAGCGTAAACGCGTTTAGTGGGAAAGAATAACGTTTCCGTAACCGTAGCTCAAAATATTTGCATAGGACATCAGTTGTTTCAGTGAAATCGCGTATTGCTAGTTTGCACAGGATATATGCCCCTGAATAAATATTGTTACCCGGCGTCTGAGCTGGCTCCAAACTGTTTGCAGTGGAAAACAAGTTTTAGTGTAAACGCGTTTATTGGGAAAGAATAACATATTCTCCACTCTTCTATGCACATATATAGTACAACCTTTTTATTACGACCACTAAAACTAAGCTTATTGTTTCGATAAAAGACAGGTGACAGCTTAACCCTTTCCCTTATAAAAACGCCTTTTAGCGCATTCAGTTTTTTCCTACACTGAAGAAAATAGTTCCAATTGAAATAGTAATGAATATGTATCATAAGGAATGTTTTATTTATTCTAGGAGATGGTAGCTTAAAGCAGGCTGAAAGTAAAGCAGAATGCGCCTTAAGGCGTATTCTGCTTTACTTTCAACCTGCTTTAAGTAGTCATCTATTTTCAAAACTAGAAACAGGCTATGGGGTAAAGGGTTAAAGCAAGTCGAACGTGAAAATAAAAAAAAGAGCTCCTATATAAGAGCTTTTTGTTTTACTGTAACCTTGCTTTAAGCAGTCAAATGTCGTACCACATTATTATTAACATATCGTCGCAATAGAGGGATTCTACTGTATATGTACAGTGGAGAAAACGTTATTATTTCCCGTTTAAACGCAAACGTACGCAAACGCAAAGCACTAAAACGTAGGAAAGTGCAACTTTTGGACATTTCTGATAATTCATGTTTATCTTGGTGGCAAACAGTTAGGAGCCTGATCAGACGCCGGGTTACCCGGCGTCTGATCTGGCTCCAAACTGTTTGCACTGCAAATAATAGTTTTAGCGTAAACGCGTTTATTGGGAAAGAATAACACATTCTCCACTGTATCTGGGATTTATATTGAAGTAAATCATGAAATTGGGTTTTCTGAGGTATAAAGATTTGTGTCCTATAAAGATTTGAGATGATTTTTAAAGATTTAATCAATTAGTCTGTATATGTTTATGTAAAAGTATTATATTTACACGCTGTGTGTTTTAAACTGAAATAAAAATCAATTAAAAAAGATTATTCCCATCTGCAGTAAAACCCGTGTGCGCCCAGTGGATTCTACCATGCTTAAATATTTGATTATTCCATTCGTTATCCAAGGAGTGCTTGGTCTACATTTTCATTTTCGTTTAGTTTTCTTATGAAATTCCTATCAGCAATCACTGTAGACTCTGCTACAGTGGAGAATCTGTTATTCTTTCCCGTTTAAACGCAAACGTACGCAAACGCAAAACACTCAAACGTAGAAAAGTACAACTTTTGGACAATTCTGATAATTCATGTTTATCTTTGTGGCAAACAGTTTGGAGCCTGATCAGACGCCGGGTTACCCGGCGTCTGATCTGGCTTCAAACTGTTTGCACTGCAAATGATAGTTTTAGCGTAAACGCGTTTATTGGGAAAGAATAACGTTTTCTCCACTGTAAGACGCCGCATTATACGACGTCTGATCACAGTCTACATTGTTTGCCCATGTCCCATACAGTACTGAAACTTATTAAATTAAATTGATAATCGCAAGCGAATTGCCATCGAATTGCCATCGAATCGGGCGCTTCAAAAAACAAATCCTACGTTTGAATATTTTACAGGAATTTTCCGAAGCGGTTGTGACACCATTGGAATCGAAAAATTAACGAATGCATATTTGCGAACATTTGTGAGATACACCATTCAAGAAAACTTACCCGAGGGTTAAATTAGTATTTTGAATCGCAAGCGAATTACCATCGAATTGTAAGCGAATTGCCATCAAAAATTGTTAATTTAATAAGGTTCAGTACTGTATATGGGAATGTGGGCACAAATTGGCTGAAACTGTTGAGCCCCAGCGACGAGTAAACAAGTATTTTACTAAAATTGTACCTGTGAAGTGTACATTTTTGACCCAGCTAGGGGGGCTCCCATAAGAACCTAAACAGGGCCTACTCTGCTTGTCATTTTGCAATCCATTGTAAATCTCCACCCTTAACAGTGAAATCTGACTAGACCTTACGAGACGCTGAAATTGCATATTTGAAGTTTCAGGAGTGAGTGGATAAAGACGTGAGTGGATTAAGACAATTACTGCTTTAAGAACTAATATAGTAAAAAGAGCATTTTTCTGCTTAAATGCCATCTTGTTCTGAAACTTTAACTTGTCTGCAACGTAACTCATGAGTTTAACCATTTCATCGCCAATTTCTACGATCTACTTTGAGCCTTTAACTGACAAATTACATTCTGCTAAATCTTTTCGCCTAAATTCGATATACACTAAAACGGGGAGACTCATCATCGTTATACATACATACAATGTAAAAAGTATCACGTATATGGTACACCCTAAACATGCATAATGCCACTCAAGCATGAATTTTAAGAAATGAATTTACAGTACAGCATTTATCAAATAAGAGATTAATAAACAGTATCACATTTATCATAAATTATCTAAGAGATAAATAAACAGTATAGCACATGTCATATATAAGATATGAACAAAACAGCATAACAGTTATCACCTAGAATATGAATAAACAGTAAAACATTTATTATCCAATAGATGAATAAACAGTATAACACTTATAATGTAAGAGTATACACTCAGCGCAAAAAGAAACGCACATTTTCTATCAAAATATGTTTGTATGTAGAAGGAACGTATTTGTGAATTATTATTAAATCATTATTGAATTATTAGCATCACAACCTGTACTAATAGTTGCGGCGTTTTTAACAAGCTGTAGTTAATTATTTCGCTGCCAAATTATTCGTGAGGGTTTTACCCCTTCACCGTTTCATTGTCGTCTGCTTCAATTTTGTTGTTTGCAAGATCGTTTCAAAGTAAAATTCATTGTAGAATGAATTAAAGCAAATCGATGCGAGTGTCAAACAGTTTGGATCCTGATCAGACGCCGGGTAACCCGGCGTCTGATCAGGCTCCAAACTGTTTGCCACCAAGATAAACATGAATTAATTATCAGAATTTCCAAAAGTTGCACTTTTCTACGTTTTAGTGCTTTGCGTTTGCGTATGTTTGCATTTAAACGGGAAAGAATAACGTTTTCTCCACTGTATACACAACCAACGTTGTGAGAACCGCTGTAATTGTAAATGGCCTCATTGCCCCGCTGTCGATAGCTACCGGACATTGTTTCATCTGTATGGTCACTTTGAACGCCAGAGTCTCTGTGTCGACACCGTCGCTTATGTCCATCGTGAGACTGTAGAATCTGATCTTGTAAACCACGGCTGTAATATACATAATAAAATGTTTATATTGATAAATTATTTTATCACATAAACGTGCAAAATATAGAGGTCCGTTTCAATCGTTCGGCCCACTGGGCATATATTTTATACTAATTTTCGAATCACCAACATACTATACTACTACACCGACTGTAAATCAGTTTAGAGAATCTAGACAAACTTAGATCACCAGTTTTTCATCACTAGGTATTGAAACATTTCTAAGTGTCTTTAAAACAATATCCCAAGCAGTCCCGCAAACTCAGGCTCCAAAATCGGGCTACGAAGAGCTCTAGTATTAACAGTGACTGAGACAGTTTTCCAAATTTAGACGTTACAATGATAATGACTTCATGTTATTTTGAAAACGAAACTAGACTCTAAATGTCAAATGATCACATTTTGTCAATTAGTACAATTTTAATTTAAATATTAATTGAAACTTTGAATATAGTATCAGAAAAGTCTTTCACGACACATTGTTGTTGATTTTCTTTATTTTAGTTTGATAGGTGTTTTTATCTACGTATGAATAAAACCGAATATCACCTATAACGAATCGTTTTCCTAAGAGCCGAGGGCAAAAGTGAAAGTAAGAACGTTCGTATTTTCGTGTAATTTGGTGTTTATGTGATAAATAGGGTCTCTATGTGTTTTCAGTCGTGAATGTATTGAACTCTTTGGATAAAATGATATGTTGCTCCCCAAGGCTCGCAACATATTAATTTATTCAACGAGTTCAATAAATTCACGACTGAAAGCACACTCATTCAGTATCCTCTATGAATTGCATTATGCAAAAAGGCTATTGTAAGTACAGTATTGAAGATGTTATTTTTCCGGTATCAACGAATATATTTACAGGCATGGGTATATGAAACAAAAATGATGTCAAAGTCACATGATAATCGTCTGTTTAAAAGTTATGTCTAAAACCATGACATATTGAAAAGGAAATCAATTTTGAGTTTAGGAAAAAATGAATAATGAGCCTTAGTCTAGTGATTCGTGTAAAATACTATTAACATTAAGATGAGTTCGTTTACACCTACATGTATGTCTCCTGATGTCACCATGATCTCTTATCAAGAAATGAACTGAATGTTTTCGGCGTTTAAGCAAAATAAACGACAGAAAATGATCGGCAAATTCCACGAATCGCGCTAGCCCCAGCTCCTCTGCGAAAGGTATCCACAAGTCCCACCCCTAGAAAAATTGCGTCTATACGAATTAAAATATATTGTTCAATGGAATTGAATGAGGCGAATGTTAACCCTTAGCCCGCCAAATAAATTGTCGTCTGCTATATTTCTCGTCTGCTTCAAGTTTCAAAGTGCTTCAAAGTTGCTCAAAATTGCTGAAAATGTTGTCCGAGTGTCAAACAGCTTGGATCCGGATGAGACGCCGAGTTACTCGGCGTCTCATCCGGATCCAAGCTGTTTGCATATGGAGCTATAGTCGTGACTGGCAGGCTAAGGGTTAATATAAGACATTAAACATTGTCTTACATAACCTAAGTTGAAGTTGCTAAATAGTACAGCTTTTATCATCACTCGAACAAATACTCATTCATAGCGATTGTTTCTCAGAATTAAATATACTTAATTATTTCAATAGAAATTAGCTGATGCTGTTTCTGTAGTACGCATGCATTTAGATTTAATTTCAATGTTTAATGCAATACATTTTTAAGATTGTGTGGTGGAAGTGAGACGACAGGAATTTATCTCTCTTGGCGAAAACTCAATATAAAATTGAACATTTTCAACATTTACTCTTTCATATCAATACACATTCCTATATTAGGATTACTAATTAGAATCGTATCTTCAGTACGATTCTAACGAGTAGTCATACAATAGAGTTAAACTGAGAAAAAGGTTGTAAGTATTTAAATCATTCATCTTATCTTAACCCTTTCATGATCAAATGTGTCAAGAGTTTTTTACCGCTTCACCGTTTCATTGTCGTCTGCTTCAATTTTGTTGTCTGCAATGCCGTTTCAAAGTTACGAAATAGGGCAGTATGACTGTAGAAGTTTCACAATGAGTGTCAAATAGCTTGGATTCTGATCAGACGCCGCGATATGCGGCGTCTGATCAGGATCCAAGCTGTTTGCAGACGTGCGGTTAAGCGTCATTGAGGGTTAAGCTCTTCTTGGGTTGGTCGTGAAAGATTTAACATGTGCCTGACACTGCCTGTCTCACAACACCTTGTAAATGCCACAGGTAATGGTACCGACCGATTTATTTTTTTTTTGATTTTTTCTTTTTTTGCATAAAATTAGATCTGGATGATATATAATATATAGATCTAGATCTATAGCTAAAGAGCGGAGAAGAAAAAAAAAATAGAATTTTTTTTTTTTTTGTGTATATATATACACCAAAAAAAAAAAAATTCAACTTTTTTTTTTCTCCGCTCTTTAGCTATATATATATATATCCAGATCTAATTTTAGGCAAAAAAAAAAAATCAAAAAATAAATCGGTCGGTACCATTACCTGTGGTAAATGCAGGATGATTTCTCTAGAGGAAACTGTATTATCAAGAAAAAGAAACAAAAGGAGAAGAAGAACCTACACTGAAGAATAACAGAGGAACCGTCGACCCTAAATGTGTTTGCAGGCATCTGTGACGTAATTGTATACGTCAGGCCGGAGCTAGTACAGTTGTAATCACCCATAAGGACAGCTCCAGGGGCTGTAAGAAACAAATCAGCATAATTCAATTTGTCTTAAACCCTTTTACTTTCAGAATATCGTCTGTTACTGTCATAATTGGTATTGGTTTGTTAAAAACAATTACCTTAACTCTCTCAACACTAAATAACTCATGTGGGTTATAAGGTTCCCTTGTTGGTCATTTCAGTTATCAAAACGTGAACCAGTCTACTTGAAATTCCGGGTAGTTTAGTAATACGGCCCTAAATCGCTCACCTTGAACGTTGATGTATATATGTCAAATATCTCGAAAAGCTGAGAAATTATGAAAATATGATTGTGCCAATTGCTGATTGGATGATGCTGAGTGAAAAATACCTAAGCTCAGGGTACTGTGTCTTAATTATGACAATAAGATTTTTTAAAGGTTTCCTTAAAAAAAAACCAATTTTTTTAGCTCCTGTGACCTAGCTATGTAATGAACCGAAATCACTTGAACAAAATTGGTAAATTAAGTACCTCTAGAAGTGTCACTATGCCAAATCTTGAAGCTCTAGCTATAATAGTTTTAAAGGAGAAGAGGTTCACGTATCAAAACTCTTGCCATATTAGTCTCAAAGAAGATATGAGAAGTTTCACTTTATAACTCTATGTAAATGTGAGACCCAGGGGGCGGAGTTATTTTGACCCAAGACATAATTCGAACAATCATGACTGAGGACCTGTTGTTGATATCTAAGCTAAGGGCACTGTGGTTTCAGATAAGAAGATTTTTCGAAGTTTTAATTGAAAAAATTCTACTTTTAGCTCCTGTGACCTAGATATGAAACGGTCCGCAACCCTGGAACAATTTGTGTAAAGTACCTATATAAGTGTCACCATGCCAAATAGTAAAGCTTAGTTCAGTTCAACATATAGTGTACTAAGGCCACCGGCCCATACACAAGATGATATAAATAAAATGTACATATATAAACATATATAAGCTCTAGCCATGTTAGTTTCAGAGAAGAAGAATTTTGAATATTTCATTATATTTCTCTATGTATATTTGTAACCCCCCCCCCCTCCCCGGGCGGGGCCATTTTTGACCCCAGAGACATACTTTGAACATACTTCATAGAGGACCTGTAGATGATACCTTGTGCCAAATAGCTAAGCTCAGGGTACTGTGGTTTAAGACGATACTTTTTTTAAAGTTTTAATTGACAAAATTCTATTTTTAGCATTTGTGACCTAGATATGCAATGGACCGGAACTAATTGAATAATTTGGGAAAGTACCTCTAGAAGTGTCACCATGCCAAATATTGAAGCTCTATCCATATTAGTTTCAGAGGATAAGGGATTTGAAGATTTTACTATATAACTCTATGTAAATTTGTGACACCCGGGGCGGGTTATTTTTACCCCAGGCACATGATTTGAACATTCTTGATAGAAAACCTGTAGATGATACTTTGTGTAAAATAGCTAAGCTCAGGGTACTGTGGTTTCAGACAAGAAGACTTATGAAGTTTTAATTGAAAACCATATATATTTTAGCTCATGTTACCTACATATGCAATGGACCGGAATCATTTGAACAATATTGGTAAAGTACCTCTAGAAGTGTCACCATGCCATATATTAACGCTCTAGCCATATACAGTGTTCCCTCCCAACAACGACCCCCTCCTTACAACGACATTTGTCGCAGTTCCCCCAAACAGGACAATTATGTCCTACCTTTTCGCGGCTGCATTGTCGTCTGCTTAAAATTGTCGTCTGCTGTTTTTCTCAAAGTTACATAATGGACATTTTGACAGAAAAAACTTAATGACGAATGACAAACAGCTTGAATCCAGATCAGACGCCGCGTTACGCGGCGTCTGATCTGGATACAAGCTTTTTGTAAATGTAAGCCAATTTCCCTCCCTACAACGACTCCCTCCGAACAACGCACACAATATTGGTCTCCCATTGTGTGTCGTTGTACAGAGGGAACGCTGTTATTAGTTTCAGAGAAGAAGAGACTGAGACTTTCGATCCTGAGAACGCGGCATCTGATCTTGATCCAAACTATTTGACACTCGTTTTGAAAAAAATCAGTTATACTGCCTTAATTTTAATTTTAAAACGACATTGCAGACAACAACATTGAAGCAGACGACAATGAAACGGTGAAAGGGTTAACATCTAACGAAACATTTGGCAATGAAAGGGTACAGTGGAGAATCTGTTATTCTTTCCCAATAAACGCGTTTACGCTAAAACTATTATTTGCACTGCAAACAGTTTGGATCCAGATCAGACGCCGGGTAACCCGGCGTCTGATCAGGCTCCAAACTGTTTGCCACCAAGATAAACAAGAATTATCAGAATTGTCCAAAAGTTGTTTATTTCTACGTTTTAGTGTTTTGCGTTTGCGTACGTTTGCGTTTAAACGGGAAAGAATAACAGATTTCTCCACTGTATGACGTCACGAATGACGTCAGAATAACAGATTCTCCACTGTAATACTAAAATAGCTTACTGTCATCCATCCTGGCGTAAAGGTGCCTCGGGTTTGGGTAGCACAGCAAAGCAGTCACATTAATCACAACGTTGAATGTGGTCTACAAAATAAAACATATTAGCATTGTCTTATAATATTGTCTAATTCACCTTATAGAGTGGAGAAAACGTTATTCATTCCCGTTTAAACGCAAACGTACGCAATCGCAAAGCACTAAAACGTAGAAAAGTGCAACATTTGAACAATTCGGATAATTCATGTGTATCTTTGTGGCAAACAGTTTGGAGCCTGATCAGACGCCGGGTTACCCGGCGTCTGATCATGCTCCAAACTGTTTGCACTGCAAATAATAGTTTTAGCGTAAACGCGTTTATTGGGAAAGAATAACGTTTTCTCCACTGTACATGTATGTTGGAGCTCGTACAATTTGGGAAGGTGCATTATTTCCCATTAAAATCAAATTTAACGCAAATTCAGTGCAAAATATATACACAATTACATAATTTCGAAATCATAACGATTTGTTTTAATGTAATTGGCAAACAGTTGGAGACCGAGTTTGTACAGTGGAGAATCTGTTATTCTTTCCCAATAAACGCGTTTACGCTAAAACTATTATTTGCACTGCAAACAGTTTGGAGCCAGATCAGACGCTGGGTAACCCGGTGTCTGATCAGGCTCCGAACTGTTTGCCACCAAGATAAACAAGAAATATCAGAATTGTCCAAAAGTTGTTCTTTTCTACGTTTTAGTGCTTTGCGTTTGCGTACGTTTGCGTTTAAAAGGGAAAGAATAACAGATTCTCTACTGTATGTGTCTGACCCGATTCTAAATTGTTTTCAATGGATATAAAATGGGTGTAAATGTTGAGAAGGGCATTTTAGTTAACGGAAGTTTGGCACTCGTATTGCCTACTGCTATGATAATCTGACATGCATGGTTTACTCTCTGTGCGCTATGAAACTGTCATCCGTAACCATTCTTAGGGTTTATTTATCTACAGTGGAGAATGTGTTATTCTTTCCCAATAAACGCGTTTACGCTAAAACTATTATTTGCAGTGC
Source organism: Gari tellinella (assembly GCA_922989275.2). NCBI lineage: Eukaryota > Metazoa > Mollusca > Bivalvia > Cardiida > Psammobiidae > Gari > Gari tellinella. Next base: position 12,148,832 of record OV277867.1, on the reverse strand, counting down.
AAACAGTTTGGAGCAAGATCAGACGCCGGGTAACCCGGCGTCTGATCAGGCTCCAAACTGTTTGCCACCATGATAAAGATGAATTATCAGAATTGTCAAAAAGTTGTACTTTTCTACGTTTTAGTATTTTGCGTTTGCGTACGTTTACGTTTAAACGGGAAAGAATAACAGATTCTATACTGTATTTCACATCACCACATTATCAAACACAAGAATAATAAATTCGGCCTGAGTGTGCATAATATTACTTTCGTTTCGTTTTCTATTGAACAAACAGTATACAATTATGTCATGTGTGTTTAGGGAACAGTGAAAACTGTTGGTCCGCGGTATCAGGTAAGACTCAGATTGAATCTTTTTGAAAGTCTAGTTAGCCTTGTACAGAGTATTAGGTAATAAAATAGTTAGATTCTATTTCATGTGTGTTAGGGGAACAGTCAAACCTAATTTCCCTCATTATCTTAATGCGCATTCTGCTTTACTTCCAGCCTGCTTTCAGCAGCCACGTGTCAAAAACTAGAAACCGGCTATGGGGTAAAGGTACTGTTCCTAAAATCGCACTTGAAAAATTCAAATTTGGAAATCTTAGTATTTTTTTATGTCAACTTATGGCAGCCCTGCTATATGAGTTTACAAGATGATACTTACGGTCTGCGTGATGGAGTCAGTAGCGACCATGGCAACTGTAAACTGCCTACTCGGGACTTCACTGATGAGAAACGATCGTCCCAGAGTTAACGCCCCTGTCCCGCTATTTATTGAGAAAAGTGTTGTGGTCAGCACTGGCGAAACTAAATAAAATATACAGAAGTTCATTTACGTGTACCCCTTTAATGACTGAATAGTTCCACCGAACACATTTTCAAATTGTTTACTATTGATCTACAGTGGAGAATCTGTTATTTTTTCCCGTTTAAACGCAAACGTACGCAAACGCAAAGCACTAAAACGTAGAAAAGAACAACTTTTGGACAATTCTGATATTTCTTGTTTATCTTGGTGGCAAACAGTTCGGAGCCTGATCAGACGCCGGGTTACCCGGCGTCTGATCTGGCTCCAAACTGTTTGCACTGCAAATAATAGTTTAAGCGTAAACGCGTTTATTGGGAAAGAATAACAGATTCTCCACTGTATGACGTCACTAATGACGTCAGAATAACAGATTCTCCACTGTATATGGTTATGAAATAAATTTACATAAAACGAAGATAAAACAGCGCTCCCTCTCTACAACAACACCCAATGGGAGACAAAGATTATGTGTGTTGTTCGGAGGGAGTCGTTATAGGGACGGATAAGTTAAACTTACATTTGCAAACAGATTGAATCCAGATCAGACGCCGCGCGTTACGCGGCGTCTGATCTGGGTTCAAGCTGTTTGTTACTCGCCATTAAGTTTTTTTCTGTCAAATGTCAAAATTGTAAATTCGAGAAAAAAGAAGACGACAATTTTTAGCAGACGATATTGCAGCAGTGAAAATGTTGGAAACTTGTCTCTTTGGGGGAACAGTGGCATGCGTTGTTGTAAAGAGGGAGCCGTTGTTCGGAGGGCCGTTGTAGAGAGGGAGCACTGTACTTATTTTTATATACCGTAGAGAAGACGTTTGTCTTTCCGGTTATAACAAAACCAAATGCATACGCAGCGCATTCAAATGTAATAAGGTTGTTTTCAAATACATGTAATTCTGACAATGTATTTTATCTGAATGAAAAACAAATTGAACCCTATCATCTGGGTCTATGCTTATAAATTATTTGGGTTGAGTCTTAATTCGTTCTCAAGCATTTGATTGGTCAGAATTGAGCCTAGGCTCAAATCTGACCTATCAAATGCTTGAGAACGCACTCAGACTCAACTAAAACGCTTTATAAGCCCTGTGCCAGACGTCGTGTTATATTTGGCCTGATCCGGGTCCAAACTGTTTGCGTAGGAAATTATTGTGTTATCACAACAACGAATAATGACTCCTCTAATATAACTCACCTGATGAAATAGAATAACTGATAGTATATTCATCTTTTTGAAAAGGATTTTGTTTTTCTTAAACACAAGCACGTGAACTGGGCAAGAACGACATCGTTTCTATCACAAGGGTGGGAGTAATCTTCACATATGTGAAGATTGGACTCATGGGGGAGAGTAATATTCACATATGTGAAGATTGGACTCATGATTGAGAATATTTGCTCCATATGTGAAGAGGTGGGGTCGCGGCCTAAGAGGGAGTGTAAAGGGAGGTAACTCCGGTTTTCATTGCGTCGAGGAGGGAGAAAGAGTTGTCCCCCCGGTCCGATTTCTCAAAGCGATTCATATCAGTACTTTGCTTACCTTGTGTGTATTAAAATATAATTGAATAACAAACAAGTGAACTTACTGTCAGAGGCTGGAGATATGCAGGTGAAATTTATTAATCCATGAAACTTTGTAAAGCACACACTAATCACAAAAAAGGTAAGATAAACACTATTTTCAACTATCACCTTTGGCGGCTGTCGACTGCCAATTGGAGACAGCCAATATTCCAGATATTCGTCTCGGAATGCGTTAGACACCACTGTAATACGTCCTAAAGGTGACACACTGTGTGTTGGCTTTTCCATATTACTTTTGACATAAACTTAACCTAAGCTAAGAAACTGACTGTTCAAGACTTAAGTTAGTTTTAACATCAATGACAGCAACTTTGTTATGCACACACTAATCACAAAAAATACATTAATCACAAAAGCACTCGCTATATAAATCCAATGAATAAAGGTATAAAGTACATTTAGTTTTCATAGCAATTAAATCAAAATCACATAACTTAACGCACACACGAAAGAAACCACAAAACACTACATAATTCCAGTTCGAAGACTATTTAATTTTTAGAAACAATTTTACAATCCTGAAAGTGCCCATCTTCTGAAATTTCACTATATCTGTCCGAATTTGTGTCCCTATCCTGTTATGTTAGAGGTTCTGTTGTTTAGTTGTTATTTCTTGTCTCACTGTTTCTAATTCCGATTTTAAATTAGCAATTTCATTTCTTAAATTAGTATTTTCGTTTGTTAAATGGTTATTTGTTTGATTTAATCTTTGTAGTTCTTGATGTATTTTCTCCCTATCTTGCCTTAAATTTCTTATGTCAATATCTTTAGTTGACTTTTCGACCTTTAAGCGTTTAATTTGCTCTTTATGGGCTACTTTTTTATCTTCTAATTTATTCAGATTTTTTTAAGCAGCTCTTTTAATTCATCTGTGTTTTTAATATCATGAGCTATTACACTTGAAGATGCTTCAACAAAATTATTTAACGTATATGAAAAGTGTCTATAATCCATGATTGTATATGATGAAAGTCCCATAAAAATGAATATTATAGAAAACACACTCCTATCTTATAATGGTAATTAACTTAATGTTCCAGTAGAATTGTCACCAAGTATGTCATGCAAGATCGCCACTGGGAAAAATTAAGATGTTTTGACATCTTTCTGAAACTGGGTGACCTAGTCGTGTCATATTACTATTGCGTTCATAGTAATGTGATAGTCCAACAGGTGACACGATGTAATTGTAAATTTGAATTTAGCTTAAACCCTGTTTAGGAAACCTTTAATGTTATGAATGCCTAGATGTTGTTTGAAAATGTGGACGGACGACGAGATGGGATTATTATTATTATTACTTATAAATCGTGCTGGGCTTCTTAGTAAAAGCAAAAAAGAGAGTTTCTCTTTATGTTTTAATAATTAACTTTGTTGTCTACAAAGTAACCAAAAAAACAACAACAACCCCTCCCCCCCAAAAAAGCAACAAAAAAAACCCCAAAAAATCAACAACAATAGAACTTTATAATCTCATAAGACCACGTAAAATAGTAACAAAACTTACACAGCAGCATAGGGGCAACCCCTTCAATGTTGTAACCAGATGAAGTAGTAAATTGCAGTGTAGCCACAGATAAAAAAAATAAAAAAAAATAAAAAAAATATAGTGTCTTTTTCAAGCAGATGGTAGTCTAAAGCAGACTGAAAGTAAAGCAGATAGTAGCTTTAGGCAGACTGAAAGTAAAGAAGCAGAATTCCCCATAAGGCGCATTCTGCTTTACTTTGAACCTGCCATAAGTGAACACCTCTCATCAAAACTACAAACAGCCTATCAAGGGTAAAGGGTTAAATATTTAAAATGGAGCTAAGCTGTATTTTTGTTAAATATTCCAACATTGTAAGGGTTAAATGTTATTTTTCAATCTTCAAAATACATGGGAGTGTCATAATGAAATGAGCGGGTGGCAAATTGATAGTCACTCAATTTTAAAAAAAAGTCTAGTCATTTAATGTAAAATAAACCTTATCAGATTTCTTCTTGATAACCCTGTGTGTAATGTTACACTATTATCATATTACTGGTATATTACCATATGGAATGGTGTGAAATGGTAATGATGATACAGCTTGGCAAACGCCTTCTCCAGCTATTAGCATAAAAATGAAAGTGTAAACAAACAAGGTAGACCCAGATCAGAGAGCTAACAATAAAACTAGTCCAACAAGATCTACCTTGTTGTTTGATACATATATTAGAGCGATATGTGTCTCACTGATCAAGTGTATATCTTAAAACATGAGGTAGAACTGTGATCAAAACAATTTTAAAAAAAAAAGTAAACATTTGAAACAATCATAACATGATAATTTCAGCTTAAATGTACAGTTAAGTCTGTATAAAACAACATTTCAATAGTTATTGGGACTTACAGCTTCATGCATAGGGTAAAGCAGAATATTTCTGTAGCAAGTAAAGCAGAAAGCTACTGTAATGAAACATTCACCTGCTCCTTTATTGAGAGTTTTCATTGTTGTTAACTCATTGAGCCCTAGTCACGCATATATGCCTCATTTGCAAACAGGGTACCTGTTAGGAAATACACTTATCCTATGCAAACAGTGTATACCCTGATCAGAGGGCTCCTTAAGGAACCCTCTGATCAGGGTCTACACTGTTTGTCATTTTGATATATACATTGTAAAGATCTACCCTAAAAAGTAAAAAATGGACTGGACTAAATTGAAAAATAGAAGTGTTCATTTTAGGTTTCAGGGAGGAAAGGGTTAAACACAGACTACACTGTACTATGTAGCTAACCGTTTAACAGCAATCTTATCACAGACTGTCATATATAATCAATACAGATTTTAAAATACTCATTACAGACTAGTTTCTATAACTTGAGGTAGTACTTGGTTGAGACAAAAACTATATGTCTATGAATGATTATCAGTTACCTCTACTTTAAGCTTGCAAATGCACTTATTCATTCTAAATTAATAGACCAGTTTTAAGGTAAAGTGTCAAAATAGTCATGAGATGCTCCTGAGAAAAAAAAGAAGTTTGACATACTACTGTATAACCCTAACCTTCAGTCTGCTAAAATCTTGTCAGCTAAAAGATATTACCTTTTACAAAATTTGGATTTTTGTTTTTTGCATTTCTCTGTAAAAACTTGTTTCAAAGGACAACTTTTAACCAATTTAGATTCTGATGAAGCCTATGTTAACTCTCAGTCTCATCTGAATCCAAACTGTTTGCAAAGGTTTTCAGGATTTGTTATCAGCAAACAGAAGATTAACATGATCAAATTTATACGTTCTAGGTCAAAATAGTCTCAGTAAGGAATGCTGATACGAATCTTCAATAAATATAGGATGAAGGCAATTATAATTTCAATGTAAGATGTAGAATTTCAATTATCTAAACTCGGTCAGGTCAGGTCAGCTCAGTAGGGAAAATTTACCCTCAACACTCTACTTAACCTCCCTTATGTAGAGCTGTGAAACCGACTGCTGTTGCAATTAAACAATTGAAAATGTACAAAGCGTTTGGCACTATGAACTATAAACACACACACACACACACACACACACAGAGTCCACTTAATACTCATTCCCACTAGTATGGTTATTAAATCATATTGTGACCTGGTGAAAACATCAAAGTCAGATGATTCAGATATCAGTTATTCAACAAGTAAATTTATGGTTACAAAAAGATACTAAATATATAATGATCTATGAAAAATGTCATAAGCTTACAGAGTATACTAATATCTGTTAGCTGCTACAGAAGCTGGCAGATTTTGGGTTTGTTTGGAAGTTTTGGACTTTCATCTATGGTTCTGCTAACTTGGAAATGGGTTACACAATGAAATCTTTCACACTTTTATCACAGTTTAACAACAGTTATAATATACATAGCATAAGGCTCTAGCAAAAAGGACTAGAATCACCATATTTACATAGCATTTGGCACTATAGTAGGACTAGATTAAGTAACCCTTTACTCCGTGTTTAACCCATTACCTCATAGTTTGTTTTGGTGCTATAGATGGATGGTCACTTAAAACATGTTGAAAGTAAAACAGAATGTGCCTAAAGACGCATTCTGCTATGCTTTCAGTCTGCTTTAAGCTACACTCTGCTAGAATATAGATACTTTTCTTATGGTACATTTTCATGATTGTCTAAAGTGAAACTATTTTCTTTCATGCATATATGAATTGAAGACGTATAAAGACGCATGCATGAAGTAATGGGTTAATCAAGTATTTTACATGTGATGCATATTTAATAACTTATTTTGAAGAAGGCAAACCAAGGAGACAACTTACTCAAGGTACCTTTGCATAAAAAATGGAACTTACTAAGACTGTTTGCAGACAGTGCAGACACAGATCTAGCAGCGTTATAAAGGAGCTGTTTGATATATCTACACTGTTTGCAGGTTAGATGATGAACATATTTCGGATTTCTTCTAGATTCCGATAAGTGTCTAACGCAATAATTCAATGCAAGAATGTACTGAAATGTGTCAAGCATCACGAACTACATTCCAGATAAAAATGGTATATAATGAATTTGCCACCGAATTCTCTCAGGTTTCATTAATTCTTTTCAAAGCATTAGTGGCTCATTAACATACTGAACGATTTTCCTCGGTGAAAAACATAAATTAAGAAATATCTTACATTCCATCAAAACCATTAAAAAGGTAGAAAAGAAACCCTCGCCTAAAACGAGCGAAGCATGACCAACTCCAACACTAAACTATCACTTTGCTTGGGTCTATCAGTCTAGAAACACCATAAAACTGCAGCAGCATGGATGTGCCTATTAGAATCAAATTAGGCTACAATAAGAGCATAGTGGTCAAGCAAAATGGGACCTACACGAATGTCTACATAAATGACAATGTTTTCGAGGATAAGAAACTGCTGATTGACAAATCCAAACCTGTTTGGTTGAAGTGGACAGAGATGTTAACTTTGCGGGATGCAATTAACACCATCGAAAAACAACTAACCGGTTCTGAGGTAAGCTCATTTTCTTATCGATATAGGCTATACTGTAAATTATTGCTAGCTGTCTGTCTGTCTGTCTGTCTATATGTTTTTATGTCTGTCTCATAAAAAAAATAATTGAGGAATTAATCTCATTAGAATAAAATGCGCTCTATGATTGTTCACCTTTTTTTTTTAAAGGGGGGGGGGTTGAGATTATTATAATACTATTAGAATGAATAGCACTCTATAAATGTTCCATTTGTAATTTGATTAACTTAATGTAAGGCATATATACAAACAAAACCAATGCTTATTTAGATGTCTAACATGATATTCAGCATTTCATTAATATTTTTAGGTAAGTCATGCAATTATAGTCAATGCTGACTATAGCTTTTTAGATTTGTTTGTGTATTAAGCTAAGCTATATAACGCTTAAATGAGTTAATCTTGTCTCTCTTCAGGGATTTGTCGACACGAGCAGTAACCCTGCCAACGCAGCTCATCTTCAGGAATATATCCACACCGACAATACCCCTGTCACTGCAGCTCCCCCTGCTCCCGTTGCTCCTCATATACCTCAACATATGAGGGCATTCAACATCAGAGGTCAACGATATCAACCTTATTGAAGACAGACATTCCTTAAACATTGTGTGAATGTGTGTGTATGTGTGAAATTTTTTAAATTTAAAAAAATGTGTGATACTTTTGACACTGGACAATGCCCATCTAGAATTATCATCACCTCAAATATGTTATGTTTTAAACAGTTACAACAGCATTTTTCGTCAACATTTCATTTTGTTTGAAACTCTACATTTGACAGAAACAGAAAAAGGAATTTTATTGTTTCGTAAGATAAACAGACAAGAATGTGACACTATTTTAAAAACTCTATCTTCCCAAGCAGATACTTTTGGAAACTGTTTTCATGAATACATACTCAACGAAAATTTGAATTGTGAAACTAATACCTGTGAATGTGATAGTACTTCCTAATGTTTTGTACAGTAGGCCTTCATGAAGTTTCAAGCGCCGACCTTCAGCTAATGTTAAAGTGTAAAATTTGTGAATATAGTGTTTTCATTTGCAATAGTTGTTACCATAAGGTTCAAAATGGCCTTTCCTCCCTGAAACCTAAAATGAACACTTCTATTTTTTCAATTTAGTCCAGTCCATTTTTGACTTTTTAGGGTAGATCTTTACAATGTATATATCAAAATGACAAACAGTGTAGACCCTGATCAGAGGGTTCCTTAAGGAGCCCTCTGATCAGGGTATACACTGTTTTCATAGGACAAGTGTACTTCCTCACAGGTACTCTGTTTGCAAATGAGGCATATATGCGTGACTAGGGCTCAATGAGTTAACAACAATGAAAACTCTCAATAAAGGAGCAGGTGAATGTTTCATTACAGGAGCTTTCTGCCTTAATTGCTTCAGAAATATTCTGCTTTACCCTATGCATGAAGCTGTAAGTCCCATAACTATTGAAAGGTTGTTTTATACAGACTTAACTGTACATTTAAGCTGAAATTATCATGTTATGATTGTTTCAAATGTTTACTTTTTTTTAAAAAATTGTTTTGATCACAGTTCTACCTCATGTTGTAAGATATACACTTGATCAGTGAGACACATATCGCTCTAATATATGTATCAAACAACAAGGTAGATCTTGTTGGACTAGTTTTATTGTTAGCTCTCTGATCTGGGTCTACCTTGTTTGTTTAGACTTTCATTTTTATGCTAATAGCTGGAGAAGGCGTTTGCCAAGCTGTATCATCATTACCATTTCACACCATTCCATATGGTAATATACCAGTAATATGATAATAGTGTAACATTACACACAGGGTTATCAAGAAGAAATCTGATAAGGTTTATTTTTCATTAAATGACTAGACTTTTTTTAAAATTGAGTGACTATCTATTTACCACCCGCTCATTTCATTATGATACTCCCATATATTTTGAAGATTGAAAAATAACATTTAACCCTTACAATGGTGGAATATTTAACAAAAATACAGCTTAGCTTCATTTTAAATATTTAACCCTTTACCCTTGATAGGCTGTTTGTAGTTTTGATGAGAGGTGTTCACTTATGGCAGGTTCAAAGTAAAGCAGAATGCGCCTTATGGGGAATTCTGCTTCTTTACTTTCAGTCTGCCTAAAGCTACTATCTGCTTTACTTTCAGTCTGCTTTAGACTACCATCTGCTTGAAAAAGACACTATATTTTTTTATTTTTTTTTATTTTTTTTTTATCTGTGGCTACACTGCAATTTACTACTTCATCTGGTTACAACATTGAAGGGGTTGCCCCTATGCTGCTGTGTAAGTTTTGTTACTATTTTACGTGGTCTTATGAGATTATAAAGTTCTATTGTTGTTGATTTTTTGTTTTTTTGTTGTTGTTTTTTTGGGGGGAGGGGTTGTTGTTGTTTTTTTGGTTACTTTGTAGACAACAAAGTTAATTATTAAAACATAAAGTGAAACTCTCTTTTTTGCTTTAACTAAGAAGCCCAGCACGATTTATAAGTAATAATAATAACAATCCCATCTCGTCGTCCGTCCACATTTTCAAACAACATCTAGGCATTCATAACATTAAAGGTTTCCTAAACAGGGTTTAAGCTAAATTCAAATTTACAATTACATCGTGTCACCTGTTGGACTATCACATTACTATGAACGCAATAGTAATATGACACGACTAGGTCACCCAGTTTCGGAAAGATGTCAAAACATCTTATTTTTCCCAGTGGCGATCTTGCAGGACATACTTGGTGACAATTCTACTGGAACATTAAGTTAATTACCATTATAAGATAGGAGTGTGTTTTCTATACTATTCATTTTTTATGGGACTTTCATCATATACAATCATGGATTATAGACACTTTTCATATACGTTAAATAATTTTGTTGAAGCATCTTCAAGTGTAATAGCTCATGATATTAAAAACACAGATGAATTAAAAGAGCTGCTTAAAAAAATCTGAATAAATTAGAAGATAAAAAAGTAGCCCATAAAGAGCAAATTAAACGCTTAATGTCGAAAAGTCAACTAAAGATATTGACATAAGAAATTTAAGGCAAGATAGGGAGAAAATACATCAAGAACTACAAAGATTAAATCAAACAAATGACCATTTAACAAACGAAAATACTAATTTAAGAAATGAAATTGCTAATTTAAAATCGGAACTAGAAACAGTGAGACAAGAACTAACAACTAAATAACAGAACCTCTAACATTACAGGATAGGGACACAAATTCGGACAGATATAGTGAAATTTCAGAAGATGGGCACTTTCAGGATTGTAAAATTGTTTCTAAAAAATTAAATAGTCTTCGAACTGGAATTATGTAGTGTTTTGTGGGTTTTTTTGTGTGTGCGTTAAGTTATGTGATTTTGATTTAATTGCTATGAAAACTAAATGTACTTTATACCTTTATTCATTGGATTTATATAGCGAGTGCTTTTGTGATTAATGTATTTTTTGTGATTAGTGTGTGCATAACAAAGTTGCTGTCATTGATGTTAAAACTAACTTAAGTCTTGAACAGTCAGTTGTTTAGCTTAGGTTAAGTTTATATCAAAAGTAATATGGGAAAGCCAACACACAGTGTGTCACCTTTAGGACGTATTACAGTGGTGTCTAACGCTTTCCGAGACGAATATCTGGAATATTGGCTGTCTCCGATTGGCAGTCGACAGCCGCCAAAGGTGATAGTTGAAAATAGTGTTTATCTTACCTTTTTGTGATTAGTGTGTGCTTTACAAAGTTTCATGGATTAAAAAATTTCACCTATCTATCTATCTGTTCATACTGCAACACCCTCATATGAGTATTACGTGCAGCTGCGCGTCTGTGCGAATTAGTTAAGAAAAAAGTAAAAGTAAGACAGAAGAAAATGTTGTAATATAGTTTAAAAGTCTTGTTATTTTTTTAGCAAGAATAGACTGTACAGTTAAAAGAGGATAAAAACACTGCTGCTTAATTAATAGAAATGCTGCACACTGCCTACAGCCTGCTTGAACTGGTCAAGATCAGGCAATAGGACAATGTGCGCAGGTAACTTATTCCACAGTATGATGGTCGCCGGAAGAAAAGAAAATTTGTAGTAGTTAGCTGAGGTAAAAATCTGGCGAAAAGAGAGAGGATGCATATTGCGAGTCATTCGGGTAGGGTGCTGCAGGTATGAGGGTGCGGGGAGGGCAACTAGGCCGTGGACTATTTTGTACATAGTGACTAGTCGGCAGTCGGTCCGTCTGTCTTCAAGGGTCCGCCAGCCTAGCTTCTCCTGCATTCTTGTAACGCTGTCATAAGTCGAGTAGTTGTTGCTAGTCCACCTCACTGCTCTACGCTCTACACCTGCATAGCTACAGCCTCTGACAGTAAGTTCACTTATTTGTTATTCAATTATATTTTAATACACACAAGGTAAGCAAAGTACTGATATGAATCGCTTTGAGAAATCGGACCGGGGGGACAACTCTTTCTCCCTCTCCTCGACGCAATGAAAACCGGAGTTACCTCCCTTTACACTCCCTCTTAGGCCGCGACCCCACCTCTTCACATATGGAGTAAATATTCTCAATCATGAGTCCAATCTTCACATATGTGAATATAACTCTCCCCCATGAGTCCAATCTTCACATATGTGAAGATTATTCCCACCCTTTCTATACTACTCACAGGTACTTGACACATTTTGATTTTTTTTACATAGTTAACTTTTTCGTAATAAATTCATGTATTGTAGCGTTATTTGAAGGAAATTCATCAAATAAAAAGGAAATCTTAAAAATATTATCATTTCACAAGGCCACCACAAGCGATTTTCAATGATCTAGTTGAATTTAGCAGCAGTTCAAGTTGTGATAGTTCAGACTACCTGTTCGATTTCTGTTGTAGATAAACCTTTTTGCTACATGTATATATACATGTAGTAGAAAATAAAAAAATATCCAATTGTCAAAACTTTTGTGTAAAACAATTGTGTCAAGAACCTGTGTTTTCTATTGTAACTCACCCGATGAAATAGAATAGCTGATACTGTTTTCATCTGTGCAGCTCCAGGGGTCAGCAAACTGAAAAGGACATTTAAATATACTTCACTTTAACCCTCTCACTGCACTATTTAAGTCGATTTTTCGATCAATCATTCTGATCAGAAACCGTACACTACAGTAGAGAATACGTTATTCTTTCCCGTTTAAACGCAAACGTACGCAAACGCAAAGCACTAAAACGTAGAAAAGTGCAACTTTTTGACAATTCGGATAATTCATGTTTACCTTGGTGGCGAACAGTTTGGAGCCTGATCAGACGCAGGGTTACCCAGCGTCTGATCGGGCTCCTAACTGTTTGCAGTGGAAATAAATATTTTAGCGTAAACGCGTTTTCTGGGAAAGAATAACGTTTTCTCCACTGTATCTGACCAGGATCAAGATTCGTTGGCAATTCCATGGGTATAGTTTTCGGTCAATCTGCTTTAAATGTTACTAGAAAATATAATGTACATGTAATAGTTTAATTAAGTATTTACAGCAGACGATAAAAAGTCGATATAAAATTAAATCAGACGATGAGTTCGTCGGTGACAATCTGTTTAACCCTTTACCCTATAACCTATTTATAATATTAAAGACAGGTGATCACTTAAAACAGGTTGAAAGTAAAGCAGAATGTGCCTTAAGGCACATTCTGTTTTACTTTCAGCCTGCTTTAAACTACCATCTGTTAGGCTATATAAAAATATTTCTTATGTTAATTGTTCATGACAGTTTAAATCGGAACTATTTTCTTCAGCGGAGTTATAAATTGAATGCGCTAAAAGGCGTTTTTATGAAGGAAAGGGTTAAAGCTTTTATCGACATTTTTGTAACCTAAACGCACATGCAATGCAATAAAATGAGAACTGTTTGAAAACGTAGACGACTCATTTTAATCAAATTGGCAAACCGTGCATCTGATCAGGCTCCAAACCATTGGCAATCGGTTTTATCATAAACGACTTTATTTTGGGAAACTATCACCTTCTCCACTTTAAAATCTGAGTTTGTTTTGTTGCAGAATATATTTAGCGACATAAGCTTTAACAAATGCATTTACATTAGAAAATGTTTTGCGCAAGGTAGACTAAATAGTCTGCCTACGGATCGAAAATAAGGCTCTGGAAAATGGGTCGCATGGCATGTCGTGTAGACGGGCAACATCCACTTGATTTATATTCAGCATATGTATACGAACAATTCTAGGGGTGTGTGTAAAGTTCTTAGGGCGCGTATTAAGGTCAGAAATAGGTCAAAGGTCATTGGGTGCAGATTTTAGAGATATGATAATTTAATTTTTATGTTATTTGCAATCACTCATAGATAACCTAAATGACTTTAATTTATTGAATGTATAATTGGTCGAAAAATCTAGAAATATAATTTTTGTGACAGAAAAAGCAATTATTAGTCACAAACAAGGGCAATAACTCTTAAAATAAGCCAGTAAATCGCGTATTCTGTTCATTTCTGTTATAATAGCTGGGCGCATTAGTGAAGAAATCATACACTTAATGATACAATCATCAAAGAAGGTTTACATGATATACTGGTATGGTCCTTCTCTCAACAAAAAGCCCTTTTGCACCTTAAAAATTCCAAATGGCCGCCATTTTTCAAGATGGCCGCCATTTTCGTTTCATATACCATTTCTCTTCTAACATTTGACATGTATGACCAAATTTCATACTTTTGGTGTTGAAATATATGTTTTTAAACATAAGAACGCTAATCCAGAAAACCTTAAATTGATTTGAAGCTTATTTCAATACATAATGACCAATGTTTGACAAAGAAACGTGTTTATTTTCAAAATGGCCGCTATTTTATATGGAAATAAGCTAATTGATTTCTTAAATTTGACATATATGATCAACTTTCATGCATTTTGGTGTCAAAATAATTGTTATAATGTACCCAAACTCTAATTAAGTCAATTTCAGGCTGATTTGAAAGGTTTTTTTAATAAGAAAACAGTCAAAATTAACGTAAACAATTCTCATTAAAAATAAAATTGGAATAGAAAGACCAGAGTTAGTGCCCCTGGAAAAGAGCACTTACAGTAATATTAATTTTTATTGGCAAATTGAACTGCCTCTTCATTTCAAAAGTGTAAACAACATAAAACATGAAGATGTTATAAGAAACAGTAAAAAAAAAAAACGAAACAAATTCCAATTAAAAAATAAATATGGAACAGAAAAACCAGAGTTATTGCCCCTGGAATAGAGGATTGACTGTAATATTTACTTTTATTTGCATATTGAATCGTTGCTTTATGTCAAAGGTGTAAAGAAACAAAAAAAGTTAGATGTTATAAGAAAACAGTCAAAAATAACGAAAACAAATTACCATAAAAATAAAATAGAAAGAGAAAATTCAGAGTTATTGCCCCTGGAAAAGGGCATTGGCTGTAATATTTATTTTCATTTGCTTATTGAATTGTTGCTTTATGTCAAAGGTGTAAAGAAGCATAAGAATAATTTGATGTTATAAGAACATTGACAAAAATAAAGAAAAAATAACTATAAAAATATAAAAAAGAAAGAGGAAATCAGAGTTATTGCCCCTGGAAAAGGTCATTGACTGCAATATTTTACTTTTATGATAATATTTAGCAATTACAGACATTTGTGAACTAATTGTAAATAATAATAGTTCATTTGGTATATTTGAAATGTAAATAAAGTTAGGTATAGATTATGGTATGCAAAAATCTGCACTCGTTGACCTTTGACCTCATTTCTGACCTTAATTTGAACTTTTTGACTTACATCCCCCCTATAATTTCTAAGATATGTTCAGTGAACACAAATCAGGTGGATGTAATCCGTCTACACGACATGTCATGAGGGGTCAAAACGGTCAAAATATTGGTAGACTAACATGTACAATTCAAACAAACCCTGTGTCAACGTAAGAAATTATTACTTACATTTATTTTTGTGTGTTTTTTTTTTTATTATTTCCCGTTAAATAAAACTAAACGCAATGCAAATATACAGTGGAGAAAACGTTATTCTTCCCCGATAAACGCGTTTACGCTAAATCTACTTGTGCCATTGCAAACAGTTTGGAGCCAGATCAGACGCCGGGTAACCCGGCGTCTGATCAGGCTCCAAACTGTTTGCCACTCAGATTGAAAAATAGTAAGAAATGTCAAACAGTTGTTATTTTTTACATTTAAATGAAATGCGTTTGCGTTTCGTTTGCGTTTAAACGGTAAAGAATAGCGTTTTTCCACTGTACCGTGATAACTGTTCCCGCGCCTGCTTCATTGCTGTTTAGCTCGCTGCCCCAGGCAGTGGTGTGGGTACATATTGGGGGAGCGTCCAGGGGTATAGTCAAGGACAATGTTTCTGTGGTTACTGAAGCTAGGTCGCCTGGAAAAAGTATAAATTAATATTTAGCATTTTACCGTAGAATTTATCGTGAGGTACAGTGGAGAATCTGTTATTCTTTCCCGTTTAAACGCAAACGTACGCAAACGCAAAATACTAAAACGTAGAAAAGTACAATATTTTGACAATTCTGATAATTCATCTTTATCTTGGTGGCAAACAGTTTGGAGCCTGATCAGACGCCGGGTTACCCGGCGTCTGATCTGGCTCCAAACTGTTTGCACTGCAAATAATAGTTTTAGCGTAAACGCGTTTATTGGGAAAGAATAACAGATTCTCCACTGTACACATCCCATCACCACCATATTGTTGTAATCTTCAATATTGCTGTTTGGGTTAAATTAAAGGCAGTATGAATGACGGAATTTTGAAATGAGTTTCAAACAGTTTGAGTCCTGATCAGACGCCGCTTTAAGCGGTCTCTGATCAAGTTCCTTACTACCATGGTTGCAAAGGCGTCTTTTTGTGCCATTGACAATAAAAGGGTTAACAGACTGAAGGTCTTGTGACTCGCCTATTATCAATTTGACCTTGACCTAGGACTCTGACCTTGACTATTAAAACGCCTTGTCTGGAGCAAGTGACTTGGTGTAGTGAGAGTATGAATCACTCTTAGTGAGTGATAGTTCTATTTTTCTTTTGAAATGAATGTACACTTGTTCTAAAATAGTTCTTATTACTATTTATATAAAAGAGAAGTTTAAATGTTTCGTTTCTCTAATATACCTAGTTGTTGTAAGGCCAAATAACAATATCTGTGTTTCCGGTAAACGATCCTTATTTTTTTTTCATTTTCCGAAAAATATTCGGCAAATGTCGGCATTTTTTGTTGCGTCTGTGTCGTTTGTTTTAGGAGCGTGTAATAGTAGTTACATGGGAGAAAACGTTATTATTCTTTCCCGTTTAAACGCTAACGAAACGCAAGCGCATCAGTAAAATGGAGAAAATGACAATTTTTCGATAATTCTGACTATCTATCGTAATTAGAGTGGCAAACAGTTTAGAGCCTGATCTGGCTCCAAACTGTTTGCATTGAAAATAACAGTTTCAGCGTAAACGCGTTCATCGGGAAATGATAACGTTTTCTCCACTGTAGTATCCAGCTAATTGTTCAGAAAGCTATAGAAGAATAAGTGTTTTACAAATGGATTGTTAAAAAGGATCTAGCAGATAGCTAAGCGAAATTTGCTCTAAATCTGTCATAAAGTATCTTCCTTCCAAATATGACTTGCTATTTAATAAACAATTGACACACTCAACACATTTCCCTACTCTTATTCGCTGGCTATTCTAGATACCCAGTGTAAAGAACTGATCAATACATTGAGCTTCGGTTTTAATACAGTCTTTTATAACATAACGCGGGACTCTGCGGGTGAATAAGACCAGATTTTAATTTTGGTAACACACACATCTTTATTACATTCGAACGGGCGAATGATATTCCTACGCGCTGTCATAACAATCAAGTTGGCCGACATTGAACTAGCTGTCAACGATCAAGTGACAATTGATGGAAAAGGATTAGGGACAATCAAATCAACTATATTTAGAGGTTTTGGAACATGCTAAACTGTACAATTATCTGGCAGTGACTTTGAAGTAGAACTGTCTCGTGAGAGACTTGTACGAGTCGAAAACATCATTCCCGAATGCAACGCTCATCAACAGACGCAAGTTTGAACGACAGATCAGACTAGTCGCCTTAGGGTCGTTTCCGAGGAACAGGTAGATGAATTCAAATGCCAACAAACTCATAGAAACACTTTAATTAAAACTGCAAACGATCTGAAGATATTACGAGCTTTCTTCGATCTGCCTGAAATCAAAGAGCCCAGTGAGTTCCATCAAATCCCTGTGCCTGAACTGTCATCTGTTCTCTGTAGGTTTCTCGTAAGTGTTAAAAAGAAGAATGGTGACGAGTACGAGCCATCTAGTCTTAGAGGCATGATATCTAGTTTTGATCGCCAACTCCGTCGCAAAAGTTATGAACAATCTATTGCAAATGGCAAAGGATTTGCAAAAGTCAGAGAAACTTTATCTAAAAAACAGCGTCAGCTAAAGAGTGCAGGTAAGGGGAATCTTCCGCAAAAAAGCGAGGCCCTCAGTGATGATGACATTGACAAACTGTGGACCACGGGCCAGTTAGGATCAGCTACCCAAGACAGCATTTTACAAACTTTATGGTTATACAATACGGTCCATTTTGGTTTGAGAAGTTGCCAGGAGCATCGCGATATGTGTTGGGGCGACATCAACTTAAAAAGACGAAAGTGATCATGCGTATCTACAATTTACAGAGAGGCAGACTAAGACCACAGGTCAGGCGAAAATCCAAGCGATGTAAGAGTTGTCCCCCTAAACTTTGGTCAAATCAAACAAATCCTGATCGCTGTGCGGTTAAAATCTACAAGATTTATGCAGAAAAAAGACCTACCAGTTACTGTGATCCCAGCCATCCATTTTATATTGCTACCAGAACTGTACCGTTTATTTCACCACAAGATCTTTGGTTTAAAAGAAATCCAGTTGGAATAAACAAGTTAGCCACCACGCTGAAACATATGGTCCACAAAGCAGGTCTGAATCCCAATAAGAGACTATTTTACATTTTACAGTTTACAGTTTTTATGGGACTTTAAGTTCTATGCAAAGCCTCTTGTGTCCCATATCTCGGAAAGGTATTCTGCCAGTGGTAGTCTAAACGAGATTTAACCCATTACCCCATAGCCTATTTCTAGTAATTAAGATATGTGACCTATTAAAGCAGGTTGAAAGTAAAGCAGAATGCGCCATATGGCGCATTCTGCTTTACTTTCAGCCTGCTTTAAGTTATTATCTGCTAGGATATAGAAAATATTTATTATGGTACATATTCATGACAGTATAAAGTGGAACTATTTTCTTTGGCGGATGAATAACATGAATGCGCTAAAAGTCGCTTCTATAAGGGAAAGGGTTAAAGGTGACAACGGATCCTGCGGTTACAACCGTTTCAGGGAGTTCATTCCAATTATTTATGATTCGGATAGAATAAAAGTTCTTTCTGAGTAAAAGATTCCTCTGAAGAGTAGGTTTATATAGTTTCAAAGAGTGTCCACGGGTATGGTTATTTGCTCTTTGGAAAAATCTGTCTGGTTTTACAGCTGAGTTGTCTTGAAAAAGTTTATATGTGTAGATTAAATCTCCTCGTAATCGTCTATCTTTCAAAGAATACATTTTGAATTTGTCCAATCGTTGCATATAATTCATATTCCTCAGTTCTGGCACTAAAGTGGTTGCATACTTTTGAATTATCTCAAGGACCTCTATGTCTTTGGCATAATAGGGATTCAATGCTTGCACTGAGTATTCTAGCTTAGATCGCACGTAGGTAGTATAAATGACTTTAAAGCTGTTTATATCTATATGTATAAAAGTTCTCCTTAGCATTCTAAGACAAACCATTGCCGCCCGAGCAGCCTTTCCACACTGTACGCTAGGTTTACAGTCACTGGTAATTGTCACTCCAAGGCCAACCTCGGCTTCAGACTTTTCAGCATGTATCCCATTTAATAAGTATTCATGAGTTGGGTCATTATGTCCAAAATAAACAGTCTTACATTTCTGTTCATTGAATTTCAACAACCATGTCTTTGACCATTTACTTAACATATCCAAGTCAGATTGAATTATCTTGTAACTTTTACTTTCATTTAGAAGCTTACTGTCATCTGCATACATGGAACACCACTAACAACGTATACAGGATTAGATTGACCTTTCCTAATTTAAACTTTTTGCACTCTGCCGGTAAGAAATGATCGGATCCATATGAAGAAAGTTTCATTAGTAGTCTTTCATGTGGAACACTGTCGAATGCCTTCGCATAATCTAAATATATTGCATCCGAAGTTTCACCTTGATCCAGAGTTGTAGTTATAAAATCAAGCGAC
Source organism: Gari tellinella (assembly GCA_922989275.2). Lineage (NCBI taxonomy): Eukaryota > Metazoa > Mollusca > Bivalvia > Cardiida > Psammobiidae > Gari > Gari tellinella. The sequence goes on along the minus strand of OV277867.1, from coordinate 12,129,097 downwards.
TCTAACAAGTAAGATAAACAGGATTTTCCTTTCACAAAGCCATGTTGATTGTCATTTATCAAGTTATCTGCATTAAAGTGCTGAACAACCTGCTCCTTAATAATCGATTCTAAAACTTTTCACGGTACACTTATCAAGGAAACAGGCCGAAAGTTTTTAACACAGTTTCTGGAACCTTTCTTATAAATAGGGGTAATTAAGGCCTTTTTCAAGTCATTTGGCACTTTTCCACAGTCAAGTGAAAATCTGAACAGCTTTACCAACGGGACAGCAAGGGATTTTGCACACTCATTCAATACTTTGGGATGGACTTTGTCTTCACCAGGAGCACTATCGGGTCTCAAGAATTTCAACTTTTTCACTACTAACTCATAAGTTACATGGGAGTTAGACACCGAATTTTCACTCCGGTTTTCAAAATATAAGTTCCCAATAGGAGTCTCGCGAGTAGAAACTGATTCGAAGAACTTTGCCGTTTCTGAGTCACTTTCTGTTAGTTTATCGTTTTCAATTATGATTTTTTCAATTCCAACTTTCACTTTTTGTTTTCTTCTCACATATTTGTAGAAAGGCTTGGGGTTCTTTTTAAAATCCGACATTAAACTCTTTTCATATGAAAGCCTTGCTTTTCTTACTTTTTCTGTTGCAATATTTTTATACTACCCAATCACTCTGCGCGCGGGTACATGATCCAAAAGCTGAATGACAATAACATCCCAGCAAACCAAATAATGCAGTTGTCAGGTCACAAAAATATCGCGTCCATCAACAATTAGAGTCATCTGAATCCAGTTCAACACAAACAGATTTCCAACATATTATACTCAAGCACATGTGATCGCGAAAATGTTCCCAGTATCCCTGCACAATCATATGCCGCAGTCAGCACTGAATCCAGGTCATCTACAACCCTACATGTTTCTGGAGGGTTCAGCAACATTTTTGGCGCCCCGATTCACGGAGGAAATGTTCACATTCATGTTTATAATAACACAGATGAAGGGCCCTATAATTCAAAGCGAAGACGCGTTTTAAGTGACAGTGATGAGTAGAGAAACTGTTGGCGCACTTTACACAACTTCATGTGTTAGATCTAATACAGTGACGTCACAACTTTTTGAAGTCTATTTCCTAATATGGAAACGCTTGGTGACGTTATGTTGTGACGTGGTTGGTCAGTTTAACTGTTAATTCAAGAATTATTTCGACGTATTTCTATAGGGAATTTTAATCAAATTTCAAAGTTTACTTAATTATCAGATATATTCTGGATCTAAATTGAATAAAGGCTTATGTAGTGTCAATAAAATATTGAGAAGTTCCCGGGCACTGATAAAACCTCATTACTCCTTCCATTGATAGTTTCTATATAAGAAAGGACTTACTACAACTTAAGGTACTCCTGAGAAATTGGCTATAAATTTGAGTGTGTATTCGTTTTGTTATAAATATGATCTTACATTCGTGTTCATATTTATTTGATTTATTAAATTCGTCTTTTTGAAACGATAAAAAAACCTCGCTAAAACTCGTTTTTTATCGTTTCAAAAAGACTCATTTAATAAATCGAAAAAATATGAACACTCATTTAAGATCCTCTATATCCGAAGGAATTGCACGAGCGGGGGATCGATCTCACGACCCCTGGTATCGTAGTCGAGCGCGTTACTATTCGACCACGTCCGACGGTGAGTGTAACAAAAAGTCATTAAAACAGTATTTTTTTGTCAATTTAGACAAAAGTCGCCCCGTACTTCATTCTCAGTGTTGTTATACTTTCTGGTCCTTTGGAATCATTGATGTCAGCGCATTTACAGTTGAAAGTTGAATTCCGCTTAAGCTGGTGCTAGGGGGGCGTGAGCACTGTTGCATATTTCAGTATTGCTCATGAACAGACTCAATTAAACCGAGTCTGCAATTTTCAGTATTTGCTTCGTTTTCGGTGCTTTCAAAGGATCTCCCCTTATTCAGATTTTTAATTCAGAAACGCCTTTGTCCAGCATCGTTTATACATGTAACAGTCTGACGTCGACGTCCTATCGACGTTACGCATAGTTGAACGGCTATCAAGATATTCGTCCAACAACATGTTTTCCTAATGTGCGGCTTGATAGCGAATGCAAGAGAAAAATATCGAAATAATTCCTCAACAGTTCACTATTATCTCGTGCAAATTAAGTACTTTGTCGTTTCATGGTTCACTGGGTCTTCAAAAAAAATTTATAATTTGATAACGATTTGATATTTCAATGTCCGTCATTAGCCAAAACGCAAAAATTGTGTAGAAATTCTGATAAATAACAGATATATAGCGAAAAACAAGTGCACAGTTAGAAGATTCGTTAAGTGTACATGTATCTCCCCATTATATAAATAGATGGGCATAGGGTATAATATACCGTCATGCATAGTTTTCCCTTTTTTAAATGTGGATCATAGTTTTAACGTTGTCTAAAGTGACGTTTTGGTGCGTAAACGTGGATTTGACGTCATTTTCGGTTAGACGTCATTCTCGACATTATGTTACCTATGGTAGCGGGCGACAGTACTTTTAAGACATTATTTTTTCCCGCTGGGTCTGACAGTATACATTTGTTTCATAGGTACTGAGGGAACAGTCAAATCATTGACCCGAGGTAGCAGGGAAGACATTGAGAACTGTTGCCCGAGGCCAACGGCCGAGGGCAACAGTTCTCAATGTCTTCCCTGCTACCGAGGGACAATGGTTTGACTGTTCCCGAAGTAACTATCAAACAAATGATTTATTACCTGACTCTCTATTTAAGCCAGGCTGACTGAATGGCTAGATCTATATCTAGATATACAAGATTTGCACAACACGTATTTAGATTCTATCTTCATCTGAGATGATCTTACGTGTATATTTAATCTTAATTAAATTCAATACAACAACTGAATGTGAACATCACTGTTTTGTAAAAAGATGTCTACTATATTCATTTTTTCAATTACGATTGAAATTATTATTGTTTCTTATTGATTAAAATTGATTAACACTCTATCGAAATTAGGTCATGTATGATATGACGTCATTTATTTTTGTAACGTCATAATATGTTTAAAAAAAGGAAGACGTTAGATCTGCAAGCGGTTTATCGATTTTATTCGGAGTTACTCTTAATTTTAAATCTAGAACTATATAGACTTTTAGGGGATTGTTCGGGAGAGAAAAAATGACCCGATCAACTCCGCAAAAGGCTAGATCCTTAAACAAAAATCTTTATCATAAAGACGCCTTATTTGGTCCCGCGATGCAGACATTTTTGCGCACCATTTTCGCGCATGTAACAGTGCTGTGTAACAGTCAATTGTTGCCCTCTGGCCTCAGTCTGGTAAATATTTGCGGAAAACAGTCAAAAATGCTTAATATTCACTTAAATAGAGAGTCAGGTAATAAAATACATTTGTTTCATAGGTACTGAGGGAACAGTCAAATCATTGACCCGAGGTAGCAGGGAAAACCTTGAGAACTGTTGCCCGAGACCAACGGCCGAGGGCAACAGTTCTCAAGGTCTTCCCTGCTACCGAGGCACAATGGTTTGACTGTTCCCGAAGTAGCTATCAAACAAAATGATTTATTACCTGACTCTCTATTTAAGCAAGGCTGAATGAATTGCTAGATCTTGATCGATCTAAATATACAAGGTTTGAACAAAACGTATTTAGATTCTACAGATGATTTTATATTTAATCTTTATTAAATTCAATAAAACAACTGAATGTGAACACCACTGTTTTGTAAAAAGATTTCTCTACTAGATCTAGATCTATATTAATTTTTTCAATTACGATTGAAATTATTATTGTTTCTTATTGACTAAAATTGATTGACACTTTGTTTGGTTTTCCAAATTATGTCATTATGATATGATGTCATTTTTTTAACATCATAATTTGTTTAAAAAAACGTTAGATCTGCAAGAGGTTTATCGATTTTATTCGGGGTTACTCTTAATACTAGTCTAGATCTAGAACTATATAGCCTTTTGACGGGATTGTTCGGGAGAGTAAAAAAGACCCGATCAACCCCGCAAAAGGCTAGATCCTTAAACAAATATCTGTATCATAAAGACGCCTTATTCGGTCCCGCGATGCAGAAAAGTTTTGCGCACCATTTTCGCGCATGTAACAGTGCTATGTAACAGTCAACTGTTGCCCGCTGGCCTCTTTGCGGAAAACAGTCAAAAATGCCTAATATTCAGCCAGGTAATAATATATTTTTGTCACGGCGACCTATGGGAAATATACATTGTAAATGCATTAACTCTTTACCCAATAACGTATTTATAATATTAAAGACAGGTGATCACTTAAAGCAGGTTGAAAGTAAAGCAGAATGTGCCTTAAGGCACATTCTGCTTTACGTTCAGCCTGTTTTAAACTACCATCTGTTAGGCTATATAAAAAATATTTGTTATGGTAATTGTTCATGAGGGTATAAACTTGAACTATTTTCTTCAGCGGAGGAATAAATTAAATACGCTAAAAGGCGCTTCTATTAGGGAAAGGGTTAAGGTATAATAATGTACATTGTAACACTACAAGAAAAAGAATACTTTCAGAATACTTACTGTAAGCTCCAATTTGTACAGCGTAACTGATAACCATAGTACCAAGTGCAGATATCGGTTTGGCTAGAGTTACTTCCCCTGTACTGTTGTCTATACTGAGCAGGTTAGCATAATCGCCCGCTAAAATACAAACTCTTCTTTAACGAAAACTCAACGCAATAAAATACTCGAAATAATTGTGGCTTAAAAAAGTTTTCAAACTTTGAATAACAAATTGTTTGTATAGGACTTAATTGTTTTTAAAAATAAACGCGTTTATTAGGAAATAATAATATGTTCTCTTACTGTCGGTGGCTTGTTTATGTACAGTAAAACCCCTCTGAACCGGAACCTCTACATGTAAATACCGGAATTCTCTCTAAACCGGACAAAAACTTTGGTCCCGTTTCCCACATATTTTTACGCCTTTGATGTATAACTTCACTGAAGAAAATACATTCATGAACATATACACAACAAAAATAGAAACTTTACATACTTTAGAGCCGGTTTAAGCGATGTTTTAATGACGTTTCATAAAATATAAGCACATTTCATAATTGACTATATCAATAAAGACCATACAGAGCCACACTCTTGCTAATTTGTACCGCGTACGACGTAGCACGCCTTCCACTTCCGGTATTGGACACTGACGTCGAGTTGACCTATTTAGGGTTTATTTCAAGTTAATTTAATGCAACCGACACACGCATGATTTAGCCAAACACCGAAAAAACAAAATTGCAAACGTTTGCGTTTCAAAACTGATATGTCGCAGCTTTCTGAAAATCAAAGAAATCAGGCCATTTTGGCATGCTTACGCGGGCGCGTCAGTTACTGATGTTGCGCGTTATTTTTGACGTGTATAATAGACAATTCATATACTGACTACTCGTTACAGAGTTACGGGGTAAGTCCATGGTCGCCCGAGATCGCTGATGTCACGTAGAGACGACCGCACTCTTACGTTAACGTACAGACGTAACCGTTTCATCCCAACAACGGTTACTGCTCGACGGTTTCGGATCACTTCCGAGACTATGAGGAATCGGCTGAGGCAATGTCACGGTCCTATCCGCAACCGTAGACCGTATACTGGGCAGATCTTAACTGCACGCACAAGACCCAGAATAACGTCAACGTCATGCCTAATAAGCCTGTCGTATCACCAGATCTGAAACCAATAGAGCCTGTCTAGGGTAAATTTGGCAACGGGAGCGAAACTACTACCAGATTAACACGCCAAACGACTTAAGAATTTCTCGTTTACGAAAATGGCATGTCATCCCAGATGACGTCATTAGACGGTACATCAGAGACGGGGTGTTGTTTACATTAGTCGTGACGAAGAGCATGCACGCTACTGAAGTGACTTAAGGCAAACAAGGCACTTAAAATGAAACCAGACAGTGAATTAAACACATCTTGCGTTGACGTGCACATCTCTGAGACTTTTGAAATCGACCCCTATGCATTTTGACGTCAAATTACGACGTGACTTTTGGAGTTTTTTCATCAACATTGTCGATAACTTGCACATTTGAATAACAGTTTCTGCAATATTGTGTTAATATACAAAATTACACGCACTAGAATCCCATGTAAAGTTTCTATTTTTGCTGAGTATATATCACCAGGATTACTTTCTATATTCTTATAGATGATAGCTTAAAGCAGATTGAAAGTAAAGCAGAATGCGCCTTTAGGCGCATTCTGCTTTACATTCCACCTACTTTAAAGCCACTATATTACTCCCACATAATCAGAATCAAACATTTTTCTTACATGAAATTTATGTCACTATCGTAAGCGTTCCATATAAAAAGAAGTAATACGTGGTGATATTTGAAGCAATATTGCTAACGAACAGTGAAATTTGTGGAAACAAGTAATCAAGTTTGTTTATTTTTGAATAGCGACGAAAATTTACGGACATACTCGGTAAAGCTCATTTGCATAATTCTATACAACAATTCGAGTGCTTTACAACCAAAGAGAGACAACTCCTTTAAGTTTGGCCGTTAAACTGATGTAATGTATACACATTGTCGCGGCCGAATCAATCACGTGACCTTTATGCGATCGATCGAAAGTTCTCGGAACCAGCCCGTAATCTTATTTGTAAACAAACCCGCTTATAATGTAAACCACCACGATAAGAATTCGACACATTTAGGTAGGATTCTTTACGAAGTGGGTGCATATGTCAGGCTTCTTACACTCGATTTCACTTAGTTTTAATACATAGAAAATGCACACATATAAGAAATTGCGCGTTTTAAACACCAATTTGAGCGGGATTGTGCCTTTAAGTGGTTAGCTACCTTCAATACTAGAAACAAGCTATATGGATTAAAAGTTAAAACCCCTCTCAACCGGAAAACCCTCTAAACCGGAAGCCCCTCTAAACCGGATGTTTTTGTTGTCCCCATACATGTCAGGTTTAGAGGGGTTTCACTCGACATGCAATTGTTGGTAAAGAGTAACGTTTTATCTTAAGCATGGAATTTGTTTCCTTTACACTGAACTGCAGATAACTTTCTACTGACTATCATGGGTATATAAAAAGAGGGATACGTTATGCGACACAAAGACGATGCACAAAGGTTTCAAATGAGTTTCCTGTAGTGCTAGTATATTCTACATCAAAACTGTATTGGTTGCTACTTTCACTAGCATCATAATCATCAAAATAGTTATCATCATCATAATAAAAGCAATCATCATCATCAGCAGCAGCATAAATCAACGTCATCATACAGTGGAATAAACGTTATTTTTTTCCGATAAACGCGTTTACACAAAAACTATTTTTTCTATTGCAAACAGTTTGGAGCCAGATCAGACGCTGGGTTACCCGGTGTCTGATCATGCTCCAAACTGTTTGCCACTCAGATCATCATGAAAAGTAAGAATTGAAGGAGCTTTCTGTTTTACGGTCACCTTGCTTTAAGTTGTCACCTGACTTTTATACCATCATTTATAACATTCGATCAATGTCATGACTTTGGGAAATTTTCAAAGTATATGAAAACACTCTATGATGGTTTTGTATTGAAGAGCTATTTAAGATGAATGAAAAATAGAAAAAGTGTACATTTTGGTGAACAACAGTTTGGCTCTACGGCCATGTAAAATTTACCCCACCCACTTCCTGTTATTTTGTCCTTTTCAAACAGCCCGCTTCAATAAAATCCATTTTAAATGAAAACAAATATGATAATTTGGTTTTGTGTTATTTATTTCCTATCTATGGTAGTATGTCTTCATACAAAAACTAATTTAAGAAAAAAAAGGCACCAAATGTGAAATTTATAAAGCTCTAAATATCATCGATATGGTACTTTTTTGTAATTTTTGTAAGGGGAGATAACTCTTTTTACTTTAATTACTCAAACTTTTCAACACTGACCTTTCAATTTCTTTTCATATTTTGAACTGCCTTAGCATGGGCTTTCATCTGGTAGAATATAAAAAAGTTTAATACTAGAACTATTTCATTTTCAAACTTTTGAAACAAAAATCATAAAATAAAAAATCTAATAAAATCATGCCCTATACAAAGCATATTTTTGATATTCAAGGATCCATATTGTTCAAACCTGGTTCCCCGTTCTACATCTAACGGGGTTTATATTTCACAACTTATTCGTTTTGCTAGGGCTTGTACCTCTGTTGAGGACTTCCACATTCGTAATAAAACTATTACTGAAAAGCTTCTTAAACAGGGGTACAGATTTCATAAACTTCGTAAAACATTTTCTAAATTCTTTTATAGAAATCTTCCTCTCATTAACAAGTATAAATGTAACTTAAAGTCTTTTCTGCGGCAATGTATTTCACATCCGGAGTTTTATGGTGATGTGATTTACAGACTTCGTAAGATTCTTGGACATATGCATTTTCAAAACCTATTTGTGAAACGTATTAGATTTTTCCTCAAAAAAGATTATGATCCAACTATATTGCTGCGCACTTCACGTTTGGTTATCGATCAATCTACAATTGATAACTATGCTTTCCTCTTTGGTTGTGCGACGACAGACAGGGCTTAGCACTACATGATGATGTATCTCTAAAGCCGTCCTTAACCGGGAGAGTTATGTCGGATTTTCGTGCTTTGGTTTTTCTCTCCCTCTCTGTCGTACCCTAAACCCTCCCATATCTTACAGTTACTCGTGACTACAGACTATTCGCTTGAGTACAATTTGACCGTTGCCATAGTGGGTTATTTTTAACACGGGCTTGAATGTTTAATTCTTTCCCGTGTTACTAATAATCCTGTCAGAGAATTTTGTTAGATATTTTACATGTATTTACTTACTGTGCTGGCGGTCATTTTGATTGTAAGGTTGTGGAACAGGGTTTATATTTTATGTACACTGTTTGTCTTTATAGGTGAATATAGGAGATAAGTGTGAGGTTAGGCGCCCCTAAACCTAGGTTTAACCCCCCAGTGGTTGTTAATAGTTAATTAATTTATAATTGATTGTTGATTGCTACTGACCGTACCAAGGCGGGCTCCTATGTTCACTTAGCTTTATGTTTGTCTTGCGTGTTGTTTTCTATTTAGTGTGTAGATGAAGGAATGGTATTGCGTGTGTGTGTGTGTGTGGTTGTGTATGTTTGTTATGGTATGGCTGTGTGTGTGTTCTGCTTTAGAGATGGGTGTATTGTTTGTGTTGCGTTTCCTGATTGAGTCTTCTTTCGTATTTATTTGTCTAAATTTGGTTTCTATATGTGAAAATACCACCATAGACATGAACTAAATAATGAAAACCCAAATTATCATGTATGTTTAGTTTTGAAATAAATTTTACTGAAGCTTTACTCTGAATGTGTAAAATTTGAGAAAAAAAACGTCCAAATTTGACATACCTTTTTCAAATCGCTGTAGCTAAAAAAAGAACACCACCATATATATTTTTTTCATTTTTTCTTTCATCATAAACAGCTCTTCCAAAAAACAATGTTTGAAAAAAAGTTTGATACTTTGAAAAATTAGCTTATGACATTGAGGCCGTAATAAAGTGGATTAACTTACAATGGATCGCTTTATAGGCCGTAAAAGATAGTGTTCACTATAGATTGAGCCTTTACTTACAATTGATCGTGTACACTGTCGCTTGGTTTGCTGGAGTACCGTCTGCGTCAGAGGAGGTCACTGTGATGACACTGTAACCTAGCAACGACAAGTGAAATCGACAATATAGAGATTGGCATATATTTCAGCAGCTACATAAGGAAACCAGACTTATTAAATTGCAAACCAACATAGTCTAAACCTAGCCAAAATCTCATTTGTGTCATAAGAAAACACGTCTTATTACATTGCAAAACAACATAGTCCAAACCTAGCTGCAATATCACTTGTGTCATTAGAAAACACGAGATATTACATTGAAAACAACATAGTCCAAACCTAGCTGCAATATCACTTGTGTCATTAGAAAACACGAGATATTACATTGCAAAACAACATAGTCCAAACCTAGCCGCAATCTCACTTTTGTCATTAGAAAACACGACGTATTACATTGCAAAACAACAAAGTCCAAACCTAGCTGCAATATCACTTGTGTCATTAGAAAACACGAGCTATTACATTGCAAAACAACATAGTCCAAATCCAACCACAATCTCACTTGTGTCATTAGAAAACGCGAGATATTACATTGCAAAACAACATAATCCAAACCTAGCTGCAATATCACTTGTGTCATTAGATAACACGAGATATTACATTGCAAAACAACATAGTCCAAACCCAGCCGCAATCTCACTTGTATCATTAGAAAACACGGCGTATTACATTGCAAAACAACATAGTCCAAACCTAGCTGCAATATCACTTGTGTCATTAGAAAACACGACGTATTACATTGCAAAACAACATAGTCCAAACCTAGCTGCAATATCACTTGTGTCATTAGAAAACAAGAGATATTACATTGCAAAACAACATAGTCCAAACCTAGCTGCAATATCACTTGTGTCATTAGAAAACACGAGATATTACATTGCAAAACAACATAGTCCAAACCTAGCTGCACTATCATTTGTGTCATTAGAAAACACGACGTATTACATTGCAAAACAACATAGTCCAAACCTAGCTGCAATATCACTTGTGTCATTAGAAAACACGACGTATTACATTGCAAAACAACATAGTCCAAACCTAGCTGCAATATCACTTGTGTTATTAGAAAACACGAGATATTACATTGCAAAACAACATAGTCCAAACTTAGCTGCAATATCACTTGTGTCATTAGATAACACGACGTATTACATTGCAAAACAACATAGTCCAAACCTAGCTGCAAAATCACTTGTGTCATTAGAAAACACGACGTATTACATTGCAAAACAACATAGTCCAAACCTAGCTGCAATATCACTTGTGTCAATAGAAAACACGACGTATTGCAATGCAAAAACAACATAGTCCAAACCTAGCTGCAATATCACTTGTGTCATTAGAAAACACGACGTATTACATTGCAAAACAACATAGTCCAAACCTAGCTGCAATATCACTTGTGTCATTAGATAACACGACGTATTACATTGCAAAACAACATAGTCCAAACCTAGCTGCAAAATCACTTGTGTCATTAGAAAACACGACGTATTACATTGCAAAACAACATAGTCCAAACCTAGCTGCAATATCACTTGTGTCATTAGAAAACACGACGTATTACATTGCAAAACAACATAGTCCAAACCTAGCTGCAATATCACTTGTGTCATTAGAAAAAACACGACGTATTACATTGCAAAACAACATAATCCAAGCCTAGCCCCAATCTCATTTCTGTCATTAGAAAACACGTCTTATTTCATTGCAAAACAACATACTCCAAGCCTAGCACGAACTAACCAATATTTTGAAATTGGAATTACATTACTTCATGTTCGGTTAAGTAGAACATATCCGTGTTTCAAAGTTAAAACGTGGCTTATGTTCGACATAACCGAGCATGAAATAATGAAGTTCATGTGTCGACATATCGGATAGTTCGTGTTAAGCGAGTTCAAGATATCGAAGTTCGACTGTATTTACCTGCCACCTGCGACCTGTACACGGTGATAGTATCCGCTAGGTTAGTTATGTTGGGGGCGTTGTCATCTACATCAGTGAGGGAAATATAGAACATGGCGGAGGCGGAAATAGCCGGGTATGTTGTGTCAGTAATCCTGTAACAGAAGACTTCCGGTTATCTAACGTTTCATGGTGGTATGCCTGTGCTCCCTCTCTACAACAACACCAACGGGAGACAAATAGTGTGTGTGTGTGTTGTTCGGATGAAATTGCTATAGGGAGGGAAAAGTAATACCCTTAGAGTGCCTATGATGATTTGGCTTACATTTTCCAACAGTTTGAACTCAGATCAGACACAGCGTAAAGCGCCGTCTGGTCTGGTCTTGGTTCAAACTGCTTGTCACTCGTCTTTATGTTTCTTTGGTCAAAAAGTTAGTACGAAACGTTAAGAAAATACAGCAGACGACAAATTATAAAGCAGGCGATACTGCAGCAGTGAAAGCGAAATTTCAAAATGTATTATTTGGGAAGTAGAGAGGAAATTGTTGTTCGAAGGGCCGTTGTATGGAGAGACCATTGTACAGTGGAGAATCTGTTATTCTTTCCCGTTTAAACGCAAACGTACGCAAACGCAAAGCACTAAAACGTAGAAAAGAACAACTTTTGGACAATTCTGATAATTCTTGTTTATCTTGGTGGCAAACAGTTTGGAGCCTGATCAGACGCCGGGTTACCCGGCGTCTGATCTGGCTCCAAACTGTTTGCACTGCAAATAATAGTTTTAGCGTAAACGCGTTTATTGGGAAAGAATAACAGATTCTCCACTGTACTCTATGTACAGCGACAAGCCAGTATCGTCAACTGACATCAGTACCGAACGAATACTTGAGAAAAATCAATCGTTGGAAACATTTCATTATGTAACTAAATAGGTTGTTTCCAAGCTCAGGATTGGACATTCTAATTTGTTTTTCATAACTCTGAGCTATATGTTATATGGTCTCCCAAAGATTCATAAGAAGGATGCACCACTTAGGCCCATAGTTTCCAGCATTGGAAGCGTAATGTATGATACAGCCAAGTACTTAGCCTCAGTAATAGGCCCCCCTGGCAGGCAAAACTGAACACCATATTATAAACAGTGTAGACTTTGTTCAGAAAATTCAAGGGTTGGAGGTTCCACCAGGACAAAAACCAGTCTCATATGATGTGTCGGCATTGTTCACTAGCATTCCCGTTATAACGCCTTAAGGGTTATCAACGAGAAACTTGTGAATGATGCCTCCCTGAAAGACAGATGTGAACTCAGTGTCAAACAGGTCAGTGAACTTTTGGAAATTTGCCTCACAAGCACCTATTTCATTTACCAGGGGAAGTTTTTTCAGCAGAAGCAAGGAGCGGCCATGGGATCGCCAGTCTCACCTATTGTGGCCAATTTATATATGGAATTTTTCGAACGCCAGGCACTAGACCAAGCAGTGAACCCCCCCCCCCCCCCCCCCCCCCCCTCGTTATGGGTCAGGTACGTTGATGACACCATGACCAAAATTCATGAGTATGACATTGATGAATTCACTGACCACTTGAACTCCATTGATCCCCACATCAAATTCACCTCAGAACAAGAGGAGGATGGACAGATTCCCTTCTTAGACACATGCATACATGTAGAGGATGATGGCGCAACAAAAGTAACAGTCTACAGGAAACCAACTCATACTGACCAATATCTCAACTTCACATCCAACCACCATTTAGAACACAAAAGATCAGTAGTAAGAACATTATTTCACAGAGCCAACACATTAGTAACAACAGAAGAAGACAGGAGGAAAGAAATTGAACATGCCAAGACAGCACTACGAGCCAACAACTACCCAGAGTGGATCTTCCGACTACCATAAAAGAAAAGCAACCCAACCAGAAGGATATATTGTTATGCCATACATTCGTGGTACCTCAGAAGTTTTGGCGAGAGTGTTTAGAAATCACGGCATCAATATGTACCACAAACCATTTAACTCAATCAAAAGTCAAGTGACAAGAGTAAAAGACCGGACAGACAAATTGAAACAATGTGGAGTCATTTACCACCTCCAATGCGAAAATTGCAAGGAAGACTACATAGGGGAAACAGCCAGAACCCTAGGAACAAGATTAAAAGAACATGTCACTAGAAACAATTCAGCCATATACGAACATTGCGCAAACACCGGACATTCCATCAGATCAGAGAACGCAAAAGTATTGACTTCTGAGAGTGGACTTATCAAAAGAAAATTCAAGGAAGCAATAGAGATAAAGCAGCGGCGACCGTCTCTGAACAGAGATGAGGGTCTGGAACTCCCCGCAGTTTACACACCACTTCTCTCTCAAAGTCATGTGACCTGCCTACGTCACGCGACCCGCCAAAACAGCCCTACTAGCCAGTAGTGCTGACGAAGGAGATGAGAGATCTCCGAAAATTACACCAGGTAAATAACAGCTCAGAGTTATGAAAAACAAATCAGAATTTCATTATGTAGTTTATGTATTGAAATACGTCAAAAGCGCATCAATGGGGAGAACCAGACATTAATTTAGCGGATTATTGCAAAATATACAAATAAAGCATACACTACGGTAAGGTTGTAGTAGGTTGTGTCTTCATAGTCCAACGTTCCAGTAGTTCGTAACGAGAAGTCGTCTCCTGTGTCAGGCCACAAGTCGAAAAGGCTTGTCACGGTACCATCCTGTGACATAACACATGTACAATGGAGAAAACGTTATTCTTTCCCGTTTAAACGCAAACGTACGCAAACGCATTGCACTAAAACGCAGTAAATGTCAATTTTATTTCAATGCATTTGCGTTTCGTTTGCCTTTTAAACGGGAGAGAAAACAGTCTTCTTCTCTATATCACAGCAGATTTACAGGGGAGAAAACGTTATTCTTTCCCGTTTAAACGCAAACGCAAAGCACTAAAACGTAGAAAGAATAACGTTTTCTCCACTGTATTACGTTAATCTAAAAATAATATTGATGAATGCCGTTTCTTAAGCTAACTTAATAAGAAGAGCTATGTAAACTCCGTATTTCTGATAAACATAAAGCATGGATCGAAATACCGTATTTTAAATTTACAAAAAAGGGACGAACTTACTGGATGTATTTTCTATTAATGTAAAGAGGGAAGGATAAACGCCGTATTTCAGAAAAACGTTATTAATAGAATACTGTACGTTTTATTAACGTAAAGAAGGAATAGATTACCACTCTATTTCAAATTAACGGTGACAGTAAAACAGAAAGCTCCTAAAGGAGATTTCTGTTTAACTGTCACCTGCCTTTAAGCAGTCATCTGTAGCAAAACGCTAAATAATTAATAAAATTTAGTGGTCGTATTAGAGAGGTTTTACTGTACATGGTAGATGACGAAGGCTACTCCATCCCCCGTGCTCGTCACCGTGACCTTGCCATTAGTAGTGTCTATAAGACCGGCAGCAAAATCTTCAGACAGGGTAAAAGTTGGCACAACTCCCTCAGCAGGATACGTCAGGTTTATTCCCTCTGAAACGACGAATAATGCAGTGAACATTTTAGTACGACAGCAACATTTTCAGACAGGGTAATAGTTGGCACAACTCCCTCAGCAGGATACGTCAGGTTTATTCCCTCTGGAACGACAAATAATACAGTGAACATTTTAGTATGACAGCAACATTTTCAGACAAGGTAAAAGAAAACAGTAAAAAGAGGTAAAAATAACTTGCGATGCAATCGGGAGGTTGGGCTACTTAAACAAGGATTAAAGTAAAACAGAAATCTCCTTTAGAAACGTTCTGTTTTATTTTAATATGCCACCATTTCCTGTTTTAACCCTTTCCCTTATAGAAGCGACTTTTAGCGTATTTAATTTGTTCATCCGCCAAAGAAAATAGTTCCATTTTATACTGTCATGAATATGTATCATAAGAATTTTTTTCTATATCCTAGCAGATACTAACTTAAAGCAGGCTGAAAGTAAAGCAGAATGTGCCTTAGGGCACATTCTGCTTTACTTTCAACCTGCTTTAAGTGGTCACCTGTCTTCAAAACTAGAAACAGGCTATGAGGCAAAGGGTTAACTCTTTCATTGCTGGAATCTTATAATGTCGACATTGCCAACAGTTTGGATCCATATCAAATGCTGTGTAAGGCGGCATCTGATCAGGATCCAAACTGGTCGACACTCTGGTTGGTATTTCTTCAGATATGCTACCTTAGATCTAACTCTGAAATAATCTTGCAGATAACAATGTTTAAACAGACAACATTGCAGTGAAGGGTAAAATCCTCATGATTAATATTGCGATGAAAAAGAAACAGAACCAGGCGCCAGGTTGAACCCCAGCGACGAATATACTTGGCCTTTAGATACAGTGTACCTTTGTACAGAGCACTTGTCCTCTGCAAACTATGGAAATCCGGACAAGAGGGCTAATACAGGAACCCCCTTATCAAGGTCTGCACTGTTTGTACATATAATTATGTAATATGTTGTAAATAACAGCTTTAAATAGTTAAAAAAAATGGACTAGACCTAATTCGAACCTTGAATTGTCTATGTTGAAGTTCTGCAGGCAAACATAGTCAGAATTACAGAACAAAATCACAAAAATGTTGGCAACATTCATGCCAATTTACTTACGAAATACTTCATTGTAGGTCACCAAAAAGCCATAATAATTATCTGAACTATCTGTAGTGAGGGTAATGGCGGCAAACGAGTACACAGGTTCGATGGCGGTGAAATCGTAATCCTCTGCCGTTGTACAGGCCATCTGAGCCGACGTCAAACTATTAGCGTTAAGTCCTGAAACGAATACAAAAATGGCTACTATATATTTCTTCAGAATTTTCCAAAAATATTTGGATACGTCCTTATTTCTCCAGACCTACGAATTTTTACCGACATTTCTGGGGTTCTTACTTAAAAAATATTGAAATTTCATGCGTTTTTCACTTAGGAGAAATTAATATGGACGTCAATCAGTTAAGATCATGGAGAAATTACAGTAACAGTGTAATTTCTCCATGGTTAAGATCCAGATCAGACGCCGCGTGACGCGGCGTCTGATCTGGTTTTAAACTGTTTGCATAATTTATCTAGAGTTATAGAGCTTGGAAGCCAAAGGTTTAAATGTACGACTCCTAAAATCGTGCTTTAAAATTTAGAAATCTTAGGACTTTTACGAGCAACGTATGGTAGCCCTGCATACTGAATAGCAGTATAAAAACGCTCTCCTTTTGTATTGAAATAAAACCAAAGGCCAATGTAATAAGATGTACAAAATCTTTTGAGCTTTTAATCAATTTCAACCTAAGTGTTACCCTGTGCCGTCGTACGATCCGCGTCACGCTGTGTCTGATCTGCATTCAAGCTGTTGTAAATATTATCCAAGTCTTAAGTTTCCCTCCCTATAACAACTCCCCCCGAACAATACAAAAACATGTATCCCACTAGGTGTTGTTGTAGAGAGGTATAGCATTGTAGCAGTATAAAAACGCCCTCCTTTTCTGTTGAAAAAGAACAAAAGGCAAATGGAATAAAATGTGGCAAATTACTATTAAACACACGTTTGAGTTTTTAATCATTTTTAACTTAAAATTAACATCAGTTTGGAAGCTCGGCGTCGCTTTAATTGAACTTACTCTGATATTGATCAATTAATACGAAACGCGAACGCATTGACATAACATGAAGAACCCAACTTTGGACAACTTTGACTATTCATTTTAATCTGGGTAGCAAACAGTTTGACCCTTATCAGACGCTGGGTTACCCGGGGTCTGATGTGGCATGTAAAAACATTAAAATCAAATTTTAGATATTGTGACTTATATCAAAATGGATGTCAAACAGTTTGGAGCCGCATGGCGAAGCGTCTAATGAAGAACAGAATTGTTTGTGTGAATATTCCTTGCACTCAGGGAAGGCAGTGTAACATTAAATGTAAACGACAACGTAATTTAGTAAAATGGACAGTATGATAGTGTTTGGAAAATGTTAACAAGTCATTTTGATATGAGTAGAAAACAGTAACAAATGGGCGTATTAGTTCACTCCATCACTGCCGTGGTTTCATCACTTTTAAACAAATAATGTATGCTTCTATTATTTCTCAAATAAAAGGTTTGTGCAGTTTGACTTTTACTATTGAAATGAGTGTCAAATAGTTTTGATCCCGTTAAGACGCCGGGTTATGCGACATCTGATCAGGATTCAAACGGTTTGCACTTAACTTCGGGGGTGGAAAAAAATTAAAGATTAAGCATAAACATTTATTTAGAGTAATAACTACTCCACTGTATGTACAGTGGAGAATGTGTTATTCTTTCCCAATAAACGCGTTTACGCTAAAACTATTATTTCCAGTGCAAACAGTTTGGAGCCAGATCAGACGCCGGGTAACCCGGCGTCTGATCAGGCTTCAAACTGTTTGCCACCAAGATAAACATGAATTATCAGAATTGTCCAAAAGTTGTACTTTTCTACGTTTTAGTGCTTTGCGTTTGCGTACGTTTGCGTTTAAACGGGAAAGAATAACAGATTCTCCACTGTATGTATGTAAAGAGTAACGTTTTCCTGAACTGTACCTTCTAACACTTCAAACTTGTCACTGGCGCAGCCTTTGACCACCTGAACATCCAGGAAATACGGAGTGATTTGTAGGGTGTAATACTCATTGGCTGTCTGAATGTAGCTCGTACAATTGTAGTCACTGCAAGGGAAAGTACAGAGCACGGTGATTAACGCGCAGGGCGGCCATTTCTCCGGACTTTTCCTAAATCTTCGGATTTTTTTTCTGATACTATGTAGCTTAAAGCAGACTGAAAGTGAAGCAGAATGCGCCTTAAGTCGCATTTTGCTTTACTTCCAGCCTGCTTTAAGTAGTCACATGTCAACAAAACTAGAAACAGGCCATGTGGTAAAGGTACGCTTCGTAAAATCGCACTTGAAAAATTCAAATTGGGAAATCTTAGGATTTTTCATGTCAACTTATGGCTTCCCTGCACGCGTAATACAAAACCCGTCACGTTCACACTTGTAATCATTGCAAGGGAAACGAAAGGACACAATAGATTACACACCATACACATCTCTTGCATTCGTATGCTATCGTTCCACTGTAATCAATGCAAGGGAAACTAAAGGACACAATGGATCAAACATGATACAAATCCTTCACATTCACACGCTATTGTACAAGTGTAGCCAAATTAAGGGACAGTACAGGCCAAAATGGATCATACGTGATACAAAATCCCTAACATTCACACGTACACTTGGAGTACAGTACACAATGGATTATACGTGGTACAAAATCCCTAACTTTTACACGCTATCGTACAATTGGAGTACAGTAATCAATGGATCATACGTGGTACAAAATCCCTAACTTTCACACGCTATCGTACAATTGGAGTTCAGTACACAATGGATCATACGTGGTACAAAATCCATAACTTTTACACACTATCGTACAGTTGGAGTACAGAACACAATAGATTATACGTGGTACAAAATCCCTAACTTTCACACGCTATCGTACAATTGGAGTACAGTACACAATGGATTAAACGTGGTACAAAATCCCTAACTTTCACACGCTATCGTACAATTGGAGTGCAGTACACAATGGATTATACGTGGTACAAAATCCCTAACTTTCACACGCTATCGTACAATTGGAGTACAGTAAACAATGAATCATACGTGGTACAAAATACCTAACTTTCACACGCTATCTTTCAATTGGAGTGCAGTACACAATGGATAATACGTGGTACAAAATCCCTAACTTTCACACGCTATCGTACAATTGGAGTACAGTACACAATGGATTATACGTGGTACAAAATCCCTAACTTTCACACGCTATCGTACAATTGGAGTACAGTACACAATGAATCATACGTGGTACAAAATACCTAACTTTTTCACGCTATCGTACAATTGGAGTGCAGTACACAATGGATCATACGTGGTACAAAATCCCTAACATCCACACGCTATCTTACAATTGGAGTACAGAACACAATGGGTCATACGTGAAACAAAATCCCTAACTTTCACACGCTATCGTACAATGGGAGTACAGTACACACTGGATCATACGTGGTACAAAATCCATAACATCCACACGCTATCTTACAATTGGAGTACAGAACACAATGGGTCATACGTGAAACAAAATCCCTAACTTTCTCACGCTATCGTACAATTGGAGTACAGTACACAATGGATTATACGTGGTACAAAATCCCTTACATTCACACGCTATCATACAATTGGATTACAGTACACAATGGATCATACGTGGTACAAAATACCTAACTTTCACACGCTATCGTACAATTGGAGTACAGTACACAATGGATCATACGTGGTACAAAATCCCTAACTTTCACATGCTGTTGTACAATTGGAGTACAGAACACAATAAATCATACGTGGAACACAATCCCTTACATTCACATGCTATCGTACAATTTGGAGTACAGTACAAAATGGATCATACGTGGTATAAAATACCTAACTTTCTCACGCTATCATACAATTAGAGTACAATACACAATGGATCATACGTGGTATAGAATACCAAACTTTCTCACGCTATCGTACAATTGGAGTACAGTACACAATGGATTATACGTGGTACAAAATCCCTTACATTCACACGCTATCATACAATTGGATTACAGTACACAATGGATCATACGTGGTACAAAATACCTAACTTTCACCCGCTATCGTACAATTGGAGTACAGTACACAATGGATCATACGTGGTACAAAATCCCTAACTTTCACATGCTGTTGTACAATTGGAGTACAGAACACAATAAATCATACGTGGAACACAATCCCTTACATTCACATGCTATCGTACAATTTGGAGTACAGTACAAAATGTATCATACGTGGTATCAAATACCTAACTTTCTCACGCTATCATACAATTAGAGTACAATACACAATGGATCATACGTGGTACAAAATCCCTAACTTTCACATGCTATCATACAATTAGAGTACAGTACACAATGGATCATGCGTGGTATAAAATACCTAACTTTCTCACGCTATCATACAATTAGAGTACAATACACAATGGATCATACGTGGTACAAAATCCCTAACTTTCTCACGCTATCATACAATTAGAGTACAGAACACAATGGATTATACGTGGTATAAAATACCTAACTTTCTCACGCTATCATACAATTAGAGTACAGTACACAATGGATCATGCGTGGTATAGAATACCTAACTTTCTCACGCTATCATACAATTAGAGTACAGTACACAATGGATCATGCGTGGTATAGAATACCAAACTTTCTCACGCTATCGTACAATTAGAGTACAATACACAATGGATCATACGTGTAGGGCGTTCAAGTATCGTATCAGCGAACAGTAACGTTAACTGATGCAAACAACCAATATAGTACGACATCTAACTTTTACCAATACTCTTCAATAATAACTCATTGCACCCCAATGTTTATTAACTTTTCAAGGGTACGAACGATTTATGTGCGATTCTAAATAACACAAGCAAAAGTGCCCTAATCAACTGAAATGCATCAATTTTACCGCATATAAAAATAAGATTTAGTTGCTTAGATGTAAGCTGCTTTGTTTGATACATTTAGTATCGGAAAACGTTGGTTTATTGGTGAGAAATTAAGTCGGGACTGTTCGCTGGTTTTATTAAATTCATTTGGTAGCCATTTTGTTTCCCTTGTTGGCGATGGCGAACTACCTCTGAGGCCGTTCGTGTCGTTCGCAATCGGTAACAGCCTAACGGTCGTTAAAGGTAAATTGTTACCGTTTTCTGTTACAATCGATGCAATCGATACGGTACTTGAACGCGCTACTGGTATAAAATACCTAACTTTCTCACGCTAAGTTGGAGTACAGTACACAATGGATCATACGTGGTACAAAATACCTAACATTCACACGTACACTTGGAGTACAGTACACAATGGATAATACGTGGTACAAAATCCCTAACTTTCTCACGCTATCGTACAATTGGAGTACAGAACACAATGGACCATACGTGGTACAAAATCCCTAACTTTCTCACGCTATCGTACAATTGGAGTACAGTACACAATGGATCATACGTGGTATAAAATACCTAACTTTCTCACGCTATCGTACAATTGGAGTACAGTACACAATGGATCATACGTGGTATAAAATACCTAACTTTCTCACGCTATCGTACAATTGGAGTACAGTACACAATGGATCATACGTGGTATAAAATACCTAACTTTCTCACGCTATCGTACAATTGGAGTTCAGTACACAATGTATCATACGTGGTACAAAATACCTAACTTTCACACTCTATCGTACAATTGGAGTTCAGTACACAATGGATTATACGTGGTATAAAGTACCTAACTTTCACACGCTATCGTACAATTGGAGTTCAGTACACAATGTATCATACGTGGTACAAAATACCTAACTTTCACCCGCTATCGTACAATTGGAGTACAGTACACAATGGATCATACGTGGTATAAAATACCGAACTTTCTCACGCTATCGTACAATTGGAGTACAGTACACGAAATCCCTTACATTCACACGCTATCTTACACTTGTCATTGCAAGGGAACAAAATATGAAATAAGGAGAATATTGCATTCACACAACAATGAAAACGCTAGAGCGATGACAAAGCGCTGTATTATTCTTTCAGTGATAAAAAGTTGCAATAACATCTACCTTTCAAAATACAATGTAGAAGCAAGACATTTTAAAGTATTTTAACACATGCATGGATGCTCAAAAACTTCAGGACAAAAAAATCTGTCTCTGTCTCGTTCTCGGGCTCTATGTCTCTCTCTGTGTCTTTCGCTTTCCCTCTGTCTGTCCCTCTGTTTATATGTAGCTGCAGCTCTCTGTCTCTCGCTCTCCATGTCTGTCTTTCTGTCTCTCTCTGTATCTGTGTGTGTGTCTCTCTCTATCTCTGTATATATTCATCTTTCATTGTTTCTCCATCACTCTCTCTGTCATCTCTCTCTCTCTGTCTCTCTCTCACTCACTCTCTCTCTCTCTCTCGCTTTCTCTCTTTCTCTTTCTCTCTCTCTTTATCACTCTCTCGCTCTGTATGTCTCTTTCCCTCGGCCTGTCTGTCTGTATGCATGTCTATTCACCTGCTATATCTCGCTGGTAGATTGGCCGACATTAGAACTTGTGGAGCCAAGGAGGCGGTGAGAGTTTCTCCACACTGTTGCTGTAACGCTGCGAAAATAGATAAAGTCAAATACACAATTGCTGCCAGAGTCAGCAAAGGATTTCCATGGCCTAAAATGTACAGTAGATAATTTCATTATATGCAAACAGATGATTTATAGAGATTTCTCAGTTAGATAAACTTGATATCGTCACTGTTGATGTAGTGACGATATGACTTTATGTGACGTCATGTCATAATTAGTTTAGTGACGGCGCGGTAATCAATTTTGTGTGGGTTTTTGGTAAAAACGTCATTAAAATATATATAATAAATAGAATAGTCAATTCCTTTGAATAGATATGAAAAATATATCACTTGAATGGGTTGTTATCTGGTTAAACAACTCGTCCTGCAGACTCGTTTTTTAACCATATAACAACCCATTCTCGTGATATATTTTGCATATTAATCCAAAGAAATTGATTATCCTCTATATATCAATGTTAGATTGAAAGAATAGGGGAAATAAATAAATGAGTTTCACTAAAAATGAAACAATGAGAATGCAGCAGTATGAGACATACTCGGATAATTTATATTGGTTTCATTTTAGTTTAGAAATAAACGAACATGTATAATAACAATATTTGCTTTTAAAACAAAGCTGACATTTTGTGTTAATTCAATATAATGTTATTTCTAATGTGGGTTTTTTTAACTATGATATGCAAGCTGCGCTTGAAAATAGCATAACCTGTAATTGGTCACCGTTTTGTGTGGGTTTGATACGTTCACCCATTACCACATAGACTGTTTTGAGATATTAAAATAGGTAACCACTAAAAGCAGGTTGAAAGTAAAGCAGAATGTGCCTAATGGTACATTCTGCTTTACTTTCAGTATGTTTTAAGCTACCATCTGCTAGAATATATCAAATATAGCTTATGATAGAAAGTCATGGCTGTAAACATTGGAACTATTTCCTTCAGTGGGTGAATAAATTAAATGTGCAAAATGGCGCTTCTATTTGGGGAAAGGGTAAAACCAATGCCAGCCAGGTTATGAAAGGATTAAATGGACATTTATTTCTGACATACCATCGTTTATTTATGACATATCGTCTTCCTTCATTTTAAACGTTTACAATATTTGGCAGTTTGACTTGCAAAGCATTTATTTGACTGTAAAACAGTTTGGATCTTGATCTGACGCCGCAA
Organism: Gari tellinella; assembly: GCA_922989275.2. Classification (NCBI taxonomy): domain Eukaryota; kingdom Metazoa; phylum Mollusca; class Bivalvia; order Cardiida; family Psammobiidae; genus Gari; species Gari tellinella. The sequence goes on along the minus strand of OV277867.1, from coordinate 12,105,018 downwards.
AACGGGTCGTCTGATTCTGATCACAACTCTTTTCTTGGTGTTTGTGTTGTTCAATTTAGCATTTAATGGTTTAAGAAAGTACGATATATTCTTAGCTAGCTTTAAAGTAACAACCAAGTTTTTTTTAGTTTTTTTCTAAAATATAGATATAAATTTAAATATGAAACCGTGTTGTTGATGTTATTTTCGGTAAAATTGACGTTTCCAACAATGTTGTAATTATTAACATATAATATTATATTGTCATGGTTTTATTTGTTATCATTTAATATATATACACACAAGTGACATCGCCAATTAATTATTGCCGTGGCACCAGAGACGTGCTAGACGAAAACAGCTGAGCCAACGAGCGCCTTTAGCACTAGTGTGATCGGCTGTTTCCGTGCAGTACAATGTACGCCGGGAGCTGAATACAACGTCAGGGCTGCCATAAGTTTATCATAATACATTGTAATCTTAAGATTTCAAAATGTTTTATTTTATTCAAGCGCGATTTTACGAATTGTTTTTAACCCCTTACCCCATCGTCTGTTTCTAGTGTTGAAGACATGTGGCAACTTATAGCAGGTTGAAAGTAAAGCAGAATGTGCCTTAATGCGCATTCTGTTTTACTTTCAGTCTGATTTAAGCTATCATCTGCTGGGATAAAATTCCGAAAAATTCGGAAAAATTCGGAGAAATGGCAGCCCTGCAACGTCGGAACGTCTACATAGTGGTCCGCTAATTGGTTTTGTGCTCGTTATACCACCGACAGCAAAATAAAATGCTTCACTCATTTTAAATCCAAAAATATTTCATGTTCGAAGCTCTTTAACCCTTTGAACCCTAGTCCCGCATAAAGTCGTCTTTTTGAAAAAGTATACATGTGAAAAATGCACTTGTCCTATGCAAACAGTGAATACCTACAGTACTGAACCTTATTAAATTAAATTGATAATCGCAAGCGAATTGCCATCGAATTGCCATCGAATTGCCATCGAATTGCCATCGAATTGCCATCGAATCGGGCGCTTCAAAAAACAAATCCTACGTTTGAATACTTTAACGCGAATTTTCAGAAGCGGTTGTGACAAAAATAGAATCGAAAAAATTAACGAAGGCATATTTGCGAACATTTGTGAGATACACCACTCAAGAAAACTTATCCGAGGGTAAATTAGTATTTTGAAATCGCAAGCGAATCGCCATCGAATTGCCATCGAATTGCAAGCGAATCGTAAAAATTGTTAATTTAATAAGATTCAGTACTGTAGATCAGAGGGCTCCTTACGGAGCCCTCTGATCTGGGTCTTCACTGTTTGTCAGACATTGACAAAAACAACCCTTAAAAGTAATGGAATAGAATAAAATGTAAACAAACTGGGATTGTCCATTTGAAGTTTCATGGAGGAAAGAGTCAATGCTAGAAAGATAACACTGAACACGTAAGTCTACATTACTATATAAAATACCTCTTTTTGTCCTTTTTTAGCATTATAAAATTAATGCTAAATGTAGTTTCTATTTCTATGCCGGTAAAGCATAAATTATCTGTATGAACTGTTGAAACTATGATGGCATATACATGTATGATTAATATGATTTAGAGAAAAGCATAAGTATGGTTGTAACGTATTGCCTTTCTCCAAATTATATAGCATTCGATTAAGCAAATGCCAACATATAGCTTCTATAAAAAAAAAATATCACATTAGTGTGACAAATGCCAACGAACTGCAATCTTGTCCGACAGAATTTCACCCATGTCATTGACTTTTAACAGATGGATGAGAGAGTTGAACATAATTCCAACAAATTTTCAGTTGTATGTATATGGAGACGTTTCCAGACGTGAACGTCATGCTCTATAATCCATAACCATGAGAGTGGAACAGAAAATGTTGTCTTCATCTAATGAAATATGTCCCAAATATATTTAAAATGAATTCATAGCAAAAGAAATGACAGACCTGACACGAAATTCGTAATAACGGAATCTAAACCCATGATCCTGACATTTGGCCAATGTGCATTGGCGTTAAACTCTACAAATCTTCTTTGTTTAGTGAACAATTGGGCCAAGTGTTTTTGAAATGCATTCACTGTGAAATAATTAACAGATCAAACAAAAAAGCGTGATAACGTAATCGTACCCTGTGACCTTGACCCATGGATATGGGAGTTGAACAAAACATATTGTCTTTATCTGATGAACATTGGGCAAGTTATTTTAAAATATATTCACATATAAGAAATAACAGCCCGGACACAAAATGTTTGACAACGTAATTGTACTATATAACATTGACCTTTGACACATGGAGCAGGGAGTTAAACGTGACATATCATCTCTGTCTGGAGAACAATTGTGCCAAGTGATTTTGAAATCCTTTTGCTGATTCGAAAGTTATAACCCGAACACGAATTTTGGGACAACACATTTTTTACCCTGTGACCTTGACATTTGACCCATGGACACTAGGGTTGAATGTGACACCTTGTTTTTGTCTGATTAAAAAGTGTGTCAAGTGATTGTGAGATACATTGGCCGATGTAAACAGGTACAGCCCGGACTCGAAATATAATGGGATAACGTAATCGTACCATGTGACCATGACTTTTGATCCATGGACAATGGAGTTAAATGCGATACCTTGTCTTTGTCTCATGCACAGTTGTGCCAAGTTATTTTGAAATCTATTGACTGATATAGAAGTTACAGCCCGACACAAAATTGGTGATAACGTAATCGTACCATGTGACCTTTACATTAGACCCATGGATGAGAGATACGCGACACATCGCCTTTGCCAGGTGAACTGACGACTTTTTTTAATCCGAGTAGCAAGCACTACGGGACCTGGTCAAAAGGTGGGTAACCCGGCGTCTGTTTTGGCTTCAAACTGTTTACAATGGAAATAATTGTTTCAGCATAAACGGAAAAGGAATTTAGTGTAAAGGCGTTATCTAGGTCTTCTCGACTTTAACAAGCAAGAGAACACTTACAGTCACTGCGGAGAAAACATTATTCTTTCCAAATAAACGCGTTTACGCTAAATCTATTATTTGCACTGCAAACAGTTTGGAGCCAGATCAGACGCCGGGTAACCCGGCGTCTGATCAGGCTCCAAACTGTTTGCCACCAAGATAAACATGAATTATAAGAATTGTCTAAAAGTTGCACTTTTCTACGTTTTAGTGTAATGCGTTTGCGTGCGTTTGCGTACGTTTGCGTTTAAACGGGAAAGAATAACGTATCCTCTACTGTACCTGGATCTGCCGAGAAGTACAGCATCTCAAAGCCATCCTGGTTATAGTTGGCATTGGATGAGAAATTTACATATATCGCTGACTGTGTCGACACAAACTCATTAAGGATGTTGCTCTGAGTATATGTCCCTGATCCAAGTTCGGTTCCCTCATTTGAAGCTGAAGTATAAAGCAAAATAACAAACAAAATCCTAACAAGTAATCGGGATAAAACATTTCACAAATGTTTAGTATATTTTACTCATTAATCCTTAGAATTAACGATTCCAGTATCCATTTAAGGGTGTATTAACCTGGTAAGCAAATTTTTTAAACTATCTAACGTTTTCTTTCATGTTTATTTGGAAAGAGCTGTTAATGATTCATCAAAAATAGAAAAAAAGCATAGGTTGGTGTGCATATTTTGCACGACGGCAATTTGGAAACGATGTGTCAAGTTCGGATTTTTTCTCCAATAGTATAAGCTTCAGTAAAATATATTCTTAAAAATAATGAACATGGTGATTTTGTTTTATTACGTATTTCATGTCTATGGAAGTATGTTTACATAAAGAAACTAAATCAAACCAGATTTGACAAAAAAATTAATCTCTGAATTAACAACATTGTTTTCATGGGTAATGATATAAAAAAGGAGGAAAATAGTAAAAAAAAAAAAACATATTTCTAGTATCTAACTTTTTATTATATTGTACATGTACCATATGAAAGCCCATACAAAGGCAATTCAAAATATTAAAAAATATATGATAGGTTAGTGTTGAAAACTTTGAGTTATTAAAGAAAAGGAAGTTATCTCCCTTTACAAAAATGACAAAATAGTGCCATAATGATGATATTTAGAGCTTCATAAATTTCATATTTGGTGCCTGTTTTTTCTTCTATTAGGAAATACTACCATAGACAAAACCAAATTAGCATGTTTGTTTTCATTTGAAATAGATTTTATTAAAGCAGGTTCTTTGAAAAGGAATTACAAGTCAGACAAGACGAATCTGCTACCACTAAGTCTGCTAGACTGAAAGAACTGTTGTACAAAAGACGTTGTTCAGTATTTTGTGAGTCTGTATCAGCAGAACATAAAGTAATACCGCCAAGGAGTATTTCAGAAGATTACAGGTTCCGATCAAATGGATATGTCCAACATTGCCTACAACCCAATCATCATGACCAGCCCTACATACTACAGTGGAGAATCTGTTATTCTTTCCCAATAAACGCGTTTACGCTAAAACTATTATTTGCAGTGCAAACAGTTTGGAGCCAGATCAGACGCCGGGTAACCCGGCTTCTGATCAGGCTCCAAACTGTTTGCCACCAAGATAAACAAGAATTATCAGAATTGTCCAAAAGTTGTTCTTTTCTACGTTTTAGTGCTTTGCGTTTGCGTACGTTTGCGTTTAAACGGGAAAGAATAACAGATTCTCCACTGTATTAGTAAAAGTCAACTATACCGTTAAAATGTTTGTCATTGCTTGGAAGGAATTTCTGTATATATTACCACATGTATTTTTAAAACGGATGGAGTAACGATGAAATACTGATAAAAAATCAATCAGTCCCAATCCAGATTAGACGCCGCTTGGCGTGACGTCTGATCAGGATCCAACATGTGTAAAACATCGACTTAAGTTTCAAATGAACCGTTTAACATATCAATTATTGCTGCTCTGACAGTTCGAATCCAGAGCAGACGCCCTGCGATGCGACGTCATTTTTAGGATCCAAACTGGTAGTAAAGTCAACTATTGCCGCCTATGTCGGGAAATGGTTTACAATTTCATCGGTTACTCAGTAACATGTTATGTGCATCCCTTTCTTCTATGTGTTTCATCCGGATTTCTCATCTCAAACATTATCAGTAACAATTACAGTGGAAAAAACGTTATTCTTTCCCGTTTAAACGCAAACGTACGCAAACGCATAGCACTAAAACGTAGAAAAATACAACTTTTGGACAATTCTGATAATTCATGTTTATCTTGGTGGCAAACAGTTTGGAGCCTGATCAGACGCCGGGTCACCCGGCGTCTGATCTGGCTCCAAACTGTTTGCATTGCAAATAATAGTTTTAGCGTAAATGCGTTTATTGGGAAAGAAAAACGTTTTCTCCACTGTACAACAACATTTTGTAAACAGTCTGGACCCATATCTGTCGCCGCATTACGCGGCATCCTATTGTTTTCTGACCTGTCAGAGTTGTTTTCAGATTGGAACATTCTAAAATTTTAAAAGGGATGATCACCGTACTCGTTGATTTCCGTACAGTCAGCCAGGGATACGGAAAGCTGTATTTATTGTCCGTAATGTATACAGTAGAGAAGACATTATTATTTCCCGAATAAACGCAAACACAATGCACTAAAACTGTAGAAAATTATTTTTATCTTTTAAATCTGGGTGGCGTCTGATCTGGCTCCAACCTGTTTGCAATGGACATAACAGTTTTAGCATAAACACGTTTATTGAGAATGAATAACATATCAGTAAAATTAGGGCAGAACTATTCTGTTCTAAAAATAACTCTGACAGGTCAGAAAAATCAGACAATAACAAGGTCATACTGTGTGACATTCATATAGATAGGCATGGTAGCGAAGAGAGATAAAGAATGAGATCTACGTACGATGGATAGTTGTTCCCACCTCCAAAATTTGGTGACGTTATATACTGGGGTTGACCCCTTGAAGTGAGGTTTAGAGGCCGGTTGCCCTCACTACATTGTCCTCCAACTGTAGAAACAAACACAGCAATAAAGGTATAGGCCGATTTGATTCAACTGGCAGGGCGGAGCTAACCTTGGCAAAGATAAATTAATTTACTTTTGATTTTAGGGTTGATAGGTATAGCTCCGTATTATATCGTTATTGTCCGATACTTTAAACTTGATGAAACACAATTAATGCATGGACCAATATCCACGTGCATTTGGTATATACAGTGCTCCCTCTCTACAACAACTCCCAATGGCAGACAAAGATTACGTGTGTTGTTCGTAGGGAATTGGTCTAGGAACAAAACTTGGTTAACATTTGCAAACAGCTTGAATCCAGATCAGACGCCGCGTAATGCGGCGTCTGATCTGGTTTCAAGCTGTTTGTCATTCTTCATTATCTTCCTTCTGTCAAAATGTCCATTGATATGTAATGTTGAGAAAAAACCGGCAGACGTCAACGGTAAATTCCGATTATAAAAGAGCGTGCTGTCGGCCCAAAAGTAAAAATGCAATGGTCCGCATCGAAACTCCGCCCTGCCAAGTCAATAAAATCGGTATATATATATCTAGGAGAGAAAACGTTATTCTTCCCAATAAACGCGTATACGTTAAAACTAATTTCAATTGCAAACAGTTCGGAGCCAGATCAGACGCCGGTTAACCCGGCGTCTGATCAGGCTCCAAACTGTAAGACACACAAAGTCGTCATTTCTTTTAAAAGCGTTGTCTTTTTTCCATTTTACTATAACGCGTTTGCATTTCGTTTGCGTTCAAACTGGGAAAGAACGCGGCTTCTCCACTGACTGTAACAGGCTTCTAATAAGATCCGGTCAATGTCGGTAAATATCGACAGTCTACGTAGAGCAATCGGCTAGTATCGTCAAATGACAGTCAGTACCGAGTGCTAGTCAAGGGATTGTAAAAGTTCAAATGAACTCCATGCTCAAATATCAGCTTTTTCTCGGCACATTCCATTTCAGCAAACATTTTTGTATATATTTAGTATTTTGTATATACTCAAACGACAAACAATTTGTATATTTGGTTTTAGAGATGTTCGTTATACTTACAAGTACAGCCCATAGACAAATTTAGTATCAAACTACGCAAACATGTATTGGCTTTATGATGGTGTATTTTTAAGCGGAGCTGCATGGTATCTATTTAGACTAATATTTTCAACCAATCATATTTGATCAGAAATTTAGAATCAAGAGCACCTGTTGAAAACTGAATTGTCTGATTGGATAGTAGTCAGGACTCCAGATAAGGGGTGTATTTCAAAACTTAAAATCTTTATTACTGCATTTTAAAACCTATGGTGTCACTTCTCATTTGAATCGTCTCTTCTATACGATCCAAACGAGTAGTAACACCATGGTTTTTTGTGCTGAAATGAGTGAAAAATGTGATTTGTTCAGTTTACTCCCTCTCATCTGGAGCCCTGTAGGCTGGTCTATGAACTATTACAGTTTTACCAGATATGAATTGTGAGTGTGAAATTTAGAGACACAGACTGGATTACTACACTGTGCTGATGCAATCATGTTTCTAGTTTAAGATCTGACATCTGAAATCTTTTTTATAGATATACAGAGGAAGCTAGGTGTTTTGTTTACTACCAATTTGTTTAAATTGTTAACTATTTGTACACATTTACCATATATTATAGATACTTGAAAACCTTCCAAACCCTGCAGAATGGAAACAAATGGTAAAATCCTCAATTAATGAATACGTACAGAACTCCTGGAAACAAGACTTCGAAGAAAAGGGAAGTCTTAAGTACATCAACCCACATGTTGTAAGGGTAGGGTCTGCTCATCACATATACTCATCAGTAAGATCAAACAAACAAGATATCCTCAGGGCAGAGGTCAAAGCTAAGCTATTTACAGGAACCTACACACTTCAAGGGAACCGTGCAGCCTTCAATCAGTACAAAGTTAACCCCCTGTGTAAACTATGCAGTGATGAACCAGAAACCAGGCAACATTTCATTGCATCATGCAAATCACTATTCCAGCAACGTCAATCTTGTAAACAAAAAGTAACCAAAGTCCTTCAGAGGTACACTGATGATACAAAAAGCTCCTATCTTGCCCTGAAAGATTTACACAAATCATACTTGACTCAACCCATACGGATCCCCTAAAACTGCAGCCCCCTTCATCTGTGGATGTAGCCGACCTGGAGTCATTTTCCAGAAAATACCTAATGAAAGTACACCTGACGCGCTGCAGGCTCCTGGCGAGCCTGGCCCCAGATAACGGTTGACACACGCGCGTAATTAGTTTTCCATAAAGTATGTGACTACCGAGAATTTCTTGGGTGCTCCGCACATAACGGAGAAACTTAGCAGAAGAAGAAGATAGCAATATAATAAATGGCCTCATGTGAGTTATACATGTCCAATTGTGTTGTTTCATCATTATTTACAAGAGTGAAGTGTAAGAGAATCTACAGCAGAATGTTGTATCTAGATGAACATGCACAGAAGTTAATTTAGTTATAGTTTGTTTCAAGAAACTCTATGAATGAAGTTTGATATATAGATTAATGTGAGGATCTCCTACCAGTAGCTAAGATATGAGTTAAATTATTTTGTTTTGCATTTCTGTACATGATAGTTTTGCATTTTAAATAAAATTTACTGTTTCAATTGTATACTTGTATTGTTTGCTTTTCAATCCAAGATATTTCAATTCTTTGAAAACTCAACTTCATTCAATTTTGCACAACCATCTATAGCATAAGTTCAACCACTCATTCCGCTGAATATCTTTTTTAAAGATATTTCTTGTTAATGTTGATGTAATTATTTACAGATCATAAATGTGTGTGTGAATGATGATGGTGTGAAAGGTACAGTGGAGAATCTGTTATTCTTTCCCGTTTAAACGCAAACGTACGCAAACGCAAAACACTAAAACGTAGAAAAATACAACTTTTGGACAATTCTGATAATTCATCTTTATCTTGGTGGCAAACAGTTCGGAGCCTGATCAGACGCCGGGTTACCCGGCGTCTGATCTGGCACCAAACTGTTTGCAGTGAAAATAATAGTTTTAGCGTAAACGCGTTTATTGGGAAAGAATAACGTTTTCTCCACTGTAAAAGTTGCATACTTGTAATTTTTTCATAACTATGTAAAACTATGACGCTCGTGGCTGGGTCAGTTTTACCCCAGGGACATATCTGTTTTTAAAAAAACTGTAGTGGTCTACTATGCAATGCTACATATCAAATATCAAAGCTCTAAACTCATGGTTTGGCACTAGAAGATTGGTCGATGGCCAATCGACAATAACAAAACATTACAAATCTGCAACTTTCATTGTGACTTTTACTTTTCACACCTTCGTCATTCACAAATAAAATTATGATCTAAACATTATCACATCACAATAAAAAATACAGCACCGTCTAGCCAATACATTTTTGCACATTTTGATAATAAATTTGTCTATGGTTTGTACTTATAAGTGTTAATTATTAATTAGGTCCCGCAAACCAAGTGTACAGTTTCTTTATCGTTTTAGTATATATTTCTACTGTAAATTATATGCAAATGTTCTTAATAAAGGTTTTTTAATTTGTTAAAAAGTATATGACAGTTTTGGTGTTTAAAGTAAATAAAAACAACCTTAAACATAAATATTCAGACAATTTTGCACTACACAGTTTTAAATGTTAGTACTTTATAGAATATCAAAATGTAGCTTATTAAAATAACAATTTATACTAAACCTGTACTGAAAAAATCATAAAAAATATAATCTACTGTTATGTATAAAATTAGTTGGTGAAAGCTCAAACTCAATTTTTACATTAAACCTTGCTATAACTGAAGCCTTTGAAATATATTTTTATATTTTAAGATACGAAATGTAGATATATTGATCTAGAAAATATTCATACCGTTCGAAAACACACGTCGACTTTTGTCATTAGAAACAAGAAATGTTATTTTTGAAAAACTATGTTTAAAAAAGTTAACCATTTCAATTGTAATAAATTTTTATTTACATTAAAATTCAGACATAAACTGACATAATTCAAAAACCAAGTTTAGAAATTGTACTTTTTAAGAAGGTGTTACGTCAAAAAATAATGTCTGAAAAGTGCTATGTTCCGGTGTCCTCCAGTAGGGGTCATTTAGGTTCATATTGTGACTTATTGAGTTAGGTAATCTTATCGTGCATTATATCATAAATCGCTCTTTAAAATGATATATACACATGCATTTTGCACTTATTATATTGAAGTTATTGATCAAATTTATTTATGCTTTTCGGTGGATTACCACGAAATAGCAGTGGATGATCACTTGGTAATCCACTGCAGTGGATTATCACCAATCGCTTTTATTATGAATTTTCCCCGTAGGGCTCCCCAAGAATCGTAGTCAATCGTGTCTTATCGTTAAATTCCGGCAGTCCGATTTGTCGCGAACTACTCACCGGAAGAGCAACTTGGGAGCAACGAAGTCATTCGGATGACGTCAAATCAACAAATAAGTGACGTCATTATACCGCCAACTGTCACGCACATGTGTGTTCGACATAAAACGTGGGGCTCAACACGGGATAAATAATGTACGTTCGCTTTCAATTTTTAAACAATTTCGTTTAAAAAGTGGCTTAAAAACATAAATAAATAGAATAACTGTGTTTTTTCAGTGTAAGATCGAATTTAATCCATTTCGTGAACATCAGACTGTTATATTTTCACTCGTGGCTTCGCCACTCGTGAAAATATAACGTCTGATGTTCACTCAATGGATTAAATTTCGATCTTACACTGAAAAAAAAAGTTATCCTCTATGTCATTACTTTTTTAAGCATCCTCGTACTTTCAGCCTGCTTTTAGCTTCCATATGCTAAGATATATCAATTCTTTCTTACAGAGCATATCCATGGCTGTATAAAGTGGAAATATTTTCTTCAGTGGGGGATTAAATGGAATGAGTTAAATGTGTAGTTATTAGGGTAGTGGGTTAAGTCGAGAATACGCTATTCTTTCCAAGTAGACGCATTTGCGCTGTAACAATTATAGTAATTGTAAGTAATTCAACAATCAATTGTTAATAATGTTGACATTTTTAAAAACAATGTCACTTCCCTATTTTACTACATTGCATAGAAATGGTGCGAAAATATAGATACATCAATTTGTACTGTGGACATACTTAACCATTTTCCTCATAGAAGCGCTTTTTAGCGCATATAATTTTTGTTCCTCCACTAAAGAAATAGTTCCAATTTAATTAGTCAGGAATATATATAGTGAGACATATCTTCAATATTCTAGCCGATGGAAGATTAAAGCAGGCTGAAAGTAAAGCAGAATGCGCCTTAAGGCACATTCTGTTTTACTTTCAATCTGCATTAAGTAGTCACCTATCTTCAATACCAGAAACAGGATATTGGGTAAAGGGTTAAAAGAGACTGAAAACTGGTCTATAACTTTAAATGAATGATTGGTGCCTATATAAACACGTAAATATTAGATTGGAAAAAATATTTTATGTTTATAAGATGCATTTCAAACAAAAAAACAGTAACATGGTGTGTGTTTTCAATCTCTTGAATAAGTATATTTCCCTTCGGAGCCAGATCGGGACCGGATAACCTAGAGTTTAATTTGGCTCCAAAGTGTTTGCCATTCCGGTAAAAATCTAATCTTCAGAAAAGCTGTCATTTTCAACATTTGATAACATTCGATTGTGTTCAGTTTCGTTTAAACAGGCAATAATTTCGTATTCGACCACTGTAAATATTTACCAAATAATCGAATAGTTTTTAGTAAATTATAGTACCAAAGCTACACTGTTTCCCTTGTGTACTCCTTCATTGCTGTAGAATCGTCTGCTTCGAAATTATAATTGTGTGCTTTTGTTTCTCAAAGTTACATTTACAAAACATTTACAAAACATTTACAAAACATTAGGGTTTTCTACAAGTTATTGTATTTGAGTTTAGTTTCGTTTGCAGGACAAATATACTGAAGCTACAAAGAGTTAGATATTTAATAATGAATTAATAATAATATTTTTTAGTTATTCTATTTAATCACTTACATACATGTATCAATACATGTAATGAATATACATGTACATATTGTTAAACTATCAAAGACTAGATTCACATTTTGTGAGAAGCAAACAAGATATTTGATAATGAATTGGTAATAATAATAGTTTTAGTAATTTTATTTATGCACTTACATATCAATGCATGTAATGAATTTACATATTGTTAAAATATCAAAGACTAGATTTTCACATTTTGTGAGAAGCAAACAAGATATTTAATAACGAATTGGTAATAATAATAATTTTTAGCAATTTTATTTGAACACTTATATATCAAAACATATAATAATGAATATGCATATTGTTGAAATATCAAAGACTAGATTCACATTTTGTGAAAAGCAAACAAGGTATTTGATAATGAATTGGTAATAATACTATTTTTTATATAAATCTAATGGGTGTACTTACATGTCAATACATATATTATAATGAATATGCATATTAAATATAGCAAAGACTATATTCATATTATATTATATTATAAGCTAATCATTTAATCAAATAAAATATCAATATAGTAAGAAAATATCACTAATAGTTTAGTTGTTGATATTAATTTACGCCAATATTTAAAAAAGTAATCGATTGAAATTAAAAATATTTTTCTTTTTATCCTATATGTATCCCACAAAGGAACTTGTTACCAGTCACAGCCCAAATTTCACCAACCGTTACAGTGGAGAAAACGTTATTCTTTCCCGTTTAAACGCAAACGAAACACAAACGCAAAACTTTAAAACATAGAAAAGTACAACTTTTGGACACTTCTGATAATTTATCTTTATCTTGGTGGCAAACAGTTAGGAACCTGATCAGACGCTGGGTCACCCGGCGTCTGGTCTGGCTCAAAACCGTTTGCATCGGATATAATAGTTTTAGCGTAAACGCGTTTATTGGGAAAGATTAACGTTTTCTCCACTGTATTAAAACGAATATACATACATGTATTCCTAATTAAAATATCAAGACTAGATTCATATTTTGTGATAAACTTATCATTTTATAAAATAAAATATCACATTATTAAGAATATAATCACTAATAGTTTAGTTGTTGATATTAATTTACGCTAATATTAAAAAAAGTAATTTATTGAAATTAAAAGGAACTTGTTACCAGTCACATCCCAAATTTCACCAACCGTTATTGACTTCAAGACAATTGTCACCATACATGTACCCGTTATAGTAGATCTGATATAAACTACTACGTATACTGCTTTTATTTTTTATCAATTCACTGTATAGTTATCACTTTCACATTTGTAAATAATAATTTATGAAGAGAAGTAGATCTATCAAGAAGAAGAAGAAAAAAAGAAGAAGAAGAAAAAAAATATTTAATTAATATCAAATATGAATAGAAAATAGTGCACTGGACTGTCGGTAAAGTTTTGACGAACACTTTTCGAATTTTTGGTCTAAGTCTTTTATTTGTTCCTTATGTTTTCATGTAAAATCATGAACTGAGAGTAATAAAAAATTGGAATGAAATTTGAAATTTAAAAATTTGCTAATACTAATATAGATATCGAAAATGTTGATGAGAAACAATGTGAAGGCGTGCCTAAGATACTTTTATAAATGTTACGAATTCCAAAAATAATTCTATGATCAAACTTTACATCATTTATAAAAAGTAAAACAAAATCTGAAAAATGTCGTTTTGAAAAGACGATGTCATGAAACACCGTGCATGTCCTTTGTTTATTATTATACAAACAATAATGTAAATGTCCAAGTCAATAAAAAAGTATCAAACATTAAAATCTGTTTCTTTGATTTTTAAACAAATGATCTTAACATTTCCATATTGCATTTTTGTCGCCCGATTTAACTTGGCGTAGTAAAACAAATACAGGCTACAGTGGAGAAAACGTTATTCTTTCCCGTTTAAACGCAAACGTACGCAAACGCAGAGTACTAAAACGTAGAAAATAACAATTGTTTGACATTTCTCACTTTTTATTTTAATCTGAGTGGCAAACAGTTTGGAGCCTGATCAGACGCCGGGTAACCCGGCGTCTGATCTGGCTCCAAACTGTTTGCAATGGAAGAGATAGTTTTAGCGTAAACGCGTTTATTGGGAAAGAATAACGTTTTCTCCACTGTACTTCATGTGTGTTTAAATTGTTTGGATTTATTTTAAACGGGTTTTTAGAAAAAAATTAAAATAATGTTTTGCCGACTTATTATCTTTTCAAGAACGACGAGCTTGATAAATCCAATAAATTATGAACACGATTATTATATTATTTTTGTAACATAACATAGATCTTTTTTCTGTTTTTTCATTTCTTTGTCTCTGCTGTGGAATAAATGACTTATATTGAAGATGTATTTATAAGCTCGAGATGAGTCAATACTTCTAAATTAATTCCATGTATTAAGAAGATCTAGATAATATAAATTGTGTATGCATGTATCTATGATTAACCCTTTCACCGTCGGAGCAGCATATGTCGACTTTGCAAACAGTTTGGATCCAGATATGGCGCCGCGTCATGCGGCGTCTGATAATAATCCAAGCTGTTGGACACTCGTATCGATATTTCTTAAGCCAAAATATCCTTAAATCTAACTTTGAAACCTTCTTGCAGACAACACTTTGGAAGCAGACGACAATATAAAGGTGAAAGGGTAAAAACCTCACGATGAATTTGGCCCCGAAAGGTTTAATAGACTATGAATAATTAGATTGTTACAGTTTTCATATATGCTATTTCTATTAATCTTTTTTTTTTTTTTTTTTTTTAGTAGTTATCACATCAAACTACTGCCTGAATATCATCTTTCAATAATCAGCATTTCAATACAAAAACATAAATTATTTTTTTGTACATTTAATTATTATTAATATCTATAAATGTTATGTTCGTTGAATTGTATTATGTGACAATGTAGCTTTAAAATGAAATAGAAGACCATGAAAAGTAGTTTATCTGCAGTAAAATCAACTAAACTCTGATATCTACATGTATTAACGTTTAGCCTATCGCTGCGACTTATCTGGTACATGTGTTTGCCAACAGATTGAATGCAGATCAGGGGCCCGTTTTACTAAACTACTTACGCAAAATTTTTGCGTAAGTCAAAATTTTAATTTTTAATTTATATGTTTTATTATCACTTGCTACAAACAGCAAATAGCCAGATCAGAGGATGCGCTTTTAGCGCGTCCTCTGATCTGGCTATTTGCTGTTTGCAAACGTTTATGATCGAAAAATAAGAGTTAAACGATTTTGACTTACGCAAAATTTTTGCGTAAGTTGTTGAGTAAAACGTGCCCCTGATGCCAACTATCTCTAGGTCCGTCTTAAGAAACGTCGTACGACCAAAACGGTCGTAAGTCAAAACTTAAAAAACATCTCATTTCTCATTTCAATCTAATCTGTCTTGTGATATCTCTTTGGAATCGTCGACGATTCCAAAGAGATGTCACAAGACGAAATTTGATGGAGAAATAAAGGAATATTGAGAATTTTGGAATCTGACTTACGGCAATATTTGTCGTACGGCCTTTCATAAGACGGACCACAGGGGCCCGTTTCATAAAACCTTTTACGACAAAAACGATCGTAAGTCAAAACTTTAAAATGGATTAGATTTCTGTGTTTTATTATGAAAAAGACGATTCCAGAGAGATGTCACAAGACAGATTAGATGGAGAAATAAATAATAATTGAGATTTTTATATTATAAGTTATAACTTACGACAACATTTGTCGTACGAAGTTTTATGAAACGGACCCCTGGTCTGCATTTCAACACCCTTTTTAGTGTGTCTCATTATAATTATAATATATTCTATAAATAGCATCAAGACAAGTTTTAAGCAGATGAAAACGAAAGGTGACAAGTGTGTGTGTGTGTGTTTACCTTTGTTTACTAGTATCGCCAATAGTCCACAATTAATGTAAAAAGCCATGTATCGTCCCTTCTCACCACTTATAGAACTGGAATAGGTCTGAAACTAGTAACACTGTGATACTATATGTCATAATCAATTAGCTGTATATGGTTTATATACATACTCTTTTTACGCATTCGCAGCACTTGCCAATGTCTATGTTACAGTGGAGAATCTGTTATTCTTTCCCAATAAACGCGTTTACGCTAAAACTATTATTTGCAGTGCAAACATTTTGGAGCCAGATCAGACGCCGAGTAACCCGGCGTCTGATCAGGCTCCAAACTGTTTGCCACCAAGATAAACATGAATTATCAGAATTGTCCAAATGTTGCACTTTTCTACGTTTTAGTGCTTTGCGTTTGCGTACGTTTGCGTTTAAACGGGAAAGAATAACAGATTCTCCACTGTAACCTGTTTACCCATGACGCCATTACTTGTAAAGAATTGCAGTCTGCTTTTATCTTTTTAATTAAAATTCTAGCTAAATTTACTAAAGCAATATCTTAATAAGTGTCAAACAGTATGGATCCTGATCAGACGCCGCGTTTCGCGGCGTCTGATTAGGATCCAAACTGTTTTCAAATTATCACTGTACTCAGGGTACGGCTGTTAAGGGGTTAATTAGTTTACTGCTAATAGATATACTTGACTGAACTTTAAATACTAACAGTTTGGATCCTTTTCCGAGTTACTCGTCGTCATATAAGGATTCAAATTATTTTAACACATTTGTTTATTTAAAAACGAAGTTTAATCATATTGTAAAATACATTGTAGACCTCAAATGTAAAAGCAGACATTGTTGCATCGGACAGGCGAATGGTTAATTAGATTTTAATTACATGCGTAATGATAGATCCAGGTAATTACTCTAGGCATGGTCACGTTGCCATTGCACTTGGTTTACTTTGATTCATCGTTTTGATGCAATCATCCGTGGAACCTATTAACAATGGTTATATCTAGATGTCGATATAGTCAGCAACGTGTTTTACACTTATCAAGGTTAAGCGCCATTTTGGCTTGATTCATTTGCAAACAGTTTGGACTAAGATCAGACGCGGGTTATATTTAACTCAGCATCTGATTTAGGTTCTAAATTTATTTAATGTCGTTTTATTCTCTCCTCGGTCAGAAATGCATATATATAAATTTAAATTGTATCATATACAGTGGAAAATCTGTTATTCTTTCCCGTTTAAACGCAAACGTACGCAAACGCACGCAAACGCAAAGCACTAAAACGTAGAAAAGTGCAACTTTTGGATAATTCCGATAATTCTTGTTTATCTTGGTGGCAAACAGTTTGGAGCCTGATCAGACGCCGGGTTACCCGGCGTCTGATCTGGCTCCAAACTGTTTGTACTGCAAATAATAGTTTTAGCGTAAACGCGTTTATTGGGAAAGAATAACATATTCTCCACTGTATGCATCCGACACGTTTAACCTACCACTGTAAATGACGCAAAATGTCGCATTTACAAACAGTTTGGACCCTGTTTTACACTCCTTTCGAAACTACTACAGCCATACTGCCTTAAATTAAACGTTGGAACGATATTGCAGACAATTATATCGAGGCAGACGACAGAATGACGGTGAAGGAGTAACAACCTTAAGATAAAATTGACAATGAAAGAGATAAGCAAAATGATGATTAAAGATGACAAGGTTTTAAAACGGCTGTACATGTACAAAAGGGTGTGCATTGGAAGTCTTGGAAGGTAAGCCAGGCAGCAGCTTAAAGTATATAGTTTAAAAGTAAAGCAAATTAAGTGTTTCGTAGCAATACTATTGACTGACATTATAGATAGTAAAATACCATCTATACTTACAGTGGAGAAAACGTTATTCTTTCCCGTTTAAACGCAAACGTACGCAAACGCAAAGCACTAAAACGTAGAAAAGTGCAACTTTTGGACAATTCTGATAATTCATGTTTATCTTGGTGGCAAACAGTTTGGAGCCTGATCAGACGCCGGGTTACCCGGCGTCTGATCTGGCTCCAAACTGTTTGCACTGCAAATAATAGATTTAGCGTAAACGCCTTTATTGGGAAAGAATAACGTTTTCTCCACTGTATACGTATTGAGGCTTCATCATTGTGTGTTCGGATACAATAAAACCCTTACATCTATGACCTAGAACGTGCGTTCCCTTTAACCCATTAAACGTTCCATGCTCAAATTCCATTAGCTGCTAAATTGCCAGTTTACATTAACTCTCAAAACACATGCTCGCAAAACATTTCAACATATGGCTAACAGTACAGACCCCGATCAGAGGACCCCTTCGTGAGTCCTCCGATCGGGATCTGTACTGTTTGCAAAAGGTGTAAACGTCATAGTATATTCAACTCGGTCACATCACTATAAGGGTTAATAAATATTTACGTCGTCTTATGGGGAAATTAGATCTAATACCAAAACAAACCAAAAAATCAATAAAAAGTCAATTTAATACTCTTCATACCTGAATTAATTTGGTATGTGTAAGATTGATATATAGGTATTTGTGACTAAGAGACTAGTACGGATATTTTCATCGAAATTACCAGTTTTGGAAGGACAATTAGTAATATAAGGGTGGGTGTGATTTCAAACACTAGATTGCAATCTCTAACATGCGTATACCAAACCACAACCGTCCAGATGATGTTAGATTAGTTTAATTCAGGGATTAATGCGTATTGTATTCGCCCCTTACAATTTTGGAACCAGATATCCACCATTTGCAACCAATGCAAACCCTAATAAGAGGGCTCCTATGGGAGCCCTCTTATCAGGGTTTGCACTGTTGGATCCTCTTTTAGATAGTGTAGGTAAAAATTCACCAAGAGTCACCGTTGACCAGTTATTTACCAGAAAACTAACGAGTTCATTTGAAAACTAAGCATGGTAAGGGTGAAATATATTGATGTCAGATATGACACTAACGATCATTTGTTTGGTCTAAATGTCAATTTGATGCATATTTGAAAACATGAATATCGCATAATAGACTACCACATTTCAGACGAAATAATTTCAATGAATTGCTTTATTGTTTTGAGTTGGCATGTTACAGTGTCGATATAAAAGGGTGTAAATAAGACATTGACCTGTCCTTATCTTTAAAAAATTCAACTTATCAACTTATATATTGTTCACAATTATAGACATTAGTAATAAGTGTAGACCATGATCGACCGCTTCAGTTTGCTCACTATTTTACTAGTTCATAGGAAATGATTCACGGTACGGACAAATATTCGAGTGTCTTATTTCATCATTGTTTATCTATAATGGACTTTTTCACCAAGCACACAGGATGAGTTCATTGCAATCTCTTAGCATAAATAGGTGAAAATAGATTGAAAACCAGATACAATGTAACATATACAGTGGAGAAAACGTTGTTATTTCCCGTTTAAACGCAAACGTACGCAAACGCAAAACACTAAAACGTTAGAAAAGTACAACTTTTGGACAATTCCGATAATTCATGTTAATCACAGTTGTAAACAGTTTGGAGCCTGATCAGACGCTGGGTTATCCGGCGTCTGATCTGGCTTTAAACTGTTTGCATTGGAAATAATAGTTTTAGCGTAAACGCGTTTATTGGGAAAGAATAACGTTTTCCCCACTGTAGGCATTGTTATGCCCCCGAAAGCGGGTAAACAGTAATCGCATTGTCCGTCATTCTTCTTACGGGAGGATACTTATGTGGTTATTTTATATTGTTTTCTTTTGCGTGGCTAGCCACACAACAGACAATTTCCTTTTGCTATAACTTGGAATATAATGATCTGGAGACTACCCCTATCCCTAACCCTGTGTCCCACAACTGGCCAGGTTAATGTCACAAGAAATGGCCAGGTTAATGTCACAAGAGACGGCCATGTTAAAATGTTTTTTCAATTATGGGGCTAAGAATTTTAGCCACATAAGTGCCCTTCCGTAAGCACGGGTCCGTTCGCTTGTTCTTTAGTTCGTCCGTCACAAATTCCATGTCCGTGCTATAACTTTCGCATCGGCCAATGGATTTCAAAATAACTTGGCACAAATATTCACAAGACAATGATGTGTCGTGTTTAACTTCTTTGTACATGGGTCAAAGGTCAATGTCACAGGGTGCCATTACGTTATCTTAAATTTCGTGTCCGGGCTGTGGTTTTCATATCATACCGTGTTTGCGTCCCTCTGTTCTCGCGAATGATACATTGTGCAACTTTTTTCTTGCCTAGATATACACTGTGTGTCTCTTTTTCATTGTGCAACTAGTCACACAAAACATGTTGTCAAAGTATCTTCACTATGTGTCTTTTCTAACATAAAACCTATTGGTAGAAGTTGCACAACGTTTTTGTCCTAAGTAACTGTCCTTCCGTTTTTTTCTCACGAATGATACATTGTACAATTATTCTTTTTGCCTAGATATACACTGTGTGTCTAAGAAAAAAAAGAGAAAAGCCCCGCAATACGATTTTTATAGTCCAACAAAATATTAGACACACAATGTATCATTCGTTGGTCCGTCCGTCTGTCTGACTGTCTATCCGTCCGTCGTTTGCGCTTTTTGTCATGAGCATATCTCTTGATAAAACCTTATAAAATGATAGAGAGTGTCAGAAGCAATTGCAGTATACAAAATTCGTAACTCTGTCATCTCCCAATATTGAATTATCTCTCTTTTTAGCTCGATTCGAAGAATATGGAGAGCTATTACAGCCACCCTTTCGTCGGCGTCGGCGTCGCATGGTAAGGTTTTTGATCAACCTAGAAAATGCCATCATCTTAAAGCATAAATCACTTATGTTGCATTTTAATTTAACCATACACATCTAACCTGCCCTCAATCATCAAGGAGGACAATTCTGGATGGTATTTTGGGTGCAGAATCTCCCCTTTTGGACTTAGACATCCACGTTAAGATTTTTGATCAACCTAGAAAATGCCCTCCTCTTAAAGCATATATCACTGCAACTAATGTTTTTATTCAATAACCGCTTTACCTCAAACATCTTACATGCCCCAGACTAGAGGCGCAAAATTCTAGATGATATTTTGTATGAATTATCTCCCCTTTTTGAACTTAGACATCCACGTTAAGATTTTTTATCAACCAAGAAAATGCCATCCTCTTAAAGCATATATCACTGCAACTAATGTTTTATTCAAATAAATACGAAAGAAGACTCCAGCAGGAAACGCAACACAAACAATACACCGCTTTACCTCAAACATCTTACTTGCCCCCAGACTAGCTCTAGGCGCATAATTCTAGATGATATTTTGTATGATTTTTCTCCCCTTTTTGAACTTAGACATCCACGTAAGATGTTTTATCAACCTAGAAAATGCCATCCTCTTAAAGCATATATCGCTACAATTAATATTTTTATTCAATAATCGCTTTACCTCAAACAAATTACTTGTCCTATACTAGATGTGCATAATTCTAGAAGGTATTTTGTATGATTATCTCCCCATTTTGAATTTAGACATCCACGTTAAGATTTTTTATCAACCTAGAAAAAGCCCTTCACTTAAGGCATATAACACTACAACTAATTTTTTTTTTCAATAATTTCTTCACCTCAAACATATACTACTCAAAGTTTGATAAGCACCAAGGGTAAAATCACCATATATACCAATGCATTGAACCTATCACATCTCATCACATAACTTCTAACGTTTTTGTTCGATATCTTCCAAATTTGGAGATGTTTTTGCCAATGGTTTACTTTACAGATTCTGATAATTGTTACACTTATTCAGGTCCTGTAAGCGAAACTCGAGAAAATTATCAAAATGTGAATTTGTTAAATACATTTCCCCGAAATTTTCAAAATCATTGAATCCTACATTTTAATGTTCTTAGAGATGTTACAATGGGGCACAATTGAATATTGAAAGATAAAACATTGTTCTGCCAACGAATAACGTCTTGCAGAACATTACGATGTACAATTCAATGGATTTGAAAAATTGGGTGAATTCTCAGAAATTTCACATTTTGATAATTTCCTCGGGTTTCATCTAAAGGACCTGAATAATTGTATTTTTTTTAGAATCTGTAAAGTAAACTTTTGGTCAAAGCAGCCGACATCATGCCAACATCAATATGTCGGGCCGACATCGAAGCGATGTCAAACCGATATGACATAGCCGACATTATGCCGACATCGTTATGATATCGGGCCGACATCCAATCGATGTCAAACCGATATGACACAGCCGACATCAGGCCGACATCGATATGATGTCGGGCCAATATCGGGTCGACATCGGGCCGACAACAATCCGATGTCTGGCCGATATACCGTGTCGACATCGGGCCGACATCTTTTCCATTTGCAGCCGAAATTGAACTCGACATCGGCCCGATATAGAGATCGAGAACTTACCGATGTCGGTCCGATTATATAGAAAACTGTCTGGGAATA
The DNA here is from genome assembly GCA_922989275.2 of Gari tellinella. Classification (NCBI taxonomy): domain Eukaryota; kingdom Metazoa; phylum Mollusca; class Bivalvia; order Cardiida; family Psammobiidae; genus Gari; species Gari tellinella. The sequence continues at coordinate 12,082,608 of OV277867.1, read as the reverse complement.
GCGGAGTTGCCGTGATATAGGATTGCCCGTTTTCCGGCGTGCAACTGTAGATCTATTTAAGAATTAGTTTTGGATAAGAAATTCTGTTTAAAAAATGCATTTCAATCAAAACAATATTGAGCGATGGTGGGATTCAAACGCGGGAACCGGCGTGTGGTGGCAGAAAATAAGACTATGCCTTAGCCGCCTGAGCTAACCGATATTCGAATTAGATATTATATTCCTGAAATTAAAAACAAATACAGCCATTCAACTTATGTCTACATAATGTAGATCTAATTGTATTTTTTGCTTTTTAATCCAAAGTAGAGTCAATGACAATTCTTTAAAAACCTCGATTTCTAACATTTTGCACAAACTATCTATGAACAGTATTAGTACTTCCACCGCGCTCCGCTGAATGTCTATTTGAAATCAAATCAAATATCAAATAAATTTTATTTTGTGTCGGCAAGACATAAAACAATAAACATAAGCTGCAAAGCTTTTTAACCGACTAACAAACAATTGTAAACAATAAAACAAAGGTAAAACAGCTACTAGGAGAAAGGAAATATTAAAAGGATTTACAGGCCTCCTGTTTTGGATTTAGCTTGAGACTGATTGAAGCAAAGGCAGGATGCTCTTTAAGGCTCATACTGTTTTATCCCGAACCCAGCCCAAGTGGAGATCTGCTTTCACTTTCCCTAAGGCCCATTCTGTCATACTCCCGCTCCCCACCAATATGAAAATTTAAGCTTTGTTACGGCGAAATTTAAACTAGGGGCTGGCTGAAAGAGAACCAGAAGGCTACTGAAGGTGCATTCTGCCCCCCCCCCCCCCCCCCCCCCCCCCCCCCCCTCGCCACCATCAGTGATTGCCTGTATGAATGGTTAAAGGGAGGTAACACATGAAACAGGACGCAATGTAAATTATTGTTATCTCCCTTGGTTATTTGCTGCTCTTTGATATGTATCTAGTCTACATATTATCTAACTAGAACATATATACAACATGAGAACTATATGACACAATGAGATGACCTTTTCTGCTGGTATTGCACTAACCGGGTAAGATGAAAGACTAGTATGGTAAAACATGAAGAGTTTCTGATATAAATAACAATTTTCAGATAAAGACACTTTTGAAAATATTTTTTTAAAAGGATTAGTGGGCTGGCCAGCAGCATAGTCAAGGCAGAATAAGCACACATAAGCACAAGCAAATTTGAAGCGAATGAAGACTGTCAGACTATAATAGTACAAAAATAAAAGCAATGCGTCAAATTGCAAAACAAGTTACAAAGGGACAAAAGGTGGGTTGTGTAGAAGATGCTGATCTTGGCCTATCTAAAGACCTAAAAATGCCTTAAAGATAAAAAAGAATTAAAGGCTGAGCGCCAAAAGAAACACAAAAGTGTGACCGTTAAGAAAAGAGTAAAACACTTATCAACTCAAATCAGATTTGGGGAGAACTGATCAGCACCTTTCTCACAATAAAAATGAATAACAACGAATACATAAGCTGTAAAGGACCGCAGAGAGACAGACAGAAATAGCTTTTTTCAAATCCTTTCGATGAGCATTTATCTTAATGACTATCTAAATGTTTACCAAACGGGTTCGGTCATTTTACCCTGTCTTCTGATCAGCTTATATGCGGTAGCTCTATTATACTATTAAAAGAGGCGATGATTCTGTGATGGAGATTTGGGTTGTACGAGTTCAAATAAATTCAAATAAATTTTATTTTGAGTCGGCAAGACATAAAACAGTGAACATAAGCTGCTAAGCATTTTAACCGACTAACAAACAAATGTAAGCAATAAAACAAAGGTAAAACAGCTGTTAGAAGAAAGGACATATTAAAAGGATCACAGTGAATTTTTATTTTGGCTTTTAGAATAAAAGCTTGAGACTGATTGAAGCTAAAGAAGAAAGCTCCTTAAGGCTCATTCTGCGTTACCCCCAACTCATCCCAAGTGGAGACCTGCTCAATATTTACCACTTAATAGTAGCCTAATGATTTACATATTTACTTAGATTCAGACAGAGCTCAAAACCTGAGGCCGGATGAGAGCAGAGCAAAAAGTGCATAGGGGCTCTCACTGAATTGCGCTACATCCGCCCCCAGGATCAACCATATTAAGCCAAAGAACATATATATCAAGATTATCTATATCAACCAGAAATACAAATCAAAGTTTATACCGAGTTTGATTCTTAATGCTGGCTGGGAGTTTCTTTCATACTCCCGCTACCTATCAGTATTAAAATTTAAGCTTAGTAACTACGAAATTTAAACTAGGGGCTGGCTGAAAGAGAACCAGAAGACTCCTGAATGTGCATTCTGGTCTCCCTTCGGTCCACCATCAGTGATTGCCTGTTGGGCTGGTTATTAGAGGGAGGTAACACCTGAAACATGATGCAGTGTAAACTATTGTTATCTCATGGGATTATATGCTACACTTTGATGTGTATCGAGCCTATATATTTTTACCTAGAACATATAAATATACAACATGAGACTTATATGACACAATGAGATGACTTTTTCTGCTGGTATTGCACTAACCGGAAAAAGTTGAAAGACTAGTATGGTAAAGCAGAGTTTCTGATATAAATAACAATACAGTCTGTTGAAATATCAAATTATAAAGGATTAGTGGGCTGGCCAGCAGCATAGTCAAGGCAGAGTTAGCACACATAAGCACAAGCAAAATTTGGAGCGAAACCAAAAGCAAAACGAAGATTGTCAGCCTACAATAGTACAAAAAATAAAAGCAATGCGTCAAATTGCACAACAAGTGATTTCTCTTTAGTTAATAACTTCTGAAAAAACATTTAGCAGTTCACTTTAGTAAGCTTCGTTGCTTTTATTATACGACTTCGTCTAGAATAGACTTCAAAATAAGTCAGTTATTCCATGGAGAAAGGACAAATTTGTCCTTTCTCCATGGTTATTCAGGCAATTTAATGTATACATTAATAACAATAAAATTAAATAGGTACATGATTATTGTATTGTGATCGAAATGAATTTTGCGTAACTATTACGAACAAGTAAATCTAATGTTTGACTAAACTCGCACCGGTTGATTGACAACGTGAAGCCAGCAGACGAAACTCTTCTAAATTCATATTTTATCAAGTCTTTTAAACAAAATTATCATAAACAGCACCTGCGAAAGTATTTAAAGTAAATTCATTCCTCTATTAGTGAAAGAAGCATGGTCTTGTTTATTTCTAATGCAAATGAATATCGTACTTTCAGTTTACTGGCGTAGCCACGCCTCCAGATATTGAGTCACTTGGAAACATGTCAACAAACGCAGGTAACTTTATACCTGTCTTGTTATGACCTATTGGCGCATGCCTTTGTAATTTAAGCATTTCCTGCTATGGTGATAGGATTTAGAGGCCTCAGTGGGTTCAACCGTATTTGAAATTCAAAAAATAATCATCTAATGTCAGGTCACGAGGGGCTAGCCTATTGTTTATAGGACCGTAAGTAGACTTTACAATTATTGCAGTAATAATCATAGATGATCTAGGCTTTGCATGAGCCAAATAGACAAAAGCAAATACACATTAGGGAGTAGTTGATCAATATTGACTGTTGATGTTTAGTGACGTTTTATCCTAAGCTAATTAGTTTGATTTTCCTGAGATTGTTAATCACCCAGAACTCTAAAAATGATGTGAATAGTGAGTTTTAAGTATAAATTAAAATGACATAGTACAGGGCTGCCATAAGTTGACATGAACAATCCTAAGATTTCCAAATTTGCATTTTTCATGTGCAATTTTACGAACCGTACATTTACCCCATTGCCTGTTTCTAGTTTTTTTGACATGTGGCTACTAAAAGTAGCATCCCCAGTCATTTTTTTAAACTTCACCAATTGTAACAGAAGTAGTTTTAAACGAAAGGTCTTGTTGATACCTTTGTAAAAGAGTTTAAATTATTAAGATATCTCTTCTAGAAAAAAAGTTACAGCAATTTTAAATTACCTAAAACCGGTGATTTTTAGGAAAAATTTACCCCCATTTCATAGGCATATATCCGTGTCGCGACGGAACCAAAATAAGATACCTCTTTTTAAAAATTGCTGTAACTTTTTTATTTTTCAAGATATCTTGATGAAATTTGAAAATATGTTGTATTATTTCTTGCAGAAGCCATTTATGCATTTTTATTTGTTGTACTTTTATCGTATGACAAGTTATTTTAGTAGAATTCCATTAAAATTCATGAAAATTTTAATTCTTTAATTTTGATGTTGGACAAAAATATATTTTTATTTATTATTAAGTATTTAGATCAGTTTTAAAAAGATGACTTGTATTTTTAATTGTGTATTATTGATTAATCAGCCACTAAGATTTATAAAAAATAGTTAAATGGGGTGAAATAACCATTCGTTTAAAAGAAAACTAAATCTTAAAATTGATCATGAAGCTGAATTTTAGCAGATAAGCTTCATGGACTCTTTCATTTATATCCAGATGACTATAATGTTTCTATTTTGAGATCAGAAACTATAAGAAAACAAACCAATTACTTTTATTAGTAGTTTGTGTATGAAGTTACAGTTTATAGATCTTAATCTAGATTCCAATTATGTATTAAAGTTTCATTTAAAAATTTCTGAAATATTTTGAAATTATTGTTAGAAATATTTAAGTTCTAGACCATACTGTAATATTAAGTCAGATCTAATGTTAGAAACTGTATGCAATGTCAAGAAATTAATTACCAAATGTAATTATAGATGTTTTGTTGTTTCTCAACCGTTAAAATGCTATTTAACTTAATATTGTATTTGCTAAGAATTTGGATCCAAATCAGTAAAAGACAGTGAAGATAACCCAGGAACAAATTGGGATTGATCAGAACTAGAACTGATTTACAAGTAAAGTATTTCTGCAAAGCATGAATAGTCAAATAGACAACTACAGAAAACATTAATTTCAACTCTTTGAAAACTTTTCATACTTTTGTAAATATTTTTGATCAAGATTAAAAAAGCCAAGTGAAGTAACTAGGACCTGATCAGGGTATTATAACTGTTGTGGATACAATCACTCAGAGCTAATTTCAAAAGATTATATGTTGTTAATTATTCATAGTGATTAAAAGCAGTTTGTTATCAAATTATAAATAGGTGTTCAAATGAATGTCACAATACAACATTAAACAACTTGTCAAAATGAATATTATTGAAATTTATTGGGGGAGGGGGTGTCCTAGTACACAAATTGCAGAACTTTCTTTTACTTTTAAAAGTTTCATTTCAAATGGAAGTTGTAATCTACAAAGTAGTCAGAAGGAAAAGTGCTGAACGTTTGGTACATGTTTTGAAGGTGAAAAAGAGTTAATTATTTCTGAATTCATGAAAAAGATTGACTAATTTTCATCAAAAGTTCAGATTATCAATGACAAAAATTTCTTATCCGAAATATGGAATGTCCGAATTACTGTACAGCCGTATATTCATTCCTGCGATCGACCAACAGAGAAAGTTAAATTTATCTAACACAATTTTTGTTTGGAATATAATATACTTATTTTACATTCATATTAATAGTATCTAATCGTTCTGTTGTTTATATTTAGAGAAAATAGCTTAGAAAGTTAAATTAGCTGTATACGGAATGAGAATCTCGCACCGGAAAAAATCGGAAAATTTTCCGTTGTTACGCTGCTACATTTCGACCCCGATTTGGTCGTAGTTTCTTTACAAAAGCAAAATCAAACTCAATAATAATATAAATAAGTTCTTTATTAATGGCAAAAGCCGGATAATATTGCATAAATATATGGCAATAAGCCTCGGTTGCTAATATTTGTATCAACATATCGATCGCCGGTAAAAATCCAACATGGCCGCCGCTTGGATTTGCCGAGTGCGTGAGAAATTTTGGTAAACTTTGAACTTTGATACTCGTTCCGGGGCAGTAAACAGCAATTTAAAACATTGGAATATACATTTTCTGAAACTTTGGAATGTGCTTAATACGATCGTTTACGAATCTTAAAAAAATAATTTCGGGTTTTTGGTGTTGATCGTATTTAAACTTTGGTGATCTATATCTCGTGAACCAAAAGTCGGATCAATTAGGTTCAAACATATTCAGAAAGGTCATTCTCTCATCTGATTGGATAACAGAACCTCATTAATATTAACGTATGCAAAAATTTCGCGCGCATGAATGAAATAGGTCACCTCCAAAAATAATGCGCAGAAATCCGACACCAAGCTGTGAGGCTTCAAAATTGCCGATAACCGACTTTTACCAATAATATTGATTATTTTTAAAAACTCTATTACAGCTTAACTTATATCACTTGAAAGCAAATTTTACTAGCTTTCAAACGTAGTGATTTTCATTTCAATTGAGATATTCATAAAGCAATCATGATTTGTTCTACACTACCCATGGATGAACAGGTAATTCTGAAGTAGATATCGGCGTTTATCGGGGTTGCTACTAAAAGCAGACTGGTAGTAAAGCAGAATGCGCCTTAAGGCGCATTCTGCTTTACTTTCAGCCTGCTTTAAGCTATCATGTACTAGAAAAAAAATCAGAAGATTTAGGAAAATTCCAGAGAAATTTAATGGCAGCCCTGATAGTATGTCAGATGAGATAATATTAAGTGAATTACAGAGGATCAGTCAAGTGATAACCAAGCAGGAAGATTCCAGAATATGCATTAATGATTTGTCATTTTGATAGTTTATCATTTTATGGTTCGTTTCTTTGTTAAAGTCTGTTTCTGCCATCAAAGGGCTAAATAGACGCCCCAGAGAGAGAGGGGGAGGGGAGACAGATACAGAGAATCAGGGTGCAATGTCCAATTATTATCAACAGAGTTCTTTCAGATGCCCAGTTTAAAGCAATGATACATAAGACCTGGGTTTTTTAAAGTCTCTTCTAAAAGACTTTGTCCTGCATGGGATCGAACCAACGGCCCCTGGCATTGTAGTCGAGTGTGCTACCAATGGGCCACATCCCTTTTATCAGTTCGTTCCCAAAATCAATCCCAGTTTATTGTTGAAAAGAATTGAGTCAAAGAATGATGACAGCAGCATCAACAAACTCAAAGATAATTCTCGTTGCGGCCTAGTCCAAGTTTAACCCTTTTACCTATAGCCTGTTTCTAGTTTTGAAGATAATTGACCACTTAGAGCAGTCTGAAAGTAAAGCAGAATGTACTTTAATGTGAATTTTGCTTTACTGTCAATCTGCTTTAAGCTATGGCCTGCTAGAATTTAGAAAAAAATTCTTTTAGTTCATTATATGACTGTAAAAATTGGAACCATTCAGTGGAGGAATAAATTAAGCGCTTCTTTATATGGGAAATTAATGAAACAAGGATACATCACTACCAAGTGAAGATGAGTTTCAGGGCTGCCATTTCGCCGGATGTTTCCTAAATCTTCAGACCTTTTTTTTCTAGTACATGGTAGCTTAAAGCAGGCTGAAAGTAAAGCAGCATTCACCTTAAGGCGCATTCTGCTTTACTTCCAGCCTGCTTTAAGTAGTCATATGTAAACAAAACTAGAAACAGGCTATGGGGTAAAGGTACAATTCATAAAATCGCACTAGAAAAATGCAAGTTTGGAAATTTTAGGATTTTTCATGTCAACTTATGGCAGCCCTGAAGTTTTGGTACTTGTCTGGTAATCAATATAATACAATAGATTATACAATGTAGCTTCACATGTTATTCCTCCTTGTAGCACCAAAATGCATTTCTATGAGGCACAGGTAAATTATGGCTTTTCAAGAAATTGACACAGAAAATAGTAGCTTGGCAACTTCTTTTCTCTTTGTTCATTAGCCTCGAAGCTGAAAGCCCTAGTTAATCGTCAAAAGAAGAAATTGAAGGCTCAGACTGCTGAAAGGTTAACAGAATGCCAGGGCTGCCATTTCTCCAGATTTTTCCTAAATCTTAGGATTTTTTTCTTGTACATGGTAGCTTAAAGCAGGCTGAAAGTAAAGCAGAATGCGCCTTAAGGCTTTCCAGTCTGCTTTAAGTAGAAACAAAACAAAAAAAAAAAAAAAAATTAGAAACCGGCTTTTGGATAAAGGTACGATTTGTAAAATTGCACTTGAAAAATGCAAATTAGGAAATCTTAGGATTTTTCATGTCAACTTATGGCAGCCCTGAGAATGCTCAGTTGAATTTACATTCATGTTTTTTTGGTTAAAAAAGTTGTGTTTAATAGTTCTCTAACTGAATAAGAGACTGTTTTAGTTATTTTAGTTCCAAGGTAACTGTTGTGCATGCAATTATTTCAACATTAAACTTATGTTTCATTTTTTGTCTAAACTTTTCAATTTCACACATATTGTAGAAAGCATTACCTGGTAGCTTTCGTCCGAGTACTTCGGACTTCGTCAGCCAACTGAATTGACTTCTCATTGGGGATTAACACCGCTCGAGGCCTTCGTGAGCGATGTTAATGTCGAGTCACAGATGTGCGGGAGGTTGTATCGGCCCCCGTCCCTGTTGAGTGCCGGTTTGTGTGCCCTGATGTATACTGCTTCCTTTACCCCCCGTTCAAACCATGAGGGTTCGAGCGGTGTTAATCCCCAATGAGAAGTCAATTCAGTTGGCTGACAAAGTCTGAAGTACTCGGACGAAAGCTACCAGGTAATGCTTTCTACAATATGTGTGTGAAATTGAAATGTTTAGACAAAAAATGAAATGAATAACACCACACAGTTAAACCTTCATCAAAATTAAACTTATATGTTTTAGAATGATACAATTTACGGTATGATATATTTAACACTGATTTTTATGGAATGCCTTAAGTTTAAACCTACTGGAACTCAAATCCATTTGCTCAAATTCAGAATTAAAAAATCATTCAGCCAAGCAGTACATTTAGTAATACATATTTTACAATACACTTTTTTACACCTTTAATAATTATACTCCTCCATTGAAGAAAAAAACAAACTTTATACAGTCATGAATATGCAGGTCATAAGAAAATTCTTTTTCCTAGCAGATGGTAGCTAAAAGCAGACTGAAAGTAAAGTATGACTATTGTTGAGATCTGATATCAAAGTGTTACTGGCCAAAAATCTGACAATATAGTAGGCACGGAGTAAACTGAACAAATTTAACATTTTCTTACGCAATTAACCATCAAATCCTATGGTGTAACTGTTACTACTCATTAGTATCGAGTAGTGACACCATAGGTTTTAATGCAAAAATAAAGATTTTATTTTTTTGAAATACTAGTCCCTTATTTGTAGACCTGCATGTAGATATATGCTGAAGATATAGACTACCACTTAAAGCAGGTTAAAAGCAAAGCAAATTGCACCTTAACCCATTACCACATAAATACACCTTTTTATGCCTTTAATTTATTCCCTCACTGTAGAAAATGATTCCATTTATACAGTTATGAATAGTTTATAAGAAACATTTGTTATATACTAGCAGATGGAAGCTTAAAGCAGGCTGAAAGTAAAGCAGAATGTGCCTTAAAGCGACTCGCAACCAGATGGTGCATTAAAAATAGTAATTTGTAAATATGTGTCAAACGCTTATATAAATGGTAAAGAATTAGTTTAGGATAAGAAATTCTGTTTAAAAAAATGTATTTCAATAAAAAAAAAAATTGGTCTCTGGTGGGATTCGAACCCGGGGCCCGGCATTGACGGACAGAATGCAAAATAGGGGAAACCGCTTAGACCAATGGACCACGGAACTATCCGTTTATCTCGGATCGATTTAACGTATTTAAATGTGTAGCGATCGAAAGTGCATACACCTTCGTAATTCGGCTCGTGTTTATGTCTGAGCCCGTGTAGAGACTCAGAAGCAACAACAACAACTATACCGTCTACTAGTCGGTATAGAAAAACGATGGAAAATATCTAAAAATCTAAGATTCGGTGACGATTCTTGAGACTTTTTTTGGACTGATCATATTTTTTTAATGTCAGAAGCCAAATAATGCCACAAATTTGCTTTTATTTGAGTATTTTATTTTATTTTGACAAGTACACCATCCGGTTGCGAGTCCCTTTAAGGCACATTCTGCTTTTCTTTCAACCTGCTTTAAGTGGTCACATATTTTCAAAACCTAAATCAGGCTATGGGGTAATGGGTTAAGGTGCATTTTGTTTTGCCTTTAACCTTCTTTAAACTTTTTGTATGGAAATAGAAAATATTTCTTATGCTTCATCTTCATGTCTGTATATTTAGGTCAACCTTTTTTCTTCAGTAGAAGAACAAATTAACTAAAAGAGTAAAAAGGCGTATTTATGGGATTATCATAATGGATTGGCTACATGTATTAGGGAAAGTCTCAACAGTAAATTAGAATTGTTATTATGTGAAATTTAATTTTTCATTGATCCAAGAAAACAATAGTTACAGAATATGGGGGAAATATAAATTTCTGTATTCACCTATAAATTTTAACTAATACAGTGGAGATTAGACTTTATTCTTTCCAAGTAAACGTGTTAGCTCTAAAAATATTATTTCCATTGCAAACGGTGTAGAGCAGACGCCAGGTAACCCAGCATTTCATCATGCCCCAAACTGTTTGCCACTCTTATTAACCCTTAGCCCGCCAAATAAATTGTCGTCTGCTTTATTTCTTGTCTGCTTCTAGTTTCAAAGTGCTTCAAAGTTGCTCAAAATTGCTGAAAATGTTGTCCGAGTGTCAAACAGCTTGGATCCGGATGAGACGCCGAGTTACTCGGCGTCTCATCCGAATCCAAGCTGTTTGCATATGGAGCTATAGTCGTGAGTGGCAGGCTAAGGGTTAAGATGAAAATCAGCAGTACCCACAAGTTGTCATTGTCTATATTTTATTGCTATGCATTTGCATTTTATTTGCAATTAAAGAGAAAAGAGTAACTTCTTCTCCACTATATATTACAGTACTATAATATCAGAGCACCAGATAAGGGTAGTTTTTCAAAAACTAAAATCTTTATTTCTGAATTAAACCCTATGGTGTCACTACTCATTAGAATCGTCTCTTCGAGACGATTCTAATGAGTAGTAACACCATAGGATTTGGTGCTAAAAATAGTGAGAAAATGTGGGATTTGTTGAAAAAACTACCTCTTATCTGGAGCCCTGTATATAATATTGCAGGAAAGAGAGTACCACAGAGTCCAGTGATGGGAGTATAGTACTATCATTACCGGTTCCCAGTCTGTCACCTACCACAAAAAACAAAGAGCAGGGATCAAGCTCAGCTTTGAGTGTTTGTGTGGATGAAATACTAAAAGTAAAAAAGACTTCAAAATCCACTCTCCAGGCATGGTCAGCTGTTAAAAAAATTTCAAGCAGATCTCTTCGGAAGAAAGGCAGTAGGATTAAGAAGTCATCAAAATATAAGTAAGTTTAGTTGTACCGTACATTGATCATGGTGATTTGTATGCAGCATTATATATGAGCCGTGTCATGACAAAACTGGCCTTATTGCATTGCAACATTGTACAGATCAAGCCAGACTCTCAGTCTGTATCTGAGTTTAGTCTACACTGCCAAATACTGTATAAATAACATCTACATAAAATGCTTAAGATGCATGTGAGTGTCAAACAGGGTAGATCAAGGCCAGCCGCCGCATCTATGATGCGGCGGCTGGCCTTGGTCAACACTGTTTGCAATGCAACAAGACATGTTTTCTCATGGCACGGCTAGTATCTAGGCTTCAGCCTTCAGGTGTGAAAGAGTTTAGCAATTACAGCGCTCCCTCTCTACAATGACTTCTGATGGGAGAAAAAAGGTGTGTGTTGTTCGGAGGGAGTTGTTATAGGGAGGGAAATTGGGTTACGTTTGCAAACAGCTTAAATCAAGATCAGACGCCGAGATTAAAGTTGTTTGTCACTCATTTATTATTTCTGTCAAAATGTCTATTACAGTACTGAATCTTATTAAAAACAATTTTTGCGATTTGCTTGCAATTCGCTTGCAATTCGATGGCAATTCGCTTGCGATTCAAAGTACTAACTTTACCCTCAGGTAAGTTTTCTTGAATGGTGTATCTCACAAATGTTCGCAAATATGCCTTCGTTATTTTTTTCGCTTCCATTTATGTCACAACCGCTTCGGAAAATTCGCGTAAAAATGTTCAAACGTAGGATTTGTTTTTTGAAGTGCGAGATTCGATGGCAATTCGATGGCAATTCGCTTACGATTATCAATTTAATTTAATAAGGTTCAGTACTGTAATGTAACTTTCTGAAAAACAGCAGATGACAATTTTAAGCAGACGACATTGCAGTCGTGAATAGGTTGGACATAATTGTACTGTTTAGGGAACTGCGACCAGGGTCGTTGTAAGGAAGGAGTTGTTGTTGGGAGGGCTGTTGTACAGAGAGAACACTGTAGTTGAAATATTAATCCATTACACCATAAAAATGCCCTTTAATGCCTCTAATTATTCTTACTTAACTCTTTCCTCCCTGAAACTTTAAATGGATAATTCCAGTTTCCATTTTAGTCTAGTCCCAGAGCACCAGATAAGGGTAGTTTTTCAAAAACTAAAATCTTTATTTCTGAATTAAATCCTATGGTGTCACTACTCATTAGAATCGTCTCTTCGAGACGATTGTAATGAGTAGTAACACTATAGGATTTGGTGCTAAAAAGAGTGAGAAAATGTTGGATTTGTTGAAATAACTACCTCTTATCTACAGCCCTGTAGTCCATTCCTGACTTTAAGGGTTGTTTGAGTCAATGTTTGGCATTATGACAAACAGTGAAGACCCTGATCAGAGGGCTCCTTTCGGAGCCCTCTGATCTGGGTCTTCACTGTTTGCACAGGAAAAGTGTACTATTCACATGTACACTGTTTGAAAAGGATGCCAGTATATGTGGGACTAGGGCTCACAGGGTTAAAAAGTAGTCCTGAGTTAGGATCATTGATGGTATTTTAACCCTTAGCCTGCCAATCACGACTATAGCTCCATATGCAAACAGCTTGGATCCGGATGAGACGCCGAGTAACTCGGCGTCTCATCCCGATCCAAGCTGTTTGACACTCGGACAACATTTTCAGCAATTTTGAGCAACTTTGAAGCACTTTGAAACTTGAAGCAGACGAGAAATATAGCAGACGACAATTTATTTGGCGGGCTAAGGGTTAAGTATTTTCGCTAATGCTTGAAGCAGAATAAAAGTAAAGCAGAATGCTCCTTCAGTAGCATCAGATCTGCTTTAGTTTCAACCTTAGGGTTAACCATTTAGCTACAAATAAGTTAAGTATTTCAGACACTTACATCTTTATTGCTCCTCCAAACTGGATGTATTAGAATCAGCTGTATTAGCTGGATGACAGGAAACCTGTTACAGTGGAGAAAACATTATTCTTTCCCGTTTAAACGCAAAGGGCTAAAACGTAGAAAAGACCGACCTTTGGTCAATTCTTATAATTCATCTTTATCTTGATTGCAAACAGTTTGGAGCCTGATCAGACGCCGGGTTACCCGGTGTCTGATCTCGCTCTAAACTGTCTGCATATGAAATAATAGTTTTAGCGTAAACGCTTTTATTGGGGAAGAGTAACATTTCTCCACTGTTAAAGTGCTGTAAAATAGTACCAGTAAAAGTAAATCTAACGATTAATATAGAAAGTATATTGGAACATGTAAATTTGTCACCAGTAGAAAAGCAACCATTTTCATAAAAAAATCACATCAAAGGGTCCGATGGTAACATTAGGATTGAAAGCTTGTAAAAGTAATTGTACTATCGATTCTTGAATAAAAAAGAAAGAAAGAAATTATTGAAAACTTGAAATGCTCTGGAGGTTTGATCTGCAGCATTGAACGAAAAAGTCATCTTAAAGGCAAAGGCAAGCTTTATTTAACGTCGCATATGGTAAACAATCAACATAAGCTCTGTAGAGTTTTTATTGCGACAAACAAGGTATCCATTAACATGCATACTTATCTGGGCATTACAATCACCTTCCTAGCACTACCCTTATAATGCCGAGCGTCAGGCAAGGGAGCTACTAGTACCGTTTTTATAATGGTCTTTGGTATGACCTGGCCGGGGATCGAACTCACAACCTCCCGTCTCGAAAGCGGACGCTCTACCAATGAGCTATCGAGGGGGTCTTGTAGGAATAATCAATTTAACTCTTTGCAGGGCTTCAGGTAAGGGGAGTATTGCAAAAATTAGATTATTCATTTCCCCTTTAAACCCTATGGTGTTACTACTCATTCAGTAGAATAATTCTAATGAGTTGTTTCACCATAGGATTTGGTGCTGTAATGAGTGAGAAAATGCTGAATTTTGTTTAATTCTTCCATATTATCTAGAGCCCAGATGCTTTTACGATCCATCCTGATGAGCCGATGCCAAATTTTGGGTCTTATCAGGATCCAAAATGTTTTCCACACAGAACTTGTGTTTGGAAATAAATTTTTGATAATTCTATTTTGAGAACAGTAGCCGATGGTATTTGTTGCCGATAGTTAACCCTTTCCCCCATAGAAGCGACTTTTAGCGTATTTAATTTACTCCTCCGCTGAAGAAAATAGTTCCAGTTTATACCCTCATGAACAATTACCATAACAAGTATTTCTATTTAGCCTAGCAGATGATAGTTTAAAGCAGGCTGAAAGTAAAGCAGAATGTGCCCTAAGGCACATTCTGCTTCACTTTCAACCTGCTTTAAGTAATCACCTATATTTAATGTTATAAACGGATTATTGGGTAAAGGGTTAATGTTCAAATAGTGCTATAGTACTCATTCATGGTTCGGCAGTGACTGAGCCAACATTTGTTTGGTACAGTGGAGAAACAGTTACAGTTCATTCCCGTTTAAATGCAAATGAAACAAAGACACATGCAATAAAATGGAAATAATGACAATTTGTCTTGATAATTGTGACTATACACTTTAATCTGAGTGGCAAACAGTTTGGAGCCTGATCAGACGCCGGGTTACCCGGCGTCTGATCTGGCTCCAAACTGTTTGCACTGCAAATAATAGTTTTAGCGTAAACGCGTTCATTGGGAAAGAATAACACATTCTCCACTGTAACACTTGATAAACACTCTTTGTTGACAGTCTGTCCAGTGTTTGAAAGACATTTTGGCAGCATGTACATGTATTGTATATCGTACTTGGAGGTTTATCAGAAAACATATTGTAACTTAACTGACATATGTTTGACATTCAAAAAGCCTGCATTTACCAAATTGGCAATTATTGTTCAAACTTTTCATTCATAATGATAAATAACTTTTCACACCTTTACATATTCTTAATTAGATCTTAATAATACTAATATTTTCAAAAGTTTTCATATTTCTTCCGTATGCAAGCATGCAAAC
Organism: Gari tellinella; assembly: GCA_922989275.2. Taxonomy (NCBI): domain Eukaryota; kingdom Metazoa; phylum Mollusca; class Bivalvia; order Cardiida; family Psammobiidae; genus Gari; species Gari tellinella. The sequence goes on along the minus strand of OV277867.1, from coordinate 12,067,278 downwards.
CTTTAAAAAACTTTTTCTGCATCTTGACAGATTGCTGCTTAAAGCACGTTGAAAATAAAGCAGAGAAGCTCCAAAAGGAGTTAACTGCTTTACTTTTATTCAGTTTAAAGCAACTAACTATCTGTCTAAAAATACTGCTTTACTTTTATTCAGTTTAAAGCAACTATCTGTCTAAAAATTATCTCTGCAAATAGTTTGGCTCCTGTGAGATAAAAGAAAGGGATAGGCGATAAATATAACATGGTTTCTGGTTGTTGAAATTTATAAAGAAATCACCTTCTATAAGCATTACTGTGTAATAACCATATTATACTATTAGTGTTGCATGCAGTTTGGGCTGTTGAGAAGGTAAATATGTTATGTAAACATACCACAGGGTGGTAAGTGTTTGATCAACATACTTGCTTCTACAAACACTAATGAACTGAAGCCTGCCTTAATTTACCACTTGAATGATAAAATAATATTATCTGCTTTTAATCCTTTATAGCTCTTTACTCCATAACCTGTTTCTAGTTTTGAAGACAAGTGACAACTTAAAGCAGGTTGAAAGTATAACAGAATATGCCATAAATGGTAACTTGCTTTGCACAGATTTCACTGTTTTATCCAATGTTCTCCTTTTCAACCTCTGCCACTGGACTATGACCTTGACCCTTGAGCTACATGTAGACCTGAGTCAGGTAAAACTCAAAGTAATATGGTCAATGACAAAGAATGTGTAAATTTATTATCAAATAATTTAATTCTAGGTGATTAAACATTTGCTTTGCCATGGAAACCAAAAGGTAAGATAGGTCACATTCAGCACTCTTTGAGAGGGAAAGCACATTAAGAATGAAATGTCCTTGTACAGTGGTGAAAACGTTATTCTTTCCCGTCTAAACGGAGACGTACTCAAACGCAAAGCACTAAAACGTAGAAAAAGTGCAACTTTTGGACAATTCTGATAATTCATGATTATCTTGGTGGCAAACAGTTTGGAGCCTGATCAGACGCCGGGTTACCCGGCGTCTGATCTGGCTCCAAACTGTTTGCATTGCAAATAATAGTTTAGCGTAAATGCGTTTGGGAAAGAATAACGTTTTCTCCACTATACATTCTCATGTTTGGCTGAAAGGCAGGTCAGGTTACAAGAGACACACTTTGGGAAGTCATGGTTGCACCCTGATTGTTTTGCCTTGCAACACATGTGACAAGATTCAGAATGAGACACAACTTATAGAAAGTAAGAATACCATTAAATCAGCATGAAAACACCTGATCCAATCAGATAATATAAAGTGAAGTTTTGGCCACACGGGCATAATTTTTACCCCACTGTTTACTGCAGAAATATTGTATAGGGAATATATCAATGTTTATCACATAATTTGCGGTCTGGGAGTTGCATAAAGCGATTGTATAAATATCGTAATCCACTAGTGGAATATCCTTTTTTGGGCTCCGGCCCAACTTGTTCGTCCATAAGCGCTGCATGTAGCGTGGTGCCAAATGACGTCATTTACTATGACGTTAACGTAAACGACGTAACGTTTGGTGGAAAATCTATATAGCGTAGGGTCTACAAACTACGGCTTCAAATCAATTTAATAGGAGCTTGAACTTGTAATGTGATAAATAGAATATCACATTTGTGTTCATTATTTATCATTTTTAATAAACTCGTTGACTAAAATGAACATGACGCTCGCAAAGGCTCACGTCATATTATTTTAGTCAACTCGTTTATTAAAAATGATAAATAATGAACACTCATACAATATCCTCTATTTATCAACAGTCTATACCCTTCAGGAACTGTCTGATCAGAGCTAATATTAAAATTGCCCTGTTTTCTCTAGTACAGGATTTGTCTTGCCAAGGCTCACGTCATATTATTTTAGTCAACTCGTTTATTAAAAATGATAAATAATGAACACTCATACAATATCCTCTATTTATCAACAGTCTATACCCTTCAGGAACTGTCTGATCAGAGCTAATATTAAAATTGCCCTGTTTTCTCTAGTACAGGATTTGTCTGACATGATTTTGCAAACTTTCCTGGGGGAAATTTCCCTTACTTTATTTGCCAATGTGAATTAGATCTGATATTAGATATCCGTAGAGGGTGGAGTTATGTGTATGAATATTCAGTGCAAGACGGTTAACTATTAAGTGATATTCCTGATTATGCATAATACGATGGACAGGAAAGTTCTGCTTTTAAGATAAATAATAAGAGTCTTTTAAGGTAACTTAGGCACTAGATTCCAGCTTAAAAACAAAGCAGAAAACTCTGATAGGAGCTTTCTGCTTTAATTTTCATCCTGTTTTAAGAAACCACCTCACATAAACAACTTGAACAAGCATTCTATTGAGCTGACACAATAGTTGGACATGACTGTACTAAGACACTTATCAGCCTTTATCCAATGGCCTGTACCTATTAATCCATCAAGATCAATGCCTCACAGTTAAAGCTTATATCTAAACAATTTACTGATATGATCTCTTACTGTCTGATGACTTTGCTTGTCTCTGAGAGTATAGGGTGACGTTTAACCCTTTCCCTTATAGAAGCGACTTTTAGCGCATTCATTTTATTCATCCGCCAAAGAAAATAGTTCCATTTTATACTGTCATGAATATGTACCATAAGAATTTTTTTCTATATCCTAGCAGATAGTAACTTAAAGCCTGCTTTAACAGGTCACATGTCTTAAATACTAGAAACAGGCTATGGGTTACAGGGTTAACTCTTTGCAACCATGCAGCTAAACCGTGATAACCTATGCAAACAGTTTAGATCCATATGAGATGTCCCAATAAGTTGCATTTCATCAGGAACCAAACTGTTTGTCGCTGTGACTGAGATTTGAAAATAATTTTGTATTTTTGCATTTTTAGAGCAGAATCAGATGACTGTTACAATGTTTAAGTGACATACAGTGGAGAATCTGTTATTCTTTCCCGATAAACGCGTTTACGCGAAAACTATTTTTTCTTTTACAAACAGTTTGGAGCCAGATCAGACGCCGGGTAACCCGGCGTCTGATCAGGCTCCAAACTGTTTGCCACCAAGATAAACATGAAATATCAGAATTGTCCAAAAGTTGTTCTTTTCAACGTTTTAGTGCTTTGCGTTTGCGTACGTTTGCGTTTAAACGGGAAAGAATAACAGATTCTCCACTGTACAAACAATATAACAGTGTTCAACTCTTTCAACACCTCCGACCTGTTTATAATGTATTCAATACCTTTGCAAACAGTGTAGAGCAGGTAGAATTTCTTATATGAGATATGGGTGTTTGTGAAACTGTTTAGAACATGAACAGAAGTCAGTGATAGATATTTAAGGGCTGTAAATCTTGAAGTGCATGTTCCTTCACAAATTTTACACATCTGATCTCATACCAAAGTGTATTGACCTTTACCTACACTTAGCTGAGTTTTCTAGTTATGTATCCAATAATTCTTAAAATAGATTTCTGTCATTTCAAATATAATTATCAGTCTCAGTTTGGATCCTGATGAGACATCCAGTAGCTAGCTCTTGCATCTGATCGAAATCCCAACTGTTTGCAGAGTTAAAATCTCCCAAAGTTGTCCATATCTAGTACTTAACCCTTGGAATACATGTATACATTCTTGATAGATATTAAAATATAATCTGCTAAAATTTTCTTGTGCTGATATTCTAAAGTTTAAGCTATATCTTTTGCATTTATTAAGGGAATAGATACTATCAGAGTGGCAAAAAGCTAGTTTGGATCTTGATCAGGCCCCGCAATTTGTTGTGCCATATCTGGATCCAAAGTTTGAAAAAAAATATCTCCAGTATACAAAGAGTTAAAGGGCGAACTGATAAACCTAAGTACTAAATTGTCAAACTAAGCCATTTATGATGATAGACTCAATGGGTACTCTTCTGCGGCTAGAGCAAATCTTACCCTATACTCATTCCTGGGTACAGTGAAGAATGTGTTATTCTTTTCCAATAAACGCGTTTACACTAAAACGTTTATTTCCACTGCAAACAGTTTGGAGCCAGATCAGACGCTGGGTAACTGTTTGCCACTCAGATAAAAATGAATTGTAAGAAATATCTAAAAATTGACATTTTCTACGTTTTAGTGTTTTGCATTTGCGTTTCGTTTGCGGTTAAACGGGAAAGAATAAAGTATTCTCCACTGTATATCTGTCCTGTCAGATTCAATCAGGGTACATTCAGACTGTGCTTAAAATAATAGGCCCTCGATCATGTGTGAATTATTCATTTATAGTATCTCTGTCATCACAGTAGGCAACAAGAATACAGCGTTAGTCGCATGATTGTTTACTACTAAACAATGGTTACTACCCGTAGTCAGATCTTGCTACAGACAATCTTGCCTTAAACAGTCAGTCTATGAATAAGTATCGAGATTTTTAATCAAGGTGTGACAGCTTAATGCAGGATAAAAATAATGCAGAAAGCTCCTTAAGGAGCTTTCTGCATTATTTTTACCCTGCATTAAGCCATTAGTGCCGCATAAGGACTGTTAGTAGGCTTATGAACAGCATTTTTTAAAACAAGTTTGAACGGTATTTCCTTAAAAACCTAGCTTACATGTGGTGGTAATGTATGTGGTATTTGGTTAGCAAATTAATGGAATATGATCTTCATCCCTGGATTAATATTGCTTGATTCGTGAATGAAATTACGAAACTATACATGGAGTACGTAAATACTCATATTGGATTGTTTATTTGCTACACATGGATTATTCTCGGAGGTAAGAAGTGAAATGATATAAAGTCAAACCTCGTTAACACACTCTCTGTAGTCAAACATGTCTATCTTCAAAGTCCTAATAATTGGGACAATTCCTGTGGAACTGTTTTAATCATCACAAAATTGGAACAAATTGCATTTATCACACAGTAATTTGACTAAACGGTGCAAACTGAGTTGGGAACAGTGTAGACGCTGATCAGGGTCTACACTGTTTGCACCAGGATGTTAAAACGTGTATTTATTAGCCACGTTTTAACTATTAAAATAACGGCCAGTTCAACTAAAGCAAGTTTGCGTTACATGTATTTATTTTGTGTTTATTTTTTCCTATGATTATCATGTTTAGTCTCATGGTTTAGAAAATAACTGTAGATCTTCTATATTTACGAAGAATTTCAAAATATTTCAATCAGCAATGTATCAACCAATGCCTTTAACCCTTTCCCCCTTAGAAGCGCCTTTTAGCACACCTAATTTTAATATAGTCCTACACTCAAAAAATAGTTCCAATTTATACAGCCATGAAAATTTACCATTAGAAATTCAAATATTTTAAAATATTGTAGCAGATGGTAGCTTTAATCAGGCTGAAAGTAAAGCAGAATGTGCCTTAAGGCACATTCTGCTTTAGTTTCAACCTGCTTTAAGTGGTTACCTGTATTCAAAACTAGAAACAGACTATGGGGTGATTGGTTAATGGAATAAGGCATTAGAATCTTCTCTTCAAGGTGATTCTAACAAGTAATCTACTGTCACAAGACTCACAACATAGAGTTTGATGGAGAAATAATGAAAAAATGCTGGAAACATTCCATAAACTGAGCCGTAATAAGTTGATCTGTAAATATGCCTGTTTACGTCTTTAATTTATTCATTCACTGAAGAAACTTAAATTCCACTTTATACAGTCTGTCATGAAGATGCACAAAAAGAAAGATTTTCTATATCCTAGCAGATGATAACTGTATTAGAGCAGGCTGAATGTCAAGCAAAATGTGCCTTAATGGGATAAATAAAACAGAACCTAAACCATAATTTACCCCATAAAGACACCTTTTGACACCCTTAATTTATTCTTCCACTCAAGAATATAGTTCCACTTTATACAGTCATCAAAAATGTATAACAAGAAATATTTTCTATATCCTAGCAGATGATAGCTTAAAGCAGGCTGATAGTAAAGCAGAATGCGCCATAAGGCGCATTCTGCTTTACTTTCAATCTGCTTTAAGTAGTCACCTATTTTCAAATCTAGAAACGGGCTATGGGTAAATGGGTTATGGCCCTGCATGGGTTACACGAAACCCAACCTAAAGATGCAATTAAATTGAGTGATGTGATTTTAATGACCTAGCTAATTTACCAAATAGGGAGGTTTCAGTGTGACCTAAAGGATATGTATAATGGAAATCATACAGTATACATGACTTAGTTTGTCCCCTGTTACCTGCAGGAGCTTTATGGATGTCACTTTCAAATGGACCTTTTATGAATGTGCATGTTTAACCCATTACTCCATAGCCTGTTTCTAGTTTTGAAGATACGTGACCACTTAAAGCAGGTTGATAGTAAAGTAGAATGTGCCTTAAGGCACATTCTGCTTTACTTTCAGCCTGCTTTAAGTTATTATTTGCTAGAATATAGAAAATATTTCTTTGATTTTTATTTGTGACAGTATAAATTGGAACTATTCAGTAGTGGAATTAATCAAAGGCGTAAAAAGGTGTATTTATGGGGTAATGGGTTAAACCCAAGTGAAACTCACCTAGAGTATAATAAAACAGGATATTTTTCCAACTTTAAAAGATAAATTATACTAAAGCAGAAAGCTCTTTCATGAACTTTCTTTACTTTTATCTGGCTTAAACAAATAAAAAAACTTTTAAAAGTCTTAAAAATATGCTATAGAATTTATCTCTAATTTAATTTGTATCTTGTTATCAGTGTTTAAGACCTGTCATTGTTAAAAACCCAGAAGTATAAAGGTTTTGGAGTAATGGGTAAAGACTGGTGCATTCTGCTTTACTGTCAACCTGCTTTAACCCTTTCCCCCATAGAAGCGACTTTTAGCGCATTCAGTTTATTCTTGCCCTGAAGAAAATAGTTCCAATTTTTACATTCATAAATATGTATAATACAAAATATTTTCTATATCCTAGCAGATGATAGCTTAAAGCAGGCTCAAAGTAAAGCAGAATGCGCTTAAAGCGCATTCTGCTTTACTTTCAACCTGCTTTAAGTGGACACCTATATTCAATACTAGAGGTATGCTATGTGGGAAAGGGTTAAATAAAAAAGTGGTCACTTATCTTCCATACCAGGAACTGGCTATAGGCTAACAGGTTAAATAAAAGGCATTTAAGTTTCTATGTGGGAAAGGTTTATAATGCAGTATAATAGCTACATTTAGCTTTGATTTCAATTGATTTGATATTTAGTCAATGGAGGGTGCAATTCTGCATGGTAACAGGCATTTATTGCCATATAAAATGGGCATTAAGCATGCTATAAAGTTTCATGTTTTTCAAATATAACGGGATAATTATACTGAATTAACTCTTTCCTCCCTGAAACTTCAAATGGACAATCTCAGTTTCCATTTTAGTCTAGTCCATTCCTGAATTTTAAGGGTTGTTTTTGTTAATGTTTTGCATTATGACAAACAGTGAAGACCCAGATCAGAGGGCTCCGTAAGGAGCCCTCTGATCTGGGTTTTCACTGTTTGCATAGGACAAGTGAACTGTTCACATGTATACTGTTTGAAAAGGACGCCTATATGCGGGACTAGGGTTCAAAGGGTTAACCCAAAGGGATCCGAAACGATTGCCTTTTTGAGGGAAAAAATTGTCAGAAGGTATAAAATATATAGAGACAAGGGGTACAACAGATTGTCAGTATATTCTCACCCTATCTCGACAAAACCGGGCATATCATGAATAAATATTAATGAACCGACACTGTTGTTGCATTTCTGTCTAGCTAATATAGGGTATCCTTCCCTAAAAACATAACATAAAGTCAACTGTAAGCATGCACTTTCAACAGTAACTGCGTCAGTACTCGCTGAAATCACAGATTTTTGGAAAACGGGACCAGGGGTTCGTTCATAGCCGACACAGCATTGGCCACTACTGTACACTTGTTTAGGCAGTATTATCGAGCTTGACAGTCATACAGTTCCATAGATATCCATTTTTGACACCGATAAAAGCTGATCTATACTCAATCATTGCAAAACCAACAACAAATTTGCATGTTTTCATCGGCAGTAAAGTTATTCTTGTACATGTAAGCTTTTTTGGAACGGCAATGATTTGAGAAGAAATTAGCTTTGATCGGTGTCAAAAATGTATATCTATGGATAAACAAGCATACAGTAGTGGTCAATGACTGTAATGCTTGATATTACCAGCTTAACCCTTTCCCCCATATAAGCGCCTTTTAGCACATTTGATTTATTCATCCACTGAAGAAAACTGTTCCAATTTATACAGTCATGAATTGGTATTATAAGAAATACTTTCTACATTCTAGCAGATACTTGCTTGAAGCAGGCTGAAAGTAAAGCAGAATGTGCCTTAAGGCACATTCTGCTTTACTTTCAACCTGCTTTAAGTAGTCACATATTTTCAAAACTAGAAACAGGCTATGGGGTAAAGGGTTAACAAGCGTACAGTACAGGTGTACTCCCTCCCACACCATCTTCGTCTCCCATTGGGTGTTGTTGTAGAGAGGGGGCACTGTAATATTGATCTGTCTCATGCAGCCTTTAACTTAATGACGAGTGACAAACAGCTTGAATCCAGATCAGACGCCGCGTTACGCGGCGTCTGATCTGGATTCAAGCTGTTTGCAAATGTATGCCAATTTCCCTCCCTATAACGACTCCCTCCAAACAACACACACAGTCTTCGTCTCCCATTGGCTGTTGTTGTAGAGAGGGGGCACTGTAATATTGATCTGTCTCATTCAGCCGTTAACCACTCCATGCTTTACTGACACTTGTGTATGCAAACTGTTTGGTCCTGATCATCCAGCTCAGATGTTGAATTACCTAACATCTGATCAGGCATCAAACTGTTTGACATTCAATTAAAGATCCTAAAATATGAATGTGTAAATCAAATGCCGATGACAGTATTTAAGCAGACCTAGTAGTCTGGCATAAACTGGGTTAAAGCCCATCGATATCATCAAATTTTACTAGGGATTAAATGATTACATCAAAACCTGTGATTGTCTCATGCTTTGACATTTATGTCAACACTCAGATTGTTTAAATTTAAGTTGTTTACATAAACATTTATGGAAACTTATTACCCATTTGTCAAACATTGGATTATCTCGATATGTTTTTTATGCCACGGGCATCGACAGATACGGAGGCATATAGTAATCGTCCTATCCGTCAGTCCGTCCGTCTGTCCGTGCTCACAAAATGATAGATACGTGGCTAAAATTGGCTATCATAACTAGACACATAATTGAAAAACATTAACCTGGCAGTTTCTTGTAACATTAACCTGGCCATTGCTTGTGACATTAACCTGGCCAATTGTGGGACATAGGGTTAGGGGTAGGGTTAGCCTCCAGATCATTCTATAACAAAGAAAGATTTCATTTATGTGGCTAACCACAAGCATTTTAATCACATAAAAGAGATTACAATAAAGAAGGAAATGGCCACTTAAATGAAGAGTGTGGGTAAGTCCGTACGTGTGTCCGTAACAAGGTTAAGTAGAATTTACCGTTTCGTCTAGCATCAACACCGCTTACCCAAATGCTTGGATACTTATACAGTTGTTGCCTTGGACCATTCCGTATCCACCAATATCACCAAACTTTGGTCTTGACCTTGACCTAATTTGGACTTTGAATATTTTAAATAGGCTCTTTCTTGGTTAACTAGATTTTACCGTTTCGTCTAGCATCAACACATCTGACTACAATGCTTTGATACTTATACAGTTGTTGCCTTTGACCATTCCCTATCCACCAATAATACCAAACTTTGATTTTGACCTTGACCTAATTTTAACTTAGAATATTTTAAATGGGCTCTTTCTCGGTTAACTAGATTTTACCGTGTTCTCTAGCATCAACACTGTTTACTACAATGCTTTGATACTTATACAGTTATTGCCTTGGTCCATTACCAACTCACCAATAATACCCAAGCTTGGTTTGACCTTGACCTTGACCTAGTTTGGACTAAGAAAAACTTCAGAATATATTGTCAAGGATGCCACCGGGGGCATAAACGTTTATTGAACGCGCAGTCTTGTTTTGTTTTTTTGTTTTTTTAATTTACCAGGCATTCGTAAATTGGATTCAAACTCTTTGTCAACCTGTCTATCACTAAACCACTGCTGGCAGTTCTGAAATATGAAGGGTTGTCTCAGTTGTGTTTTTAATGATTTAAGCTTTGAAGACTTCTGCTGTTAGCATATACATTATGACATTTAACCCATTAGTGATTATCCCATAAACACACCTTTTTATGCATTTCATTTATTCCTCCACTGAAGAAAAAAGTTCCAATTTATAGTCATGAACATGTAAGATAAGAAACATTTTCTACATTCTAGCAGATGGTAGCTTAAAGCAGGCTGAAAGTAAAGCAGAATGCACCTTAAAGGTGCATTCTGCTTTACTTTCAACCTGCTTTAAGTAGTCACCCATCTTGAAAACCAGAAACAGGCTATGGGGTAATGGGTTAACAGTGTAGGCCCAGATTGAACAGCTCCAGCAGGAGTTAATGTCTGATCTTCTTAGACTCTGCACGGTCTTCTTACAGGAGATCATGCAGCCAGACATGAATCTGCACTCTTTCCAGGGAAAAATTTGGTATATGATTAGCCAATGTAATAGCTATAGGTCAGATGATAATGGTAACAGAGGGTGAGGTTAACTCTATGAATGCTGGGTAAAATTTGTTTTCTGCAACATTTGTCGCCTGTATTTGTTCTAAAAATAGAATTTTCTTAATTTCTTCTCAAAACATGGTCAGAGTGTCAAAGCAGTTTGGATCCTGATGAGATGCCGCATTACGCGGCATCTCATCTGGATCCAAACTGTTTGCAAAGGCAATCACTGTGCGAGATATATCCGCCGCTAGCGTGCAAAGAGTTAAATCAATGTTTTCGTGACAAACCATTGATCAATATTTTAATCTAAGAATTCAGTGCTTTTGAAAGTTTACAGTCATTATAACTGGTAAACTTGGCTCCAGATAAGTGGTGTATTTCAAACACTAAAATATTTATTTTCAATTTTTGCATTAAACTCTATGGTGTCGCTACTCATTAGGATCGTCTCAAAGAGACGATTCTAATGAGTAGTGACACCGTAGGATTTGCTGCTGAAATGAGTGAGAGAAAAAAATTGTATCTGGATCCCTGGGTATAAACACCGGGAGACGGCTTTAGAATGCTGGACAAATGTAATGCAGAAAGCTCCTTTCACCATCATATCTCATTCAGTGTTTGCTCATTATACATTAAAATTTATCTATAATTCTTCATTGATTGTGAATCCATGACATTGACAAGCCTTGTTGACTCAAGTCCGATGGCATTGCCGGCCCAATCTGATAAAGAAAAATTCCTTGTTTGAGAAAGGTGCTCAGTTTTCACCATAAGCATTGAGAGCGTTTAAACAAAGTTTATGATAATGGGCGTTTATAGCATGTCAACACCGTATCCATAGTGTATCGACTGTTGAATTTTATATGATACCATTATTGAAGGTTTCAATGCAAAACAAACATTCTTGCTTCTCTCATTATACTTACCCCAGTATCAAGTGGTAACCGGTTACAAGACTTCAACCTGCTGCTAAAGTTCTGTCCCTATTTTGTTACTTTTATTCATGGAATGCAATCAAATTGATGTTAATTGAGCCACATTTCAAATAACATGCAAGCTAGCATTCTGTTCAGACAGATTAAATTACTGCTTAAGCAGAACAAATGTAATGCAGAAAGCTCCATAAGGAGCTTTCTGCATTACTTTGTTCTGCTTTAAGCTCTGCAGACTTAAGCGATTTCAATATTTATTCATGCAATGCATATCAGCTCAATCAACACAAGTTTGTCTGTTTTAGTTACATTGTTTCATATAAGTTTGATGATATGTAGATCTATGGTAACTACCAACTGGAGAATTAAAAATTTATAACCAAAATCCAACTCTACTTTTCACTGTTTTTCTCCTTCTGTGTAGATCAAGATATAGGATTACATTATCTTAAAATCGACTGGTTAAAGGTTGAACTTGAGTAAACTTCAGAAACAGAAAGTAACATTTTGTAGGCGAGGGTTGTATAGGGCACAATAAAATGTCAATTAAGAATGGGACCTAAACCTTCACTACAGTGACAAGTTTTTCACAATTTTACTGAACTGGAGGAATTACAACTGTGCAGTTGAAGTTAGAGTGAATTTAAATGTTGTTGATTTCATTTGTGATTGGGAATATATTGTGAAAGCTAAGTCTGAATGGATTTGTCATGTGGATTTTATTTTTAACACGTTTTAATTCTTTCCTTGCTACAGGCAGTTTGATTTAACTTTTTGAACCCTAGTCACACATATATGTGTTCTTTGCAAACAGTGTACATGTGAAGAGTATACTTGACCTGTGCAAAAAGTGTAGACCCTGATCAGAGGACTCCTTAAGGAGCCCTCTGATCAGGGTCTACACTTTTTGTGATATCGTAATACATTGACACAACAACCCTAAATAGTAAAAAATAAACTAGAATAAATTTGAAACTTGAATTATCTATTTGAAGTTTCAGGGGGGAAAGGATTAAACTACAGTCGAACTTCGATATCTCTAACTCGGTTAAATCAAACATACCCGTATTTCAAAGTTAAAACATGGCTTAGCCATGTTTTAACTTTGAAATATGGGTATTTTCGACCTAACCGAGCATGAAATAATGCAGTTCATGTATCGAACTATCGGATAGTTCGAGTTAAGCTAGTTTGAGATATCGAAGTTCGACTGTATTTAGATTCCGTAGACAAACAGTAACTCAGCATCTGATTGACTTTACTTTCAGTCTGACTTAACCCTGAAAGATAGGTGAGCACTTAAAGCAAAGCAGAATGCACATTAAGGAACATTCTGCTTTCCTTTTAGCCTTTAAGCTGACAACTCCAGACCTGGAATATAGAAAATATTTTATGATACATATACTGATGTCTGTATAAATTGGAATTATTTTCTTCAGTGGAGGAATAAATTAAAAGCGTAAAAACAAGTACTGTATCTTTGGAGTAGTGGGTTAAAGCTAATTAAACACCTGTCCAGTTGGATAATTCCAGTTTCCAATTAAGTCTTATCCTTTTTTGACTCATACTTTAGAGTTGTTTTCAAACAATAAATTGCAAAATGGCCCACAGTGTATAATCTAGTATATATTGTGATCAGAATGTTCCTGTAGGAGCTCTCTGATCTGGATCAGTACACTGTTTGTAATTAAGATGTACTCTTCACAGGTACATTATGTGTAAAGGACAAGTATAGCTGTCACTTGACCCTTTGAACCCTAGTCCCGCATATAGGCGTCCTTTACAAACAGTATACATGTGAAAAGTGCACTTGTCCTATGCAAACAGTGAATACCCAGATCAGAGGGCTCCATAAGGAGCCCTCTGATCTGGGTCTTCACTGTTTGTCATAATGCAAAACATTGACAAAAACAACCCTTAAAAGTCAGAAATGGACTAGACTAAAATTGAAACTGGAATTGTCCATTTAAAGTTTCAGGGAGGAAAGGGTTAAGGGTTCAAAGGGTTAAAACATGTTGAAAGCAATGCAGAAAGTTCCCTTTGTAAGATTGCGTCTGCCTTAACTCTTTGATCCCTAGTCACACATATATGTGCTCTTTGCAAACAGTGTACCTGTGAAGAGTATACTTGTCCTATGCAAACAGTTTAGACCCTGATCAGAGGGATCCTTAAGGAGCCCTCTGATCTGGGTCTACACTGTTTGTTATTTGACATATATTGTAAAAATCAACCCTAAAAAGTCAAAAATGGACTAGACTAATTGAACATTTATAGAATCGTCCATTTGAGGTTTCAGGGAGGAAAGGGTTAAAACTATTTTCAGTCTATTTTATGAATAAGCAGCCATATTTTTTATTAATAACACTGAAAACAAACCATGGGGGAAAGAGTTAACTATAGATTAACTCTTTCCTCCCTATAACTTTAAATGGACAATTCCAGTTTCCATTTTAGTCTAGTCCATTTCTGACTTTTAAGGGTTGTTTTTGTCCATGTTTGGCATTTTGACAAACAGTGAAGACCATGATCAGAGGGCTCCTTTCGGAGCCCTCTGATCTGGGTCTTCACTGTTTGCATAGGACAAGTGTACTATTCACATGTACACTGTTTGAAAAGGACGCCTATATGCGGGACTAGGGTTCAAAGGGTTAAGTGCTTGAGCCATTAATTTGCAAACAGTGCAATCTGTGTTAAAATTGCTGTAACATAATATTCACTTACCTGTAGTTTTAATGAAACATTAATACTTTAAGTAATAGACTTAACAGCTTTACCTCAAGGCCTTGCAGTCATTAAGATATTTGGCGTACATGATTGGCATTGTGTTCTGGTAATTTGTAAAAGTGGTATCGGATATAATAATATTACATAGGTTTCGTGGATAGGTCTGTGCAAAGGTGGACGCGTATAGGTGGATCTTAAAGTGACTGAACATAATGTTGAGTGGGTTCAAATATGATTACGATAATTATCATATTTGAATATATTCATGTATTTGAAACCTGTGTAGTAATTGGCCTTTCTAAAAATTTAAACTTTTCCTCCCTGAAACGTACGTCAAATGGACAATTTCAATTTTGGCTATTTAGGTTTATTTTTGTCGATGTACATTTATTGTAATAATACAAACAGTACTGACCTTAAATCAAAGGGCTCCTTTAAGAGCTCTCTGATCTGGGTCGTCACTGTTTACCTAGGACACAGGTACACACTTTGCAAAGGATATGCATTAGCAGCATATATAGGTGACTAAAATGTAATCTTTCAAAGGGTTAAAGAAGTATGTCAACCTTTCGCTTGTTAGTACAAACAGTGAACCTGTTTATAGTATACTTGTCCTATGCAAACAGTGAAGACCCAGGTCAGAGGGCTCCTAAAGGATCCCTGTGATCAGGGTCTGCACTGTTTTCCATTTTGCAATGAATGACTAAAAACAACGATAAATAGTAAAAAATTGACTTGACTTTGTAACGACTTTTGCATTTAAAGTTTCAAGGGTGACTGAGTTAATGAAAGACAAAAGTATGAGAGAAAGCTCTGATAGGTCAGTAGGTCAGTTTTCTGTTTTCCTTTTGTTTTGCATTGATTAGTTTAACCCTTTCCCCCATAGCCTGTTTCTAGTTTAGAAGACAGGTGACCACTTAAAGCAGGTTGAAAGTAAAGCAGAATGTGCCTTAAGGCACATTCTGCTATACTTTCAGCCTGCTTTAAGCTAAAATCTGCTAGGATATATAAAATATTTGTAATGGTAATTGTTCATGAGGGTATAAACTGGAACTATTTTCTTCAGCAGAGGAATAAATTAAGTACGCTAAAAGTCGCTTCTATGTGGGAAAGGGTTAAAAACTAATTTCTTCTTGTGGCTGCTGAATACATAATACGTGTACAGTTAACACATTCAACCCTAGCGACGAGTACACTTGTCATTTAAACAAACAGTGTACCTGTGAAGAGAACTCTTGTCCTATGCAAACAGTGTAGACCCTGATCAAAGGGCTCCTGTAGGAGCCCTCTGATCAGGGTCTGCACTGTTTATCATTTTGCAATATATTCTTAAAATCAACCCTAAATTAAAAAAAATAATGGACTAGACTTAAGTTAATTGGAATTGTCAATTAAAAGTTTAAGGGGTGAATGATCGAGTTAAAAGAAGATGCATCAGAAGACTTTATTAGATAGGGAAAAGCAGTGATTTTGAAATGTAAGTTCATTGAAATCGGATGAAACACAAGTTGAATTCAGTGTAATCTGTGAAGAAACTGTATATATTGTGAACATTAAGTTTTAAGTGAATAAACTGAAACATTATTGCAAGGTGAAACCTGGTTGGGTTACTAACAAGGAGATGTAACTATGTTGGAGAGAGTTCCTAGTGCTGATAGGAAAAAATCAGTCAGGTAATCTGAAAGAAAATTGTTACCAGTGAAATTATCATTTCGACAAATGTTGTTGAAGTCGTCATCATCAACATCATCTCTCAAATCTTAAACTATCATCATTTTGACATGTTACAAGGACTGGATGTCTCTCTTAAAGCATTTAATTTATGGGTGCCATGTTTGGTGAATGAGTTTTCTGCATCTTTGCATATAGTACCATCTAGCAGATGAATGCTTAGGTATAAGGTGTAAACTAATTTTTTCAGTGAAGATGTTAAAAGGCATATTTATGGAGTAATGGGTTATATAGCCAGATGCATGTAAAGCTGAAAGTTCCTACCAGAACTGAGAAGCTTTCTGCATTGCTTTTATCTTGCTTTAATCACTTTCCTGCTATAAACCAAGCTTTCATTTGATTGGTCATAATAGCTAGCAGGACAGTACCAGTGTTTGATTACTGATACTTATTCAGGGCTCCAGATAAGGGTAGATTTTCAAAAACTAAAATCTTTATTTCTGCATTAAACCCTATGGTGTTCCTACTCATTTGAATCGTCTCAAAGAGACGATTCTAATGAGTAGTAACACCATAGGGTTGGTGCTGAAATAAGTGAGAAAATTTTGAATTTGTTTAAGTTAACTTTCTCTTATCTGGAGCTCTTCTTACAGTGACAGAGGGTCATGAACAGGTTGCTCAAATATTGACTCACATTCTATATATATAGCACGCTTGTGGCTGCTTTTCTCACTGCTTCAAGTGTTTGTAGACACATCATTGAAATATGTTTGTACAGTATAATGGACTGCAGCTCATGAAAATATTGAACTGATCTTTTTATTAAAATCTTTCCTCCATAGCTATATATATATAATAATATGAGCCCTGCAATGACAAAACCAGCTTTATACAGTGGTAAATACGCTATTCCTACCCATTTACGCGTTAATATATGCGTAAGAAACGCATAGTGAATGGTTAACGAACGATTAACGAATAGTTAACGCCTAACGATTTTAATGCGTTTAAACGCGTTAATAAACGATTATACCAGAGATGTTGCGATTAGTGCGTCAGTTTTCCATTTCACGCGGAGATTTTGGATCTTATTGCATTCGGATATGCGCTATGAATCCAACATTTTTGCAGCTTGATCTGGATTAAAACTGTTTGCAATAGTCATCAATACTGTTGTTCAGTGTTAAAAGGGTTGATACAAAGTCATCAACAAAACCTTGTGCCTTGTTTAAGTAAGCTTTGTATTCCCTGTGGAGAACAGTATCCAAACATGCATTGCATAAGTTATCGGCTCGCTGAAGAAGTAATTTATGCTGTGATTGTATATTCCTTATCGTCATGCTACGTGCGGCTCCTCTGTTCAGATAAGATTATTTAATGTCAGATTCCTTTGGGACGTGTGGTATGGTAGACCTGTACTAAACAGCAGGCTTTACCTTTTGCATATTTCTGGCTCTTTTAAACGCGTAAAGAAACGCGTAAAGAAACGGCTAGGAAACGCGTTTAACGAAACGGATAATAAACACGTAAGAAACGCATAAGAAACGCGTAAGGTGGATAGGAATAGCGTATTTACCACTGTACATTGCAACATTGTACAGACCAAGCACTGTTGTCATCACATGTGTATGATCTGCAGGCTCTGTATCTGAGATTGTCTAGTGACTGCTACAGTGGAGAAAACGTTATTCTTTCCCGTTTAAACGCAAACGTACGCAAACGCAACGCACTAAAACGTAGAAAAGTGCAACATTTGGACAATTCTGATAATTCATGATTTTCTTTGTGGCAAACAGTTTGGAGACTGATCAAAGCTGTTTGCACTGGAAATAATAGTTTTAGCGTAAACGCGTTTATTGGGAAAGAATAACGTTTTCTCCACTGTAAATACAGTAGATAATACTGCTAAATATAATGCTTTAGATAATTGTGGGTGTCAAACACAGAGTAGATCAAGAGTAGCTCAAGGCCGACCGCCGTGTCAAAGATGGCTGGCCTTGCTAGCTTGATCTACACTGTTTGCAATGCAATAAAGCAGGTTTTGTCATGGCACGGCTAATATATACTTGTGCAAAGCTGATATAGCATACACCAGTATATAAAACTTCCTCACTTAATTTAATTGTGACTGCTTAGATAAAGCAGAAAGCTCCTTTAGAAGTTTTCTGCCTTACTATCATCTTGGTTTAAGCTAGCTATACCAGTACCAAACGTCCTTCCTGAAGTCATAATGGCAGATGAGATGCTTACTTTTTGGAAACATTTGTTAATTGATAATAAATACTTATTTAAGACTCAAGTTATTTATTTTGTTCTTTAAATTGTGAGCATGATTATTTTCAATTTGTGTTTCAGATTTAGTGAGGACCCTGGAGTAGACGACCAGGTATTACGCAGTCCTAGTCGTCTTGGTTACAGTGAGGATATTCCAGTGATCATAGAAGGTGCATGGGAAAACACATCACAGGACTCTAATAGGGAAGATTTCCAGTTCTTGGATTTGAAAGGTTTGTATTATTGACTACTGAACCCCAGATAAGGGGAGTATTTCAAAACTACAAAATCTTATTTCTGTATTAAACCCTATGGTGTTACTACGCATGAGAACTGTATTGAAGAGATGGTTCTAATGAGAAGTAACACCATAGAATTTGGTGCTGAATTGAGTGAGGAAATGTTGGATTTGTTCAAATTACTCCCTCTTATCTGGAGCCCTGCACAAAGTATATAGCTATAAGTTCTCGAAGGAGTGCAATTATTGTTGAATTCTAATTATTGTGGCAATAGTTTTCTGCCCTTGATACACTTTGAAATGCTAGAAAAGGCTTTATTTCAGTATTGTTTAGGCTCTAGTTATCTGCCCTTGATGTACTCTACTATACTAGATTTATTAGATTGTATTCCAAAATTGTTTACATGCTATACTACAAATTTGAATGGATTTAGATTAAAATGGGTGAAACAGAAAGGTAAAGCTATCAGGCTTCAGTACAACAGGTGAGCGATATCAGGGCCTTCAGGCCCTATTGTTACACTTATTTTGTTCATTTTCAGGCATTAACCAGCTTGAGCTCGACTCATACAAGTTCACAGAGAGTGTTCGACAAATAGAAACTAAAGAAAGTGGTCAACAAACTGACTTCCCTCTCACTCCTTCCACAGGCCATCTCAGTTCAGACCAAAAGGAGCCGGAAAAACCAAAGAGACAGTTTATAACATCTCATAAGTATTTGAATGAGAACCCAGGACCTGGTTCCTCTCCTAAACACCCATATGAAAAAACTGTGTTCTTGGTGAAATCTGGCCGTGATAACAAACTAGTGAGATCAGACACTCCGACTACATCTTCTAGTGTAACTCACAGACCCTTGTCATCGCCTACATCTTACACTCCAAAGAGTGTGCAGCCATCTACTAGTAGGATTGACTCTGGCTACGCAAGTCGACAAGAAACTATACGTATTCCTGGATCTCCTAATAAACCCCAGTCACCAACCAGTGCTAAAAGTTTTTCCGATAAAGTGACCATATTGACTGATACACAGTGTAGCTCTCCTGATAGGGTATCTACAGGGACCGGAAAAACTGGAGATTTTGTTAATGTAGATAAAGACCCCCATCACAGTCATACAATACCTGCCAACATGAGTTACTACATTACAGAATCCTACTCTCCTCCGTCGTCGTCACGGAAACAGGAGAAAGAAGAATTGCAGTTGTTGAATGAACGATTCAGCAGTTATGTACAGAAAGTTCGCGTTCTCAGCGAGCAGAGTAATAGAATGGATTCTAATACGTTCATGAAGCAGACTCGTATTCTCGAGGAAGAGGTGGCTAATCTTAAAACAATGTATGAGAGAGAATTAGATGCCTTAAGGTTAGTATATATATTTGGCTGTGATGAATAAGTGAGAGCGATATTGTGGTATTGCTTTTCCATGAGTGGCAGAGGCTGCAGCATCAAAGTTATACAGTGGAGAATCTGTTATTCTTTCCCGTTTAAACGCAAACGTACGCAAACGCACGCAAACGCAAAGCACTAAAACGTAGAAAAGTACAACTTTTGGACAATTCTGATAATTCATGTTTATCTTGGTGGCAAACTTTTTGGAGCCAGATCAGACGCCGGGGTACCCGGCGTCTGATCTAGCTCCAAACTGTTTGCACTGCAAATAATAGTTTTAGCGTAAACGCGTTTATTGGGAAAGAATAACGTTTTCTCCACTGTAGATTGAACCCCAATGTTGCTTTTTACACAATTTCTCATTGCAATCATGTAAACCGTGGAGAAGATATTATTCTTTCCCGTTTAACCCATTTCCCCATAAATACACCTTTGTACTCATTTGATTTATTCCCCCACTGAAGAAAAAATTCCACTTTATACAGTCATAAACATATACCAAAAGAAATGTTTTCTATATTCTAGTAGATGGTACCTTTAAGCTGGCTGAAAGTAAAGCAGAATGCGCCTTAAGGCACATTCTGCTTGACTTTCTACCTGCTTTTATTCGTAATCTGTCTTCAAGACTAGGAATAGACTATCGGGTAATGGGTTAACAAACCCAGTGCTCTAAAATGAAGAAAAGTACTTCCACCTGTTCATTTTTATTTATAATGCTGAATATCAGCTCCAATAATGCTAAAATATCATTTTAATATCAGCAGTAGTCTCCCTTTGATCCAATTTTGTAGACAGAAAGAAATAGGGTTTGACAGAGACATAGAATTTTGAGTACTTGAAATACTTCTCTCATTTGGAGGCATGTTACTGTCTCTTTCCTTTAGAAAATCATATATTGTATATACAGTAAAACCTCTCTATTTCTACCACTAAAACCAGGCACGTAGGTGTGATTATTTTGCCAATTATACGGGCCTGAAAAGTAAGGCTAATTTATTGTCTAAAAGACAGGTGACAGCTTAAAGCAAAGTGACAGTATAGGAACTTTCTGTTTCATTACACCTTGCTTTAAGCAGTCACCTGTCCTAAACACCTAATTATTCATACAATTTTGTGGTTGAACTAGAGAAGTTTTGCGGTACTGAAAATGAAAAAAAGAGCTTCTGCACCAGACAGACTTGCAGGGCTGCCATTTCTCTGGATTTTTCTTAAATCTTCGGATTTTTTTCTAGTACATGGTAGCTTAAAGAAGGCTGAAAGTAAAGCAGAATGCGCCTTAAGGCGCATTCTGCTTTACTTCCAGCCTGCTGTAAGCAGCCATGTGTCAACAAAACTAGACACACCGGCGATGGGGGTAAAGATACGATTCGTAAAATTGCACTTGAAAAATGCAAATTTAGAAATCTTAGGATTTTTTATGTCAACTTATGGCAGCCCTGGACTTGATTTAAGTGACCAAGAATCATAATACGGTAGGTATAGTGTGTGTGAACTACAGGCATTCCTTTCACACACACACACATAATCTATACTTGCAAATTGCAATATAGTTTGTTAATCTGATTAAAGCTTCAAATAATATTTCGCTTAAATGCAACTGTCCGTATAACCTTAAGCAGATTTCGATAATTGCATTAACCTTTCTTGTGTGTAAACCGATTGTACACATTATTTGCATACCATGCAAACCCAGATCAGAGGACTCTGATTTAGGGTCTGCACTGTAGGTTTAAATATAGTGGGGGACAGCATTCAACATTCAGTCATTGCCTAATCCCTATAAACTGGACATTTTCCCACCTAATTTTTCAGGAGTTTAGAATTTGAAAATCTACAGTGGAGAATCTGTTATTCTTTCCCAATAAACGCGTTTACGCTAAAACTATTATTTGCAGTGCAAACAGTTTGGAGCCAGATCAGACGCCGGGTAACCCGGCGTCTGATCAGGCTCCAAACTGTTTGCCACCAAGATAAACAAGAATTATCAGAATTGTCCAAAAATTGTTCTTTCTACGTTTTAGTGCTTTGCGTTTGCGTACGTTTGTGTTTAAACGGGAAAGAATAACAGATTCTCCACTGTAGCAGTGAAAGGGTTAACACACAAATAAGTACAGTTTTATATGTACAGTAAAACCTCTCTTTTAAGACCATTAACTCTTTACCTCATAGCCTGTTTCTAGATTTGAAGACAGGTGACCACTTAAAGCAGGCTGAAAGTAAAGCAGAATGCGCCTTAGGCGCATTCAGCTTTACTTTCAACCTACTTTAAGCCACTATCTGCTAGTATATAAGTAATATTTCTTATTGTACATGTTCATGCCTGTATAAATTTGAACTATTTTCTTTGGCGGAAGAATAAATTAAAAGGCGCTAAAAGGCGCTTCTATTGGGTAAAGGGTTAAATTGTGATAATTATTACGTGTTTTAAGACGGTTAATTGACTGCTTAAAGCAAAGTGACAGTAAAACAGAAAGCTCCTGAAGGAACTTTCTGTTTTACTGTCACCTTGCTTTAAGCTGTCACCTATCTTTAATCAATCAATGAGCCTTCTTTTCAGTGATCATAATAGAGAGGGTTTTTTTTTTGTTTTTTTTGTTTGTTTGTTTTTGTTTTTTTTATTCAAGAATATTACAATCACATATGTATATACACTCATCTTCAGAGATAAATTTCACATACACAATATTTATATATATACTGAGGATAATAGAGAGGTTTTACTGTATTTGATATTGGTTGTCTGGAGGTTCAACAAGTAGACACAAGCTTATACTGGAAATGTTGGACGTGTAATATATCTACAGGGCTCCAGATAAGAGGGAGTAAACTGAACAAATCCATCATTTTCTGACTTATGTCAGCATTAAACCTATGGTGTCGCTACTCATTAGAATCGTCTCTTCGAGACAATTCTAATGAGTAGTGACACCATAGGGTTTAGATCATAAATAAAGATTTTAGTTTTTGAAATACTCCCCTTATCTGGGGCACTGTATCTACCATTTCTATGCTGGAAATTATTTGTATTTTGGCAAACAGTGTAGATCCTGATCATCCTGAACAATTCAGCTTATAAGGGTTTTATCATAAAAGTGTGTGTCTTTTGCCGTTCACTGCCTGGATCTACACTGTTTTTATACAGATTTTATAGTTGATAAGTTGTTCCATGTGTTTCAGACAAGAGATCAATGCCACACATAGAGAGAGCCATAATTACCAGATACAATGCGAAAAGAATAAGCAAGCTGCCATAGACTTTGAAAGCAGGTAAAAAAACACTGTAATAGTATGTTTGTCAACCTTTTCCCATCATAGCTTATTTCCTGACAGATGATTGCCTAATACAGTGGAGAAAACGTTATTCTTTCCCAATAAACGCGTTTACGCTAAAACTATTTTTCCAGTGCAAACAGTTTGGAGCCAAACTGTTTGCCACTCAGATTAAAATAAAAAGTGAGAAATGTCAAACAATTGTTATTTTCTACGTTTTAGTGTTTTGCGTTTGCGTACGTTTGCGTTTAAACAGGAAAGAATAGCGTTTTCTCCACTGTACAAGCTGAAAGTTTAGCAGAATGCTCATTAACCCATTACCCCATAAATACACCTTTTTATGCCTCTAATTTATTTCTCCATTGAAGATAATAGTTGCACTTTATACAGTCATAAATACAGTGGAGAAAACCTTATTCTTTCCCAATAAATGCGTTTACGCTAAAACTATTATTTGCAGTGCAAACAGTTTGGAGCCAGATCAGACGCCGGGTAACCCGACGTCTGATCAGACTCCAAACTGTTTGCTGCCAATATAAACATGATTTATCAGAATTGTCCAAAAGTTGCACTTTTGTACGTTTTAGTGTTTTGCGTTTGCGTACGTTTGCGTTTAAACGGGAAAGAATAACGTTTTCTCCACTGTATGTACCATAAGAAACATTTTCTATATCCTAGTATATCCTTATAGCAACTCGCAACCAGATGGTGCATTTGCAAAAATAAAATAAAATACTCAAATTTAACCAAAAGGGTAGCATTATCGTGCATCTGGCATTGGAAAAATATGACCAGTCTAAAAACTACCTCTAGAAATGTCTTCAAATCTCAGTTTTTTCGCTATTTTCCATCGTTTTATCCATAGTGTCTACAGTTGCTATAGAAATTGATCACGGACTAAGACATAAACCCGAGCCGAATTATGCAGTTGTATGTACTCTTCATCGCTTCCCACTGAAATACGCTAAATCGATCCCAGATATATGAATAGTTCTGTGGGTCAAGTGGTGTCCTCATTTTGACTTATGTCCGCCCATGCTGGGTCACGGGTTTGATTCCCACCAGAGCTCAATATTTTTTTTATTGAAATGCATTTTTTTAAACAGAATTTCTTATTCTAAACTAATTCTTACCCGTTTATATAAGCGTTTGTCACATATTTACAAATTACTATTTTTAATGCTTAATTTGGTTGCGAGTCTCTTTAACCCTTTCCCCCCATAAAAGCGACTTTTAGCGTATTTAGTTTATTCCTCCGCTGAAGAAAATAGTTCCAGTTTATACCCACATGAACAATTACCATTACAAATATTTTATATAGCCTAGCAGATTTTAGCTTAAAGCTGGCTGAAAGTAAAGCAGAATGTGCCTTAAGGCACATTCTGCTTTACTTTCAACCTGCTTTAAGTGGTCACCTGTCTTCAAAACTAGAAACAGGCTATGAGGTAAAGGGTTAAGGCACATTCTGCTTTACTTTCAACCTGCGCTTCAAAGTGGCCACCAATCTTCAATATTAGAAACAGGCTATGGGGTAATTGGTTAAGCTACTTTATCTACTAGGATATGAGTCATGACTTTATAAAGTTGAATTGTTTTCTGTAGTGGAGGAATAACTTAACTCATTCCTCCCTGAAACTTTAAATGGACAATTCCAGTTTCGATTTTAGTCTAGTCCATTTCTGGCTTTTAGGGGTTGTTTTGTCCATTTTTGGCCTTATGACAAACAGTGAAGACCCTGATCAGAGGGCTCCTTTAGGAGCCCTCTGATCTGGGTATTCACTGTTTGCACAGGACAAGTGTACTATTCACATGTACACTGTTTGAAAAGGAAGCCTATATGCGGGACTAGGGTTCAAAGGGTTAATGACATAAAAAGGCATTTTCTAATGGGTAAACTCCTTGAGCTCAAGAAACACCTTTGATGCCTTTACCTATCACTGTTTCTCTTAGAATTAAACTCTCATGCTTCTGATATGTTTTTTAGCTCACCTGAGCCAAAGGCTCAAGGTGAGCTATTGTGACCGCTCACCGTCCGTAGTCCGTCTGTCCGTCTGTCCGTTCACATTTACTTCAAACGACACCTCCTCTGAACCCGCGGATTGTAGGGCGGATTCAAACTGCTCATGATGTTCCTTGGATGCTTCTCTACAGAAGTTGTTCAAATGAAAGAGAAAAAGCAAAAACTCAGCTTGAAAAAGCAAAAAAGCAAAAAACTTTAAAAAATCTTCTTGCCCAAAACTACTAGGCCCTAAGCTTTGATATTTTTACAGTAGAATCTCCTGGTCGATCCCTCTATAGTTTGTTAAAATGAAATCCCTAGGGTCACACTTGACGCCACCCTGCGCAGTTTAAGTGCTGCTCTAGGCAGGTTTCACAGTATTTTTGATGAAGCAGAACTGTATTTTACCTGAGTTACTCTTAATATACTAAGGGCAAATAGCCAATATTTGCAAACATTTTGGATCCAGATCAGATGCAACATAATCATAATGCTACATCTAATCTGGATCCAACCTATTTGCCACTCATTTACCAACTTAACATTTTCTAAATTGTTTTTTTGTACACTTTTCACATACAGTAGGTTTTAAGCAGACATCATTTCAGTCTGGTAAGGGTAAGCCCCAGAGCTCTACCCACTGAGGTCAAATATTATGCAACAGTTTGGGAGTATCACAGAACTGGTCATGATCAGCTGAACATGTTGTCTGCTAAAGTTTAGATATAGTTCAGTCTGCTTCATACTTAAAGAAACAGGATCTGGAAGTGATCCACTGACAGTTATGTAATTATGTCTTATGCCATATTTATACATATGTTTAATATTGGTTTTGTCAGAGTTATCTGTATGTCTTGTCATTTTTGCTTGTCCAGGATTCAACCCTTTCCCCCCATATACTGACGTTTGTTAACCCATTACCCCATAAATGTGCATTTTTAGGCCTTTGATTTATTCCTCTACTTAAGAAAATAATTCCACTTTAAACAGTCATGAAAATGTAAGATGCGAAAGTAAAGCAAAGTGTGCATTAAGACACATTCTGCTTTACTTTCAACCTGCTTTAGGTGGCCACCTATTTTCAAAACTAGAAACATGCTATGGGGTAATGGGTAAAATGAAATTGTCTATTTGGAAAGAGCCTGATGAGAGGAAGTGCCATTTGCAAAGGCCATAACTCTGACATCATTGTTTTTTTAGTTATTTCCCTTTGTGATATTTTCTTGTCAAGAAGACAACTTCAGTTCTACTGATGCTATTGTAATGAAATTTTATGTAGGGAAAGAAACTGATGAGAGAAAATGCCATGCACAAGGGCAGCAATATTTAGTTTTTCCCCTTTGTCATATTTTATTGTCAGGAAAATAATTCCAGTTCTGCTGACACTAGTGAAATAATTATCATTTATTGGAAATGGAAATAGCTTGATAAGAGGATGTGTCATGGATAAGGGTCATAAGCTTGGCAACAAAATTCACTTTTGTCATGTTTTCTTGTCTGGAAGATAACTCCATTTATAGTTATATTAAAATGTTGTCTTGCCCAGTCAACTTAGGTACAAACTTCAATGTCCTCAGGTGAGCGAATTTAGGGCCATGGCCCTCTTGTTTAATGAACCATTTAAAACCTTTACTCTGTAACAACAGATGAATGCTTAAAGCAGGCTAACAGTAAAACAGAAAGCTCCTTAACCCTCTAACACAAGTATACAGTAAAATCTCTCTATTACGACCACTTAAAAGAAGACAAATTGACTTTATAAAAGACAGGTGACAGCTTAAAGCATGGTGATAGTAAAACAGAAAGCTCCTGAAGGAGCTTTCTGTTTTACTATCATCTTGCTTTAAGCAGTCACCTGCCTAAACACCTAATAATGAACTGAATTTAGAAGTTGTAACGAGAGGTTTTGCTGTATAAAACTGAGATGATTTGTTTCCTTACATGACTCTTTCTGTTTGATGTTCATACAGGCTAGCTGTAGAGACGGACAAGAGTCGGCGATTAATGGACGATATAAATCTACTGCAACAAAAGGTCTGCAATCTAGAGGCAGAGTTGATGGGCTTGAGACAGGCAGGGGATGGACGAGCAGACTTCCAGAGTCTTCAGCGAGAGATGGACAAAATCATCAGAGAGAACGAGGACCATAAACACAGGTAAGCATTAACGCGTTACCCCATAAAGACACCTTTTTACGCCTTAAATCTATTCTTCCTCTGAAGAAAATAGCAAAAGTAGGGGTTTTCACAGTACTGGTGACTTTGTATTGCTTCTATATTACAGTACTGAACCTTATTAAATTAAATTGATAATCTCAAGCCAATTGCCATCGAATCGGGCGCTTCAAAAAACAAATCCTACGTTTGAATACTTTTACGCGAATTTTCCGAAGCGGTTGTGACAAAAAAGAAACGAAAAAAAATCGAAGACATATTTGCGAACACTCGTGAGATACACCATTCAGGCAAACTTACCCGAGGGTAAAGTTAGTATTTTGAATCGCAAGCGAATTGCCATCGAATTGCAAGCGAATCGCAAAAATTGTTAATTTAATAAGGTTCAGTACTGTAGTATCTTAAAGATGCAAATATGTCAGGGTTCCCACAGGCTTTAATTTTGAGGGTGCATGTACCCTCTAGGGCTAATTTTTGGGGGTGCAGACAAATTTCATCAGAGGGTGCATATAAAACGTTTTTCTGTTTCAGTGTTTCTTCTATTACAAAGAAGCAATCCGTTATTCAAACAATGGATATGCACCAGGCATGATCTTTGGAAATCTGTGTTTCCACCGCTAAATTTGTCTCTCACATGATTTCTTAACCAGGTCGTCAATTGGGACTTAGGCGACATATTTGCAGACTACACGAATGCGTAGGCCTATGCTAAGACTGTGTCTCACTAAATCAGGCATTTTCCCCAACATTGTTAATAGACGGGATAAAATACATCTGATAACCCGTCCAGTTTTTCTACTGTGTTGTCGGATTTCGCATAAAAAATGGCGTCACTGTTATGAACTTGAAAGTGACCAGATTTAGACCTATGACCAGACTTTTTTTTTAATCATTTGTCAGCATTTTTCAAACACGTCTTCCTCTAAATAAGTATTGAATTCTTATAAAAACAAAAATTGATAGAAAAAAATAGCGACTTTATTAGGCACAGAGACGTGAAATCCCAAAATCTATTTTAAACCGCTAAATCATCGGATTCGCGATGCGGGTGAACCAGGCGCTTTACGTATTAAGAATGATAAGAATTGTCAAGCGCCTGACAGACACTATAAGGAAAATGAAAACAAATCTAAATTGACTCATCGGACGTTTAACTTGTATTTTGTAGTTTGTTAATAAAAAATGGTTTTCTTACATCCGATTTCGGTATTATCTGCAACATAAGTCTGTGCGTGCATGCACTTTCAGGGCATTGATTTTATGCGTGATTTTTCTAAATTATACATGAATCACGTACATCTGTGTGTGAATGGGAACTCTGAACATATAACAGAGCTACAGATAAGAGGAAGTAAACTGACTGAATTCTCTTTCAAGCGTTTTCTTTGTTATGCTTTCAACAAAATGTGTTGTATGAGTCTTATGACTACTTTTTAGAATATTCTCTAAGAGACAATTCTAATGAGTAGTCACAGCTCACAACATAGGGTTTAATTAAGACATTTAAAACCACTGCTTTGCTGGAGCTAGGCAAAGATTATGTAAGGATGTTTTTGTTTTCAGACAAGAACAAGCTTCATTACTAAGATCAGAAGCTGAGGACAGATGTCATACCTTGACCAAAAAACTCGAGTTCAATGAGCACGTACACGCACAACAGTTGGGAGAATTGCGTGAGAGGCTTGAACAGAGTCAGGCTACCATAATAAGTCTAGAGTCAAGAGTCAGAGAGGCATCTAAACTGGAAACCAGCATGCCAGATGTGCTGAAGCAGGTTCGAGAGCAAGCCGAGATGGAGCTAAAGAGATTTCAGCTGGAAACAGAGGAAAACTATAACAGAAATGTAAGAATACTTATTAACACATTACCCCATAAATACACCTTTTTACGCATTCGATTTATTCTTCCACTAAAGAAAGTAATTCAAATTTATATAGTCATGAATATTGACCATAAGAAATATTTTCTAAATCCTGGTAGACAAAGGCTTAAAGCAGGCTAAAAGTAAAACAGAATGCGCAGTAAGGCGCATTCTTCTTTACTTTTAACCTGCTTTAAGTGGTTCCCCTTCTTCAATACTATAAACAGGCTATGGGGTATTGGGTTAATCTTTGAAGAACAAAGAGTTGGGTTTTGACTTTTGAGCTATATATATTGAATGCACATTTGCATTGAGATAAAAGTGATTGCGTGCACGCTGGTAATTTTGTCTGATTCATGCAAAATGGTGCATGAGTGGGCATGCATGCTCAAGCAGCATTTTTGGTTATAGAGGAAAGACTTAAAGCCCTTACCTTCATTATTCACATTTGATTACTATGTAAAAAGTGTACTTTGACATTTTTTTGCTTATGTTTGGAAAACTGCAGTTGACACTTTATTTAAATCTTTGACTGCTTTAACCCTATTACCGCGTTATGCGGCATCTGATCAGGATCTAAACTGTTTGCAAAGTCACCTTTTGACGTCATTGGCAGTGAAAAATTTATAATAAAACACACACTCAAATTCTTTGACATTTTTAATAAGGTACATGTATATCATTTGGCCCCAATGTACTGAGGTTCCAAAGGAGAGTCTAAGCAGTTTGTCTGATCAATATCAGATACCAAGTAAATTGACTTCTCATCTGGATAGAAACATCTCAGGGCTGCCATTTCTCCAGATTTTTCCTAAATCTTCGGATTTTTTTTCTGGTACATGGTAGCTTAAAGCAGGCTGAAAGTAAAGCAGAATGCGCCTTAAGGCGCATTCTGCTCTACTTCCAGCCTGCTTTAAGTAGTCATATGTCAACAAAACTAGAAACAGGCTATGTGGTAAAGGTACGATTCGTAAAATAGCACTTGAAAAATGCAAATTGTGAAATCTTAGGATTTTTCATTCCAACTTATGGCAGCCCTGACATCTGCAACAGCCATCACATAGCTAACTATCTTTTTCATTTCTCTTTTCATTGATTGACTTTACAAATTTTCTTGCCACAGATATCTGCACTGAAATGTCAAATGGACAATGATTCCAACACTATAGAGAGAATAACTAATGACAAGGCCATATTACAAGGTCAGATAGGGGAGCTAGCTGCCAAGATCAGGACACTAGAAGGACAGGTAAGCACATTAACCCTTATCCCCATAGCCTGTTTCTAGTTTAAAAGACATATGGCTACTAAACTGATTACCTCATAGCCTGTTTCTAGTTTATGAGACAGATGGCCACTTAACCTATTACTCCATAGCCTGTTTCTAGTTTATGAGACAGATGGCCACTTAACCTATTACTCCATAGCCTGTTTCTAGTTTAGAAGACAGATGGCCACTTAACCTATTACTCCATAGCCTGTTTCTAGTTTATGAGACAGATGGCCACTTAACCTATTACTCCATAGCCTGTTTCTAGTTTAGAAGACAGATGGCTTCTAAACTGATTACCCCATAGCCTGTTTCTAGTTTAGAAGACAGATGGCCACTAAACTCATTACCTCATAGCCTGTTACTAGTTTAGAAGACAGATGGCCACTTAACTCATTACCCTGTAACCTGTTTCTAGTTCCTTGAAAAAGACCCTGTAGGGGATCGAAACGTCGACATAATAAAAGATCGAAAACACCATATTGCCTTGGTCGTGAGTGTCTACTGCCTTTCCTTTTCCACACATGTTTCTAGTTTAGAAGACAGATAGCCACTAAACCCATTACCCCTTAGCCTGTTTCTAGTTTAGAATACAGATGGCCACTTAAATGATTACCCCATAGCCTGTGTCTAGCTTAGAAGACAGATGGCCACTAAATACATTACCCCATAGCCTGTTTCTAGTTTAGAAGACAGATGGCCACTAAACCCAATACCCCATAGCCTGTTTCTAGTTTAGAAGGCAGATAGCCACTTGAAGCAGGTTGAAAGTAAAGCAGAATGCTCCTAAAGGAGCATTCTGCCTTACTTTCATCCTGCTTTAACCCATTAAGCCATACTGAATCATTTTGACTCATTGTGCAGTAGCCTCATACTGACTCATTTTGACACACTTTAATCAACTAGCATGTATTGAGATAAGCATTGATAAGTCTTAATCGCTTATGAGTTAATGGGTTAAGCAACCATCTGCAAAGATCCACTTTAATGTGTGGGCTTCTATCCATAGTGTAGAAATAATAAGAGGTGTAAAAGGTGTCCTTATGGAGTAATGGGCTCCAATTGGAGCTTTCTGCTTTAATTTAATCCTGCTTTTACTCTTCCATCACTATGTAACTATTGTGTGTTATAAGGTTCCCTTGTGGATCTTTTAACCCATTAAGCCATACTGACTCATATTGATTCATTGGGCAATAGCCTCATACTGACTCATTTTGACACACTTTAATCCACTAGCTTGTACTTAGATAAGCATTTATAATTGTTTATCGCTTATGAGTTAATGGGTTAATTTATCAAAACATGAACCAGTCTTCTTGGAATACTGGGTTGTTTAATAGATACTGGTCAAAATTAGCAAACAGTGTAGACCCAGATAAGAGGGTTCCTATAGGAGCCCTCTGATCTGGGTTTGCACTGTTTGTAAGTGTAATGAGTATGTTTTACACAGGTCCATAGTGTTGAAAGAGTTAAGCAGTTACATGTATTAAAAGACTACTTCTTTGGCTGTTTTTGAGAGCAATTTGACACAATTTGACATAATTGAGTGTATTCTATTGCCCATTAGCTAAGTAGAAAAAAAGAAATTCAGCATTTCAACAGTGAAGACTAAACCCATTACCCCATAACTTGATTCTAGTTTTGATAATTGCTGACTACTTAAAGCAGGTTGACAGAAAAGCAGAATGCACCTTATGGCGCATTCTGCATTACTTTCAGCCTGCTTTAAGCAACAATTTGCTAGAATGTAGAAAATAATTCTCATCATACATATTTGTATCTGTATAAATTAGAACTATTTTCCTCAGTGGAGAAATAAATCAGCGTAAAAATGTGTAATTGGTTAAATAGAAAGTATACCTCCATCATTACAGTTAATCACATTTGAGCATCAGAAGAACACTGCTGAGGAGATGATAAGGCAAGAGAGGACTAGGTCAACGACTCAGGTTCATGAAATGGAGAAGAAACTACGAGACATGCATGAGCTTGTGTTCACTAAGATGCGCGAGGCGGGAACTGCACGTGACCTTCACCTTCCATTGAAGGCAGAAATAGAAGCCATGAAAGTACTCCTGGAGGAAGAAGAGAGAAGGTAGGAATCTGTTTCATCATGGAGACATTTTCTCTTTTATCTCACTGGGTTAATTTAATCCTTTACAGTTAGCCCGTTTCTGGTTTTGAAGACAGGTGATAACTTAAAGCAGGTTGAAAGTAAAGCAGAATATGCCTTAACCCTTAGCCTGCCACTCACGAATATAGCTCTATATGCAAACAGCTTGGATCCGGATGAGACGCCGAGTAACTCGGCGTCTCATCCGGATCCAAGCTGTTTGACACTCGGACAATATTTTCAGCAATTTTGAGCAACTTTGAAGCACTTTGAAACTTGAAGCAGACGAGAAATATAGCAGACGACAATTTATTTGGCGGGCTAAGGGTTAATGGGCCTTCTATTTTACTTTCAACCTGCTCTAAGCTAACACCTGCTAGGATATAGAATACATGTATATTTATAGTAGTGCATATTTATGACTGTATAAAGTGGAACTATTTTTTTCAGTGGAGGATTAAATTAATGGTGTTAAAATGCACATCTATGGAGTAAAGCGATAAGGCCTCATTCAAAAGTCCAAATAGTTCTTTTTGTATCCAATATCAAAAACAATTAATGGATATCATTGAAGTTTGAAATCAAAAGTTAGGTGTCATTGTTTAGTCTGGATTTTCAATTAACCAATATGGAAGTTAAATCACCTATAACTTGTGGAAGTCTGGCTTTCATATTCCTTGTTCACAAAGACATTATTGTTGTGATATTTTATTTTCTTTTGTCATGGACTGCTTAGGTTGTGCAAATATTTTAGAAATATGTACAGTGGAGAAAAAACATTATTCTTTCCCAATAAACGTGTTTACGCTAAAACTATTATTTGCAGTGCAAACAGTTTGGAGCCAGATCAGACGCCGGGTAACCCGGCGTCTGATCAGGCTCCAAACTGTTTGCCACCAAGATAAACAAGAAATATCAGAATTGTCCTAAAGTTGCACTTTTCTACGTTTTAGTGCTTTGCGTTTGCGTACGTTTACGTTTAAACGGGAAAGAATAATGTAATATTACTTTTCCCTACTTTTGCCAGTTGTATGAATAAATTTCCCAAAATTGCAAGCAGCAAAGAAGGAATGCCCTGATTAAGTAAACAGTCTAGGGGAGATCACTCATATTTACACAAAATTACTGGTGATGGTGGGTATTTTCCAATTATTGCAAATGTACACTTTTGTTCAGTTTTGCTTTACCTGCAGTTCATATTCAGTAGTGATTGAATCAAGACTGTTATGGTCCACAAATTGAAACTACTGTTATAAGACAAATTTATCACTAAATCTAAAAAAAAATATTGGACTCCAGCAAAATAAAATCAAGAAATAGAATTCATGAAATACATTTTTTCTATTGAATAAAGGGAGCTCACTTTGCCAGACCTTATTTTTCTTATACAAGAGTTATCTTTCCTGCAATCCTATCCTTTCGGGTGGTTTACTGGGAAATAATTGTGGATTAGCACTTGATAATCTCACTGTTTCAAACTTGGATTACCGTCGCACGCCCTTCTATTATGAATTTTCCCGTAGGGCACCCCAAGAATCATTGTCATATGTGTGTTATCGTGTAATTCCTACAGCCCAATTTGATCGGAAGTAATGACGTAATACCGATGAAGACAAATCAATCAATACGGTAAATCAGTGACGTCATGGAATGGCCACCTGTCACGTAAAGGTGTTTGATATAAATTTGGGGCTCCACAAGGGTTAAAATTGTATGTTTGCTTTAAAATGAAATAAATAGAATAACTGTATTTTTTCAGTGAAAGATCTAAATTCAATTCATTCGTAAACATCAGACTGTATTACTGAGAATTGAAAATTACTGACTTGAAACAATTTATTTCACAGGATGATTTGTTTCATTATTTCAATATTTATTTGACTAAAACAACAATTCCGTCCAATTATCTTTTAACACAGACTCAGCATGAGAGAAGATTTGATGTAAGTTGTAGACTTCACAATGGTTTTCACATATATAGTTTTCTTTTTAACCCATTACCCCATAAATACGCCTTTTCACGCCTTAAATATTTTCCTTCACTGCAGAAAAAAGTTCTCTTTTATACAGACATGAATATGTATCATAAGAACTTTTTTCTTTATCCTAGCAGAAAATAGCTTGAAGCAGGCTGAAAGTAAAGCAGAATGCGCCTCAAGGCGCATTCTGCTTTACTTTCAACCTGCTTTAAGTGGTCACCAATCTTAAATTCTAGAAAAAGGATAAGGGGTAATTGGTTAAACACCTTTATTTTACACTTCTTTTATAGCGAGGAAAATGTTTTGCTCTCCTGTTTGAATAAACCAAAAC
The DNA here is from genome assembly GCA_922989275.2 of Gari tellinella. NCBI lineage: Eukaryota > Metazoa > Mollusca > Bivalvia > Cardiida > Psammobiidae > Gari > Gari tellinella. Next base: position 12,032,421 of record OV277867.1, on the reverse strand, counting down.
ACAGATACCATGCAATAAATGTAGAAAATAACTTCTGACAATGTTGGCATTTTTCAAGTTTGTTCTTTTTACAGTGGAGAAGATGTTATACAGTGGAGAAAACGTTATTATTTCCCAATAAACGCGTTTACGCTAAAACTATTATTTGCAGTGCAAACAGTTTGGAGCCAGATCAGACGCCGGGTAACCCGGCGTCTGATCAGGCTCCAAACTGTTTGCCACCAAGATAAACATGAATTATCAGAATTGTCCAAAAGTTGCACTTTTCTACGTTTTAGTTTTTTGCGTTTGCATACGTTTGCGTTTAAACGGGAAAGAATAACGTTTTCTCTACTGTACTTTCCCATTTAAATGCAAATGTCTTGCAATAATATGTAGAAAAAGATAACTTGGTTACAGTTATGACTATTCATTTTAATCTGAATGGCAAACAGTTTGAAGCCTGATTAGATGCAGGGTTACCCGTAACCCGGTGTCTGATCTGGCTCCAAACTGTTTGCAAATGAAATACTATCTTTAGCACAAACACTTTTATTTGGGAAGAATACCGTAACGTCTTCTCCACTGTATCTAATAGGCAAGCAGTTCAGAGTTTGACCAGAAAGTAGTTTATACAATCATGATTATGCTACAATGCATCATAAGCAATATATTTTATATCCAAACAGATGATAGCTGAAAGCTAGCTAAAAAAGGCAGAATGCTCCTTAACCCATTACCCCATAGCCTATTTCTAGTATTGAAAATAGCTGATTACTTAAAGCAGGTTGAAAGTAAAGCAGAATGCGCCATAAGGCGCATTCTGCTTTACTTTCACCCTGCTTTAAGTTACCACCTGCTAGAATTAAGAAAATATTCCTTCTGATACTTATTCATGACTGTATAGATTGGAATTTTTTCTTCTGCGGAGGATTAAACAGAATGGGCTAAAAGGCGCTTCTATAAGGTAAAGGGTTAAGGAGCATTCTGCTTTACTTTCAGTCGGCTGTAAGCAACCATCTGTCTTCAGTACTGAAAATAAGCTATGGGGAAAGGGTTAGTGCAGAATGAAAGTGCAGGTAGTGCTCACCTATATTTTTCAGGGCTGCCATTTCTCCGGATTTTTCCTAAATCTTCGGAAATTTTTTCCAGTACATGGTAGCTTAAAGCAGGCTGAAAGTAAAGCAGAATGTGCCTTAAGGCGCACTCTGCTTTACTTTCAACCTGCTTTAAGCATCACTTGTCTTAAAAACTAAAAACAGACTATGGGTAAAAGGTATAATTCGGAAGATCGCACTTGAAAAATTGAAAATTTTGAAATCTTAGGAATTTTTTTATCAATTTATGGCAGCCCTGATTTTTGGCCCTTACTGCATTGCTCTCACTTTGCCATTATTAAGTAGCCACCTGATATAAGCAATTTACATGCTTCTTTATTAAAAGGCACTTTCACACGGGTTTGATTGCTGATTAGTATTGGCCTTTTTTGCTGTTTGTTTGAATTCATATCTGCTTGTATTAATACTCATCTCCCATTTAGGCCATACTTTTCATAGAATGCACTATTAGCTTTAGAGTTTTTTTTATATACATGTAGTAGAAAATAGAAAATCTTTTTGTTTTCTGCAATTAACTTTTTCAATACTTAGTAACCTTGATGGTTATTAGGTTCTCTTGTGGATCATTTCAGTAACCAAAACATAAACCAGTCTACTTGGAAATCTGGGTTGTTTCAAAAATACTGGACTGGTCTAAAATAGCAAAGTGTGTAGACCTAGATTAGAGCACTGCATGATCTGGGTATTCACTGTTTGCAAATCTAATGAGTTCATTTTAAACAGGTCCATGGTGTTGAAGAGGTTGATCAATGTCTTTTTAAATGCAGGTACAGTGGAGAAAACGTTATTCTTTCCCGTTTAAACGCAAATGCAAAACACTAAAACGTAGAAAAGTACAACTTTTGGACAATTGTGATAATTCATGTTTATCTTGGTGGCAAACAGTATGGAGCCTGATCAGACGCCGGGTTACCCGGCGTCTGATCTGGCTCCAAACTGTTTGCACTGCAAATAATAGTTTTAGTGTAAACGCGTTTATTGGGAAAGAATAACGTTTTCTCCACTGTAGTCTTATGGTGACTGTTTGCAAATTGCAGTCTTACAATGACTGCTAAGCCCTTTTCATCATGATCATATCTTTCCTAGTGTTATTTTCAGACAGCTGGTTGCTTCAAGCAGACTGAAAATAAAGCATAACATGGTGGAAGATGCTGTTTGCTTTACTTTCAGCCTGCTATAAGCAGCTACCTGTCAGGATATAGGAAGTTTGCTCTTTATCGGGATAAAGAAGTGACATGAAAAGGGTTCTCTATGCGGTAAAAGTCCAAGGCATTTACATGTATTACTACGTGGGAAAAGTTTTAATTATTTTCCCACTCAACAGTCATGCATTAAACACCACTCATCATGGACATCTATGATCTTAACTATTGCATTGCTTGATTAAATAAGAAAAACATTCACAGGGAAAAACTGAGACTTAAATGTTCAACTGAACAGATTCTAGAAGAAAACAGTGCAGACCCTGATTAGACAGCTCCTGTAGGAGCTGTCTGATCAGGGTCTACACTGCTTTCAAAAACATCAACATACACTAGTTGCAGGAGAATGAAGATTGATCACCACAAGATTGACTACTTTGTATGACATTGTGTAATAAGTTCACAACCTATAAGACAATATACATTTACATGCTGTCCTGTTTGATCTGTTTCTATTATTTTATAGTTATCATCTACTGACACAAAGCTTATATTAACTTGCTGGAATAAATGTTTTAAAAATTGAATAGAATTTTTATGCCCCCGGCATCGATAGATGAGGAGGCATATAGTAATTGTCCTGTCCTGTCCGTCCGTGTGTGCGTCCGTCCGTCCGTCTGTAACAAGGTTAAGTAGATTTTACCGTTTCGTCTAGCATCAACACCGCTTACCCAAATGCATTGATACTTATACAGTTGTTGCCTTGGACCATCCCCTATCCACCAATATCACCAAACTTTGATTTTGACCTTGACCTAATTTGAACTTAGAATATTTTGAATGGGCTCTTTCTCGGTTAACTAGATTTTACCTTTTCGTCTAGCATCAACACTGTTTACTACAATGCTTTGATAGCCTTGGACCATTACCAACTCACCAATAATACCCAAGCTCAGTTTGACCTTGACCTAGTTTAGACTTAGAAAAGATTCAGAATATATTGTCAAGGATGCCACCGGGGGCATAAGCGTTTATTTAACGCGTAGTCTTGTTATACATCGATTCATATTTTTAAGGTATCTGCATCTGCTAAAAGTCATTTCATTTATTAATTAATGTCTGTTGTGGAAGATTTTACAAGTACTTTGGCTATTCATCTGCAATTTATAAAACTTCTCATTTATATGAATATAAAGCAGAAAGTTCCTGAAGGAGCTTTTCTGCTTTGCTTTCATCCTGCTTTGAACTGTCTCCTGTCTTAAAAACAAATATACTTCTTTATGAATGCTCAATAAATTTGTCTGTAACTGTAGCAGATTGGATTTAATCCAGACTAAGATTGTCATGTGAGATAACTATAACCTTTAAATACTAAATATTTGTCATCTCAAAATTTCATGAACAGACATTCTGATTTTAACTTATTCTTTTGTATATATGAGACAAATTTCAAACAGAATGGATCCATTTTGTGGAGCCTTATCTGGATCCAATCTGTTTGCAAAAAATCTTCTCTACTTGTCGCTTGCCATTTAAAGGAAAGTTTATCAGATAATCACAGTTTGCAGAAGGTACATTAGGGAGGTTATTCAGTTCAGAGCACTGGAATAAACATGTACATTTTGTAATAAATCTTTCTAGTGTGAGAGAGAAAGAACTTAGTATAGTTCTTTTACCATCAATGTGGTATTAACCTTTAGCCTGCCACTCACGACTATAGCTCCATATGCAAACAGCTTGGATCCGGATAATCCGGATCCAAGCTGTTTGACACTCGGACAACATTTTCAGCAATTTTGAGCAACTTTGAAGCACTTTGAAACTTGAAGCAGACGAGAAATATAGCAGACGACAATTTATTTGGCGGGCTAAGGGTTAACTTGTACAGTGCTCCCTCTGTACAGCGACACCCCATGAGAGACAAAGAGTGTGTGTGTTGTTGGGAGGGAGTTGTTATAGGGAGGGAAATTGGCTTATACAGTGAAACCTCTCTATTACGACCACTAAATTATGTTAATTATTAGGGTGTTTACGATAGGTGACCGCTTAAAGCAAGGTGACAGTGAAACAGAAAGCTCCTATAGGAGCTTTCTGTTTCAATGTCACCTTGCTTTAAGCTGTCACCTGTCTATTATACACTCAATTAGCCTTCGTTTTAGTGGTCGTAATAGCGAGGTTTTACTGTATTTGCAAACAGCTAAAATCTGGATTCAAGCTGTTTGTCACTCGTCATTATATTTATTCTATCAAAATGTCCACTTGTATGTAACTTTAAGAAAAAACAGTAGACGACAATTTAAGCAGAGGATATTGGCGCAGTAAAAGCATAAAACATAATTTTCCTGTTTGGGGATCAGCCACAAGTGTGGTTGTAAGGGAATCGCTGTCGGAAGGGCAGTTGAAGGGAGGTAGCATTGTATCATTATGTACGAATAACTAAAGCTCATTTAAAAGTCAAAATACCTGTATTTTGAAGTTAAAACACAGCTGAGCTACATTTTAATTTAGGCAAGTTTGAGTAACCAGAGTTTGCCTGTAATACGGTACATGCATAATATAATACAGAGGAGACTGCTACAGTGGAGAAGACATTTTTCTGTCCCAATAAACCCGTTTACTCTATACAGTGGAGAATCTGTTATTCTTTCCCGTTTAAACGCAAACGTACGCAAACGCAAAACACTTAAACGTAGAAAAGAACAACTTTTGGACAATTCTGATAATTCTTGTTTATCTTGGTGGCAAACAGTTTGGAGCCTGATCAGACGCCGGTTACCCGGCGTCTGATCTGGCTCCAAACTGTTTGCACTGCAAATAATAGTTTTAGCGTAAACACGTTTATTGGGAAAGAATAACACATTCTCCACTGTACATGCATAATATAATACAGAGGAGACTGCTACAGTGGAGAAGACATTATTCTTTCCCAATAAACCCGTTTACTCTATACCTATTATTTCCATTGCAAAGGCGTCAATCAGACTCCAAACTGTTTGCCACTGACAGATTGAAATGGTCAGAATTGTCAAAGAGTTGTCCTTTTCTACATTTGCAATGCGTTTGCGTTTCGTTTGCTTTTAACCCATTACTTCATAGCCTGTTTCTAGTATTGAAACTCGGTGATCACTTAAAGCAGGCTGAAAGTAAAGCATAATGTGCCTTAGGGCACATTCTGCTTGACTTTCAGCCTGCTTTAAGCTATAATCTGCGAGAATATAGAAAAAATATCTTATAATACTTATTCATGACTGTTCAAATTGAAACTGTTTTCTTCAGTGGAGGAAGAAATTAAAGGTGTAAAAAAACGTATTTATGGGGTAATGGGTTAAACGGGAATGAATAACGTCTTCTCCACTGTACATGCAGTAGTGAATCCTGTCTTTAACGATTTCCTTTGCTCACTAAATCGCTATTTTATGATTTGGTGACAGAGCAAGTACACTATTTCAAATTCATTTGTTATACATAATTTATTTATCCTGTCACGTGCCTATTTTCCTGACGGATAAAGGGGTGACAGATAAATTTTGCTTTATTATGCTAGTTGGTCACATGACCGATGTTATTATGTTAGTTGGTCACATGACCTGTAGTCGGAACTATTTTTTCCCACCGAGATGCATGCTTATTTTTCCTGCTGTTAGGAAAGGTTTTCTAAAACTCTTTCAACAGAATCCAACGTGTAACGACGTTTATTCGAACTATTCGATGCAATCAAAGCGTTATAGAGTACGCGCCACCAGTCGCTTGCTGAGATACTTCTATAATTGTCCACCTTTTAGATTTTCTAAGTGAAAAACACTAGATTTTTAAGGTTGTTTTATTTCTTTTCAACGTAACTAGGATGTGACGTCAGTCACTGACATCAGCTATATAAATAGCGTGCTTTCCTAGAGTAACATAGTTCTTTAGTGAGAATCTTATCTAGACCAAAAATGATTCTAGCTTTGAAAAAAGCATTCTCTATTTATTTTACTATTGTGACAAGGATAAATAGAATATTTGGTGACTAGCTTGGAATGAGAAATGTTATCTGGATGGGCTTCTGAAATTATCAGGTTCGCCTGCGGCTCACCTGATATATTCATCCGCCTTGCCAGATAACATTTCTCATTCAAAGCTAGTCACCAAATATTCTCTATGTATACAGCGAGTCAAATTTGTGTTACCGTCTACTGAGACACTTAACCCATTGTATGCTGGGTAATATTTGCGGCAATTTTAAAATGTCGTCTGCAGCAAATATAACTCAAATATTTGCAAAAGATTTTAGCAGTTTCTGATAGAATATTGACTTTACTGCAAACAGTTTTGATCTCAGATCAGGCCCCACAATGTGGGGCCTGATCTGAGATCAAAACTGTTTGACTAGAGGTACACCTAAAAGTGTATCCTGCATTAAATGGGTTAAAATATACCAAATTACTCTTTTTTATCAACTCTTTCAATGTAATATTGTGGTGCAGTGCAACAAAAGTCGTCTGTTACTTTTCCAGCAATAGAATTTCTAAAAATTTCTTTGAAAATTGGGTAATATGTGTCAATCAGTTAGGATCCTGAAGAGATGCTGGGTAATGCGGCATCTAATCTGGCTCCAAAATTGTTTGCAAAGGTAATCACTGTTTTGCTATCTGAGAATACAAAGTGTTAAAGAAAAGCTGCTTTTTGTTCCTTCAGGAGTCCTCTTATCTGGCTCTACACCATTTGCAAATTATGTATAGACTAGTTTCCTGCAAAGTAAGAATTAATTATGGAATTATAAACATGGATGTAAGAGATTAATATAACCTGCAATTGTTAGTCTTTTTAGGCTAGTCAGTTTTGAAATTGAAAAGGAGAATGATCTACACAGCCTTGTGTGCAAAATGTAGCTATTTTTAGCTCACCTGAGCTAGCTCAGGGTGAGCTTTTGCAATACTTGAATGTCCGTCGTGCGTCGTTCGTCGTCAACAATTTTAGTGTTTACACTCTAGAGGCCGCAATATTTATCCAATCTTTCTCAAACTTGCTCAGATTGTATAATACCATAAGAATTCGAATGAGTTCGATTATGGTTAAAATCGGACTAATAGGTCAAGAGTAATCTACCTTTGAATTGCTGAAAATGCCATATTTAAGGGTGTTTACACTCTAGAGGCCACAGTATTTATCCAATCTATCTCAAACTTGCTCAGATTATATAAGACCATAAGAGTTCGAATGAGGTTGATTATGGTTGAAATCAGACTAATAGGTCGAGAGTAATCTACCTTTGAATTGCTGAAAATGTCATATTTAAGGGTGTTTACACTCTAGAGGCCACAATTTTTATCCAACCTATCTAAAACTTGCTCAGATTGTATAAGACCATAAGAGTTCAGATTAGTTTTATTATGGTTGAATCCGACCAATAGGTTGAGAGTTATCTACCTTTGAATTGCTGAAAATGCCATATTTAAGGGTGTTTACACTCCATAGGTCACAATTTTTATCCAATCTATCTCAAACTTGCTCAGATTGTATAAGACCATAAGAGTTCAGATGAGTTCGATTTTGATTGAAATCAAACAAATAGGTCAAGAGTTATCTACCTTTGAATTGCTGAAAATGCCATATTTAAGGGTGTTTACACTCCATAGGTCACAATTTTTATCCAATCTATCTCAAACTTGCTCAGATTGTATATGACCATAAGAGTTCAAATGAGATCGATTATTGTTGAAATCGGACGTATAGGTTGAGAGTTATCTACCTTTGAATTTCTGAAAATGCCATATTTAAGGGTGTTTACACTCTAGATGCAACAATTTTTATCTAGTCTTTTTCAAACTTGCTCAGATTGTATATGACCATAAGAGTTCAAATAAGTGTGATTATGGTTGAAATCGGACCAATAGGCCAAGAGTTGTCTGCCCTTGAATTGCTGAAAATGCCATATTGAACAGCGTTTACACTCTTGCAACTACAGTTTTCAATGGATTTTATTTTACTTGCACACACATATACCTATAAGCACAAAGGAGTGCAATTAATGTTGAAATCTAATCATTGTGGCAATAGTTATCTGCTCTTGATATACTTTGAAATGATAGAAAAGACTTCATTTCAGTATTGTTTAGGCCCTAGTTATCTGCCCTTGATGTACTCTACTATACTAGAATTATGAAGTTGTATTCCAAAATTGTTTACATGCTATACTACAAATTTGAATGGCTTTAGATAAAAACAGATGAAACAGAAAGGTAAAGCTATCAAGCTTCAGTACAACAGGTGAGCGATATCAGGGCCTTCAGGCCCTCTTGTTTTAGGCTATATCATTGGTTACGATCGAAAAGGACGTATATGCAATTCTGCAAAAAATGGATTTTTCCTTTTTTCGATTATGTATATTTTCCCGCTTCGAATGCGATAATATCGGTATTGATAACCAATAAAACAGATGAGATATAGTCACGTATTTCCATTGGTTCCAATATTTGACCGGTCAAACAGGTCGTATATGCAGCGAAAAATCGCCGGATACTGATGTTAAACAAGTCGTGTCATCGACATAATAACAAACCCTTAAGGCCTCTCTTCGACTGTAAGTAGCAATTATCTCAATTATTTTTATGCAATATGCAACCATTTGAAAAATTCAACAGAGATGATACATTATTTTATTTTTTAATAACTGCAATTTAGCTGTTTTTCAATATTTGACCGTTCAAAAAGGTCATATATGCAATGTAACAAGTGACATGAAAAACAGTTTTTTGTGTCTCCTGAAAAGTTGGAATTTGGCATATTCGTCAGATTCGAACGACACCGACGATATATTATATGTCTACAATAAATAACATATTCAAAGACAAAAGTAAGTAGGAGATTACAAATTGAATTCTGAGTTTTTGCATTAAAGTTTTATCTTTCAAGTCAGAAAGGTGAAGTTGATTTGTCACCTTTAAAATACCTATTTACTCCTTGCTACAATAAAGGGATGAAAGTGAGACAAAAGTATTTCTTTCCAGCTGGCAATCAAGGCATAGATCTATAGTATCTGCAAAATAAGTGCAGAGCAAGTTTAACCCTTTACCTTATAGCCTGTTTCTAGTTTCAGAAATAGATGACGTAACTTAAAGCAGGTTGAAAGTAAAGCAGAATGCGCCTTGGCGCATTCTGCTTTACTTTCAGTCTGCTTTAAGCTACCACCGGCTCCTAAAATATGGGACATATTCATTACTATATAAATTTGAACCATTTTCTTCAGCGGAGGAATAAACTGAATGTGCTAAAATGCACTTCTATGGGGGAAATGAATAAGTGTATAATATGACTTATATTCAAAGAAAGTTTGGCATTGAAGTTTTGCTTTACACATTTCTGTTACTTATGTATTAGACTATCACCTTTGAGGATATGCTAAAACTATTATTTGCAGTGCAAACAGTTTGGAGCCAGATCAGACGCCGGGTCTGATCGGAGGCTCCAAACTGTTTGCCACCAAGATAAACATGAATTATCAGAATTGTCCAAAAGTTGCACTTTTTTACGTGTTAGTGCTTTGCGTTTGCGTAAGTTTGCGTTTAAACAGGAACGAATAACGTTTTCTCCACTGTATCATATTAGCTGAACATACAATAATCATTGTATATTTTGGTATTCATGTACAGGACACTTTGTTTGTTCACGGGATTTGTCTGTATTATTTTTAAGAGTAACTTGTAGGTATAAAAACCAGACAGTTCTTTAGAGACTGTCAAATACTATTTCTTGTCTATGTAAAATTAACTTGGCTACACCTAATAATAGCACTTAACCCTTTCCCCATTAGAAATGACTTTTAGCGTATTTAATTTATTCCTCCGCTGAAGAAAATAGTTCTAGTTTATACCCTCATGAACAATTACTATTACAAATATTTTATATAACCGGGCAGATTTAAGCTTAAAGCAGGCTGAAAGTAAAGCAGAATGTGCCTTGAGGCACATTCTGCTTTACTTTCAACCTGCTTTAAGTGGTCACCTGTCTTCAAAACTAGAAACAGGCTATGAGGTAAAGGGTTAAAGTGAAGTGACTTACATACATGTATATGGTAACAGAAGGTGTCAAATAACTTAAGCATCTGATAATTAGGATCCAAGATTGAGTGTTAAGTCTATAACAATTTCTTCAGAATTCAAGACAATTTGACAGTTTGGATATGAATCAGATTTGAAATAATTTGATCAAAAAGCTGCTATATTATAAAATTACTGTGATTCTGGTTAGCAATTTGGGATAATCACTGGGGGCTGACTTTTTTTTTTAAATGTTTTGCTACGGCAACTTATATGGGTATTATAACAGATTTGTATTGCTACGAATTAAGGCAACTTTGTTTTCGTAGACAAACATTTAATCTCACTGTATACGCTGACTTCGTAGCAATACAAATCTATTATAATACCCATATAGGTTGTCGTAGCAATACATTTTGATGATAATAAGCAGTTATCTGCCTATTAACACCCCCCCTCTTAATTGGCCTCTTTGTTTTACCTCTTTGAAATTGAATTTTTTTTTTTTACTTCCAATTAATGTCATCTGCTACTGTTCTAAAATTTTCATCTCAAATTAGGGTCAGAGCGTCAAACAGTTTGGATCGAGATGAGAAGCCGAGTTACTCGGCTTCTCATCTGGATCCGAACTGTTTGCAAAGGTAGTGCACAAAGTTGCTGTTAGCTCGCGAAAGTTGGAAAAAAATATATGCCCATTTAACAGATCATATTGGCAGTAGTTTCTTGCTCAGGTAAAAGCTTAATGTAAAGGAGATTATACTTGTGTTTAAATGTTGCTCACAGTTACTTACTAGTCAGTAGTACTACAAAGTGTTCTTAACCTTTACGCAGCTAACTTTCCAAATGAAATCTTCCATTTTATCAATAATTACCAGTTTATATTGAAACCTAAGGGATTTCTCCCAAAAAAGTTTTATAATTATGGTAAACAGTGTAGACCCAGATCAGAGGGCTCCTTATGGAGCCCTCTGATCTGGGTCTGCACTGTTTAAAAGTGATGTATATTCATGTTTTCAGTACAGTAAAGGTTTACCAGGAGCATGGAATAGATTTAGAGTGGCTACTTTAGTATATAGTATTAACAGACCTGATCGATTTTCTATTGTGTCGATTGTAAAAGGTCGGTTTGTCTCTAATGTGTCACGAACAATGTGGAATTAAATAGTATTAAAACAGGTAAGCACGATAAATAATTCATAATCTACCCCTGTGATTAAAAAGAAGATAAATATCCATTTTGCCGGAATAGGAGATTATAGACAGATGAATTGCTCTATATAGTGGGACCTAATGTAGCCTTTTGTTAGACGAGGGATTTGGTTTACATCCGTTATAGACAGTGTTTAGTGTTTCTGGATATATTTTAAAGGGATTTAAAGTATGTAGGTTTATTTGGCGGTGTAGGCTGTTAAATGTGGTTATTAATGAAGGAGCTAATGTTTTGTTGGGAGAAATAGATTGACCTAGATAATGGGTTTGATTGGATCGCTAAGTGACTGCAGACCTAATTGATTTTACATGTGTGTGTTTGCTTAAATGCTTCAACCCTTATAATGCTGAAATTTTAAATGGACGTGTGCAATAACTTTGTGATAATTAAGTGACTACTTAGCATTCAGACTCTTGGATTTTATCGCCAAAAAATTAAAATTGGCAAACAGTGGAGATCCTGATCAGAGGACTCTTTAGAAGTCCTCTGATCAGGGTCTCTACTGTATGCAAATGATGTAAATTTTGGTTTTCTGCAGTGTAAGGTTTACAGTTGAAATACAGAAATACTGAAGTACCAAAGTCTTGCTATTAGGACTACTGAAATATTCATTGATAATGTTTTTCAGAATGGTACATGCTCAGCTTAAAGCAAGATGAAAGAAAAGCAGAAAGTTTCTTCAGAAACTTTCTGCTTTTCTTTCATCTTGCTTCAGCAGTTACAATCTGCTGTAAAATTAAAAAAAAAAAATTCTTCTGAAAAGTTGAAAAGCTGGTGATTACTGTCATAAACATTTAGAGTTAAAATCAATGAATATATGGATCACGAATGTTTCTCTGTGGTTTTGCTGTCTCTCGCCAGCAGTGAGAGCGTATTGGACTTAAACCATTTCTAACTTGTCGAGTTTCAAGAGGAATTCAATGTTTATAAGGAGCAGATAAACAAGCATAGAGCAATACTTAAGGAAGTGAAGAACAAGTGATCTCTATACGGTAGTAGCATAAATCTTGTTTCAGTTTGACAGATAGCGGGGTAGTATTAGTTGAGTGCAGGAATACTGTGAAGATTTTAGACATAATTTTCCCCAATAAACGTGTTTTTGCCAACACAAATATTAACATTGGCAAACAGTTTGAAGCAAGATCAGACCCCGAGTAACTTAGCATCTAAATAGGCTGCAACCTATTTTCCACTCAGATTTGAATAAATCTTCAATATTTTAAAGAACCTTATAATAAAAATAATTCTCCGTTTTATTGCATTGTATATTTTTTCAAACGGGAAAGAATAATGTCTTCTCCGCTGTAGCTCTGTTAGTTTAAATTGCCTTCCAAGAGGACTGTGTTAACAGTGGAACAATGTTGACGTTGTTAATGTACAGTGAAAATTTCAAATTCATTAAGGAGGAAAACGTGAGGAAGTTTTCAGGGTTACGAAGAAAAGTCTACCCGAATGATGAGATTGTTATAAAACCATTAAGGTAATCATTTTTGTATGATATACACTCCAGATCAGTTGGGGATTAACATTTTCTCCTTGTCAGACTCTATATTTAATGTCTGCTGTATCGAGAATATTCTCCAAGCAAAGGTTAAATGGTTATACATGTGTTTGTGAATGTGTTATTTATGTCATATATCGTCATTCACAACATACATGTGCATAGCTATAAAATACAGAGTTACCTCTCCTAAACAACCTACCAGTTAGACAGAGAGGTTATCTTTAATAGCAGATGGCTGCTTAATTCAGGACAAAAGTAATGCAGACAGTCCTTCATGCATTACGTTTGTCCTGCATTTAGTTGTCACATGTCCTATTAGAACCAAACAATAGAGATATATCTGTTCAGAGAGGATACTGGATATAAGGCATTATCAGAGCTCCAGATATCAGAGGGAGTAAACTGCACAAATTCAACAGTTTCTCACTTATTTTAGCATCAAATCCTATGATGTTACTACTCATTAGAATCGTCTCTTCGAGACGATTCTAATGAGTAGTGACACCATAGGGTTTCAAGTAGAAATAAAGATTTTAGTTTTTGAAATACCCCCCTTATCTGGAGCCTTGCATTATACCTTTTTTCTGCCCCAGGAAAACACAAACCAACTTACTTAATGAACCCATTTGAAATTCAACTTTCAGAGCCATGCTGAATTAATGATTTAACCCTTTACCCCATAGAAGCGCCTTTTAGCGAATTTGATTTATTCATCCACCGAAGAAAATAGTTCCAATTTATACAGTCATGAATAGGTATTATAAGAAATATTTTCTATATTCTAGCAGATACTAGCTTAAAGTAGGCTGAAAGTACAGCAGAATGCGCTTAAGGCGCATTTTGCTTTACTTTCAACCTGCTTTAAGTGGACACATATATTCAAAACTAGAAACAGGCTATGTGGGAAAGGGTTAAAGAGGCTCGCAACCGGATTTAGCATTAAAAATAGTAATTTGTAAATATATGTCAAATGCTTATTATAAATGGGTAAGATTTAGTTTAGGATAATAAATTCTGTTAAAAAATGCATTTCAAAAAAAAAAAAGAAGAATCTATGGTGGGATTTGAACCCGTGACCCTCCATGCGGAGACAAACATGAAAAATGAGGAAACGCCTTTACCCCCTCGGCTACCAGCGCTCTCTATATATATGGTAGCGAATTAACATACTTCACTGGTAGCGATTGATAGTACTTTATTCGGCTCTGGTTTATGTCTGAGTCCGTGTAGAGAAGCAACAACAACAACTATACCGTCAGCGGCAGAGTTTTATATATGAATATAAAACTGGAGAAGTTATAAGACTGATATATACCCTAAACCCCATTAAGTTAACCCTTTCCCACATAGAAGTGCCTTTCAGCACATTTAATTTATTCCACCACTGAGGAAAGTAGTTCTAATTCATACAGTCATGAATATCTATCAAGAGAAATCATTTCTATATTCTAGTAGATCGAGCTTAAAGCAGGCTGAAAGTAAAGCAGAATGCACCTTATGGTGCATTCTGCTTTACTTTCAACCTGCTTGAAGTGTTCACCTATCTTCAATACTTGAAAAAGGCCATGGGGTAAAGGGTTAATTATCATGGTGAACATGGAGAGAACATAATGTTGGTATTCAGTGTGAAATGAACTGATGTACCGTAAAAGATAATGTTCAATTTTTATGAAGGCAATAGATCTAAATGAGGTGCGAAATCTGAATAGAGTATACGTATTGATTAATAATAATCATTGAACACTCTGAATGCGGGAAACATTAATTGTTGTCTAACCTGAAATTGCAAACAACTTGGATCCAAGTAACTTGGCATCTGATCTGGTTCCAAATTGATTGTCACTGAAATTGTATATTTGATATTGTCAGCTTTTATAATGTATAAAACAAGTCAATATCATATACTGATATAAAGCAGATAAAAATCTAAGCAGACGTTTTGTATGTTCAAAATCATGCCTTAATAATGAAATCATGTGATTTCGAGTTCTTGCAGGTGACCACATCATGCTTAAATGATACAGTAACCCTTTAAATACAATGAACTATTACAAAATATACTCAATACATTTGAAATCAGTGTATAGACCTAGATCAGAGGGCTCCTATAGGAGCCCTCTGATCTAGGTATGCACTGTTTTCTAATTTAGACCAGTTTTTATTAAACTTAAATTCCCAGAATTCCAAGTAGACTGGTTCATGTTTTGGTAATTAAAAAGATTCACAAGGGAACCTAATAACCCACAAGAGTTTTAACTTAAGTGTTGAAAGAGCTAATGATTTTCAGACTGTAAGATTTTGCATAAATACACAGGAGACTGGAATTATTTCTTTTCTATTTTCAGACTTCAGACATCATTGACCTCAAGCTCTCATCAACAGTCCACCTACGCTCCGGCTATTCCTGTTAGTCTCCCGGCTGTCTCGTCAGGCCCGATCACAACTAGTGCAAGTCAATACCAGTACGCCCCACCCACCCAGCACATTACAACCCTTGAGAGCCCTTTCATTACCCAGTCGGCTGCCCACAACCAATATACACAGCAGATAGACCAACCAGAGCCACTCTTTACCCAGGTCTCACTGCCTTGTGACACAGGTACTGTAGTTCTGTTCTGATTCAGCTGGACCATTAAATTGTTCTCTTCTATCCATATTGAAGCTAAATTTACAATGGAGATGTTATTGTTTTTCCAAAATAAAATGTTTTGTGTTAACCCTTTGGACCCTAGTCCCGCATATAGACGTCCTTTTCAAACAGTGTACATGTGAATAGTACACTTGTCCTGTGCAAACAGTGAAGACCCAGATCAGAGGGCTCCGAAAGGAGCCCTCTGATCAGGGTCTTTACTGTTTGTCATAATGTCAAACATTGACAAAAACAACCCTTAAAAGTCAGAAATGGACTAGACTAAAATGGAAACTGGAATTGTCCATTTAAAGTTTCAGGGAGGAAAGAGTTAATCCTTTATCCCATAGCTTGTTTGTAGTTTTGAAGATAGGTGACCACTTAAAGCAGGTTAAAAGAAAAGCAGAATGTGCCTTATATATAAGGCACATTCTGCTTTACTTTCAGCCTGCTTTAAGCTACCATCTACTAGCATATAGGAAAAAAAATCTTATAGTACATGTTCATGGCTGTACGAATTGGAACTATTTTCTTCAGTGGAGGACTAAATTAAATGCGCTAAAAAGCGCTTCTATGGGGGAAAGGGTTAAATAACTAACTCCTAACCCAAAGTTTTGGAGCCAGATCAGAGGCCAAGTAACTATTTAGTTTCCAGGGACAGGTCTTACAAAACTTTGTACGACAAATACTGTTGTATCTCAGATTCTAAAAATCAAATAATCCTGTATTGTGACATTTCTAATGAATCCTCTCAAAATGATGCCTTCAAAGGTCAGATGTCACAGGATTACATGGAAAAATCAGCAATTAGATGTACATGTATTTTGAAGTTTGACTTACGACCGTTTTGTCTTACGGTGTCCTACCACGTTTTGTAAAATGGGTCCCAGATTGATTGCCACTAAGATTTTAATAAAAACAATATCATTTGCTCTAGTTTGTTTCCTTGCATTGTGACTAAATAATGTGTTAAGCAGAATGCTCCTGTCATTTTGCATAAGCAGTCAAGTGCTTTAACACATTACCCCAAAAATATGCCTTTTTATGCTTTATTATATTACTCCACTTTTGAAAATAGTTTCACCTCAGTCATAAATACATGTATGTACCGTAAGAAGTATGTTCTATATCCTAGCAGATCATAGCTAAAATAAAGCAGGCTGAAAGAAATTGCACCTTAAGATGCATTCTGCTTTACTTTCAACTTGCTTTAAGTGATCGTGTCTTAAAAATTAGAAACTGGCTAATTGTGTAAAGGGTTAACCCTTTACTCCATAGCCTGTTTCAAGTTTTGAAGACATGTGACTAATTAAAGCAGGTTGAAAGTAAAGCAGAATGTGCCTTTAAGCACATTCTGCCTTACTTTCAGCCAGCTTTAAGCTACCATATGCTAGGATACAGAAAATATTTCTTCTGGTCCATTATTCTTGGCTGAATAAATTTGAACTATTTTCTTCAGTGGAGGAATAAATAAAAGACGTTAAAAAGCGTATTTATGGGGTAATGGGTTAAACACATATAATAGATTGCTATCATCATCCGGGAAAAAGGGTTACAGCAAGGTGAAAGTAAAGGCGACGGCTCCTTTACCTTTATCTTGCTTTGAACCAATGCATGTCCTAACACAGTTGGATATACATGTAGGGGATATGCACTTTTGGCTTTGTTTGGGAAAACATTTAACCCATTCCCCCATAAATACACCTTTTTACGCCTTTCATTTATTCTTCCACTAACAAAAATAGATCGAATTTTTACAATCAAGAATATTTATCATCAGAAATATTTTCTTAATTCTAGCAGATAATGGCTTATAGCAGGTTGAAAGTAAAGCAGAATGCTCCTCAAGGAGCATTCTGCTTTACTTTCAGCCTGCTTTAAGTGCATGGTCACCTGTCTTCAAAAATAGAAACAGGCCATTGGGTAATGGGTTAAAAAGCTGGGTTTTTTTACCAGGAAGAAAGTGTTTTATATTGTAAATAATTTTATCTGTATGTATTTTGACAGCTACCGGTCAGGAGTACATTGGTTCTACCAGATATACGTATGAAACAACACCTAGTGTGAACCGACTACACATTGACAGCGCTCCCCGCAACTCACCTCGTGTTATTGGACCTATTTCTAGAGCAAAGTCTGCCCCAGGTTGGTAAACATGGCTGTAATGCATTCCTTTATAAAGGTAGAAAGTGCTTTAAGTGAAGGCTGATGAAGGCCCATTGTGTTCGTACCAGGGTTGCCATTTCTCCGGATTTTTCCTAAATGTTCGGATTTTTTTCTGATACATGGTAGCTTAAAGCAGGCTGAAAGTAAAGCAAAATGCACCTTAAGGCTCATTCTGCTTTATCTCCAGCCTGCTTTTAAGTGCTTTAAGTAGTCACATGTCAACAAAACTAGAAACAGGCTATGGAATAAAGGTACAATTCATAAAATAGCACTTGAAAAATGCAAATTTGGAAATCTTAGGATTTTTCATGCCAACTTATGGCAGCCCTGGTGTACAGAGGAGTAATCCATTTTCTTGTAGTTTATGTTAGTGTTTTAAGACACATTACTGCTAAAAACTGTAAAATGAGCTATATAGTCCTCATAGATTGCTTTCAATTTTAAAGACAAGTCACTGCTTATAGATAGATAGATAGATTTATTTCGGTAAAAAGTGTACATAACATGGCAAAGCATAATTAAAGCAAAACATATAAGAGCCATGTAATGCGCACTAGAAACCAAGGATAACACAAAAAAGGAAAAATAGCAAGCAGAAAGTAAAGCAGAAAGCTCCTTTAATCAGCCATCAATAAGGATGAAGGAATATTTCTGTTGCATTCAACCCTAGCAATAAGTATGCTTGTCACTTACAAACTGTGTGTCTGTAAAGAGTACTCTTGTCCTATGCAAACAGTGTAGACCCTGATCACAGTGCTCCTTCAGGAGCCCTTTTATCATTGGCTGCACTGTTTGTCATTTTACAAAATGTTTCAAATAACTCTTAACCCTTAGCCCGCCAAATAAATTGTCGTCTGCTATATTTCTCGTCTGCTTCAAGTTTCAAAGTGCTTCAAAGTTGCTCAAAATTGCTGAAAATGTTGTCCGAGTGTCAAACAGCTTGGATCCGGATGAGACGCCGAGTTACTCGGCGTCTCATCCAGATCCAAGCTGTTTGCATATGGAGCTATAGTCGTGATTGGCAGGCTAAGGGTTAATAGTCAAAAACATATCTAAGCATTTATAAGGAATAGTTAAAGTAGCAAAAGGACATTTCAATGATGGATGTGCTATTGATAACTTTAGTGGCATTTAAAAATAGTTTGATTCCAGATCAGATGCAGAGTAACTTAATAATAATTGAAACTTTTTTAGTGTCAGCTGTCTTGAATTAATTGTTTTCTGAAAATACAAAATGGAACTAGTTTTAGTAGAGGACAATTTTATAGTAGATGTTCATTCAGCATTCAAATCTTTGTGTTTGGACATTTATTTCCATATGCAAAGACATCGGCACTAAAATATGAATGAAAATCTGCCCAAAAAATGACACCTCTCCCACAGAATAATCATATATAAAATCCATATTTACTATTACAATGGTTAATGTTGAGGCAGAATGAAATAAAAAAAATCCACAGGAAAGAATGCAGACTCATTCATGTCGGACAGATCTTATAAGAAAACACTGCGGACCCTGATCAGATAGCTCCTCCAGGAGCTGTCTGATTTGGGTCTACACTGTTTAGAAAAGCATCTATTTACAGTATTAACAGGCAAAGGATTAAAAGAAAATTGTCAGATCAATTCCAAATTAAAGAATTGCATACAGAAAGATGCTGAACGATATTACTTTCTATTTGTTTTAGTACATAGAGGTCAACAACATGTGTCCTTGGTGCCCACTGCCCTTGGTCAGGGCAAGGACTATTTCGATGAGATGTTCAAAGACTTGACAAGAGAGACCTTGTACACACAGACACGCCCTAAGAGCAGTCCAACTGAGCGGCCTCCGAGTGGAGCCAGGGATAGGCCACCTAGTGCTATAGGGGAGAGAACTGTGGGTAATGTCCGAGAACGTCCAGCAAGTAGGGAACGGCCAATCAGTGCAGCCAGGGAACGCCCAGCAAGTGCAGCCCAGGAACGCCCTCCAAGCAGAGAGAGGCCTTGCAGTCAAACAGAGATGTAAGAATACTGGCTACAGTCAAACATGTATTAAGTGACCAGTGAATCAATTAACCCGTTGATATTTAAAGACATGTGGCTGTTAATGCAGGACAAAAGTAAATGCATGCCGCAACCACATTTTGAAGAAGCATGTTTGTCTATTGATGGCAGATGCCTGCTTAATGCAGAACAAAATAGTGTAGAAAGTTTATGAAGGAGCATTCTGTTTTACTGTTGTCTTACAATAAAGAACCATTTTATGTTTAACCCATTACCCCATAGCCTGTTTCTAGATTTGAAGATTAGGTGGCCACTTAAAGCAGGTTGAAAGTAAAGCAGAATGCACCTTATTAAGGTGCATTCTGCTTTACTTTCAGCCTGCTTTAAGCTACCATCTGCTAGAATATAGAAAATAATTCTTCTGAATTAAATTCATGCCTTTATAAATTTGAAATATATTCTTCAGTGGAGGAATAAATTATAGGCGTAAAAAGGGATAATGGGTTCAAACTGATTGCTCGTATTCTTCTGAACAACTGCTATAAGCCTTCTGCCATTACTGTATATTCACGCTTTTAGCAAACCGTGAAGACCCTTGCAAGGGAATGGTGGCAGAGCTCTGTAATTTAACAGGGAGAAAATAGCATGTTTAGGCAGGTGTTTAAGTTTCTAACCCATAACTCTATAAATATGTTTTTAATGCTTTAATTTATTCCACTGAAGAAAATAGAATATCCACTTTATACATTCATGAATATGCACCATAAAAATAATTTCTTATTCCTAGCAAAAGGTAGCTTTTGAAACCTAGTCACGGATATATGCATCATTTGCAAACAGTGTGAGGAGTACACTAAAAGTCTTGTCCTGTGCAAACAGTGTAGATCCTGATCAGAGGACTCCTGAAGGAGCCCTCTGATCAGGGTCTACACTGTTTGTCATTTTGACATATAATGTAAAAATCAACCCTAAAAAGTCAAAAATGGACTATATTAAATTGAAAATTAGAATTGTCCATTTGAGGTTTCAGGGAGGAAAGGGTTAAAACAGCCTGAAAGTAAGGCAAATTTTGCTTTTAATACTTTCAACTTGCTTTAAGTGGTCACTTGTCTTTAAAATTAAAAACAGGCTATGAGGTCAAGGGTTAAGACAGGTGGTTGACTGCTTAAAGAAGGCTGATATAAGGCAGAAATCTCCTGTCTGAAACACTAAAAAAGCAGTGAGTATACATGCAGTCTTGATGACATGTGACAATCAGGTTGATACAGGACAAAGTAATGCAGCAAGACACAGAGGTTCTAATAGCTTTCCTTTATCCTTTCTGTGATATGTTAAGTAATACAGACTGGAGAAGACGTTATTCTTTCCAGTTTAAGCACAAATGGAATGCAAGCGCAATGCAATTAAATGTAGAAAATCACAACATTTTGACATTTCTGATTTTTTTTTTTTATCTGAGTGGCAAATAATTTTGATTCCGGCGTCTGACCAGATTCCAAACTGTTTGCAATGGAAATAAGATTAAGCATAAACATGTTTATTGGGAAAGAATAATGACATCTCTTCTATACTTTTATAACCCAGGGTTCCAGATAAGGGGAGTATTTCAAAAATTAAAATCTTTATTTCTGCTTTAAACCCTATGGTGTCTCAAAGAGACGATTCTAACGAGTAGTAACACCATAGAATTTGGTGCTGAAATAAGTGAAAAAATTCTGGATTTGTTCAGTTTACTCCCTCTTATCTGGAACCCTGATTAACCTATACGTCATTCTTTTACCTCCAGGACTGAAGTCCATGAACAAACTGAGCAGTCCGGTACCAACGTTCTGCAGCTTGACCAACCACTAACTACTGGCAAAGACTACACATCAGCCGACCTAGAGAGACAACGGTCAGCTGACAGACCTCAGAGCTCTGTGTTCCACGACTACACAACCACCACTTCAAGGTAAGCAATATCTGCCAGTGTGATGCAGAAAGCCAAGGGTTTAGATTTACATTTGTAAACTTAACATTTTAACCTATTACTCCATAAATGCAGTTTTAAGCCTTTAGTTTATGCCTCCATTGAAGGAAATAGTTTCAAATTTATACATTCATGAATATGCAGCATGATAAATATTTTCTGCATTCTATTTGATGGTAGCTTAAATCAGGCTTAAAGTAAAGCAGAATGTGCCTTAAGGCACATTCTGCTTTACTTTCAGCCTTCTTTAAGTGGTCATCTGTCTTCAAAACTAGAAATAGGCTTGAGGGTAATGGGTTAAATAGTTTCTCCATTTTGCCCCCCCCCCCCCCCCCCCCCCCCCCCCCTAATGCTATGATATGACTGCTCATTAGTATCATCTCTTTGAAATGATTCTATTGAGTTGTCACAGCATAGAAGTTGGTAGAAAAATGGAAAATTGAAAAATATTCACAATAGTATGGCTTGAAGGCCACTTAAGGAATTTCAGTATTTGAAATACTCTTCTTGTATTGAGTTATGTTTGTGTGCATTGATTGCTGATTATTTAACGAGTATGTTATTCAAATTTATCCACATAGGAATATACTGTTGTTCTGCATAACGCAGTCTGTGCAATCTAAAGTTATTATCTGCAATACAGAGTGCTAAATTGACCATAAGCATTTAATGTCTAAGCGGAGAACCTTATAGACTGAGCAGACATCTTAAAATCTACCCTATTTCAGGAAGAATAAATAGAATAAATAATGAATAAAAAAGAAGCCTTAAAATCCTCGTAACATGACATGTGTGCTCCTTTACTTTCCACATGTTTATCTATACCTCTCCTCCAGTTCTGTTTATTCTATACGCAGTAAAACCTGCATAATGTAGCCATAAGGGGAATATTTAATTGACATTCTTTGGGAAAGCTGACAGCTAAATGCAGGATAAAAGCAATGCAGAAAGCTCCTGTAGGAGCTTTCTGCCTTGCTTTTGTCCTACATTTAGCAGTAACCTGCTGCAGGAGATGCCTATGGTTTAATGAGTGGCCGCTGAGCAGGTTTAACTGTATATAATTTCAGATACATGTAATTGTTAATGTATGTACTGTCAGATTTAACCCATTGTGATTCCAGATTAACAATTTGGTACTTTGGTCTTAATAGTACCTTCAAGTAATTGACTTTTAATTATCTACAACTGAATCTTGATATCTCTATCTCATTCAAACATATCTGCAGTTAAATTCCATAGTTTTGAACTCGCCTAAATTTAAGAAAACTATATTTGAAAGTTAAAACACTGCTTAGTCATGTTTTGACTTTGAAATACAGATATGTTGACATCACCCATTACCCAATAAATATGCCCTTTACGCCTTTAAATTATTCCTCCACTGAAGAAAATACGACTTTAAACAGTCACGAATATGCACTATAAGAAATATTATTTTATTTCCTAACAGATGGTAGCTTAAATCAGGCTGAAAATAAAGCAGAATGTACCGTAAGGCACATTCTGCTTTACTTTCAACCTGCTTTAAGTGGCCACTTGTCGTCAAAACTAGAAACATGCTATGGGGTAATGGGTTAATTAAACAAGTCCCCGGTATGGAGGTTCAACTGTAATATGATTAGGAAAACCTGTGTCTAGTAATTATTCAAATACGGTAGCAGCGTCATACATGACAAGAGTTGTATAGGCAGCTCTGCTTGGAGCTTTCTGCACTTTCCTAATACTATTATGGCAGATTTTGTAATGTGAAAAAGTATTATTTTATCAATTCATATTTAAGGTGTGATTTTGGTGTTGCTCTTTAATTAAATAAAATCATCACTTTCTCTTAATGTGAATTGCAGCCTTATGTTTTTTGAAGGAAGGTTAGTTACATTCTAATAACACTTTCCCTTTAGTTTCCATATGTTAATGAAAGTGTACATACAGTCTAGCTAATGTCTAGCCACTTTTCTGTTCGATATCATGATTATACCCAATTTATATATATAGCGCTCTTTTCACACAAGAGTTGTGCTTTCAAAAAAGAGAAAACCATTCGGTGATTATAACTCTTTCAACACTAAGTAGCTCTTGTTGATAATTAGGTTCCCTTGTGGATTATTTTAGTTATCTAAACATGAACCAATCTACTTGGATTTCTGGACAAATTAATAAATTACTGGTCTAAATTAGCAAACAGTGCAGACTCTGATCAGAGGGCTGCTAAGCAGCCCTCTGATCAGGGTCTGCACTGTTTGCAAATGTAATGAGTATATTTTAAACAGCTCCATGGTGTTGAAAGAGTTAAACAGGGTAATACTAAGTGTACGGTATGAAGTTAAAATACCGGTATGAAGTTAAAATACAGTATAACCTCCGTTATCCGACACCCCATGGTTCCATGTTTGTAAGTCGGTTAAGAGAGGTTGTCGGTTAACAGAATTAGGCCCAAGTTCACAAGTTTACACACCCAAAGATTGTCGCTGCGAGGCGAATTTCTCGATGCCGATTGACTTATTAAATATGCTTGCATGACTGCAGCATATCCTTGTCAGGTTTTTCCAGTTTAAAATATGAGTCCCCGGCTCCGGTTCTACACGGTTTTTCCATTGTTCTTTCTACATTAGGCATAAACGTGTATAGTCGGCACATTCGTATTTATATTTTATGTACAAGTACAGTATTCTCTCGTTATGTCGTACTAGCGGGAAATTAACAAAAACTTCAAAAAGCGGGAATGTTTTTATTTTCTCTTAATATTTTTTACGCCTGCGATTATTTCTTTAGACTCGACCTATGCGCAGGGCGCATTATATATATATTTCGTACTTCTAATGTTGACAACTTGACGCTGAGGACGATTGGCAGATACCTGTCCAATTTGAACACGTAATAATGGTTAGCTATGGTTGGAAAGGATGGAAGATTTGGTCTTTTCGGCACTGTGACCCTGAATGGGTTGCTTACACGTATTGGCTGAAGTTATCTTATTAACCCTCACATTATTCACTCATTGTTTAAACAATACATTTTGTCTTATACGGTCATCCGAGCAATATGTGTCATTATCACCTGCGCGTGTATAGTCGGTCAATGATCAAAGGTCAGCATACCGTCGGATAACGGGGTGTGAAAAACCTCTAATTTGCCTTTTTTGGTCCGTCAAGGTATGTCGGATAACGGTTAACAGAGGATCCGATCAAGAGAGAGTTAGGTTACATAAAATATATAGGGAAATTGCCGGAATCAAACAGCAGGGTCAGATAACAGAGGTTTCCGGTCAAGAGAGGTGTCGATCAACAGAGGTTATACTGTACCGGTAAAGTGGAGAATCTGTTATTCTTTCCCGTTTAAACGCAAACGTACGCAAACGCATTGCACTAAAACATAGAAAAGGACAATTTTTCGACAATTTTGACTATTCATGTTGATTTGAGTGGCAAACAGTTTGGAGCCTGATCAGACGCCGGGTAACCCGGCGTCTGATCTGGCTCCAAACGGTTTGCATTTGAAATAATAGATTTAGCGTAACGTGTTTATTGGGAAAGAATAACGTTTTCTCCACTGTAGGTGATGCCTATGGGGGAAATGGTTAGGGTGAAAAAATTAATGCATGTTACCTTGAATAGTGGCTTTACAGTGGTGAGACTATATAGACCACCTTTGCCTTTCATGCTCACCTGCATCCTGTGATCCAGTTATGTTTGCTCATAGTTGTGTTCCTGTAGGGCTGGTAACAGGATGAATCCCATGAATATGTGTTTTAAATGGAAAGCAGTTATACTCGTAGTTATTCCCCTTTTGCTGCTTGATATTCCCTTTCTCTCCATTTAGATAAACCCAAAGATGGTTACCGTCTTGTTCAAACCTTAGTCAGTGTTTCCCATCCCTCTGTCCACCCCTCCACCACCCTGCTTTGTAAGCCATTATGGCCACACAGGGGAGATAATCCAGATTATTTTCATACTGTGAAAAGACAAGCAAACAACATTTTTTAAAAATAAAAAGTAGCTATGATGAAAACTTTATATGAATCATTGAAAGTTTTGAAACCCATAATTATGTTATGGTGAAAAATAAGGGGCAAGTGTAGACCCTGATCACAGTCATGCTGGTTCCCAATTCTGTAGTTGATCTTGGTTGACATTTAAAATCATGTTTGTAGTTCCCAAAATTGTCTTAGTCTTATATCACAATGCAGCTCTTTTACAATTTTGCAAGTCACTTTTATAAGAACACTTTCATGGGCAGACTATTTCAGTTATGTATATATCAGTTCAGTTACTGTGGAGAAATCGTTATTCTTTCCCAATAAACGCGTTTACGCTAAAACTATTTTTTCCATTGCAAACAGTTTGGAGCCAGATCAGACGCCGGGTTACCCGGCGTCTGATCAGGCTCCAAACTGTTTGCCACTCAGATCAACATGAATAGTCAAAATTGTCGAAAAGTTGTCCTTTTCTATGTTTTAGTGCAATGCGTTTGCGTACGTTTGCGTTTAAACGGGAAAGAATAACAGATTCTCCACTGTATTCTATTGGCTTTTCACATTCTTTAAATTTCTGAATAACCTTGTCTGTTAGTTGTGATAGTTTCTTTGTTAAAGATTTGATTTCAACCATGTTCAGTTGAGCTCATAGCTTGTTTTTAGTACTTTCTTTAACCCATTACCCCATAAATATGCCTTTTTACTGCTTTAATTTATTCCTCCACTGAAGAAAACAGTTCCAATTTATACTGTCTTGAATATGAATCATAAGAAATAAAATTTGTATTCTGTGGATGGTAGCTTAAAGCAGGCTGAAAGTAAAGCAGAATGCGCCTCAGGTGCATTCTGCTTTACTTTCAACCTGCTTTAAGTGTTCCCCTATCTTCTTAAAAAGAAACAGGCTATGGGGTAAGAAATAGATGTAAGCAGAAACCTCTCCTTATAGAGCAGGATACAAGCATGGACAGACTTTTCTATGATAAATACATAAAAATGTAATTTTGTTTGTGAATTATAAAGGGGATCATAATTATTTCATATAAATTGCATTCACCCCTGAAACTCTTAATGGTCAATTCCAATTTCAAAATAAGTCAAGTCCATTTTTGACTATTTAGAATTGATTTTTACAATATATTTCAAAATGACAAACAGTGTAGACCCTGATCAGAGGGCTCCTTTAGGAGCCCTCTGATCAGGGTCTACACTGTTTGTATAGGACAAGTGTAATCCTCACAAGTACACTGTTTGTAAATGACGAGTATAGTCGTCGCTAGGGATAAATGTGTTAACCATCTGTTCACTACGAGTGAATTTGCAATAAGCCTGTTGCACACAGTCTGGCTCCTGATGAGATGCCTAGTAATTTAAGCTGCATCTCATCTGGAATCAAACTGTTTGACACTCTAATATTTTCTGATAGAAAAAGCATATAAACTTATTCAGAGAATTTTTACAGACATCAATTTTTGCAGATGTCACTTGCTTACTGTGAAGAAGGTGTAAATTAATCGAAACTCCATATTTATTAGTATATGATACTATAGACTTATTTATTTAATACATTGCCATTAAATTTGAAAGCTTTGAGAATGCAGAATCAAGCTTTTCACAGCTATCTTATAAATTATGATAGTCACAAATTCTTATCACCGTGAGCCATATATGTTGACATGAATAACATTATCACAAATATGTAATATACAATTATACATTGATTAATATCTGTGTGATTAATACATAATCATATTATATATAAATACATTATTATCAAACAATTTATGCCTTAGAAGACTTTTTTGTTTACATAATATTTATTATACTTTGTGAATTATTATTCTGTATAATTATACAAAGATAAGATTCAGTAGGTTGAATAATGGATTAAGTATAAAGAAATAGGCAGAAAAATATAAACGGAGACAGAAAGTGGGAGAAAGATGCACATACAAAGAGACAGAGAGGAAAATATTTCTTTTAACAATTTCCCAAATTATAGAATAGTGTTTGTGCTGCTACAATTAATCCATGCTGATGATTGAAAATATTGAACTGAACTGTTCAACAATTACACATTAACCCTTAGCCCGCCAAATAAATTGTCGTCTGCTATATTTCTCGTGTGCTTCAAGTCTCAAATTGCTTCAAAGTTGCTCAAAATTTCTGAAAATGTCCGAGTGTCAAACAGCTTGAATCCGGATGAGACGCCGAGTTACTCGGTGTCTCATCCGGATCCAAGCTGTTTGCATATGGAGCTATAGTCGTGAGTGGCAGGCTAAGGGTTAACTCTTTCCTCCCTGAAACTTAACCGGTAAATGGACAATTCCAGTTTCCATTTTAGTCTTAGTCCATTTCTGACTTTTAAGGGTTGTTTTTGTCAATGTTTAGCATTATGACAAACAGTGATGACCCTTGGAGCCCTCTGATCTGGGTCTTCACTGTTTGCACATGACAATTAAATATTCACAAGTACATTGTTTGCAAATGACGCCTATATGCGGGACTAGGGTTTAAAGGGTTAAACCCGTAAATATAGTTGTTGTCCTACAAGGATTAAAATGATATTCTTTCCCAACGAACACATTTGTACCCAAAGACTTGGAGTCCAATGCAAACAGTTTGGGGCCAGATCTGAAGCTGGGTAACTTGGCATCTGTTCAAACTTCAAACTGTTTGGATGGGCAGATTTTTAGAACTGTTCAACATTTTAAAAGATATTTGTTTACAGTGCTCCCTCCCTACAATGGCCCTCCTAACAACGACTCCCTCTTTACAACAAAGTTTGCCGCTCAGCCTTTAGTTCCCCAAACAAGACAAGTTTGTCAAACATTTTCACTGCTGTGTCGTCTGCTATTTTTCTCAAAGTTACATTTTTGACATTTTGACAGAAAAAAAACTTAATTGCGAGTGACAAACAGCTTGTATCCAGATCAGACGCCGCGTAATGAGGCGTCTGATCTGGATTCAAGCTGTTTGCAAATGTAAGCCAAGTCTTCATTTCCCCTCCCTATAATGACTCCCTCCGAACAACACACATAATGTTCGTCTCCCATTGGGTGCAGTGTTTAGGCTAGAACTGAAAAGTAGTGGGTCAAAATGACTCATTAAAATCAAAACAGGGGGTCAATACATGTATAGGTCTTATAGGGTAATAGAATTTAAACATTCATGTTTACCTTCTGTTTTTACTGAAATATTGACTCAAAAATGTTTGCAAGCTGACTTTTATTGGGTTTTTAATGACTTAATATTTTGGTTGTTGTTACTAGTATGTAATATTTATGATATGCAAATCGGCAAATAATACTTCTTTAGAATTTATATTTGGGTCAGAGCTGAAAATTAGTGGGCCAAAGTGACCCATTACATTTTCAAAAGGGGGCCATTTTATATTTTAGGGGGTCAATGGCACAAGGGCCCCCTCTAGCCTAAACACTGTGGGTGTCGTTGTAGAGTGGGAGCGCTGTATTACATAATTGTAGTTTCATCGCCTTTTAGTTTTGTTTTACCCTTTCCTTCATGGATTTTCAATGTTTACGAGATGTACAGTGGAGAAAACGTTATTCTTTCCCAATAAACGCGTTTACGCTAAAACTATTATTTGCAGTGCAAACAGTTTGGAGCCAGATCAGAAGCCGGGTAACCTGGCGTCTGATCAGGCTCCAAACTGTTTGCCACTCAGATTAAAATGAAAAGTGAGTAATGTCAAACAATTGTTATTTTCTACGTTTAAGTGTTTTGCGTTTGCGTAAGTTTGCGTTTAAACGGGAAAGTATAACGTTTTCTCCACTGTAGCTGTTTAAGTAGACTTAAAGTAAAGCAGAAAGCTCCACAAGGAGCTTTCTGCTTTGCTTTAAGTCTCAGCAGTTTTAAGCATGCAGCCACTTGTTAAAAGATTCTTGTGGCTCTGTCAATAGACAGGATAGGTTAATGAAAAGGAATCACTATGGGGAATAGATAAAGATTCTGTACAGTGGAGAATCTGTTATTCTTTCCCGTTTAAACGCAAACGTATGCAAACGCAAAGCACTAAAACGTAGAAAAGAACAACTTTTAGACAATTCTGATAATTCATGGTATTTATCTTGGTGGCAAACAGTGTGGAGCCTGATCAGACGCCGGGTTACCCGGCGTCTGATCTGGCTCCAAACTGTTTGCACTGCAAATAATAGTCTTAGCGTAAACGCGTTTACTGGGAAAGAATAACAGATTCTCCACTGTAGCAGGAAAGAATGACATTTTATCCACTGTATGAGAATGGTATGGTTCCTTACAAATAATAATTATCCTGTTTGTTTAGCTCCCTAGATATCCTGGTAGATAAGTACAGGTAAAACCTTTGCCAAATGTATGGTCTTTATGCTTGGGTGTGGTTTTTTTCTTCTTTTGTTTCAAAGTAATTTTGCAATAAACTTACCCAGGGCTCATGAGTAGTAACACCAGACATGTAGTGTTTAATGCTGAAATAAAGATTTTAGTTTTTGAAATACTCCCCTCATCTGGAGTTCTGCTTAAATGAAACTGTAATGATCGACACATAGGATAGGTCCTATAATCACAATGTTATATAATTAACCTCTACTAGCTACATTTTCTCAAAATGTCATCAGTTAAAATTCTGAGTTTGACTTAAATTCTTTTAAAAATTGTGTTGAAATGTTATCTGAGTAACAAACAGTTTGGATCTTGATCAGGCCCATCGTTGTGTGGTGCCTCAGGTCTGGATCCAAATTGTTCACAAAAACTAAAATACTGTACTTATTTCCAGTAGAAGGATAAATCAATTGTGTAATTTCAACACTTTCCACTTGAAACTTCATTTCATTCCTTGAATTTAGCTATTTCTGACAGGAAATTGCTCTTTAGAGAAACAATTCCAATGAGTAGTTACAAATAGTAGAAATTGGTGGATATTTAAAGGAGAAAATTGTAGCTTTGTTTAACCCATTACCATTGAAATATGCATTTTTATGCCTTTAAAGAGGCTCGCAACCGGATTTAGCATTAAAAATGGTAATTTGTAAATATATGTCAAATGATTATATAAATGGGTAAGATTTAGTTTAGGATAATAAATTCTGTTAAAAAATGCATTTCCAAAAAAAAAAAGAAGCTCTGGTGGGATTCGAACCCGTGACCCTCCATTGGGGAGACAAACAAGTAAAATGAGGACACGCCTTTACCGCCTCGACCACGGACGCTCTCTATATATATGGTAGCGAATTAACGTACTACACTGGTAGCGCTTAATACTACATTATTCGGCTCCGGTTTATGTCAGAGCCCGTGTAGAGAAGCAACAACAACAGCAAAACCGTCAGCTGACGCTATTGAAAAACAATGGAATATATCTAAAAAAAAATAAGATTCGGTGACGATTCTTGAGGCTTTTTTTCGACTGATCATATTTTTTTAATGTCAGAAGCCAAATAATGCCACAAATTTGCTTTTATTTGAGTATTTTATTTTATTTTGACAAGTACACCATCCGGTTGCGAGTCCATTTAATTTATTTTTCCACTGAAGAAAACAGTTATGCATCATGAGATATTTCCTAGCAGATGGTAACTTAAAGCAGACTGAAAGTAAAGCAGAATGTGCCTTAAGGCACATTCTGCTTTACTTTCAGCCTGCTTTAAGTGGTCACCTGTCTTCAAATCTAGAAACAGGCTATAGAGTAAAGGGTTAATGAACTCCCTCTTATTTGGAGCGCTGTTTGTCATTTGAATTGATAATTCGGCCTCAGTAGTGACATTTTTCAACTTGCCCATCTGATTTGGAAAAAAACAAAAACTGCACCCAAGCATCAGTATAATGTAAATTAGTTCTACTGTTTCTATTAACATTAATAATGTTATTCTCTCTCTCTTGACTTACAGGATTCTCAATCTTAACATAACAGCGTAAGTCTACAGAGAAGAATTCTTTCCCGTTTAACAATATGAATGCAATGCAATAAAATTTAGAAAATAACCAAGTTTTGAAACTCTAAGTTGCAAAAATTTTGGAGCCAGATCAGACGCCGGGATACCCGGCATCCGAACTTGCTCCAAATTGTTTGCAATGGAAATACAATGTAGTTGTTTTACTGCAAATACATTTGAAAGAAAGAATAATGTCTTCTCCACTGTGTCCAAGGTTAATTTAGTGTAGAGGCTATCAGAGAAGCAAAACTTAATTGAATTGAATCAATTTTCAATAGTAAGCTAGTGATACATGTTCAGTTTCAGATCTCATATATATTTGTAACGCAATGAAGGAAAATCAGTACAATTTTTTTTTATTTGTAACTTTTTTATAATTCGTTAAAGTTTTCTGAGGAGCATACAGCTGTTGTATAATATAGAAGAGAAAGAAACTTATTCATACAGTTGCCCAGTTGTTGTATAATATAATATATATACACATGTATAGTCTAACAGCCTGTCTATATGTTTGTAATTATCTCAGAGGAATTCTTGTCTTAAGTATCATAACTTTCTGCTTATTTATTAATAACCCATTACCCCATAAATATGCCTTTTATGCCTTTAATTTATTCCTTCCCTGTACAAAATAGTTTCACTTTATACAGTCATGAATATGTATCATAAGAAAAATGTGCTATATCCTAGCAGATGATAGCTTAAAGCAGGCTGAAAGTAAAGCAGAATGTGCCTTAAGGCACATTCTGCTTTACTTTCAACCTGCTTTAAGTGGTCACCTGTGTTCACAACTAATAACAGGCTTAAAGGGGTGATAGGTTCATGGCAATAGTATGATCGAGGGGCATTGAATTTTTTTTGTGATTCAGTGTTTAGACACTGTTGAAATGTATAAACCGTCCGGATAATGAATGAAAACAAAAAAGATTTTATTTGATTGTATACATTTTCACAGATAATGCCCATTCATTAATCTAAAGTGCCCATTATTTTGGGGATCAAAGGGCCACTAGATCTAATCCCAACTCGAAAATAACAGCCTAAATACCTAAATACCTAAATATTTGTCTTCCCCCCTTCCAAAAAAACAACAAAACAAACAACAACACCCAACTCTACCAACAGCAAAACAAAAACATCAAAGTTTTGACAAAAACAATACTGTTGACTGAATGCAAGTAAAATTTATTGCACTTTAAATAATAACCCTTCTGATTAATACTTTCATCTCACATTACTTAGCTTTTGGGTTTTGCATCGCCCCTCAGGGTGTTTAAATGGGTTGTATATACAGTGTATTTCAAGGAGTATCTCTATCTACTGATCACCTTGTACTTCCCTATATAATCTTTTATTCAGTAATAATCGAGTACATTAACCCATTACCCCATACATACGCCTTTTTACGCCTTTAATTTAGTCCTCTACTGAAGAAAATAATTCCAATTTATACTGTTATAAATAAGAATCATAAGAAATATTGTCTATACACTAACAGGTGATAGCTTAAAGCAGGCTGAAAGTAAAGCAGAATGTGCCTTAAGGCATATTCTGCTCTACTTTCAACCTGCTTTAAATGGTCAACTATCTTCAAAACTAGAAACAGGCTATGTGGTAATGGGTTAACACATTTATGCCTGGATATTGCAATGAACTTTCCCTGTATACTTGCTCAAATATTTCATTGAAGACATACAGTGGAGAATCTGTTATTCTTTCCCGTTTCAACGCAAACGTACGCAAACGCAAAGCACTAAAACGTAGAAAAGTACAACTTTTGGACAATTCTGATAATTCTTGTTTATCTTGGTGGCAAACAGTTTGGAGCCTGATCAGACGCCGGGTTACTCGGCGTCTGATCTGGCTCCAAACTGTTTGCACTGCAAATAATAGTTTTAGCGTAAACGCGTTTATTGGGAAAGAATAACAGATTCTCCACTGTACAAGGGTGATCGAAGTAAAGGCACTGCAGACTGCTTGTCCATACAGAAAAATATTTCAATCTTGTATAGCAAACAGTGCAGACCCTGATGAGAATCAGATGCCATATAATGCCACGTCTCATCAGGGTCTACACTGTTTGCCAATGGCCAATTTAGTAGACATTAGGCTTAAATGGGTTAACCCATTACCCCATAGCCTGATTTAAGTTTTGAAAATAGGGGACCACTTAAAGCAGGTTGAAAGTAAAGCAGAATGTGCCTTAACTCTTTCCTCCCTGAAACTTTAAATGGACAATCCCTGTTTCCATCTTAGTCCAGTCCATTTCTGTCTTTTAAGGGTTGTTTTTGTCAATGTTTCGCATTATGACAAACAGTGACGACCCTGATCAGAGGGCTCCTTTCGGAGCCCTCTGATCTGGGTCTTCACTGTTTGCACAGAACAATTTAATATTCACATGTATATCGTTTGAAAATGACGCCTATATGCAGGACTAGGGTTCAAAGGGTTAAGGCACATTCTGCTTTACCTTCAGCCTGCTTTAAGCTTCAATCTGCTAGTATATAGCAAATATTTCTTATTATACATATTCATAACTGTATAAATTGGAACCATTTTCTACTGTGAAGGAATAAATTAAAGTCGTAAAAAGGCGTATTTATGGGGTAATGGGTTAAACCGTTTTTTGTGCAGTCAAACTTGTGTTAGACAGACACTTTAGGACGTACCTACCATGGTTATTTAAAATCACAAGTTAACGCTTTAATGCTGGACAAAAAAAAAAAAAAAGAAGCTTAGCTGTCTTTTGTTCTACACTGAGCTATCATTTGTGTTAATTACTGTTTATCATTGTCACGTGAGTTGCTGTTTAAATCATGTTTAACTGTACTTAATATATCAATGTTAAATATATTAGCATGTTTTCATTTTATGAATGTTAAGTAATAATCTGACATACCATATGACTATACATGTAATTATAATTGAATGGTAATATTAAAAATCAACTGTGAGTTGGTAAACCATACAGTGTCGGAGAGATGCTTTTGGCAGTCTTTGTAATACGTGTATACAGAACTTGTTCAGCATTACATGTATTTTGTGTCTGGTTTTATAGACTTCTTAATTCCATATCACTTATAATGTATTTTAACTGTGTACTGGCAAAGAACAAAAGTAAATGCAGAAAACTGATAAAGGTTTTATTTGCAAATCTTTTGTCCAGCATCAAGCAAAAATACAGTGGAGAAAACGTTATTCTTCCCCAATAAACGCGTTTACACTAAAACTATTATCTCTATTGCAAACAGTTTGGAGCCAGATCAGACGCCGGGTAACCCGGCGTCTGATCAGGCTCCAAACCATTTGCCACCAAGATAAACATGAATTATCAGAATTGTCCAAAAGTTGTCCTTTTCTACGTTTTAGTGTTTTGCGTTTGCGTTTCGTTTAAACGGGAAAGAATAACGTTTTCTCCACTGTACCTATAGGAAGCCCCTATATACTGATACAAACCTCTTTGTCCTCATTTATATAAAATTGCAAATTCAACTTTATTTGAGTGGCCACAGTATATTTGGTTTACTATAACTTCCTTTGACTGGTTCTTTCACAGATTTAACTACAATTTGTTGTCAACTTGGGTGCACAAATCCGTTGTCATATGTAGTGGACACTGTAATTGCAAAGTGGGAAAATGCTTTCACTTGTATTCTAACATTTAAGTCAAAACTGTCTTGTTACTACAATCAAAATCCTCTAATTATATATTAGGTGTTTAACCTATTACACCATAGCCTATTTCTAGTATTAAAGATAGGTGACCACTTAAAGCATTCTGCTTTACTTTCAGCCTGCTCTAAGCTACCATCTGCTAGAATGTAGAAGTTAATTCTGATGATTCTTATTCATGACTGTATAAATTGAAACTATTTTGAAACCATGGACCTGTTTAAAATATACTCATTACATTGCAAACAGTGTAGACCCAGATCAGAGGGCTCCTATAGGAGCCCGCTGATCTTGGTCTACACTGTTTACTAATTTAGAGCAGTATCTATTATTTAACTACCCAGAATTCCAAGTTGACTGGTTCATGTTTTGGTCCCTAAAAGTATCCACAAGGGAACATAATAACCCGCAAAAGTTACTAAGTGTTGAAGGAGTTATGGCCCTTTTGTCATATCATACAGCCAACTGCTCTTAAACAGTATGACAATAACATTATACATTGTAGACCTCTTTAAGTGGTCACCTGCTCGTCTTGTAATTGTATATTTATCTTGGTTATACCAGGGATTTGGTTTTGAATATCAGAGAAGGAAAATGGTAAATACAATCAAAATCGCTATTCTTAAATCTGGGTCTGCCTTATTTGCATCTAGGATTAAATATTCACAAGTGTTACAATAATTAAATTACAAGCAGGTGATTACGTATACACAAAAAGGAAAAGTTCAAATAAAGTAAATCTCAGCTATTGAGACACTAAGACAAAACAAAGTAATTACTATGTTTTCATTCTGTAAGGAATGTAGATACTTAAAGCAAGATGTAAGTAAAGCAGAAAGCTCCTTTAGGAGCTTTCTGCTTTACTTTCATCTTGATTTAAGCTACCACCTGTCTTAAACATCATGAATAATAATTAGTATGTATAGAAAAATAGTACAAGGCTACTGTAGGATTAGAGGATATTTAAGACCTATATATAAAGATCTTTCCATTGTGTAATCCCAGCTTATGTTTTCAGATTTGTCATAACGGTGCTTTGAAAAGCTAGAGTTAAATATCCAAATAGAAGTAGGATTTTTCAGATCGAACCTTGTAATATAATAATATTTTATGTAGCTGTTTTGTGTTTGTCATTGATAGATTTGAACAACCAAACAACCAAACATTGTTTCATAATACATTTACTGAGTTATATAAATTATACAAATACTTGTGTCTAGACTAACTGATAACCTTATTTCAAGGAATAACTTGGCTCTAAATGAGCATTTTGTGTTAATGGGTCGTAAAAGATTATTCACTCATTCATTCATTCAATCTTAATTACTGTATAAGACATTATTCTCATGATCGGGATATGAAACCTATCACCCAAAGGCAAAAAAACAAAATTCTTGCAACCCAATTTGGAAATCCAGGCTGATTCGATATTAAGCTTCAATAAACCGTGCTAAATTATTGCCATCTATGCTAGGTACATAGTTATAGGTATTTCTATATGTAGCAACAATGCACAAATAGTAAACTTAGTTAATTTTACCTATCAGCTGTGTCTGCAAAAACATAGCTAAAAGTTAGAAAAATGTGATACAATATTAACTCTTTCCCATAAAGAAGCGTTTTTTAGCACATTTGATTTATTCCTCCACTGAAGAAAATAGTTCCAATTTGTATAGTCATGAATATGTTTTATAAGAAATATTTTCTATATTCTAGCAGATGGTAGCTTAAAGCAGGCACATGCTGCTTTACTTTAAACCTGCTTTAAATGATCGCCTCTCTTCAGTACCGGTACTAGAAATAGGCTATGGGGTAAAGGGTTATAAAGTGAATGCAACCCAGTGTTATTTTGGGGGCTTGTTTATATGTCAGGAATCAAATTTAAATGCTAAGAATTGATGCAAACTGACATTTTAAACTCTTGCAGATAATGGTTGCATAGCGTCCTATATAAAGGCTTATTTAGATGTAAGTTTTACTGCCACATCAAGAAAAGTTTCAATGGGTTAGTCTTTCAAGTTTGTTCAGATAACCCTTTACCCCCTAGCATTGTTATATAGTTTTGAAGACAGGTGACCACTTCAAGCAGGTTGCAAGTAAAACAGAATGTGCCTTAAGGTGCATTATGCTTTACTTTCTGCCTGCTTTAAGCTACTATCTCCTAGGATTTATTATGGTACATGTATATGACTACATGTATAAATTAGTGGAAGAATAAATTAAATATTCTAAAGGCTCTTTTATGGGGGAAAGGAATAATGAAAGAGAACACAGTCATGATGCATGTTTCTTTGCATGGACAAATGTTAAATCTGTTACATAGATATTGGCAAGAACTTAAAAGGAAACTTAGGGTCGTAGAGTGGTTATTTATTTGGTTTAGAGTATTAACTTAGTATAGTACTTGGGTTGTATACACACAGACTGTCAGCTCTGT
Organism: Gari tellinella; assembly: GCA_922989275.2. NCBI lineage: Eukaryota > Metazoa > Mollusca > Bivalvia > Cardiida > Psammobiidae > Gari > Gari tellinella. Next base: position 11,994,697 of record OV277867.1, on the reverse strand, counting down.
GATTTAGAGGTTTAGCTCTTTAAATGTTAAGTATTATTACAGGGGGAAATAATTGTCGTTTGCTACTGTTCTGAACATAGAAATTTCTGATTTTTATTTTTTCAAAATAAAGTCAAGAGTGTTGAAACAGTTTAGAGCCTGATGAGACGCCACAAAACGCAGCACCTCATCTGGATAAAAATAATGTACAAAATTAATCAAGGTTTCACCATTTGCATGCAAAGAGTTCCAATCTATGGCAGATTAAAGCTAATTTTAAATGGGCACACATTTGTAGCTGGACTATCAGAAATTGATCAATGTTGAACCTGAATGTTGGGCTTGGTTACCATTGTCTATGGGTGTATTGAATGGATTATAACAAACATGGATTAGCAGCCAGTTGTACATGGTTTTATCCTATCAGCTTTTGTATGGTTAAATATTACTGCATATGGAAGCATGCTTCTACATGCTATCTGATATCTTTGTTTGTTAAAGTCATAGGATTGAACGAATTGTACTGATAAGTCTATTGTGAGCACTCAAAAGGATATTTTTGTGTTGACAGCAGTTGGCTGCTTAAAGCAAGATGAAAGTAAAGCAGAAAGCTCCTGCAGGAGCTTTCTGCTTTACTTTCATCTTTCTTTAAGCTTCCACCTGTTATTTTTACATCATTGATAAGTGATCATATGAGTTTAATAGCAGTTTATTAGCAGAACTTGTGTTGTATGTTCTGATGTGTGCATGCAGAGCTAATTTCTTGATGAAAATGAAAATTTTACATTATAAGTTTTAATCATTCTATAAGGAAATGAAATTATTTATAAAAAAAAAAGTGCTCTTTGATCAATTGTTTTCAGCTATTCTTCTATGAAGGAATTGATAACAAACATTGAAATTTAGCACTTCTATTTTAACATTAGTGAATAGGATTTGGATTGGTACATGTGAATAGCTAATAAATGCTATGAGATAAGTTTTGGTATACCATTCATTGATAGCTGATTAGTTTACTGAAGTGGCAGGATTGTACGAGCCTAGCTGTAGACAAATGGTTTTTAAGAGGAGTTCTATCGTGTAGGACACAAACATAAATTCGGAAATTTGATACAAAGGATATTTATGTGCTCGTGCCTAATAGTGGAAACTTGATATAATACATGTATGACATATAGTTTGTTTATAAGCAATACTATTGTTTATTGACAAGCAAGGAATAAGTCAAACTTGTATAAAGAGACCATTTAACACATGACATTGATAGTCTTTAGGGAAATATTTGACAGCATAATGTAGGTCAAATTTAATGCAAAAGTCCTTTGATTTACATGTATTCTGCTACTGAAGAAAATAGTTTCACTTTATATTTTAAGTCATGAATAATTATGTACTATAAAAATATTTTTTTATATCCCAGCAGATGGTAGCTTAAAGCAGGCTGAAAGTAAAGAAGAATGCGCCTAAAGGCACATTCTGCTTTACTTTACTTTCAACCTGCTTTAAGAGGTCACCTGTTTTCAAACCTAGAAACATGAGGTAAAGGGTTAAACATGAACATACTTCTTCAATTGGTGGTCTCTTTATACATGTTTGTTTCTTTCAGTAGACAAATTGATAGTGATTGGAATATAACAGTACTTTGACAATTTGGATTGTTGATTTTACAAGTTTTAGCAAACCTAGAAGGTTGGAAAAGTTTGCTACTTTATATATGTGAAGAGTGTTGACAAGTTTTAGTTTAATGTGGCTTCAGTGTTGCCAGTGATCTAGGGTGTGGCAATTCTTATTGTTTGTTATATAGAGATTGTTTGGTGCACTAGTGCTACTGAGTTCTAACGTTACAATATGGGTTTTGTTGGCAGTGCTGTGGGGGACATCAAGATACATGAGGTCAACCAGGAAGGAAGATTTGTGCGACTTGTCAACGAGGGAAAGCAGGTAAGGACGTTTGCCATTTAGTTCTCCCACTTTATTTATTAACCCTTTCCCCCATAGAAGCGCCTTTTAGCGCATTGAATTTATTCATCCACTGAAGAAAATAGTTCCATTTTTTACAGCCATAAAAATGAATAATAAGAAATAAATTGTAAATCTTAGCAGATGATAGCTTAAAGCAGGCTGAAAGTAAAGCAGAATGCGCCTTAAGGCACATTCTGCTTTACTTTCAACCTGCTTTAAGTGTCCACCTATCTTCAAAACTAGAAATTGCCCAAGAGTGGGATCGGCACATTAATGGAAGAAGAAGAAATAGGCTATGGGGTAATAAAATGTTTAAATTATCCTTTACTGCATAGTTTGTGTCTAGTTTAGAAGACTGAGTATATACACCACTTAAAGCAAGTTGAAAGTAAAGCAGAATGCGCCTAAAGGCACATTCTACTTTAATTACATTTAGTCTGCTTTCAGCTAAAAAATTCCATCTGCTAAGATATTGGAATTATTTCTTTTTGACACACTTATAACTGTAAGAAAATGGAACTATTTCTTAACTGACATTCCTCCCTGAAACTTTTAATGGACAATTCCAGTTTCCATTTTAGTCCAGTCCATTTCTGACTTTTAAGGGTGTTTTCCATTATTTTGTTCAATTATAATTGTTTAGTGTTTCTACAGGGCTGCCATTTCTCCGGATTTTTTTCGAGTTCATGGTAGCTTAAAGAAGGCTGAAATTAAAGCAGAATGCGCCCTAAGGCGCATTCTGCTTTACTTACAGCCTGCTTAAATAAACGCATGTCAACAAAACAAGAAAAAGGCTATGGGGTAAAGGTATGACTCGTAAAAGCGCACTTGAAAAATGCAAATTTGGAAATCTTAGGATAATTCATGTCAACTTATGGAAGCCCTGTTTCTAATTGCAAGGCAGACATCAATACACCTGTTAATGTTATACAAACATGTTTCAATGAATGCTAAAAGGGTTTCTATATAATCAATGAACATTTATATCTGACATTTTAGTGTGATAATTAGACCCTTGAACTTTACAACCAGAATTTTAGAAGCAGGTGTGTTTCTATACTAAGTTTACTCTCCAAGGAACAAAATCATGTATAAAATTTCTTCCCATACAAACAGAGAAGCCCTTTGTAGGGGCCAATACAGTAGACCCAATCTTTTTAAACATTTAAGTTTGACCTTTAATGGTTTTATTCCATTTGAAACCTGGCAGAGCTCCAGATAAGGGGAGTATTTTGAAAAACTAAAATCTTCATTTCTACATTAAACCCTATGGTTTCACTACTCATTAGAATCGTCTCAAAGAGACGATTCTTAGAGTATATATAATGACACCATAGGGTCTGGTGCCCTAAGAAACAGTATCCTTTTCATGCTTCTACCCCGTCCAAATATTTAAAGCTAAAAAATGAAACTTTTAACTTATTATTTAAGGTTTGAAGCTTTGTTAAAGCAAGCTGAAAGTAAAGCAGAAATCTCTCAAATGAAGATTTATGCATTACTTTCAGACAATTTCAGCTTGCTTTAAGCAATCGCTCTTCTAAGTTGACATTGAATAAAGCTACATCATTCACCAGTATAAGGAATTTAAAGTTGAGCAGGAGTCATCAATATGTCATAATCAAACAGCTATAAAAATTTCTTTGTACAGTTGTAGATAACAAATACTGGCTTACAATAACGCCAGTAATCAATATTGATTGTAATTCTAAACGGTGACTTTTACTAGATTAACTCTTTCCTCCCTGAAACTTTAAATGGACAATTCCAGTTTCGATTTTTGTCTAGTCCATTTCTGGCTTTTAAGAGTTGTTTTGTCAATGTTTTGCATTATGACAAACAGTGAAGACCCTGATCTGGGCCTTCACTGTTTGCACAGGACAAGTGTACTATTCACATGTACACTGTTTGAAAAGACGTCTATATGCGGGACTAGGGTTCAAAGGGTTAACCCAATGAATATCAAATGAATGGCCTCTGCTTTGAAAGTGGTGTTTGCTGTTATTCTTTAAACGTTATACCCATCATGCGTTTATATATGAAAAGTCATTTGATTTTCCTATTCAACTTGTTCTTGCTAAAACAATAGCATTTATTTAACCCATTACAGTACTGAACCTTATTAAATTAAATTGGTAATCGTAAGCGAATTGCCATCGAATCGCCATCGAATCGGGTGCTTCAAAAAACAAATCCTATGTTTGAATATTTTTACGCGAATTTTCCGAAGCGGTTGTGACAAAAAATGAATCGAAAAAATTAACGAAGACATATTTGCGAACATTTGTGAGATACACCATTCAAGAAAACTTACCCGAGGGTAAAGTTAGTATTTTGAATTGCCATCGAATTGCAAGCGAATTGCAAGCGAATCGCACTGTACCTCATAAATACGCCTTTTTACGCCTCTAGTTTATTCATCCATTGAGGCAAATAATTCCATTTTAGACAATTATGAATATGTACTTTAAGAAATATTTTCTATATTCTAGCAGATTTTTGCTTAAAGCAGGCTGGAAGTAAAGCAGAATGCGCCCTAAGGCGCATTCTACTTTACTTTCAACCTGCTTTAAGTAAGTAACTTGTTTTGAAAACTAAAAACAGGCTATGGGGTAAAGGGTTAAATGGCAAGCAGTTTGGAGCCAGGTCAGACACAACTGCTTGATATGAGTCTACACTGTTTTAAAAAAGTGTCAAAATACGCTTTATTATTTTAAGCTGTGTGCAAGTTCAGAGTTAATACTTTTTATAGCATTACAGTTCGATCATACTTCCACCAAAGGCACTGCTGAGATCGGCAGTTTCCATCAAGTTATGTCTTGAGCTGAATATCCAATTACCCCATAAATACATCATTTTACGCTTTTAATTTACTGAATGCTCAGCTAAAGAAAATTGTTAGAATTCATACGGTGTCTGGTCTCAACGCCCCATCGCATCAACGCCCCACTACATCAACGTACCATTTGTGGATCCAACGTGCCATTTTTAAAAAATTATATATATCACTCGTATTTGACAATTATTAATTTATGCAAACGTGAAATAGTGATTTAAATGAGTAACTGGGATTAAATGAAATATTTTTTGCTTACATACTGTGTACATACGATGTTCCTATGTGAGTATTATCCTCCGTTAGTGGGGGTTGTTTTATCCACTTATAGCATCGCATTAATCTTCGTATTTCGTAGAAGATAAGTTTCCTTTCGCTAATGCCACACCCAAGTAGCTACCATTTTTCACTGTGTATATGTTTCATGTCTACGATTACACTCTTTGAAATGTCGGCATACATGAAAGGGAAAAGTTGCAGTCGAGAGGCGTAACAAATACACGTGTCAAGTCTAATATGCCACTGACTGTGTATTCGGCACGCGCTGATAATCGCATAGCATATTTTTCGCGAGGGTGTGAACATCGGCACGCGCTGATAAATTGTTCAAATGTTTGCGACTTTCTTAACGTTTCTTAACGTTTTTAAATGTCTGATTGATTCACACAGAAACCAACTTCCAACTTGTTTCATTTATTTAGCAAACGTTCAATTCCAATTCGAAATTGCCATTATAAAAAAAAGATATTGATATCATAATAGATCATAATTAGACAGCAAATTATTGGTTTATATATGACACTTGAATGAAATTAACGATTTACCTTATAATTATACTCCCATGAAAAGTGTTTTGTTTTCGCCAAGTTTATTTTTTATCTTCAGCATTTTTCGTAAAATTCCAGAAAATCATTCACAGATCACTGCGTGTAAACTCATTACATACACACGAACATCGTAACTCGAAGATTTAGAAACGTTATCCATTTGTTAATTTCACATCTGGACCCTAATAGGAAAGTTTCATGCTCCCAAAAGGTGTATTTCAATTGGATAGTTATTAGTAAAATCCGCTGTCAATCACTTTTAGAAAACAACAAACTCTACTTGTGAGTTGAATATGTTGAGCGGGGAATTAAGCGAAGTCGGCTAACTTTGAAGATTTGATCAAAGAGTTTTTAACGTGTTCATGCTGAATTGTCGTCTTTTTTTAAACATATTGTCTGATAAGCTGAAAACTAGTTTTCATGCATTTGAAAAAGAAGAAAAGTTGAAATGAGTGACAAATAGTTTGGATCCAGATCTGGAAACAACCTGTTTGCAATTATTAGACAAGTCACACTTTAAAACATGATGAGGGTTAAATATTTTACCCGTAAACCAACTTAAAGACAACAACCAGGACTCCAGATAAGAGGGGGTAAATTGAACAAATCCAGCACTTTCTTACTCATTTTACCACCAAATCCTATGGAGACGATTCTAATGAGTAGTGACACGATAGGGTTTAATTGAGAAATAAAGATTTTAGTTTTTGAAATACCCCCCTTATCTGGAGCCCTGAACAACTGTATAAGTATCTAGGGATTTGAGTAAGTGGTATTGATGCTGGAGGAAACGGTAAAGTCTACTTAACGGACGGACACACGGACTTGACAACGCTATACGCATTCGCATTTATAGATACCGGGGGCATCAAATACCTCAACGTACCAGACGGAACGTCCCAATTATCTGGATGGAACGTCCCACTTTATAAAAATTATAGAAAATCCTTATCCCTTACGTGTTTGTGTGCATGAGTCGAATCAGTTTTGTTACAGATAATATTGACTGGACTATTGATTTGTTAGGTAATTATAGTGGAGAACATATTATTCTTTCCAAATAAACGCATTTTTGCTAAAACTTATTATTGAAATTGCAAACATTTTGGAGAGTAACCCGGCGTCTGATCAGGCTCCTTAATGTTTGCCACTCAGATTAAAATAAATATTCAGAATTGACCACTAGTTGTCATTTCCTACATTTTATTGCAATTGCATTTCGTTTGCGTTTAAACGTAAAAGAATAACGTCTTCTTCACTGTATGTGTAAGTTTTACTGATATTACGATTTCTTTGAAATTACATGTGTTTTCGAACCTGCGACTAATTTCAGTCAAGTTTCAAAAAGATGTCTTTGTGGACTGTTAAAATCGGTGTCAATATAAAAGTACCAAGTTAAATTTTAACGGCAGATTGAGAATTAAGTTTTAAGTGTAGCCGCATTTAATCCAATAAAAGAATCATTTTGAATGGGATTTTTGTTTTAACACCAATTTGTAGGTCTTTTACCCCTTTCCCAAATGAGCCTTTTAACGCCTCTGCAAACAGAGCAGACATAGGTCAGGGCCTACTATACCTGTCTATAGAGTTATCATAGATCAGAGTTGTCACAACTGTTTAGCAAAAACGATTGTTAATTAATATAACAGAGTGGAAATTTAGTTAATTAGTCAGTGGGTGGAGTCTGGAAAGAATATTCACAAGGGAACGAGCTTATATTATGTACATATTAAATGATGATTTCGGCTTTTATTTTCGTATGTCCGGGATACTCGGCACTTTTATATGGTCGTCAATGTTCGACCATAGTTCATACTATAAATTTTAATTGATATAATAAGTTTCAAGACTATATCTTAAACCTATTTTAAATGTTGTATTCGGTATCGGAGTGTCGAAAAAAGTCCAAAAATAGAATTAATGCATAACCCCTATTTTAAATGGGGAACTCGGGGCGTTTTTCGTAGGTTTATACATTCAGCCCTAACGACGAGTATACTCGTCATTAACAAATAATGTACCTATGAAGAGTACACATGCCATACGAATACAGTGAGGAACCTGATCAGAGGGCTCCTCTGCCCAATGTCTGCTCGTATGTCCTTATTCAATCCTAAATAGTCATTAATGGACAAAACTTAGCTGGAAACTGGAATTGTCCATTCAGGGATGAATAGGTTAAGGAAGGTGGGTATTTTCAAATTATCGGCGATTCACGGTAAACCAAGAAAAGCCACCTTTTTTAACAGGGGTGTCGACACAGTTATTTAAACAATATATATATGCCTTTAAATACGATATTAGTACATCAAATTTATTTTAGTTGGTGTTTACGAAGGTTAGGTAGGATCGGCATTTTTCATATCGTCGCCGATTTTTGGACAATAAAAGTATCTTTTTGAGCGGGAATTCATATATGACTTATAAACTGGTGCACAGATACCTTTAAATACGCTATTACAACATAAAACCCTTTTCCTGTGGTGTTCTCTGCATTTCGAGTCGCCCGTCGATGAAAACAAAGAAAATGAATTCTGCTAAATATGACGCCTGCTTAAATCAATATATCCTCTATATGTGACTTTATTAATATCCAATTTACAAACAGTTTGGAATATATGATGAGAATTGAGTTGGTCTCTAATCTGGATGAAACTGTTTGAAAAGGTTATCAGGAGATTAGCTTTAGCTGCCGTCACGGCCGTCGGAGTGTACTATTTGCAATTTTTTCTACGATCGGGTGTTCATTTTTGTAATAACAGATATCCTAAATCAATCAGATTATATATCGTGAATAATCTCAAAAACAATAAATTTTACAAAAATAGTATAAATAAAACTGATTTTCTATAATTTTTATAAAGTGGGACGTTCCATCCAGATAATTGGGACGTTCCGTCTGGTACGTTGAGGTATTGGGACGTTGAGACCATAAACCATTCATACAGTCATGAATATGTATCATGAGAAATAATTCCTATATCCTAGTAGATGGTAGCTTTAAGAAGGCTGAAAGTAAAGCACAATTATAAAAAAAAGTGTGCCTTAAGGCACATTGTGCTTTACTTTCAACCTGCTTTTAATGGTCATTTGTCTTTAAATTTGAAGCAGGCTATGGGTAAAGGGTTATATTAACCTGTACACCAGCAACTGGAAATGTTATAACGAACTACCGGTAGGTGATTTTTGTTTTCATTTGCAGTTTAATATATTTAGGCAATCAAATGACTGCTTTGCTTAACAGTGATACTTGTTAGGAACTAATCCGATTTTGTTTCTATGGTAACAGGAGCTGGAGTTTGGTGGGTACATGATACAGCAGAATGTTGGCGGTCACCCTGTAGCTGTGTTTCGATTCCCACCCCGTACCAAGTTTGCTGACAACTGTACTATAACTGTTTGGTCAGGAGCTACAGAAGAAATCGAACATCAACCTCCGAAGAACTTTGTATGGAAAGAACAGCATAAGTGGGGAACTGGACCGGAGTGTACCACCATATTGTGTAAACCTAATGGACAGGTAATGACCATTGCATAGATAAAATATAATACAGTAGAGCCTCTCTATTACGACCGCTAAATTGTGCCAAATATTAGTCGTTTAAGACAGGTGACTGCTTAAAGCAATGTGAAAGTGAAACAGAAAGCTCCTACAGGAGCTTTCTGTTTCACTTCCACATTGCTTTAAGCTATCACCTGTCTTTTATACAGACAATTAGCCTTCTTTTTAGTTGTCGTAATAGAGAGGTTGTACTGTATATGTATCCTGATCAGACGGCTCCTTTAGGAGTTGACGAGTTGTCTACTCAGAGTTTACACTGGTTTTGAAAAGTGTCAATATACAATTAGAGCTATTGGCAGTACTCAGTGCTTCCTCTCTATAACAACACCCAATGGGAGACGAAATGTGTGTAGGTTGTTCCGAGGGAGTTGTTATAGGGAGGGAAAATTAAGGCCTGACTTACCCATGCAAACAGTTTGAATCCAGATGACTCTGTTTGTCACTCATCATTATATTTCTTCTGTCAAAATGTCCACTAATATGTAACTTTGAAAAAAAAACCAGCAGACGGCAATTTTAAGCAGATGTTATTGCAGCATTATAAGAATGCCGGTTAATGGATTGCAGAAAGCTTTTAGTGTCTAAATTTCTTGATCTGTTCTTAGACAATACTATAGTTCAACCTATGACTTCTCTGAAAGTTTCAAATAATTTGAAATTGAAACGACACAAGTAGCAGAATCCTGTACTCCGAGTGATTCTCTGCATAAAATGCTTTAAATATACCTTTACCCCTCTGAAACTCTGTGTATATGTTTTCAGCTAAAAATGTCCTCTGCGTAATTTCTAAAACTTTATTCTTCTACTACTGCAGAAAAGTAAATTTTAATGACAAACTGTTTGGATCTGACCTGAGGCCCCAAATCTTGGGCCTTATCAGGAGCCACACGATTTAGAAATGTCTTAACTGATAATGATTGAAGGGATTAAAATGGTAGATTTTAATGGGGTACATTCAAACAGTTAAACAAATACCATAGTACTACATAATTTATTTTCTATTGATTTACTATCAAACCTAGGTTTTAACCTATTTCATTCTAAAAGAGTGTCTGCTTCAAAAACGTATTTTCGGCAAAATTGCTCAGAATTTGTATGCCTCTTTTAAATGAAACAAAAAACAAAACTTACTCAATACAAGTGACAAGCAGTTTGGATCCTGGTTTATTTGGCATCTTACATGGATTCATACTATTTGCGATGTAAGCTAATTAAGCCCTGCTTTGATATAGCATGTTAAGGATTAAGATATTCAATAAGGAAGCATGGATATTTCCTAAGACAGATGACTGCAGGCCTTCAACCGTTCCTACTTTTTCCTACTTTTCCTACTTTTTCTTACTTTTTAATCACCCTCCTACTTTTCCTATTTTTTCTTCCAAAACCTCCTACTTTTTGCCAAATGAGTTCAAGCACCCTTAGAATGGCCAAAATTGCAGGAAATGAAGCACTTGATTTGAAAATTTCCACCGGGGAATGCCTCCTAAAGGAGCATTCTGCTTTACTTTCAGCCTGCTTTAAGCAATCGTCTCTTCAAAACTGAAAATACGCTATGGGTGAAAGGGTTAACCGTGTTTCGCTATACTCCAGGGCTGCCATAAGTTGACATGAAAAATCCTAAGATTTCCAAATTTGCATTTTTCAAGTGCGATTTTACGAATCGTACCTTCACCCCATAGCCTGTTTCTAGTTTTGTTGACACGTGTCTGCTTAAAGCAGGTTGGAAGTAAAGTAGAATGCGCCATAAGGCGCATTCTGCTTTACTTTCAGCCTGCTTTAAGCTACTATGTACTAGAAACAAATCCGAATATTTAGGAAAAATCCAGAGAAATGGCAGCCCTGATACTCATATATTTTTGAAGAGAGAGCATAACAGGTGATGCAATAATGTCAATATTTCTGTATTTGCTAAAAGTATAGGTGCAGACGGCTTGAACCCTTTTAACATTTCAATAGAAGTCTTTGGAGTCTGTTGAAAATGTTGTACCGGTATACCTAAATTCTTAGACCTCTGATTTCTGTATACAGACAAACAAACTGTGTGTCAAACAGATTGTGTAAATCCTGTCCTTCATATATTTTATTCTAGACAGGTTTTGCTTAAAGCAGGCTTACTGTCAGGATGTAGGGAAAGCTTCCTATAATCTGGGTACATGTATAAGTATGAAATAAAATCCATTTCTATAAGGATATAAAGGTAAAGCTGTAAGGTGTTTCTATACTTAGAGCAATTAAGATAGATGAAAAGTAGAAGCTTTTGTAGGAGCTTTCTGTTCTTCTTTCATCTTGTTTTAAAGAGGCTCGCAACCGGATTTAGCATTAATAATAGTAATTTGTAAATATATGTCAAATGCTTATATAAATGGGTAAGATTTAGTTTAGGATAATAAATTCTGTTAAAAAATGCATTTTTAAAAAAAAAAGAAGAAACTCTGGTGGGATTCGAACCCGTGACCCTCCATGCGGAGAAAAACATGAAAAATGAGGAAACGCCTTTACCCCTTGGCTACCAGCGCTCTCTATATATATGGTAGCGAATTAACTTACTTCACTGGTAGCGAGTGATAGTACTTTATTCGGCTCAGGTTTATGTATGAGCCCGTGTAGAGAAGCAACAACAACAACTATACCGTCAGCTGACGCTAATAGAAAAACGATGGAAAATACATTGTATTTAAAAAAATTAAGATTTGGTGACGATTCTTGAGACTTTTTTTGGACTGATCATATTTTTTTAATGTCAGAAGCCAAATAATGCCACAAATTTGCTTTTATTTGAGTATTTTATTTCATTTTGACAAGTACACCATCCGGTTGCGAGTCCCTTTAAGCTGCCACCTGTCTTTAGGTATCAGTATAATCTATGATTAATTGGTTTTAGTGGTCATATTAGTAAGACAACACTGGACATACAAATTAACCCTTTACATCATAAATACACCTTTTTATGCCTCTAATTTATTCCTCCACTGAAGAAAATAGTTCCATTTTATATAGTAATGCATTATAAACCATTAGAAATGATTTCTATATTTTAGTAGATAATAAATTAAAGCAGGTTGAAAGTAAAGCAGAATGCACCATAAGGTGCATTCTGCTTTACTTTCAACCTGCTTGAAGTGGTCAACCATTTTCAAAACAAGAACCAGACTATGGGGTAATGGGTTAACATATACAGATGCATTATTAACCCTTTCCCCCATAGAAGCGACTTTTAGCGTATTTGATTTATTCCTCCGCTGAAGAAAATAGTTCCAGTTTATACCCTCATGAACAATTACCATTACAAATATTTTATATAGCCTAGCAGATTTTAGCTTAAAGCAGGCTGAAAGTAAAGCAGAATGTGCCTTAAGGCATATTCTGCTTTACTTTCAACCTGCTTTAAGTGGTGACCTGTCTTCAATATTATAACTAGGCTATCAGGTAAAGGGTTAACCCATTACCTGATAGCCTGTTTCTAGTTTTGAAAATAGGTCACTACTTAAAGCAGGTTGAAAGTAAAGCAAAATGCACCATATGGCACATTCTGCTTTACTTTCAGTCTGCTTTAAACTATTACCTGCTAGAATAAGGAAATTATTCAATATGACACTTATTCATTACGGAACTATTTTCTTCAGCGGATGAATACAATGCATGTGCTAAAAGTCGCTTCTATAAGGGAAAGGGTTAAATGTATATACAAATGTACACTTTATTATTTCATGTGAATCGTGTTGACCTGATAATGAAAGGAATGAACTTGTTATTTTTTCAGGCCATTGCATGGATGACCGCAGCACATAGATTCAGCAAGAACCCCTATGATGATTCCCAGGAACGTCCACACTCTGAGGAAGAATGTAGTAAGCTCATAACTCAACTCAACTCAACTCAATTTTATTACTGCTTGAGTTCATAAATTACATGAACAGCAAAAGCATCAAATAATATACATACATGTACATAAGTTATAAATAATATCAAAAGTTTAGGACTATTTATTCTCATTGACAGGTATTTTTTATGCCCCCAATTTAGGAGGCATATAAAAACTCTTACATGCATGGATGGAATTTGAAGTACATTGTAACTTGCTATAAATGTTTACCACAGTAAGACGATGTGTTGGAATTAAGACCGGTGTGATAAGGTCAAGTTCACAGTTTGGTGTCAAAGGTCAAAAAGTGGAACATTTTGTTGTGTCCAGGCTTTAACTTCATCACACATGGATGGATTTTAAAATAACATGGCACAAATATTCTCTTAGAGAATACAATATGTCATACACAAGACCCTGGTCTGTATCTCAAAGATCAAGGTCACAATTTGGCATCAAATGTCAAAAAGAGAAAATTTTTGTCATATCTGGGGCCCGTTTCATAAAACTTTGTATGACAAAAACTTGATTTAAAAGGTCCATAACTTCACACATATTGTGTCTGTATTGTTTGGTCTAGAGTTATCTAACTTCACCCATATTTTTTGTCTGTGTAGCCGGTGCTCTTATAAAGAAACACCCGCCCCGACCCAGGTTTGAACCCGGGTCACCAGGTTCGCAGTCATGCACTCTACCACGTCGCCATAAAAGCGCGCTTGTACAGAAAGGCCATACAAGTCATGATAAACCTACACACTGTGACATACTCCCCCGACAACTTGAAATTCGTCCCGAATTTCTATATGTGTATGAGAACGACTGGGGATCGAACTCGGAGCATATACAGTCACAGAAACCACGCTGGGCGCCAAATGTAGCCGGTGCTCTTATAAAGAAACACCCGCCCCGACCCAGGTTTGAACCCGGGTCGCCAGGTTCGCAGTCATGCACTCTACCACGTCGCCATAAAAGCGCGCTTGTACAGCAAGGCCATACAAGTCATGATAAACCTACACACTGTGACATCTGTATTGTTTGTCTAGAGTTATCTACCTTTGTTTCAGTAATTGTTTGGTCTAGAGTTATCTACCTTTGTTTCAGTACCGGACACTGGTGTGCCAGCAAGTACCCAGGAGGAAGTCCTCACTGAGATGAATGTTAACCTGAATGAGCCAAAAGCTGACCCTGTATACTTGAGAAGGTACTAGCTGTCATAACCCATTCCCCCATAAAAACACCTTTTTACGCCTTTAATTTATTCCTCCACTGAAGAAAACAGTTCTAATTTATACAGTCATAAATATGTATCATAAGAAATAATTTCTATATTCTAGAAGATGGTAGCTTAAAGAAGGCTGAAAGTAAAGCAGAATGCACCCTAAGGTGCATTCTGCTGTACTTTCAACCTGCTTTAAGTGGGCACCTATCTTCAATACTAGAAATAGGCTATCAGGTAAAGGGTTAACCCTTAGACTGCCACTCACGACTATAGCTCCATATGCAAACAGCTTGGATCCGAATGAGACGCCGAGTAACTCGGCGTCTCATCCGGATCCAAGCTGTTTGACACTCGGACAACATTTTCAGCAATTTTGAGCAACTTTGAAGCAGTTTGAAAATTGAAGCAGACAAGAAATATAGCAGACGACAATTTATTTGGCGGGCTAAGGGTTAACATATTAGGTGTCAAAAGTATGGTTACTCAGCTGATCTGGTTCTAAACTGTTTGCGATGGACATTAGGTTTTTAGCATTAACTTGTTTATTGGGAGAGAATAAAATCTTCTCCTCTCTATATTTTTCTATCTACACATTGTGCAAAAGGGAGTTAGCTCTCTTGTGGGTTATTACGTTCCTTTGTGGATCATTTTAGTTACGAAAACACGAACCATTATATCTACTTGGAATTCTGGGCAATTGAATCAGTACTGTTCTAAATTATCAAAACAGTGTATACCCTGATCAGAGGGCTCCTATAGGCAGAGGGCTCCTATATAAAACCTTATTAAATACACCTACATTTGTTGCCTATACATGTACATTGCTATTGGATTTCAGAGAGAAGCAGGTGCCTCCCTCACTAATCGCCCAGAAGCACCCCCATGGCACCAGTCCTGGCAAGGAGACCCACCCCCACATAGGTCAGCCCCGCCCCTACACATACGGTAATGACAACAGCAGTGTCAACAGACAGTCTAGGATACAGTCCACTCGTCCTGACCCTGTAGCAGGTACGTAGGTCAGGGTCCATGGTTATAAATAGCGTTTGAGTTGAGTGTGTTCTCAAGCATTTGATTGGTCAGATTTGAGCCTAGGCTCAAATCTGACCAATCAAATGCTTGAGAACGCCTTTAGACTCAACTGAAAAGCTTTATAACCTTGGACCCAGGAGTCACAGCAGAAAAAATGTATCATTTCCAATGCAAACAGTTTGGAGCCAGATCAGATGCCAAGTTTAACTTGGCATCTGATTTGGCTTCAAACTGTTTGCCACTGAGATAGGAGGAGAAGAGGCTGTTATACTGCACAGAATAAACATTAAATGGACTTGTGTCTATGTATTTACCATTAGGTATTGTTAACTTATACTAGAGTTATGAGCCTTGATATAAATATAACATTATGTGATACTGGTATTAGTTATCCCTTCGGTGTCAGTTCTAGTACTGTAAGAAATTGTTTAAAAACAAATGCCTCTTGTTCCATCAAATACAATACCATAATAAGAGCCCTGCCAGGAGAACACCAGACTTTTTGAAATGCAAATTTCAAATTTCCTTTATCACATAATTTGCGGTCTGGGAGTTGCATAAAGCGATTGTATAAATACCGTAATCCACTAGTGGAATATCGTTTTTTGGGCTCCGGCCTAACTTGTTCGTCCATAAGCGCTGCATGTAGCGGGGTGCCAAATGACGTCATTTACTATGACGTTAACGTAAACAACGTAACGTTTGGCGGAAAATATATATAGCGTAGGGTCTACAAACTACGGCTTCAAATCAATTTAATAGGTGCTTGAACTTGTAATGTGATAAATAGAATATCACATTCGTGTTCATTATTTATCATTTTTAATAAACTCGTTGACTAAAATGAATATGACGCTCGCCAAGGCTCGCGTCATATTATTTTAGTCAACTCGTTTATTAAAAATGATAAATAATGAACACTCATACAATATCCTCTATTTATTACTCTCAGTTCATGATTTACATGAAAACATGAGGAACAGATTATATACATTGACAAAACATGAGGAACAGATAATATACATAGACAAAACATACATACATGTATTCACAAACAAATGATTCAGTCTATTATCAATGTCAGTAGATGTTATATTATTAAGTTCCGGATTTTTTATTTCGGGAGAGTTACGGGTAAAATCAGCAGATTGTTTCAGTTGACAAATGTACTTAAAAAGTCAGACATATTCAGTTAAACTCATCCACTCTGCAAAAATGTGTATACCAAGCATCATTGCCATCTAATGCTATGCATCTCAGCTTGTGTCCACTGTCAAATTATATATAATACTTTCAAACAAAATGCTGTACATATGTATGAGTTTCAAGCATTGTAGATCTAAACCAGATGCTGCATCGCTGATCTTGATCTACCCTGTTTGCAATGCAATATGTTTGGGTTTTGTTGTCACATGCTCATTTGGTTGGTGTTTTTGTTTTGGGTTGTATAGGTCAACCGTATGCTGGTGGATCCGCCAACAGGATTGGTAGTGCACCACTGAGAAAATACACTGGCACTTCAGCCACCATCCGAGGCAGTGGAGCCATTGCTAACAGGAGTGTAAGTCTCTGCCCATGACACGCCCTGGGCTTTATACAACTTCCTATTTAATTACATCAGGGGTGCCATTTCTCCTGATTTTTCCTAAGTCTTAGGATTGTTTTCTTGTACATGGTAGCTTAAAGCAGGCTGAAAGTAAAGCAGAACGCGCCTTAAGGCGCATTCTGCTTTACTTCCAGCCTGCTTTAAGTAGTCACGCGTCAACAAAATTAGAAACAAGCTATGGGGTACTGGGTTAACCCATTACTCCGTAAACACATTTTCTAATATCCTCTCATTATTCCTACACTTAAATTTGCAGACCTAAGCTAGGAAGTTCTGGAAATCAATCACGGATGGGTACGCGTTTGGGTAAAGGTACGATTTGTAAAACTGCACTAGAAAAATGCACATTAGGAAATCTTAGGATTTTTCATGTCAACTTATGGCAGCCCTGTTACATGTGATACTAATTGATGAAGAATGAATTTAGATTTTGTTGGAGAATAAGGTTGACTGATTTGGTGCATGATAATTGATGCATTCAAACCTGTGTTCAGTATCAATTCTTTGAGGTGCTCAGATTGAAAAACAACAACAACCCAAAACATGCTAGTGCTTAACCCTTTACCTGATACAGTGGAGAATCTGTTATTCTTTCCCGTTTAAACGCAAACGTACGCAAACGCAAAGCACTAAAACGTAGAAAAGAACAACTTTTGGACAATTCTGATAATTCTTGTTTATCTTGGTGGTAAATAGTTTGGAGCCTGATCAGACGCCGGGTAACCCGGCGTCTGATCTGGCTCCAAACTGTTTGCACTGCAAATAATAGTTTTAGCGTAAACGCGTTTATTGGGAAAGAATAACAGATTCTCCACTGTAACCTGTTTCTAGTATTGAAGATAGGTGACTACTTAAATCAGGTTGAAAGTAAAGCAGAATGCGCCGAAAGGTGCATCTGCTTTACTTTCAGCCTGCTTTAAGCTATCATGTGCTAGAATATAGAAAATATTCCCTATATAATATATATATTCATCACTGATTAAATTGGAACTATTTTCTTCAGCGGAGGAATAAATCATATTCGCTAAAAGGCGCTCCTATGGGGGAAAGGGTTAATGCAGGACAAGAGTAATGCATAAGGCTCCTTATGGAAATGTAAATTTTGCAATGAAAATCTGTTGTTTGAATTCTTCACTAACACAAGAAATCATATTATGTATAATATGTGGGTATATGTATGTTGTGTCTGTACAGCGGGAGATTTCTGTTGATACACATGGGTTTAGAGGCTGTCTTTGGGAATACACCAATATGATACTAGTCCTATTACAGTTGCTTTCTGTATTGTTATTGGCAGTATATATATCATGTGATCTAGCTAACACTTTCATTATTCTGGTGATTGACCTACCCCTATTTTAACACACTTTATCCACCTTTAACCGTTTTCTCCATAGCTATCAACAAAATTAATATTCTGTGTTTAACTCTTTGAACCCTAGTCACGCATATATGCATCATTTAATTGCAAGCAGCATACCTGTTAGGAGTACACTTGTCCTGTGCAAACAGTGTAGACCCTGATCAGAGGGCTCCTTAAGGAGCCCTCTGATCTGGGTCTTCACTGTTTGTCATAATGCAAAACATTGACTAAAACAACCCTTAAAAGTCAGAAATGGACTTGACTAAAATGGAAACTGGGATTGTCCATTTGAAGTTTCAGGTAGGAAAGAGTTATTATACAGGCAGATGAAAGCTTAAAGCAAGATTAAAATAATGCAGAAAGCTCCATTAAGCTGCCGTCTGAATGTGGAACCTATCGGAATGTCCTAATTGAAGACATTCATCACAACAGGATAGGGGCGTCCAATGGTGCTTAAACGTGGGAATGACATTTATGTAGAGGAAAGGGTTAGATATGATAGAGTTGTTGCTTCAATGCTGTTTTGCTTAAAATATAATATCCAGCTTAATTACCATTTTTGATTGAATTTTCAAGCCATCTGCATGTTAGCATACTGTCGTTGGTCTTTCTGTCTGTCTGTTAAGAGAAAACAAATGTCTAAACTTATGTCCTTTCATTGTCAAATTTTTGTGTTGGACAATATCATTTGAACTATATATTACAGGTATTTTGTCTTTTACTCTCGGGATAAATTTATCCTTTCAGTGCAGAAACAAAATTTTCTTAACCTTTGTTAACCCATTACCCCATAGCTTGTTTCTAGTTTTGAAAATAGGTGACCACTTAAAGCAGATTGAAAGTAAGCTGAATGTGCCTTAAGGCACATTCTGCTTTACTTTCAGCCTGCTTTAAGCTATCATTTTCTAAAATATATAACATATTTTATCGTACATATTTATGACTGTCTTGACTTGACTGTATAAATTGAAATTATTTTCTTCAATGGAGGAATAAATTAATGGTGTAAAAAGGCATATTTATGGGTTAATGGGTTAACAGTTTACTCAAAGTAACTTGGCATCTGATCATGATCTAAACTGTTTGTCACTCAGATTGTATATATATATGCTTAGTGTTTCCTTGTGTATGTCATGTCATGTCAAGGCCATTGATGACACCTATTAGGGCATAGTGGTTCATTTGTTTTATTACAAAAACAGACAGCACAATATTAGCCGACAAAGCAACAACTTCAGAGATTCTTGTCCACTATGAGTGTGATCACTTTAAGATACATGTATAGGTATAGGGCCACCAAATAGACCGGAAGTGCTTCATGGTGTAGTCGAAAGAAGTCCGGCAAAGAAATAGTGCCAAACTTTTTGCCTCAGAATAGCTTTTTGTCAAGAAATATTTACTATTTTGAGCTTTTTATTTAATACATGGGTGCTAGAGAATAGATACAAAGACTTTCTGTCATAATAGATGGGTTTTTGGAGAAATTATGTGAGCTGAAGTGACATGTCCCTGTTTTAGCCGGTGCCTATTTCACAATGTAGCAAAACACCAGTCATGTCACTGAAGCCAAGAGATTTTTCTTATATGCCACATGACCCCCTGTTTTCTCTGCATTTTTCACTTGTGCAAGGGTGTATCTTTGTGGGAAATATAGGATAGCACCTGTGGTTGGAATAAAAATTGTATTTTTTGGACCTTGGAAATGACGCATTTTATATAAGTTATATAGGAGAGCCGTTTTGGTGTACCATGCCCTATAACCACATCATCTAATATGTCGGGAACCCAACTAATACTTAAATGTGCATTCAAACTCTGTACTTCAGTACGATGCATATTGTCTGAGGAAAACCGTCCTCTGCTACATATTATATTGAAATTAAATTTGTAGTACTTCAAATTTTTGTTTATGCCTCTTGAATATAGAAATCAAACACACAATATGTACATTAATTTTTAGGGTGGTTACATCATTTACATGTGATACAGGTGACTGTAATATTGTACTCCTGTCACAGCATGAAAGCATGGTTTCTCCCAGTTACTGTCAAACTTGTGTTAACCCATTACCCCATAAATACGCCTTTCTACGTCTTTAACTTATTCCTCTTCTAAAGAAAACAGTTCCAATTTACACAGTCACAAATGAGAATCGTAAGAAATATTTTCTATATTCTAGCAGATAATAGCTTAAAGCAGGCTGAAAGTGAAGCAGAATGTGCCTTAAGGCACATTCTGCTTTACTTTCAACCTGCTTTAAATGGTCATCTATCTTCAAAACTAGAAACAGGCTATGGGGTAATGGGTTAACCCATTACCCCTTAAATACCCCTTTCTACATCTTTAATTTATTCATAAATATGCCTTTCTACATCTTTAATTTATTCCTCCATTAAAGAAAATAGTTCCAATATATACAGTCATGAATATGTATCATAAGATATATTTTGTATATATATCTTAGCAGAGTGTAGCTTAAAGCAGGCTGGAAGTAAAGCAGAATGCACCTTAAGGTGCATTCTGCTTTACTTTCAACCTGCTTTAAGTGGTCACCTATCTTCAAAACAAGAAACAAGCTATGGGGTACTGGGTTTACCCATTACTCCGTAAACACATTTTCTAATATCCTCTCATTTTTCATACACTTAAAATTGCAGACCTTAGCTAGGAAGTTCTGGAAATCAATCACGGATGACTTTTCATGGGTTTTTCTTCCAGGTAGAAGCTTATAGCGGACTGCTGACAAAGCAGAATGCTCCTTACGGCACATTTTGCTTTACTTTCAATCTGTTTTAAGTGATAATCTGTCTTCAAAAACAAAAACAGGCACACCAAAGAAGATGATTTTTTAGTTTAACGTTTAATAGACAGGTGAGAGCTTAAT
Organism: Gari tellinella; assembly: GCA_922989275.2. Lineage (NCBI taxonomy): Eukaryota > Metazoa > Mollusca > Bivalvia > Cardiida > Psammobiidae > Gari > Gari tellinella. Next base: position 11,973,568 of record OV277867.1, on the reverse strand, counting down.
GCAGAACAAAAATATAGCAAAAGATCATAACGGGGCTTTCTGCTTTACTTTTGTCATACGTTAAGCAGTCACCTGTTTTTAGAGATCTACAGTGGAGAATCCGTTATCCTTTCCCGTTTAAACGCAAACGTACACAAACGCAAAGTACTAAAAGGTAGAAAAGAACATTTTTTGGACAATTCTGATAATTCTTGTTTATCTTGGTGGCAAACAGTTTGGAGCCTGATCAGACGCCGGGTTACCAGGCGTCTGATCTGGCTCCAAACTGTTTGCACTGCAAATAATAGTTTTAGCGTAAACGCGTTTATTGGGAAGAATAACAGATTCTCCACTGTATTTGTTTATTTAAAAAATGACCTCTTAACACAAGTTTGACTGTCAATTCATTTCAAATCAACTCTATTCTAATTTTCCTTTCCCTTATACAGGGCTCCAGATAAGAGGGAGTATATGTAAACTGAACAAATCCAGCATTGTCTCACTTATTTTAGCACCAAATCCTATGGTGTCTTTGAGACGATTCTAATGAGTAGTAACACCATTGGGTTTGAAGCAGAAATAAAGATTTTAATTTTTGAAATACTCACCTTATCTGGAACCCTGCTTATAACTTGCATAGTCTTCAACTCTTTGCATGTCAGCAATGGATACATGTGCCACAGTGATAACCTTTGCAAACTGCTTGGATCCTAATGAGACGCCGCATAACGCAGCGTCTCATCAGAATCCCAACTGTTGGACACTCTGACCTTGTTTTGAAAAGAAATTTTGACACAAACTTTTTCAAAAATGTGAAAGTATGAATTGCTCCATGCAATGAATACAAATGTAATTATTGTTTTACCATATGTTTTAACCCTTTGAACCCTAGTCCCGCATATCGGCGTCCTTTTCAAAAGGTGTACATGTGAATAATTCACTTGTCCTATGCAAACAGTGAATACCCAGATCAGAGGGCTCCGAAAGGAGCCCTCTGATCAGGGTCTTCACTGTTTGTCATAATGACAAACATTGACAAAAACAACCCTTAAAAGTCAGAAATGGACTAGGCTCAAATGGAAACTGGAATTGTCCATTTAAAGTTTTAGGGAGGAAAGGGTTAAACATCAGAGCAGCCAAGAGTTTCTATACGGTATGCTTGTTTGTACTTTCAAACAAGTCTCAGTTTTCAAACAATACAGCCTTTTCCAATTTTGAGTTATTTAGTTTAGTTTGAAGTTAAATTACTATGGCTGGAAACTTGGTTACTAGTTTAACTCTTTGAACCCTAGTCACGCATATAGGCGTCCTTTTCAAACAGTGTACATGTGAATAGTACACTTGTCCTGTGCAAACAGTGAAGACCCAGATCAGAGGGCTCCGAAAGGAGCCCTCTGATCAGGGTCATCACTGTTTGTCATAATGCCAAACATTGACAAAAACAACCCTTAAAAGTCTGAAATGGACTAGACTAAAATGGAAACTCGAATTGTCCATTTAAAGTTTCAGGGAGGAAAGAGTTAAAGATTGTTCCATTATTTTACAAGTCTTGGCTGATTGTCAGTGACTAGAGAGGGGGCTTTTATCAGAGCTCCAGATAAGGGGGGTATTTTAAAAACTAAAATCTTTATTTCTGCTTTAAACCCTATGGTGTCACTACTCATTAGAATCGTCTCGAAGAGACGATTCTAATGAGTTTGTAACATCATAGGATTTGGTGTTGAAACAAGTAAGAAATTGTTGGATTTGTGCAGTTTACTCCATCTTATCTGGAGCCCTGTTTTATATATATACATGTATGGTATGAAGTCATTCTGAGAAAACGAAATGAATATGAAAATAGTTTTTAATTTCATGAAAAATGCATGTATCTTACACAAACATGACATAGGAATCAAACATGTTTGCATGAAAACACACCCACCACTTTATTAGTGCAACTTTGAACTTTACTGTTAATGTTTTAATTCAGATTTCATAAGTTAAGAACTTCGAACACTGTCTATATTGTGTTTTATACTGCATGAAGCAGCCACAATGTCTTAAGTGATTCTTTATTGAATAGCCCTTCAACTCTTTCAACACTAAGTAACTCTTGTGGGCTTTTGGTTCCCTTCTGGATCTATTTAGTTATCAAAACATGAACCAATGTACTTGGAATTCTGGGTATTTTAATGAATAATGCTCTTACTTAACAAATAGTGTAGACCAAGATCAGAGGGCTCTTATAGGAACCCTCTGATCTGGGTCTACACTGTTTGCAAATGTATAAAGCATATTTTGAAACGGGTCTTTGGTGTTAAAAGAGTTAACCCAAGATTAACAAGTTCAAGCTCTCCAAATTTTTATAAAATGATAGGTGGGTGCTGAGCTTAGTGTTATGTTTACAATCTAAATCATCATACTTTATTGTGAAGTACTCTTGTAGTTGTTAAGATTAATTGTAGGTGTACTAATTCACAGATCATATTCAGAATTCCACCCTAACTTTCCTGGCACACACACATTAAGATGTCAATCTAGCCAGATCATACACTGGTCGCCTTATTTGCCAAGCTTTGAGTACTTTTGCTGTGTACATGTATATAAATATGGTAGCTGGTAGATAAATGTATATAAACATTTTTTTCTGTATATAATGACTTGTATACTCATGATATGGTCATTAACCCTTTCCCCCATAGAAGCGCCTTTTAGCGCATTCAGTTTATTCTTGCCCTAAAGAAAATAGTTCCAATTTATACATTCATAAATATGTATAATACAAAATATTTTCTATATTCTAGCAGATGATAGCTTAAAGCAGGCTGAAAGTAAAGCAGAATGCGCTTAAAGCGCATTCTGCTTTACTTTCAACCTGCTTTAAGTGGACACCTATATTCAATACTAGAGATATGCTATGTGGGAAAGGGTTAATAAATATAAATTAATGTAGTTAAGATATTTCATTATTTTAACCCATTGAACCCTAGTGGCAAGCATGCCATACTTTACAACTAATTTAACCCTTTACCTGATAGAAGCGCCTTTTAGCGCGTTTTAATTTATCCCTCCGCCAAAGAAAATAGTTCAAGATTATACAGGCATGAACATGTACAATTAGAAATATTACTAATATACTAGCAAATAGTGACTTAAAGCAGGTTAAAAGTAAAGCAGAATGCGCCTTAGGGCGCATTCTGCTTTACTTTTAACCTGCTTTAAGTGGTTACCTGACTTCAAATCTAGAAACAGACTCATTCTGCTTTACTTTTTAACCTGCTTTAAGTGGTTACCTGACTTCAAATCTAGAAACAGACTCATTCTGCTTTACTTTTAACCTGCTTTAAGTGGTTACCTGCCTTCAAATCTAGAAACAGACTCATTCTGCTTTACTTTTAACCTGCTTTAAGTGGTTACCTAACTTCAAATCTAGAAACAGACTATGAGGTAAAGGGTTAAACTTGTTATATGCAAACAGGGTAGACTCAGATCATAATCCTTATGAGCTGTCTGACCAGGATCTGCAGTGTTTGTCCTTTTACCACTCATTGTTAACCCTTTCCCTTATAGAAGCGACTTTTAGCATATTCATTTTATTCATCCGCTGAAGAAAATAGTTCCAAATTATACCGTAATGAATATGTGTCATATTTAATACTTTCCTTATTCTAGCAGTTAATAGCTTAAAGCAGGCTGAAAGTAAAGCAGAATGCGCCTTAGGGCGCACTCTGCTTTACTTTCAAACTGCTTTAAGTAGTCACATATCTTCTAGAAACAATGCTACAGTGGAGAATCTGTTATTCTTTCCCAATAAACGCGTTTACGCTAAAACGATTATTTTCAGTGCAAACAGTTTGGAGCCAGATCAGACGCCGGGTAACCCGGCGTCTGATCAGGCTCCAAACTGTTTGCCACCAAGATAAACAAGAATTATCAGAATTGTCCAGAAGTTGCACTTTTCTACGTTTTAGTGCTTTGCGTTTGCGTACGTTTGCGTTTAAACGGGAAAGAATAACAGATTCTCCACTGTAAAGCGTTAAGAACAACCCTAAATAGTCAAAATTGGACAAGACTTAATTGGAAACTGGAATTGTCCATTTGAAGTTTTGTGGGCCAATGATATAAAAGTGGACAATCATTATCAAACGCCCTGTTTCACATCCACTTAAAAGTCTTAAAAGTAGGGGACTACTTAAAGCAAGCTAAAAGTAAAGCAGAAAGCTGTTCCAGATCAGCAACTGTTTGTAACTGTAATTTTATTTTTCCTAAATTGGGCTTAAATAAGTATAAACTAAATTATATTTTAACTCTTTCCCACATGGTCTTTCTAGTACTGGATATAGGTGTCCACTTAAAGCAGGTTGAAAGAAAAGCAGAATGCGCCTAAGTGCATTCTGCTTTACTTTCAGCCTGCTTTAAGCTATCATCTGCTAGACTTTAGATAATATTTCTTATGATACATATTTATGACTGTATAAATTGGAACTATTTTCTTCAGTGCAGGAATAAACTTAGTGCGCTAAAAGGCACTTCTATGTGGGAAAGGGTTAAAGTGGCCTATTTTTTCACTGTTAACCCTTTCAACACCACGGACCTAGTGTTTAAAATATACTCGTTAAATTTGCAAACAGTGTAGACTCAGATCTGAGGGCTCCTGTTTGCTAATTTAGAGCATCATTTATTAAACTACCATGAAATCCAAGTAGACTGGTTCATGTTTTGCTAACTAAAATTATCCACAAGGGAACCTAATAACCCACTAGAGTTACTTAGTGTTGAAAGAGTTAAACATTGAAAAAAGTATCATATATATATTTTACACCGCATGCAATATCTTGAGTCTCAATTTCGGTTCTTAGTAGCAGCACAACATCTCATTTCCATGCAATTCTTGTCTTACTGTACTCTTTACCTGCACCTCCAAATGTTCTAGGCTCGTCAAAATAGCTTCCTGTCGTACCTTCTTACCAACACAACATCACCCAGGCCGGCAGGACAAGGCACACGTTAGATGTAATAGTTAAATGTGGCATGATCTGAACTGGCCACTAACTCGCTTGAAAGAATCCACTCTCAGGCTCTCCGATAACTCAACTTGTTTTGCAGTGTATTATTCTTTTCGAATGCTTGACATGTATTCATATGTTTTACGATCATTGGGCATTTGAATACAGATTAATTTATACCGGTAGTCAACATTTTATTATGTGAAACTTGAAAAAAAAGATGCATTGGTGGATTTTATAACAATTGAAAGCATATGCAAAAAAGAAATGCAGAAAACCCCTTAACGCATTCAACCCTAGCGACGAGTATACTTGTCATTTACAAACATTGTGCCTGTTGTTAGGATAACACTTGTCCCATGCAAACAGTATAGACCCTGATCAGAGGGCTCCTTTAGGAGCCCTCTGATCAGGGTCTACACTGTTTGTCATTTTAAAAGAAATTGTTGAAATCAACCTTAAATAGTAAAAAATAGACAGACTTATTTTGAAATTGGAATTGTCCATTAAAAGTTTCAGGGGTGAATGAGTTAAGGAAATTTCAACAGGATTTTTTACTCTTTTTATTAGCTACAGTAATATAAGTCAAATGAAAGATGTTCATAATGAGTAGAGTTTTATACGTGAATATTCAGAAAGATATTGTAGGAACAAAACTGGCCTGTTTTAAATACCATCTCATGTATATGAAAAAATCACTTTTCTTTTGTACCTTGAATTTTGAGACTGGATTCTTTTCTGTTGTTGTGGTGCAAGTAACTAACTGACAGGGCCATGAAATGTGTGCTAATTAATGGTTGACTTTGTCACTGATATAGTTTAAATACAAGGCTCCAGAAAATAAAGGAGTAGACTTAAAAAACTATTTTCAATATACATGTAACATGTCTCCACCAGAACTAATGTTGTGACTTCCCTGTAGAACTGTCTCTCAGAACAATTCTAATGACAAGTGACAAGAATGGTTTTTATTATGGACAGGGCTCCAGATAAGAAGGAGTAAACTGAACAAATCCAACATTTTCTCACTCATTTCAGCACCAAATCGTATGGTGTTACTACTCATTAGAATCGTCTCGAAGAGACGATTCTAATGAGTAGTGACACCATAGAGTTTAATGCACAAATAAAGGTTTTAATTTTTTAATTACTCCCCTTACCTTGAGCCCTGATTGACATGATTTTAATAGTTCAACTACTCCTCGTATCTGGAGCTATGATAGTATTATTAGTATTTGTCATCTTGACTGTGTTCTCTATGCTCTGTCAGGCAGTAATAAAAGCTGAAAATGATTTTCAAATTTAAGTTACACCTGTTTAACACAGGTGTTACAATGGTAAATACGCTATTCCTACCCATTTACGCGTTAATCTCTGCGTAAGAAAAGCATAGTGAACGGTTAACGCCTAACGATTTTAACACGTTTGAACGCGTTAATAAACGATAAAACCAATGCAGTCTCGGCTAAGTGATGACATTTTCGTCCGGTCTCTTTTAAACGCGTAAAGAAACGGCTAGGAAACGTGTTTAACGAAACAGATAATAAACGCATAAGAAACACTTAAGAAACACGTAAAGTGGGTAGGAATAGCGTATTTACCACTGTACCAGTGTATGGTCTCCTTTTCATCGCCAAATTCAATGATTTGATTTAACTTTTTGCAGACAAAATATTGTCTGCAGTTTAGAATTGATTGAAATTATGCCAACTTCAATTATTTCTAAGTTTTTACAGAAGAAGTATTGATTTGAGTGTCAAACAGTTTGGATCCTGATCAGATGCCACATTACATTTTGTCTGACCTGGGCCCTATCTATTTGCAAAATCGTCTTTAGTATTACTTAGTGTCCAAATAGTTAAAACTCACTGGAGACACAGGGCTGCCATAAGTTGACATGAAAAATCCTAAAATTTCCAAATTTGCATTTTTCAAGTGCGATTTTACGAATCGTACCTTTACCCCATAGCCTCTTTCTTGTTTTGTTGACATGCGACTACTTAAAGTAGACTGTAAGTAAAGCAGAATGCGCCTTAGGGCGCATTCTGCTTTACTTTCAGCCTGCTTTAAGCTACCACGTACTTGGAAAAAATCCGAAGATTCAGGAAAAATTTGGAGAAATGGCAGCCCTGACATAAACAGACAAAACAAACATGATGTTGTTGAAATGAAACTTTATAATGTTCTAGTCAAGATGTGCAAATTCGATATAGAGAAAGCAACTGTAATATGGACAGTCCTAAACACTTTGTTGTTTGCAGTGGTGCAAGGGTCATCTTTCAGCTAATCTCACACATTAAAATCAAGGGGTGATTGCTTGGGTCGATACCACAAAAATGACATATAGTTCTAGACTAGGCCTAGTTACTTTAGGTACATAAAAGAAGTTTCAGATAATGATGACATACAGGCGAACCCATTCAGATTCTACATAAATACCCTTGTTAACCCATTACCCCATAAATACGCCTTTTTACGCCTTTAATTTAAAACTCCCCTGTTGAAAATAGTTCCAATTTATAAGGTTATGAATATATTATGATAAAAAATATTTTCTATATTCTAGCAGATAATAACTTAATTAAAGCAGGTTGAAAGTAAGCAGAATGTGCCTTAAGACACATTCTGCTTACTTTCGACCTGCTTTAAGTGGTCACATTTCTTCAAAACTAGAAACAGGCTATGTGGTAAAGGGTTTATCTTACATTATATATGTCAAAGCTGTGTTAGGGCAACCATTGAAAAGATAAAGACTGTTAAGAGCTTTCTGTATTATTATGTACTCTATTAAAAGATGAACGCAAAATAAAAGTAATGCAGTGACCTCATAAGATCTGTCTACATTACTCTTTCTGCTGCATTAGAAGAAGATGACTGCTTAATGCAGAATAAACGTATTGCAGAAAGCTCCGAAAAGCTTTCTAGATTACTCTTTGTACTGCTTTAGGTAGATAGTTGCTTTTAAAAATCTTTGTGCCACTTTTATATATGGTTGCCAAACTTGAGTTTGACTATACTTAAAGGGTAATAAGATATTTAACCTGTCATTGAAACTGCTCTGTGCATGGCCATACTGTGTTGCACATTCAAAAAGGAGCTTTACATAATATTGATGATGCATTGACTCAGTTAAAGTGCTGATTTAGATCAGACAGTTACCTTGGTAACTATCGGATCTGAGTCTGCATTTGTATGTCTTAAGATATTGATAATTGGTAGTTTTATCATTTAGTATGTAACCCTTTCCTCTAGAACTAAACTGTGTCTTAGGCAACTCAAAGCAAGATGAAAATATTAAGCAGAAAGCTCCCTTTCTGCTTTACTTTCATCATAATTAAGCTGGAACCTGTATTTAACCCTTTCCCCCATGAGAAGCGACTTTTAGCATATTTAATTTATTCCTCCGCTGAAGAAAATAGTTCCAGTTTATAAATACCCTCATGAACAATTACTATAACAAATATTTTTATATAGCCTAACAGATGGTAGTTTAAAGCAGGCTAAAAATAAAACAGAATGTGCCTTAAGGCACATTCTGCTTTACTTTCAACCTGCTTTAAGTGATAACCTGTCTTTAATATTATAAATAGGTTATTGGGTAAAGGATTAACACCAGTGAAATTTCTGTGCCACTTACATAGACATGTCCTACAGTGGAGAATCTGTTATTCTTTCCCAATAAACGCGTTTACGCTAAAACTATTATTTGCAGTGCAAACAGTTTGGAGCCAGATCAGACGCCGGGTAACCCGGCGTCTGATCAGGCTCCAAACTGTTTACCACCAAGATAAACATGAAATATCAGAATTGTCCAAAAGTTGTTCTTTTCTACGTTTTAGTGCTTTGCGTTTGCGTTTAAACGGGAAAGTATAACAGATTCTCCTTCTGTTGAGGAAAGGGTTAAACAGTAAGGTCCTCTGCAGTGCTATGTGCGGATGTTATTCTTGTGGTAAACTGTAGTCAGTAGTTGGTGTTTGTAATGGGAGCTTGGATAGAATTTTAAATAAATGTATCTACTTATATAATTATATTTACATGCATATTAAGATTAGTATTGTTTGTTTGCCCTCTGTGACAGTTCTATAAGAAACAGATAAAGGTTCATATGGGACTTCTAGCTATGCGGGGAATTGAGGAATAATGATTTCGATAATGTAGTAGGCTATATAAAAATGCTCTGTACTAACACCAGTTTGACATCACAAACATCAATATTTTTGGCTAGTCTAGTTTGTGTGCTTTTTGCTGTGTATATAATGTTGGTTTTTTTTATGTTTTTCTTCTCAACCATCATGGTGGAATTGTTCTTAATTTCTTTCCTTTATAGGCTGGGCAAATCCGTCACGGTCCACCAACACCATTTTTATCTCCTAAGCAGCAAGAGTACTCAGAGTTTCAGGATAATAGGGCTCTAGTACGCTTCACCACATAACTAGGTGTGTGTGAGAGAGAGACACTGTTACAGTTGGAGAAAACGTTATTCTTTCCCATTTAAACGCAAACACATTGCACTAAAACATAGAAAAGGACAACTTTTCGACAATTTTGACTATTCATGTTGATCTGAGTGGCAAACAGTTTGGAGCCTGATCAGACGCCGGGTTACCCAGCATCTGATCTGGCTGCAAACCGTTTGCAATGGAAAAAATAGTTTTTGCGTAAACACGTTTATTGGGAAAGAATAACGTTTTCTCCACTGTACAATTTGTAAGCCAACATCTGCTGAGCTCTATTTAGCATGCACTCTCCACTTTTGTTTATAGCATTCTAATTTCCTGTTCATGTTTCGCCTCCCATTGTCATCCTATGTATATTCCTCTTAACGCTTTCAACACCAAGTTGCTATTGTGGGTTATTAAGTTCCCTTGTGGATCTTTTTAGTTACCGAAACACGAACCAGTCTATTTGGAATTAATGGTACATGGTTGTTTCATAATACTGCTCTGAATTAGCAAACAGTGTCGGCCCTGATCAGAGGGCTCCTATAGGAGCCCTCTGATCTGGGTCTACACTGTTTGCAAATGTAATGAGTGTACTATAAACAGGACCATGGTGTTGAAAGAGTTGACCCTTCTCCCACTGAATATTCCTAATTATGTAAAACTCCACCCCCTATGAATAGCTAACATTTGAATTATTCAAGAAGGTATTGAGAGTAACATGGAGAGAAAAATATGGAAAACTTTCTAAAAGGTAGACTCATGTCTGACAGATTCTATAAGAAAACGGTGCATAGGAGCTGTCTGATGTGGGTGTATACTATTTAAAAAAAAAAAGTTTTGATATAAAGGTGTTAACCCAGGCCTACCGGTAACTATAACCTTCATAGCTTAATTTCAGTGTTTAAAACACGGGTGCTTAAAGCAGCTATATGAATTAAACAAATCTTCCTTACATAATGGACTGGTTAAAATAGGCTGAAAGTGTGCAGAAATCTCCTTAAAGGAGATTTCTACTTTGCTTTAAGTCTGCTTTAGGCATTCAGTGTAAGGGAAATATTCTGTTTCTCTCTCAAATTAGTCAAGACAGGATTGGAGCTTTAAACTATATTTCTATAAGCTATCATTGGAAAGGTTTATTTATGTGGGAAAGGTCATTAACTCTTTCCTCCCTGAAACTTCAAATGGACAATCCCAGTTTCCATTTTAGTCTAGTCCATTTCTGGCTTTTAAGGGTTGTTTTTGTCAATGTTTGGCATCATGACAAACAGTTGATGACCCTGATCAGAGGGCTCCTTTCGGAGCCCTCTGATCTGGGTCTTCACTGTTTGCACAGGACAAGTGTACTATTCACATGTACACTGTTTGAAAAGGACACCTATATGCGGGACTAGGGTTCAAAGGGTTAATAAACCTTTTAAACACAGAATATAAGAGTCTGTTACCATAAGTTTGAATGGTTTGCTTTTAATTTGCACAAACAGGGTCTAGGTGTTGTACCAACTATTTGGTTCCTGATCAAGCCCCACATGTTGTTTGTGACCTGATCTAGATCCAAACCATTGGGCATTTAATCTTTAGTTTAGAAAGGGATAAGTTCCGATAACTAACAGCAGGTGCTGTAAGCATTTAGGATGCATGATATGCCCGCGCTAGTTTTAACCCTTATATCTTCTATCAGCTTGACTTCATATGCATTTTCAAATAGTGTAGATCCAGATAAGAAGGAAAGTAAATTGAAATCTGATCAGGATCAAGATTGATAAAAAATTATTTAGATTTCTTAAAATACAAAGACATAAAATACTCACTAGATTTAAATATACTTTCCAACAAATATCAATGTTTTGGAGCAGGCAATACAATGTATATCACAGCTTGATGATAGGGATTAGAATTTTATTTTCTCTTGCTTGCTAAATTTGCAGAGTAAGATTTTGGTTTTGCTTTTAAGCCAGAGATAAAGGCACCATCCATTTTTGTAATAATTTCAGTTCTGTTGTAGCAAGGTGGATATGTTGATTCCTTTGGTGGCTGCCTAATGTTTTTTATTGCATGGATAAATAAAACATTGAAGAAAGCGGTTATATCTCGCTGCATGTTTCGCCCGTAGAATTCTAGGGATTTAAAATTTCTATTGGGTAAAATGAATTTATCTCATTTTATTTCAGCTTTGCAAATCAGCCAACAGGTAGTCTTCCAATAGGTCAACTGACAATTTACAGTCATCAATAGTTTTCTTATTTTGCACTAAGTTTGCTTTAAGGTTGAGAGCCCCTAATGAGAACGATCCAAAATCTGTACTCTACTTACATGTACAGTGATCGGCAGGGCTGCCATAAGTTGATCATAAAAATCCTAAGATTTCAATTTTTCAATTTTTCAGAAGCAATTTTACTTATCGTACCTTTACCCATAGTCTGTTTCTTGTTTTGAAGACACATGACTGCTTAAAACAGGTTGGAAGTAAAGCAGAATGCGCCTAAAGGCGCATTCTGCTTTACTTTCAGCCTGTTTTAAGCTACAATCTGCTAGAATAAAAATCCGAATACTTAGGAAAAATCCGGAGAAATGGCAGCCCTGGATCGGCCATTTCATCAACTATCACAGATAGAGGTATCATACACTTCAGGTTGACAGTTGAGGAGAATTGCCAATTGCTCTTTAACCCTTTCCTCCCTGAAACCTCAAATGGACGATTCTGATTTTCAATCAGTCTATTCCATTTTTTACTTTTTAGGGTTGATTTTATACAATGGATGTCAAAATGACAAACAGTGTAGACCCTGACCAGAGGGCTCCTTCAGGAGCCCTCTGGTCAGGGTCTACACTGTTTGCATGGGACAAGTGTATTCCTCCCATGTACCCTTTTTGCAAATGATGCATTATGCGTGACTAGGGTTCAAAGAGTTAAAGAGTATCAATATTAATTGACCAACATTGGATCAATCTCATTATGGGTCCTCAACTTTAGGGCTTGGTATTGCAGTGTCTTATGGTGATATAGGTAGAAAATATATTACAGTAATGTTAGCTCATGCATTAATACATGGTGCTTATTAATAGGGAATGTTTAGTATAGAGGTGGTATAATAAATATATGGGCATCCAGGGTATTTTACACAAGTTTTTGGGCTGTTATCTCAGTTTGTAGTGTGATATCCCTCTCCATCTGTCGTCTGCATGGTGTCCTTGTCCGTTCACATTTACAAACAACATCTCCTGAAACAACTGACCCGATTTCAACCAAACTTTGTCAGAAGCATCAGTGACAAGAGGGAACGAAATGTTCAAAATTTTTGGCTAGAATTATTCCCCTTGTTGAGGGCTCAGTTTTTCTAACATGACCATATAGACAACTTTAAATGCGTAAGAAAATCTTAAAAAATCTTCTTCTCAGAAACTGATATTTGGTATGTACCATTACCTAATTATGGTCTTCTACCAAGATTGTTCAAATTATGATCCCAGGGTTTATCAGCTTTTCATAGGAAAACCTTATAAAAATCTTCTTCTGAATCCGTAAGGCCCTGATCATTTATATTTGACATTTAGCTTTGATAATGGTTCTCTACCAAGATTGTTCAAATTATTACCCCAAGGTCAGTAATGGTCCCGCCCCGGGGCTTATCAGTTTTACATAGAAAAACCTTTAAAAACCTTCTTATCTGAAACCGTAAGGCCCAGATCTTTAATATTTGACATATAGCTTTGCATTCTGGCCCTCTACCAAGATTGTTTAAATAATTAATAACTACCGGGCCAAAAGTGGGCCCGCCCTGGGGCTTATCAGTTTTTCATAGGAAATCCTTTTAAAAACCGTCTTTTCTGAAACGGTATAGCCTAGATCATTCATTTTTGACATGTAGCTTTGCTCTACCAAAATAGTTCAAATTATGACTCTTGGGTTAAATTGGCCTTGCCCCGGGGTTTATCAGGTTTATATACTTATATAGGAAACCTTTAAAACTGTAAGGCCCAGACTTTTATATGTGACAAAAAGCGAGTAATGGGTTAAAACATTGGTTTCGTATGTTTTCCTGATCAACAAGTCCTTTGCAAGTTTACTTTTAACTCTGCTGTCAGTCAGTGTACTTTATTCATTTATGCACTTGCAGTTTCTGTGTGGAAGTTATGAATAAAAAAAATGGATAATAATAGGTCTCTGCTGCTTATGGTATTTATGTTACACATTCTTGGATCTTAACCCTTTCCTCAATAGTTTGTGTTCGGTATTTAACCCTTTACCTGATAGCCTGTTTCTAGTATTGAAGATATGTGACTACTTAAAGCAGGTTGAAAGTAAAGCAGAATGCGCCCTAAGGCGCATTCTGCTTTACTTTCAGCCTGCTTTAAGCTATAACCTGCTAGAATAAGGAAAGTATTAAATATGACACATATTCATTACGGTATAATTTGGAACTATTTTCTTCAGCGGATAAATAAATTAAATACGCTAAAAGTCGCTTCCATTGGGGAAAGGGTTAAACAGGTGGTTGCTTTAATCCATTACCCCATAGCCTATTTCTAGTTTTGAAGACAGGTGACCACTTAAAGCAGGGTGAAAGTAAAGCAGAATGCACCTGTAGGTGCATTCTGCTTTACTTCCAGCCTGCTTAAGTAAGCTATCATCTACTAGGATATAGCAAATATTTCTTACAAAAAAATATTCATAAATGTATAAAGTTGCACTATTTTCTACAGTGAAGGAATAAATCAAAGGTGTGAAAAGGCGTATTTATGAGGTAATGGGTTAAACAGGTGGTTTCTTTCAGCACTGAAAGTAGAAAATGGTCATTGTAGAGCTTTTTGCTCTTCTTTTGGCATCCATCAGGATTCAGGAAATGATTTTTTATAGCAAGACATAAAAAGAGATTGCTATGAAGAATATGTGTACAGAGCTCCAGATAAGGGGAGTTTTTCAAAAACTAAAATCTTTATTTCTGCATTAAACCCTATGGAGTCACTACTCATTAGAATCGTCTCAAAGAGACGATTCTAATGAGTAGTAACACCATAGGATTTGGTACTGAAATTAGTGAAAAAATGCTGGATTTGTTCAATGTGCTCCCTACTTATCTGGAGCCCTGTAGTGTAGGTAAATTTCGGCATCTAAAGGGGAAGGGTTGAACTTCTTAGCCTGCACATTCTTTATTTACCTTTTAAGCACATTTTCTCATTTTGATGATATAAAAGCTTGTAGTAAATTATCATAGAGTTGGCTATATAGAAGTTTATTTGTTCAATCTTTATCACGTTACTAGTGACTTTGTGATAACATTTGCGAATAGTGTAGCTCCAGACATTAACCCATTACCCCATAAATATGCCTTTTTACGCCTCTAATTTATTCCGACATTGAAGAAAATAGTTCCATGTTACACAGTCATGAATATGCATCATAAGAAAAAGTTTCTGTATCCTAGTACATAGTTGGTAGCTTAAAGCAGGATGAAAGTAAAGCAGTATGCGCCTTAAGGCGCATTCTGCTTTACTTTCAACCTGCTTTAAGTAGTCATCTGTATTCAAAATTAAAAACAGGCTATAGAGTAATGGTTTAAGCAAGATTCCAGATAAAAAGGAACAAACTTGAAGAAAATCATCTATTTCTCACTCATGTTGACACTACTACTACCAAATCCTATGGTGTTACTACTCATTAGAATCGTTCAGATTAGAGACGATTCAAATAGTAGTAACCCCATACGGTTTTAATGCAGAGATAAAGATCTTCGTTTTTGAAATACTCCCCTTATCTGGAGCTCTGATTCAGATTGTTAACAAGCCTCTTGATGGTGCATATGATTCATACCGGGCTCTAAAACAAACAAATGTTTAAAATGCTACAAGAAGTGTTTTTCTCTCTGGTGCACAATTAAATGTTAAATTTAACATAAAACAGTGTCTACTTGTACTGTATTTTAATACAAGCGTTATATACCATACATATTCAGGGCTCCAGATAAGAGGGAGTAATATTTCAACAATCAAACATTTTCTCACTCATTTCAGCACCAAACCTGATGATGTTACTACTCACTAGAATCGTCTCTTCGAGACGATTCTAATGAGTAGTGACACCATATGGTTTAATTCAGAAATAAAGGTTTTAGTTTTTGAAAAACTACCCTTATCTAGTGCTCTGCATATTGCAATAAGAATTGGCCTTGAAATGCAAAATAACACCATGTGGTTTAGGCTATATTTAATGCACCCCTGAATTGTACTAAGGTAAAGCATTACACAAAGTTTCAAGATCATGTACAATTACACCATGATGGTTTATCATACAGTAACCAACCCCATTTCATACAGTGGAGAAAACGTTATTCTTTCCCAACAAACGCGTTTACGCTAAAACAATTATTTCGACTGCAAACAGTTTGGAGCCAGATCAGACGCCAGGTAACCCGGCGTCTGATCAGGCTCCAAACTGTTTGCCACCAAGATGAACATGAATTATCAGCATTATCCAAAAGTTGCACTTTTCTCCGTTTTAGTGTTTTGCGTTTGCGTATGTTTGCGTTTAAATGGGAAAGAATAACGTTTTCTCCACTGTATCTTCAGCTTTACCATTTAACCTTTATTGAGCCACAATTTAGAGAAGCTGCATCGAGAGATCTAAAGGCAGGTGACTGCTTGATCCAGGACAAAACTATAAGTTAATGGCTTGAAGAGCTTGCATGCAGGGCTGCCATTTCTCCAGATGTTTTCCAAAATCTTCAGACCTTTCTTTATTTCTCTGGACCTACAGATTTTTTGCTCTTTTTAAAATCTGCAGTTTTCTGCATTATCTATTAAGGAAACATTAATATGGGTGTCAAACAGTTTAGATCAAGATCAGATGCTGCATAACACAGGGTCTGATCTGGATAAAAAATGTTTGCATAGTTATGTTTGTGCTATTATAAGAGCCTGACAGCGAAAGAGTTTAAGGTAGGATTCCTAAATACCTGCTTGAAAATTTGGAATTCTTAGGATTTTTTAACAATTTATACTAGCCCTGAGCTTGTTGCATTGCTTTTTTACTTCATCAACTTGCCACCTGTATCAAGAGTACAGTCATACAGTGGAGAAAACGTTATTCTTTCCCGTTTAAACGCAAATTAACATAGAAAAGTATAACTTTTGAAAAATTCTGATAGTTCATGTTTATCTTGGTGGCAAACAGTTTGGAGCCTGATCAGACGCAGGGTTACTCTGATCTGGCCCCAAACTGTTTGCACTGCAAATAATACTGGTAGTTTTAGCGTATTGGGAAAGAATTATAACGTTTTCTCAACTGTAATGCATCTAAGAGAGGTCACTGGGTGTAGGTTGTCTGGAAAGTGGTATTTTTCTGGAATGTTGGTTTTAATCTTGTAACCATTACCTATTTGTTCTTATTCCAACTTAATACTTTGCCTCCACAACAGTCATGATGATTTTAACTTTATTTTAAATTATGACCATCTATTTTATCAGAGTTTTTTTTAGCCAGATCAGATGCCTGGTTACCTGGCATCTTATCAGGCTCCGAGCTGTTTGCAATTGACCTACTTAATTGTTGTTGTTGGGAGTGAATGTGTCCTTTACCATTCCAGTGTTGGATCTACATAATTAAATTAATTATACATGTACAGGTGATTTTCACGGGGCTATATATTGAAGGCAAAGTTCAAACTGACTGGCGACATTATTTTAATGCTAACATATAGCTTAAGCTATCTATAGGCTTGATACATATCATTTGTGTATGCCATTAAATGCATCCATTTACAGCATTCATACGTCATATAACATTGCAGAAATTTACTTAAATTGAACAGTGGCATTAGCAGGCAACTATTGAAATATATTTATGAAAGTAATAATTACTGTGCTATTATTTAACCCATTACCTGATAGCATTGTTCCTTAAGTATTGAAGATATGTGACTACTTAAAGCAGGTTGAAAGTAAAGCAGAATGCGCCCTAAGGCGCATTCTGCTTTACTTTCAGCCTGCTTTAAGCTATTAACTGCTAGAATATTGAAAGTATTAAATATGACACATATTCATTACGGTATAATTTGGAACTATTTTCTTCAGCGGATGAATAAAATGAATGTGCTAAAAGTCGCTTCTATAAGGGAAAGGGTTAAAGCCACTATGTACTGTCTGTCTTATATTTTCATATTTGATCAGATTGCTATTTTGTTCTATTAGTTCATTACAAGTTGTAGTGTTGAACTCATTTCCCCATAGCTTGTTTAAAGCAGATCTAAAGTAAAGCAGAATGCACTTTAAATTATTTATGAATTGTTTATTCATGACTGTATCAAGTGGATTTTGTTTTTATAGAGGAATGAGTATATAAAAAAGGGGTAATGGGTTAAAAAGCAATACAATTCTATTTGTTTAACTCTTTCCCCCCATAGAAGCGCCTTTTAGCAAATTCAATTTACTACTCGATTGAGGAAAATAGTTCCAATTAATAGTCATAAGTATGTGTACCATAAAAAGTATTTTCTAATATCCTAGTAGAATGATGGTAGCTTAAATACAGGCTGAAAATAAAGCAGAATGTGCCTTAACCCTTTACCCCATAGCCTGTTTCTAGTTTTGAAGACATGTGACCACTTAAAGCAGGTTGAAAGTAAAGCAGGCACATTCTGCTTTACTCTCAGCCTGCTTTAAGCTATCATCTGTTTTGATTTATATTTTTTTCTTATGGTTTCTTTTCAAGACTGTATATTTTGGAACTATTTTCTTCAGTGGAGGAATAAATTAAATGTGCTAAAAGGCGCTTCTATGAGGGAAAGGGTTAAGGCACATTCTGCTTTACTTTCAACCTGCTTTATAAGTGGCCACCAAACTGTTTGTGTCTGGATGAGAGAGTAACTCAGTATGTTATCTGGTTCCAAATTGTTTGTTACGATATTTTCATAAATATTTCTAAGATAAATCCAGTCTGAGAAGAAATGCAGACAACACAATTTGCGAACCACAATTAGACCTTTGATCCATACAGCGGAGAAAACATTATTCTTTCCCAAAGTGCAAACAGTATGGAGCCAGATCAGACGCCGGGTAACCCGGCGTCTGATCTGGCTCCAAACTGTTTGCCACCAAGATAAACATGAATTATCAGAATTATCCAAAAGTTGTACTTTTCTACGTTTTAGTGCTTTGCATACGTTTGCATTTAAACGGGAAAGAATAAAGTTTTCTCCACTGTAGCCTGTTTCTTAAGTTTTGAAGAGTCAGGTGACACTTAAAGCAGGTTGAAAGTAAAGTAAAACATGCCTCATTCAGCATTCTGCTTTACTTTCAACCTCCTTTAAGCTACCATTTACTAGAGTATGGAAAATATTTGATGATATAATGATCGTCTTATAACTGTATAAATTGGAACTATTTTCTTCAGAGTATGAATAAATAAAATGTGTAAATATGTGTAAAGGGTTAAAATTAAGTCACATACTGAAGGTTGAGCTTTAATAAACTGGATTTTAATGGAAATTGATTCTAATTATGCTGTTATTTTTTCTTTCTAGGACCCGGGATTAACTTCCCCACCACCGACAGCATTTCAGACCCCTCACAAGAGATTTGATACAGGCATGGAACAGATCCAATCCCAGCATCATGTAGACTTCCTTCCTCCTATGCCCCGCCCACCTTTGTTTTCAACATGGTAGAAGCACCGCTGACAAGATGGAGACCCAGGGCTCCAGATAAAGGGGGAGTATTTCAAAAACTAAAATCTTTATTTCTGTTTTAAACCCTATGGTGTCACTACTCATTAGAATCGTCTCAAAGAGACGATTCTAATGAGTAGTAACGCCATAGGATTTGATGCTAAAATAAGTGAGAAAATGTTGGATTTGTTCAGTTTACTCACGCTTATCTGGGACCTGTGGAGACCTCTATAAAACCTCCAGCTTTTGTTGTTATTTTCTTTCCCCACCCAGCCTTGCACATTTGCTGTTGAATATAGTAGACAAGAACAATAACTCTGACTTTCAATGCAAGATTTTGTCACAATAATTTCTGTCGGACAGGGAACTTGCATTTCTGTTACGACAGGAAAGAGAACTGGATATATCACCAGGGCACAATTTACTGGTTGTATAGTTGGGAAAGAATAACATTTTCACCAATATACCAGTTAGTAAAGTATATGTTACTTGTATTTACTTTGTTACTGATCCGTCCTATAGTATGTACATGTTATTTAATTACATGTAGTACAGTGGAGAATCTGTTATTCTTTCCCGTTTAAACGCAAACGTACGCAAACGCAAAGCACTAAAACGTAGAAAAGAACAACTGGCTCCAAACTGTTTGCACTGCAAATAATAGTTTTAGCGTAAACGCGTTTATTGGGAAAGAATAACAGATTCTCCACTGTAGTACATGTACAATTTACCTACTATAAATAGTGCATAATTCCAGTACTGCCAAACTGTGTTGTTATACCTCTTACTTTGTGTTGGATGTTGACAGACAAATATAAGTACTACATTTTACAGAGCTCCAGATAAGGGGGGTATTTCAAAAACTTAAATATTTATTTCTGCTTTAAACCCTATGGTGTCACTACTCATTAGAATCGTCTCGAAGAGACGATTCTAATGAGTAGTAAAACCATAGGATTTGGTGATGAAATAAGTGGGAAAATGTTGGATTTGTTCAGTTTAAACCCTCTTATCTGGAGCCCTGCATTTTAGACACATGCAGTGGAGAAGATGGGATTCTGTTTCGTTTAAACCCAAACTAAACACAATGGAATGAAATGGAGAAAATCTGAGTGGCAAAAACAAAGTTTGGAGACTTGATGTGGCACAAATATGTTAATTGTGAAAAATCAACATCTTCTCCACTGTATTGTAGAGAGCAATCAGGGTCGAGTTTTATTTTTCAAATTATATTTCTACTTTATATTGCTAGAAGACGGTGAGATTGAAATCAAAATAAGCACTACTACAGACTACCAGTATCTGGTTTCAATTATACCATGAAACAATTCCATTACCACTGACTAATATACATGTAGCATGGTTTTCTCTAAAAGACTATGGACTGCTTTAAGGCTGGTTAATAATTTTTACAATTTCTTGTTTTTCTCTCTCGCCTAATTAAATATCTTTTATGAATTCATCAGGGTGCTTACATGTTAGATGCGTTTTATTTCTAGGCAAGAATGATTTTTGTTATTTTAATATAGTATTATGTGTACATGTAATTCTAGATCAGAATGTTTTGTTTTAATTCAAACTGTATTAATCAACCCTTTCCTCTATAGCCAAAAGTGCAATTTGCCTATATCCGTCTGTTTTTAACCCATTACCCTATAGCCTGTTTCTAGTATTGAAGATAGGTGACCACATAAAGCAGGTTAAAAGTAAAGCAGAATGCGCCTCAAGGCGCATTCTGCTTTACTTTCAGCCTGTTTTAAGTTACCATCTGCTAGGATATGGAATGTATTTCTTAATAAAAGAAAGATCAGTATTTATTACTGTATAAAGTAGGACTACTTTCTATAGTGGAGTAATATAAAAGGTGTAAAAATGTGTATTTATGGGGTAATGGGTTAAGGCAAGATGCTTCAAACAAGATGAAAGTAAAGCAGAAAGCTCCAAAATGAGCTTTCTGCTTAACTTTTAACATGCTTTAAGCTGTAAAATTTCGCCATCAATGAATTTTCCTTTGCCTAACAGTATAGGGGGAGTAGGTAAGATGCTCCTTTAGAGGAAAGGGTTTAGAGAAGAAACAGAAACGAGAATGGTTTACAAGTATTACAATATGATAGCTATGCACCTCGATAGATTTAGTACAATAAATAATTCATAATAACCTTGTTAATCAGATTGTATCATATAATCAAAGTTTTAATATATTTCTTCCAAGGAATCAATTAGAATTACAGTCGAACTTCGATATCTCGAACTCAGTAATGTCGAACATACCCGTATTTCAAAGTTAAAACGTGGCTAAGCCACGTTTTAACCTTGAAACACAGGTATTTTCGACTTAACTTATTCAAGTACGGAAATATCGGGTAGTTCGAGGTAAGCGAGTTTGAGATATTGAAGTTTGACTACATTTATTGATTGTCAGTATTTTGAGGGAAGATGCCAAAGTAGATAAATGCAAGATTCATATCCCAACCCTTTTAGACAGGTAGTTGCTTAAAGCAGGCTGAAAGTAAAGTAAAGAAGTCTGAAAGTAAAGCAAAAAGTTATTTTCAGAAGCTTTCTTAACTTTCATCTTGCTTTTAAGCTGTCAGCATCTGTGAAACTGCGAATCCACATTTGAGAGTTTGATCATGGCAGGGGTAGGGAATCCTGAGACCTTTATACATAGCTCATTGTTATGGCTATGTGAACCTACAGTGGAGAATCTGTTATTCTTTCCCAATAAACGCGTTTACGCTAAACCTTTTATTTCCAGTGCAAACAGTTTGGAGCCAGATCAGACGCCGGGTTACCCGGCGTCTGATCAGGCTCCAAACAGTTTGCCACTCAGATAAAAATGAAATGTCAAAATTGTCAAAAGGTTGTCCTTTTCTACATTTTAGTGTTTTGCGTTTTAGTTTAAAAGGGAAAGAATAACAAATTCTCCACTGTAATTGTTACAAGCACAACCTGTTAGTATAAGCTCAAGTGAGTTAAAATGAAACTGTACTGCAGAAAATGGGACCTAACCTTACATGCCAACACAGGTAGATAATATTTATAATATATAACTATATATATAGCACCAAAGACATTCCCCCATATACATTTCAGGACAGAAGCTCGTCTTTTCATAGCCAAATAATTGATGGGTGTATTATATTGGATGAAATAATTAAATATGACCAAATTAGAAATCTACAAAAATCTGCACCTCCTTAACCCATTTCATGCGGGATACACTTTCAGGTGTACCTCTAGGCAAACAGTTTTGATCTCAGATTAGGCCCCACAGATCAAAACTGTGTGCAGCTAGTTCAATATTATATCAGAAACTGCTAAAGACTTCTGCAAATATTTGAGTTATACCCGCTGCAGACGAAATTTAAAATGGCCGCCAAATATTACCCAGCATAAAAATGGGTTAAGGAGCTCTCTGATCAGAATCTTCACTGTTTGTCATTTTGAAATATATTGATAAACTCATCCCTTAATATAGTCAGAAATGGACTAGAAGTATTTTGAAAATGGAATTGTCCATTAAAAGTTTCAGGGGTGAATGAGTTCATCTGTTTTCATGTAACAAATGTTTCATGTACTATCAGCTAGGCATTTAGAAATAAATTTATGTATCTTATTTGTTTAATGTTTTATTCTCTCCATTTTATGTGTTAACCCTTAGCCTGCCACTCACGACTATAGCTCCATATGCAAACAGCTTGGAACCGGATGAGACGCCGAGTAACTCGGCGTCTCATCCGGATCCAAGCTGTTTGACACTCGGACAACATTTTCAGCAATTTTGAGCAACTTTGAAGCACTTTGAAACTTGAAGCAGACGAGAAATATAGCAGACGACAATTTATTTGGCGGGCTAAGGGTTAAAGGGTCAGAATGATCAGACTCTATGCTTATAAAGCATTTGAGATAATCTAAGATCATTTTCAAGCTTTTGATTGTGCAGCTTTGAGCAATTCTGAGATCTGACCAATCAAATAGCTTGAGAACAATCTCAGACTCAGCTCAAATGCTTAAAAGGCATGGGTTCTGTACGAGTGTATGGCATTTAAATATGCAACTTTAGTATCAGGCTCAACTAGAACTAGAATATTGAAGCTTTGTTTTTATCCCTTTCCCACATAAATACAAGTGCAAAAACCTTTGACCAATGGCTGCATAAAGCAATATTGAAGTAAAGCATAAAGCTTATGAAGGAGATATCTGCTTTACTTTAATACTGCTTTAAGCTGATGTCTGTTTTGATCAAAGCTAGTGCTATCACCAGACTTATCTGGAGGATTAGCCTGGCTCCATGGTTTTATAACATTTGAGATGAGTCTTGAGATCTTTCTCAAGCTTTTGATTGGTCAGAGTTGACCAGATGAGTCTGAGATCATTATCAAGCTTTTGATTGGTCAGAGTTGACCAGATGAGTCTGAGATTATTATCAAGCTTTTGATTGGTCAGATTTGAGCAGACGAGTCTGAGATAATTCTCAAGCTTTTGATTGGTCAGATTTGAGCATTCTGCTCAAATCTGACCAATCAAAAGCTTGTGAATGACCCCAGACCCATCTCAAATGCTTTATAGCCATGGACACATGTCATGTTGTGCTTCTGTGGAGTAAGGGATTAAGTGACTGTGATATATTTTGTTTTTTCTTGGTTTGTCATTTTTGTTGAGTTCATCGGTATTAGGTCAATATTATTGATGGATTTAGATTGGTATGAGCTTTGTTATTGGTTTCAAGAAATATTTTCAGTATTGCATTCAAATGTTTATAGTACACAATCAAGCATGTGCTAACCCAATGAACTTTAACACATTCAACCCTAGCGACGAGTATAAGCATCATTTACAAACAGTGTACAAGTAAAAATTACACTTGTCCCATGCAAATAGTGTAGACCCTGATAAGAGGGTTCCTAAAGAAACCCTCTGATCAGGGTCTACACTATTTGTCATTTTGAAATGTATTGTTAAAATCAATCCTAATTAGTCAAAATTGGACTAGACTTATTTTTGACATTGGAATTATCCATAAATAGTTCAGGAGTGAATGAGGTAACAATAAACATCATTTACAAAGAGAGTACTACTGAACAGTATACTTGTCTTATTCAAACAATGGAGACCCAGATCAAAGGAACCTACAGGAACCCTCTGATCAGGGTGTTCACTATTTGTTATTTTGAATTACGTGTAAATGTACAAACAACCTTAAATAGTCAAAAACTTACTAGACTTAATTGGAAACTAAAATTCTCAATTTTCTCCATACAGGGTCTAAGGTTATAATGTATATGTTGAGTCTGAGATTGTTCTCAAGCATTTGATTGGTCCAGTCAAACACTTGAGAATGATCTAAAAACCTGTTTAACCCTATAGCAAAGCATATATGCATCATTTGCTAGTGTACATGTGATGAGAACACTTGTCCTATGCAAACAGTGTAGACCCTGATCAGAGGGCTCCTTCAGGAGCCCTCTGATCAGGGTCTACACTGTTTGTCATTTAGACATATATTGTAAAAATCAACCCTAAGAAGTCAAAAAATGGACTAGATTTAATTGAAAACTAGAATTATCCATTTGAGGTTTCAGGGAGGAAAGGGGTTAAGACTCAATTCCAATGCTTTATAACCTTGTTGTTCTAAATATTTGGTTGTGTATGTTATGATGCTGACAGGGCGTACAGTTTGTTCTAGTTGATGTGTCATGTTGAGTTTGGTTTCTTTTATATTTGTTGCTTTTATTTTTACAATTTTACATCACATCTCATTATGTTAATGCATTACCTAGTTCATTTTTAACTGTTATATAGCTACATTCCATATTAAACAGTCAATCCTGTATCAAGTGACCATTCAATATAAGATAAGACCGAGGCGGTGTATTTCAACAAATAAAATCCTTTAACACATTCGACCCTAGCGACGAGTATACTTGTCATTTACAAATAGTGTACCAGGAGCCCTCTGATCAGGGTCTACACTGTTTGTCATTTTAAAATTTATCGCTAAAATCAACCCTTAATGGTCAAAAATGGACTAGACTTATTTTGAAATTGTAATTGTCCATTAAAAGTTTCAGGGGTGAATTAGTTAATTCTGCATTTGACCCTATGGTGTCACTACTCATTAGTGAAGTCTATTGGAGACAATTCTAATGAATAGTAACAACATAGGATTTGATGCTGAAATAAGCGAGAACGCTACCATACTTTATTGTGTGGCCATTTGCCACAGGGTTGTTTGTTCATGTATTTCGTAATTTGCTTTTTACACTAGATCTATAGCTTACAGCTTGGTTAGTACTATATAATGAGGACTCTTTCTAATTCCTGGAATGATAGTAAAATAATTACTGTTCATGCTATGCTTAATTTTACTTTATCTTTTACTAATCAGTTCAGGTCGATTATGAAAATTTATATAAATTTCAGTTCAGCCAAACTTGTTTTTTGCAACCATTGAAATATTTAAGGTAGTACACCCCTATAAGATGAAGTCAAAATCTGTCAATACTGAATTTCAGGAATTGGTGAATTCTCTAAATAGAACACCGTTATTGACCGGATCTTATTAGGGGTTCTCTACCTTAACATATGTTTGCTTGTCTTTAGATCTGTCAATGCTGCTGATTTAACCCATTACCCCATAGCCTGTTTCTAGTTTTTGAGACAGGTGACCACTTAAAGCAGATTGAAAGTAAAGCAGAATGCGCCTTGTGGCGCATTCTGCATTACTTTCAATCTGCTTTAAGCCCACTTCTGCTAGGATTTAGAAAACAATATCTTACGCTTCATGACACTATAAATTGGATTAATTTCCTCTGTGGAGGAATAAATTAAAGGCGTGAAAAGACGAATTCTTGGGGTAAGGGGTTAATGAATGGTCACTGAAAACATGTTTGACTGCGAGTCGGATAAATATTCTTGCATTATTTCACACAATTCTGCATCGGCACCTTCTGAAACCTAGATACAGAAATCTTTCAGGACTCTTGTCTTAAATACTATATACTATATTTTTGTAGTAAATCAATTCCATATAGCATTGATTTTGTCTTTTCATTCGATGACCCAAAGCCTTGCTCTCTTTCGATTTTGTCTCTTCTTTCGATGACCCAAAGTCTTGCTCTCTTTCTATTTTGTCTATTCTTTCGATGACCCAAAGCCTTGCTCTCTTTCGATTTTGTCTATTCTTTCGATGACCCAAAGTCTTGCTCTCTTTCTATTTTGTCTATTCTTTCGATGATCCAAAGCCTTGCTCTCTTTCGATTTGTCTATTCTTTCGATGACCCAAAGCCTTGCTCTCTTTCGATTTTGTCTATTCTTTCGATGACCCAAAGCCTTGCTCTCTTTCGATTTTGTCTATTCTTTCGATGATCCAAAGCCTTGCTCTCTTTCAATTTTGTCTATTCTTTCGATGATCCAAAGCCTTGCTCTCTTTCGATTTGTCTTTTCTTTCGATGACCAAAGCCTTGCTCTCTTTCGATTTGTCTATTCTTTCGATGACCCAAAGCCTTGCTCTCTTTCAATTTTGTCTATTCTTTCGATAATCCAAAGCCTTGCTCTCTTTCGATTGTCTATTCTTTCGATGATCCAAAGCCTTGCTCTCTTTCGATTTGTCTATTCTTTCGATGACCCAAAGCCTTGCTCTCTTTCACCTGAATGGACTGTTTGAATGGTAAATGGTAAAACTAATTACATGTACCTTCAACACATTCAACTGTAGCGGCGAGTACTCTATATTTACAAACAGTGTACATGTAAAGGTTACACTGGTCATATGCAAACAGTGTAAACCCTGATCAGAGGGCTCCTTAAGGAGCCCTCTGATCGGGGTCTACACTGTTTGTCATTTTGAAATATATTTGTAAAATCAACCCTAAATAGTCAATAATGGACTAGACATATTTTGAAATTAGAATTTTCTAAGTTTCAGGGGTGAATGAGTTAAATACAGTTTGGATCAAGATGAGATGCAAAGTAACTCATTAGAATCAAAACAGATGGGTGTTCCTGAACATGTGTCACCTGCCAGCAAGCATCAGTCAAACATTCTCTTTCCATTTAAGAAATTTCATTTCAAAATATTTAGTAAAACTACAAAGTACTAACACATGTGTCATTACTTCGTGGTAAAATAGAAGAAAAATGCATGAAAAAAATGTTGAAAAGGGGAATACATGTAACTCTCACAAGATTGGTGCAAGAGTTATGACCCTTGTGCAATACACTACCACTTGTCAAGCTCTTTCCATAAATGAAGTTTCATCTTAAAACCTCCAGTAGAACAGGAGTTATGAAGTGTGACCGACAGATGGGTGGAAGGACGGCCAGACCCCAGAAAAGTGATCCTTAAGTGTCCCCTCTGCCTACAGCAAGTGACTTGACATTTTTTTATGCCCCCCACATGACTTAGTCGGGGGCATATTGTTTTTGGTCAGTTTGTCTGTACACAACTTTAAGCTTGGTGATAACAATGAAACAACATGTAATAGAGACTTCATATTTGGCATGTGTTTAAAGCAGCCTGAAAGTAGGTAGAAATATCTCCAAGAATACTTTCAATCTGCTTTAAACAGGCACCTCATTACCCAGGATGCACTTTTTGCACATCCAGCAATTCCTCAGTCATACCTTTGCAATACACTGAAAACTAGAAACAAGGGCCACTATGGCCCTAAATCGCTCACCTGGTAACCATGTAACCATGTACACCGTGTGACCTAGTTTTTGACCGGGCATGACCCTCATTCTAACTTGACCTCGATTTCAATGAGACAAACATTTTGTTCAAGTTTCATGAAGATTCAATGAATTTTGTAGTCTCTATAGAGTGTTAACGAGGTTTTTCGATGATTTGACCTAGTTTTTGACCGGACATGAACCACATTCGAACTTGGCCTAGATTTCATTGAGGCAATCATATTGATGAAGATCCAATGAAATTTGTAGTCTCTAGAGTGTTAACAAGGTTTTTCGAAGATTTGACCTAGTGACCTAGTTTTTGACCGGACATGACCCACATTCAAACTTGGCCTAGATTTCATTGAGGCAATCATATTGATGAAGTTTCATGAAGATCCAGTGAAATTTGTAGTCTCTAGAGTGTTAACAAGGTTTTTCGATGATTTGACCTAGTGACCTAGTTTTTGACCGGACATGACCCACATTCAAACTTGGCCTAGATTTCATTGGGGCAATCATATTGATGAAGTTTCATGAAGATCCAATGAAATTTGTAGCCTCTAGAGTGTTAACAAGGTTTTTAGATAATTTGACCTAGTGACCTAGTTTTTGACCGGACATGACCCACATCGAACTTGGCCTAGATTTCATTGAGGCAAACATTGTGACCAAGTTTCATCAAGATCCAATGAGATTTGAACCTGCTAGAGTGTTAACGAACAATTGTGGACAGACGACGGACATCCAGCGATCCTAAAAGCTCACCTTGGCACTTCGTGCCAGGTGAGCTAAAAAGGGGATTTCATGAAAGTGTTGACTATTCTTTGTAAAATGAGTGACAGTTCGGAGACTGATCTGACGCCTGGGTCCAAGGTTATAAAGGGTTTGAGCCGAGTCTGAGTGTGTTCTCAAGCATTTGATTGGAAAGCTTTAAAACCTTGGACCCAAGTCTTGTTTGCAATGAACATGTTACCTTTATCATGCTAAACGCAACTTTACTATTATTTGCAAACTATTTAGATCTGGATCAGACGCTGTGTAACACTGCGTCTGATCTGGATCCAAACTGTTTCTCACTCATATTCAACTTTCTTCAGTTTAAAAAAGAATGAAACATTTTAATTCTTCAGCAGACGATATACTAGTAACTGAAGCAGAAGACTATTCAGAATAATAAGGGTTAATTGGGAAAGAATGAGGTCTTTTCCACTGCACTAGAGTTGTCTGTAAATTCCTTTTTCTTAACCCTTTGAACCCTAGTCCTGCTTATAGGCGTCCTTTTCAAACAGTGTACATGTGAATAGTACACTTGTCCTGTGCAAACAGAGAAGACCCAGATCAGAGGGCTCCGAAAGGAGCCCTCTGATCAGGGTCTTCGCTGTTTGTCATAATGCCAAACATTGACAAAAACAACCCTTAAAAGTCAGAAATGGACTAGACTAAAATGGAAACTGGAATTGTCCATTTAAAGTTTCAGGGAGGAAAGAGTTAAATAACAACCAATATAAGAGTAGAATTCATTAGTTTATTTATTGGTATTTCTGTACATTATTATGCTTATCGTGACATATAAAAGAACTTTAACCTTTCCTCCATAGAAATGTATTTCACTTCCAACATGGTAAACTTTTCCTGCATCCTGGATGCATAGATAATGCTACAGTGGAGAATCTGTTATTCTTTCCCCATAAACGCGTTTACGCTAAAACTATTATTTGCAGTGCAAACAGTTTGGAGCCAGATCAGACGCCGGGTAACCCGGCGTCTGATCAGGCTCCAAACTGTTTGCCACCATGATAAACATGAAATATCAGAATTGTCCAAAAGTTGTTCTTTTTTACGTTTTAGTGCTTTGCGTTTGCGTACGTTTGCGTTTAAACGGGAAAGAATAACGTTTTCTCCACTGTAACCCAATACTCCATTAATATGCCTTTTTACACCTTTTATTTATTCCTCCACTGAAGAAAATAGATCCAATTTATACTGTCATCAATATGCACCATAAGAAAGATTTTCTATATTTTAGCAGATAGTAGCTTAAAGCAGGCTGAAAGTAAAGCAGACTGCGCCTTAAGGCGCAAACTGCTTTACTTTCAACCTGCTTTAAGTGGTCACATGTATTCAAAACAAGATACAGATAATGGGTTAAATAGCCAGAAAATAGAGCATAAGTTTAAGCTTTACCTTTAGACAGTCTGAAAACATAATCTGTCTTAACCCACTCCCCCATAAATACGCCTTTTTTTTGCCTTAAACTCATTCTTTCTCAAAAGATAATACATGTAGCTCCACTTTATACAGCCTTTAATACAGTGGAGAATCTGTTATTCTTTCCCGTTTAAACGCAAACGTACGCAAACGCAAAACACAAAAACGTAGAAAAGAACAACTTTTGGACAATTCTGATAATTCATGTTTATCTTGGTGGCAAACGGTTTGGAGCCTGATCAGACGCCGGGTTACCCGGTGTCTGATCTGGCTCCAAACTGTTTGCACTGCAAATAATAGTTTTAGGGTAAACGCGTTTATTGGGAAAGAATAACACATTCTCCACTGTACATACTGTAAACTATGTTTTTTATTCTTTCAATTGGTAACTTAGAGCAGGTTGAAAGTAAAGCAGAATGCGCCTTAAGGTGCATTCTGCTTTACTTTCAACCTGCTTTAAGTGGCCACCTGTCTTCTTAACAAGAAACAGGCTATGGAGTAATGGGTTAAACATGGCATCATACTATGAAGGAAAGAGTTATACAACCAACTGTCAACTGTCTGATCTAATCACACTGTATCAAAACAAATTACATATCTGGTAATACGCTTCACTACCTGAATAGTCGGATAAGTTTGTAGCTTGCGACATTTCCACTATTTTGGAGTGGAGTTATGCCCCTTTCATCAATTTGGCATACAGGTATATCATGTGCCTGATGCACTCTTTCTATCAAATACTATAATCTTGCATTAATTTCAACAACCTCAAAAAAAAGAGTATAAATATTCTACTCGGTAGGTTGAAACTTATTGCAGAACAAAAGCAATACAGAAATTTTCTTTAACCATTTACTCAATAGCCAGTTTCTAGTGTTTAAGACAGATGACCACTTAAGTAGGTTGAAAGTAAAGCAGAATGCACTTACTTTCCTGTAGTAGTTAAGATAATATATTTTAATAGTGGGTGGGGTATCATTTGAATAGTCAGTGGGACGAATGTTAAACTATCTGTTAAGCCAGAGTTGCAGCAGTACAATGGTCTTTCTGTAAATTCACAAACAATCTTCATTTCTATCAACTTAACCCTTAGCCCGCCAAATAAATTGTCGTCTGCTATATTTCTCGTCTGCTTCAAGTTTCAAAGTGCTTCAAAGTTGCTCAAAATTGCTGAAAATGTTGTCCGAGTGTCAAACAGCTTGGATCCGGATGAGACGCCGAGTTACTCGGCGTCTCATCCGGATCCAAGCTGTTTGCATATGGAGCTATAGTTGTGAGTGGCAGGCTAAGGGTTAACCCTTTACCCCATAGATACACATTTTAACTCTCAATTAATTTATTCCTGCAATGAAGAAAATAGTTCCAATTTAAAGTCATGAATGTGCATCATCAGAAAAAGGTTCCTTTTCCTAGCAGATGGTACCCTAGCTTATACTTATAGCAGACTGATAGTAGAGCAAATGCACCTTATTGGGCATTCTGCGTTACTTTCTACCTGCTTCAAGTGGTGGTCTATTTGAATACAGTGCTCTCTCTTTACAACGGCCCTCCCTATAACGACTCCCTCCTTACAACGGTCCTTGCCGCTATTCCCTAAACTGATGTAATATCGTCTGCTTAAAATTGTTGTCTTCTGGTTCTTTTTGTCAAAGTAACATATAAGATGAGATTTTGATAGAATAAATGATAATGACGAGTGACAAACAGCTTGGATCCAGATCAAACGCCGCGTTACGTGGCGTCTGATCTGGATTCAAGCTGTTTGCAAATGTTAGCAAAATCTTAATTTTCCCTCTCTATAATGACTCCCCCCGAACAACACACACAATCTGTGTCTCCCATTGGAGAGAGGGAGCACTGTACTAGAAATATGCTATGGAGTAAAGCCTAAGGATTTAAACTCAAGTCAACGAAGCTAATTAATTACAAAGCATATAGAATGAATACAATGAATTTTCAGCAACTTATGAGTATTCTCTATTCAAATTGAACTTTTACAAAAATGAAATGATCTTTCATGCATCTTGTCTATCATACTTTTGCATAAAATACATAAAACTTTATATTTCTTCATGTGATTACAACAGGGCTGCCATTTCTCCAGATTTTTTCGAATTCTTCAGATTATTACCATAGCAGATTGTAGCTTGAAGCAAGTTGGAAGTAAAGCTGAATGCGCCTTAAGGCGCATTCTGCTTAACTTTCAACCTGCTTTAAGAAATCACGCTTGAAAAATGGAAAATTTGGAAATCTTAGGAATTTTTCAAGATCAACTTATGGGAGCCCTGTTACATAGAAAAATCATTAAAGCAGTCTGACAGTAAGGCACAATGCACCTTAAGGTGCACTCTGCTTTACTTTCAACCTGCTTTAAATGGTCACCTGTCTTCAAAACTAGAAACAGGTTATTGGGAAAGCAGTCACTAAAAAGTTTATAAATAAACAGTCTTACATAAAGGTCATAGTTTTAATGCTTAATGCAGGACTATAAGAGCTTTCTGCATTACATTAATCCTGCATTAACCCATAGCCTGCCACTCACGACTATAGCTCCATATGCAAACAGCTTGGATCCAGATGAGACGCCGAGTAACTCGGCGTCTCATCCGGATCCAAGCTGTTTGACACTCGGACAACATTTTCAGCAATTTTGAGCAACTTTGAAGCACTTTGAAACTTGAAGCAGACGAGAAATATAGCAGACGACAATTTATTTAGCGGGCTAAGGGTTAAAGCAGAAACATGTACTCCGAGATATCCTAACTTCTTCAGTAAAAATCTTGTTTATAGCAGATTTTACAGTATAGACACACACATTGTTATAAGACATTGATACATTGGAGAAAACGTCATTCTTTCCCAATATACATGTTTGCGCTAAATAGATTTCCATTAGAAACAGGCTGGAGCCAGATCAGACGCCGGGTAACCCGGCGTCTGACCACTCTCCAAACTGTTTACCATTCAGATTAAAATTGTCAAATGGTTTTAATTTTCTCCATTTTATTGCAGTGCGTTTGTGTTTCATATGGGTTTAAATGGGAAAGAAAAACGTCTTCTCCACTGTATTAGAAACATAACTAGCATAACTCTTTGAACCCTGGTCCCACATATAGGCGTGCTTTTCAAACAGTGTACATGTGAATAGTACACTTGTCCTATGCAAACAGTGCAGACCCTGATCAGAGGGCTCCTTTCGGAGCCCTCTGATCAGGGTCTTCACTGTTTGTCACAATGCCAAACATTGAAAAAAACAATCCTTAAAAGTCAGAAATGGACTAGACTAAAATGGAAACTGGAATTTTCCATTTAAAGTTTCAGGGAGGAAAGAGTTAAGACAATTGGTCAACTCTGGAATGGTATGGATTAGGTCCTTGTTAATGCCTACATTAATTTGGCAGTTCATCTGGGTCTACATTGACCTCACATATAACATGTACAGTGTTGTAGTCCGGGAGTCAAAGGCCGATATTAAGCTGAACATGGAAATGCCGGATGAACTTTTTTTTTCTGCAGTTTTCAATAGTCTAGGGGGTCCTCATCAAGATCAAAGAGGGTGCCCGGTGATATCCCTTGAGCATTTCTCAAAATATGCTAATTAAGTCGGCCATTACTGAAATGCCGTTATTTGGTCATATGTCAATTAGTATGCATCATACAATGATGAAATTGGTGTCTATTACCAGGTTATCAGGGTCTACGAACATGTTAAAACCATCATTTCAGGAATATAATGTTTTGGACATATGCAACTAATGCAAATTATGCAAATGAGGTCGGCCATTACTGAATTTCCGTTATTTGGACATATGTCAATTAGTATGCATCCTACCATGATGAAATTGGTGTCTATAACCAGGTTATCAGGGTCTACGAACATGTTCAAACCATGATTTCAGGAATTAAATGTTTTGGACATATGCAACTTATGCAAATGTGGTCGGCCATTACTGAAATTCCGTTATTCGGCCATATGTCAATTAGGATACATACTACCATGATGAAATTGGTGTCTATAACCAGGTTATCAGGGTCTACGAACATGATAAACCCATCTTTTCGGGGATTAAATGGTTTGGACATATGCAACCTATGCAAATGAGGTCGGCCATTACTGAATTTCCGTTATTTGGCCATATATCGATTAGTATGCATCCTACCATGATGAGATTGGTGTCTATAACGAGATTAGCAGGGTCTACTAACCTGATAAACCCACCATTTCAGGAATTAAATGTTTTGGACATATGCACCTTATGCAAATTATGAAAATGAGGTCGGCCATTACTGAATTTCCGGAGTATTTTTGTAATATCTCTTTAAGTTCATTTTATTTAAGTTCATGGGGTGCCATCTTTTATAGTTGCTTGATTTACTAATATATACATATTATTCTTCCAGGTTCCCTCACCACGAAAAGTAGAACGGGCGAGGGATAACATGGGTGGTATAGCCTAGGGACATTTTTTTTTATTGGTTTGCATCCTTAAACGGGTATAAGGAATGAGATTGTGCGTGTGTGTGTGTGTTTGTTATGGTATGACTGTGTGTGTGTTCTGCTTGAGAGGTGGGTGTATTGTTTGTGTTGCGTTTCCTGCTTGAGTCTTTCGTATTTATATTCCTATTGAGGAACTGGGGGTTTAAAGTATGCTTATGTCATATTATTATGCAAATCTTACTTACGAATGCTCTGAAGTTCCCATTCACTTCCCTACTTCCGCGCCAAATAATTACCATTCATATGCCTGAAGTTAGAGCCCCATCTATGAGACTATTCAAATGGGTGGCAGACGCCATTGGCTTTGAATAATATATCTTTTATTCTTCCAGGTTGATTATCATGGAGCCTGATCCTGAAGAATGTTTCTTCAATTGGAAGCACAAGCAGGAACCTTTCATTGCTGCAAAATCTGTCCGTATAACAAACATAATATAATGTAGCAAGTTGTATGGAACGTTTAGTTACCTTATTATGAGTGAACTCAGTTTGATCATCGCTATGGCGTTTGTGGCGAACAGTATTGGATTTTGAAGTGTAGGATTACCCACAGCTTTTGTGATATTTTAAAAATATTGCTGTGTTGAACTGTTCTTGTCTAATGCATTCTGAAGCTCTAAAAGTTAATCATCACCATATAACTTGCTACATCGTATTATGTTTGTTATATGACAACTTTTGTTATACGGACATTCTTCAGGATCAGGCCCATGATAATCAACCTGGAAGAATAAAAGAAATATATTCAAAGCCAATGGCGTCTGCCACCCATATGAATAGTCTCATATATGGCGCTCTAACTTCAGGCATATAATGGTAATTATTTGGCGCGGAAGTAGGGAAGTGAATGGGAACTTCAGAGCATTCGTAAGTGAAATTTGTGTAATAATATGGCATAAGCATACTTTAAACCCCCAGTTCCTCAATAGGGGTATACCCGTTTAAGGATGCAAACCAATAAAACAATGTCCCTATACCACCCATGTAATCTCCCTGCCCGTTCAACTTTTCGTGGTGGGGGACCTGGAAAAATAAAAGATATATATTAGTAAATCAAGCAACTATACTCAGCCAAAAAAGAAAGTACCCATCATAGCAACTGGAATATATTCCCAGGGAAGGAAACTAGCCGGTACCAACTACTCCATGTACGAGCAGTACCCACCTGAAATCGCACAGAGGCGGAAGAGCTTACTACCAAAACTCAAAGAAGCTCAAAGGCAGGGAAAATCAGCATGGCTGAGTTATGATACTCTATATATTGATGGAAGGCCAGTGCGTGATCAGGGAATGAACAGTTAGGGATGCGTAGGGGCTGAGCTGAAAGTTTTGTCATGGAACATTCATGGGCTAGGCAGTGATAAGTTGAGCGATTGTGACTTACTACATGTATTAGAGCAGTATGATATTATATTTCTTTTTGAGACATGGGCAAACAAATCGTCAAAGATTAACATTAAAGGTTACAAGAGTTTCAATTTTCCTAGACAGTTTCAGAATCGACGGGCGAGACGTTGTAGTGGCGGTACAGTTGTTTTCATAAAAGAATCATTGGTTAAGGGTGTTACAGTTGCTAAAAACCATTTGGACACGGTGATATGGTTGAAATTAGATAAGCAGTTTTTTAATTTTGAAAATGATGTTTATTTAGCAGGAATTTATATTTGGGTTGAGAATTCACCAGCTTATGATGTACATGACATTGATTTGTTTCAACTTATACAGAATGACATTAACTGTTACGAGTCCGAAGGTAGTGTACTGCTGTGTGGTGACTGGAATGCACGTGTTGGCAATGGATCTCGACCTGACTACATTGTTTGCGATTCCAACTCTGATATTATTGATTATGATGACTATACCCCTGATGTACCGTTATCTCGTGTTTCCATGGATAAAGGTTGCAATTCGCACGGGCTAAAGTTGTTAGACTTATGCAAGTCTAGCGGCTTTAGGCTTGCGAATGGCAGGCTGTTTAAAGATAATTCGATAGGTGATTACACTTATACTAGCATAAACGGTAGCAGTGTTATTGATTACTTATTGTTACGGAATAGTGATTTCGGTATCTTGTGTAATTTTGAAATAGGTAAATTTAATGAATGGTCTGACCATGCGCCTGTGTGTTTTGGGTTAAGGTGTAATACGGCGCTAAACAATGAATGTGTTGGAAAGGGAAATGTGTTTAATTTTGTTAAATGGGACCCGGATTTGAAAGACGACTTTAGGCGTCGACTTATTGCACAGTTACCTGTATTAAATAGAATTACTGATGACATGGTGTTAAATGGCAAAGAGAGTGTTAATAAAGGCATTAATGACTTTACACAGATATTAAATGAAGTAGCTAGTCCATTGTTTTTAAAACGCATGTATAAATCTCGATCGAATAGTTATATAAAGTCCTTTATTAAAAAGGCAGACTGGTTTGATAGTGAATGTTTAGAAGCTAAGCGTATTTTTCAACAGTATTTGCATGTTTTTGATAAATGTAAGAATGATGCAAACAGAATATCAATGTTGGATAAGAAAAAGATATACAAGAACTTGATTAAAAAAAAGAAAAGACGTTTTGAGCTTAATAAAATGACAGAGGTCGAAAGATTGAGACATAGAAAGCCCAGGGACTTTTGGCGGCATTTTAGTAAGCGAAATGATGAAAGCAGTGCACGGGACATATCGCTAGATGAATTTTTTGAATACTTTTCAAAACTAAATGATGATTTGCCAAATCCACATGATAGTGATTCAGAAGATTTCTTTGTGAATAATGATTTTGATTCACAAAATGTGTCTTTTGAGGAGCTTGATTCTCCGATTACACAATCTGAAATTGAAGCTGTTGTTAGAAAATTGAAAAGGAACAAGGCATATGCCGGTGATCAACTTATTAACGAGTATTTTTTGGAATCTTTTGATATTCTGTCTGCTCATTTAGTTGACATATTTAATTGTATATTTGAATCGGGTGTTTTCCCAGAGAAATGGTGTGAGGGTATTATTGTACCGTTATTTAAGAAGGGTGATAAAAGTAACGTTAATAACTACAGGGGCATTTCGTTGGTGAGCTGTTTCTCAAAGATTTTCACAGGCGTTTTAAACAATCGCATTTCATCTTGGGCTGAAAACAATGATATTCTGACAGACGCCCAATTTGGGTTTAGAAAGGGCCGCTCAACAACAGACGCTATATTTGTGTTGAATGCAACAATTCAAAAAATATTGCGTAATAAGGGGAAATTATTTTGCGCCTTTGTTGATTTGAAAAAGGCATTTGACAGTGTGTATCACCATGGTCTTTGGCTGAAATTGTTTAGGGTAGGTATTAAGGGTAAAATGTTACGGATCATTAAAGAAATGTATTCAATAGTTAAAATGTGTATTAAGCATTGTGATGATTATTCATCCTTCTACGAATGTGCGATTGGTTTAAAGCAAGGGGAGGTAATATCACCGATAATGTTTGCTCTTTATCTTAATGACCTTGAGCTGTTTCTTTCAGACAGAATAAGTAGCGGACTGACTCTTGATCAAATAAACCTTATTTTGCTTTTATTTGCGGATGATATGGTGATATTGGGGTCTGATCCAAGCGAATTGCAGAATAGTTTAGATAATTTGGAAAGGTATTGTGACAGATGGGGGTTAGAGGTCAATGTGAAGAAAACAAAGATAATGGTTTTCAGAAATAGGGGCAGAGTACCGATGGAATATGTTTGGAAATATAAAGGTCAAACAATAGAAATTGTAGATGATTTTACTTATTTAGGCGTTGTTTTTAGTTATACTGGCACATTTAACAGTTATATAAGTACATTAACAGGTAAGGGATTAAAAGCCCTTAATACATTGGTTGTAAACGTTAAAAAGTATTGCTTTAAACCAAAGACTTTTTGTCAGCTTTTCGATGCCTTCGTAGGATCCATCTTGAATTACTCATGTGAAGTGTGGGGCTGCACAAAAAGTAAACAATTGGAGAATCTGCATTTAAAATTTTGTAAGAGATTATTAGGTGTTAGAGCTTCTACACGTAACATGTGTATTTACGGTGAGTTAGGTAGGTTTCCATTGTATATCAATAGGTATAGCAGAGTAATTAAGTACTGGTGCAAACTTGTTCTAAGTGAAAATATTATTCTTCAAACATTGTTGAGTGAAATGGGTGATGATCTTAACAAGGGTAAAACCAACTGGTTAAGTGATGTTAAAAAACTTTTAGATGATTATGGTTTTTCCTATGTTTGGCTGAATCAATATACGGTGGATTTAAATAAGTTTCATGTTGTTTTTAAAGCCAGAGTAGTGGACGTATTTAAACAGTCTTGGTGTGCTTCTATCCAAGAGTCTAACGTTTTATATACATACAAATTTTTCAAAGAAACTTTTGAACACGAACATTATCTTACTGTTTTACCAAAGAAGTACATGTATATTTTAGCTAAGTTGAGATTATCATCCCATAATTTAAGAATTGAATCCGGGCGTTACGGTGCAGGTAGAACTGAAAGAGAGGAAAGGTATTGTGTGTTTTGTTACAAGCATGACATAGAAGACGAGTTTCATTTTGTTTTAGTATGTACTCTGTATACTGACTTAAGAAAAAAATATCTAAAACGTTATTTTTACCAAAACCCAAGTGCTTATAAGTATGTAGAGTTGATGAAATCAAATAGTTCCAAAACCTTACTAAATCTATCAAGGTATATCTATGAAGCTTTCGATATGAGGAAAGCTGCACTGAACTACCTTGATTGATTTGTATACGAGTCAGTGTTTTATTATCTAATCATTTACCAAAAATGATCATTTAATATCTTCTTTTTTTTTCATGAAAATAGCAGTTCAACCTCAAATTCTAAATTTTCGAAAATAAATCTACTATCATTTGAAATACTTTTTTTATTATTATTATTATTATTATTATTATATGCATGTTTGTTTGGCCACTTTGGCCATCTGTAAATATGTTAACGTGTATGTTAATATGTTAAGAGTAACGAGGAATTTGTTAATTCAAGTTACTGATTAAATAAAGAATTATTATATATTATTATTATTATATTCTGACTATTTCTTTTATCTGGATTGTAGAATAATTTCTTAGTGACATTTTGTGTAAAAATGAAGTCGACGCGATGTTTTTTTATTGCAAAATATGCGAAATGACATAGGGGTCGATTTCAAAATGGACACGTTCTTGGATAAAACTGGGTTCACAAATAAAGGTTTTATATCATTTGAATGTCGTATAAGCACCCAAAATGGGCTGTAAGTATTGAATTTGGAGTCAGTATCTCATGTGTCAACAAGTTTATCCATAGCATGTCGTGAGTCGGCGGGGCATGCTGTTGACGTAATGTTGTAACTAATGATGCAGGCAAATTGTTCCATTCAACTTGTAACGCTGATGCCAAGTCATTTACCATGTTGATAGTGTGATTTGTTCGAAAACGACGTCCTAGTACGTCCCACACGTGTTATATAGAATTTAAATCGGGAATATTCGCAGGCCAGTCTAATAAACTCAGCCAAAATCGAAGGTTCCTACTTGTTACATTTACTTTAGATTAAGTGAATTTTCAAGCTCAATATCTTTTAAAGTACTTTATCAATTCCAGTTTTATTTGAGGTTTAAAAGGCTCATACGATCACCAATGTATTCCAGTAAAATATTCAGATTAACGACACATGCAACGAAAATGAAACACTTACATTTCGTTCTTATTTTAAATCAAAAGGAGGTAATTTGATCTTATAGGACATACTAATCTTAATAACGCCGTGAGTTTTGTGATGAATGAAAGTCTAAGGTGATTTTTTTTCTTTAAGAAAAAGTTCTAGCTGCTGAATATGAGTACACTTGTTTCTCTTCTATGAAAAAGAATTCTTAGCAAAACAGCTGTTTTCAGGAAAAAGAGTTATAGACCTTTCATTTTCAATACAGTGTGCCAGTTATTTAGCCACATTGATTTCATATCGTCTGCTTCTTTCTATAAACTAAAATTTAAATACAGTTTATGTATGAGATGCTGATAATTTAAAATACAAAAATAGGTACTTTCTTTTTGGCTGAGTATATAAAAGATGGCAGCATATGAACTTAAATAAAATGAGATATTACAAAAAAACGGAAAATCAGTAATTGCAGACCTCATTTGCATAATTTACACTATTTGCATATATGTCCAAAAAGTTTGATTCCTGAAATGATTGGTTTATCATGTTCGTAGACCCTGATAACCTGGTTTATATAATAATAATAGACACCAATTTCATCATGGTAGGATGCATACTAATTGATATATGGCCAAATAATGGAAATTCAGTAATGGTCGACCTCATTTGCATAATTTGCATGAGTTGCATATGTCCAAAACATTTAATACATGAAATGATGTGTTTATCGTGTTCGTAGACCCTGATAACCTGTATATAAACACCAATTTTATCATGGTAGGATGCATCCTAATTGACATATGGCCAAATAACGGAAATTCAGTAATGGCCGACCTCATTTGCATAATTTCCATATGTCCAAAACATTTAATTCCTGAAATGATGGGTTCATCATGATCGTAGACCCTGATAACCTGGATATAGACACCAATTTCATCATGCTAGGATGCATACCAATTGACATATGTCCAAATAACGGAAATTCAGTAATGGCCGACCTCATTTGCATAATTTGCATTAGTTGCATATGTCCAAAACATTTAATTCCTGAAATGATGGGTTTATCATGTTCGTAGACCCTGATAACCTGATAATAGACACCAATTTCATCATTGTAGGATGCATACTAATTGAGATATGGCCAAATAACGGCATTTCAGTAATGGCTGACTTAATTAGCATATTTTGAGAAATGCTCAAGGGATATCACCGGGCACCCTCTTTGATCTTGATGAGGACCCCCTAGACTATTGAAAACTGCAGAGAAAAAAAGTTCATCCGGCATTTCCACGTTTAACCCCTTGACTCCCGGACTATTGTGGCTTTATCTCCATTTAACATTAAAGTTATAAAGACACCCAAGGTTGAAAGATAGGGATTTCATATACAGAAGAACACTTACTGGATTCTTTGAAATACCCAGTGTAGTGCATTCATACAAAGTTGATGCAATCAGAGTATAGCAAAAACAAAACAATTAACTAAAACAAAAACATGATAGGCAAAATAAAAATATTATGATTACAGTGGAGAAAACGTTATTCTTTTCCAATAAACGCGTTTACGCTAAAAGTATTATTTGCCGAGCAAACAGTTTGGAGCCAGATCAGACGCCGGGTAACCCGGCGTCTGATCAGGCTCCAAACTGTTTGCCACCAAGATAAACATGAATTATCAGAATTGTCCAAAAGTTGCACTTTTCTACGTTTTAGTTCTTTGCGTTTGCTTTTAAACGGTAAAGAATAACGTTTTCTCCACTGTATATAATTAGAGTCACATAGTAAGTCTTTGTAAACTAATGACTACAGTTTCTAGTATCATATTCCCAGTGGAGAAGACATCATCATTTCCTTATAAACTCATAAATTTGTTCTTAACGCTTTCCTCCAAAGCCTAATAGGCATACAGCTTACACCATACTGTTAAAGGTAGAGTGCTGCTTATAACAAGATAAAAGTATAGCAGAATGCTCTAGGAGCTTTCTGTCTTACTTTCACCTTGCTTTTAACCCATTTCCCAATAGCCTGTTATTAGTTTTGCAGATAGGTGGCCACTAAAAGAAGGTTAAAAGTAAAACAGCCTGCTTTAAGCTTTATCTGCTAGAATACAGAATATATTTCTTATAGAACATATTTGTGAATATATGAAGGGGATCTATTTTATTCAGTGGAGGAATATATTTAAGAAATAATCTATGTTCTACCGTTGTGAAACGGTATTTTACAACGGTTGGGAGTTGTGGTGCGCAGGAATTGACCACGAAGGCCGAAGGCCTGAGTGGTCAATTCCTGCGCACCACAACGACCGACCGTTGTAAAATACAGTTTCACAACGGTAGAACATAGATTATTTCGATTCTAACATGACCAGATGTAAGGAAATTCATTAGAAAGGACATCAAATGTTCCATACTTATTTCCTCAGCGGATGAAGTTTTTCGACCGAATAACTTTTTCCGCGGCATTACAAGAATCTAACACCCATAAGCAAATTTACAATTACCGATCCATAATCTGGCATAGAACAAACATTACATCAAACAAGACAGAAGAATGAGAAAATTACTGTAACGTTACTGGTTAAAAGTATATGGTCTT
The DNA here is from genome assembly GCA_922989275.2 of Gari tellinella. Lineage (NCBI taxonomy): Eukaryota > Metazoa > Mollusca > Bivalvia > Cardiida > Psammobiidae > Gari > Gari tellinella. The sequence continues at coordinate 11,930,845 of OV277867.1, read as the reverse complement.
TACGGGCTATATGAATAACGAAAGAAATTTAAAAAACATAACGTATGAACGCACGTGGTCACGTCATGTCATATAACCGTGGGAGGAGCGGGGTAGGGAAGAGCGTGGTATACCGTCTCAGGTATACCACGATAGACCTGTTCTTTGTTTATAGAGACGAATTCACGTGTCATGTTAGAATAAAGGAATTAAAAGGTGTATTTATGGGGTAATGGGTTAAGCTGCCATCTGTATTCAATTCAGTAAATGAATATTCAATTATGGCACTTTAGCGGAATAGGTTGGTTGAGGTGCTCTCTTAGGTAGAACAGGATTAACTCTTTCAACATCATGGACCTGTTACAATATACTCATTGCATTTGCAAACAGTGTAGAACCAGATCAGAGGGCTCCTATAGGAGCCCTCTGATCTGGTTCTACACTGGTTGCTAATTTAGACCAGCATTTAGAAAACTACCCAGAAGTCCAAGTAGACTGGTTCATGTTTGGGTAGCTAAAATGATCCACAAGGGAAACTAATAACCCACAAGAGTTACTTAGTGTTGAAAGAATTAAATACTTTGCAAAACCAAACACTTTGTTGCCAGAAGCCAAGTCACTCAGAGTTTGATTAGGCTCCAAATTGTTTGCCTCTGCGACTTAAAAAAAGATCACAATTTCCCCAATTTTATTGCATTGCGTTCTCATTTAGTTACATTATACGGGAATTAATGACATCTTCTCCACTGTAATACAATAACGTCACCTGGCAAGAACTACCTTGCTGAACTTAGAAGTAGCTCCTTTCACAACAAAATTTGAAGGAATCACAAATGCTGCTTGAACACAATGCTCTGACAATGCCAACATTATTTTAATCCAATACAGGAATCAATATACATGTATACACTCGAGTGCTGTTACAGTGGGGGAATATAAGAATCCACCATGAGTGTTGATGTAGGATAGCAATTTTCTCCCCCGAGGGTCAGAAAATTCATGCAGGGACGAGGCTTGCCGAGTCCCTTCATGAATTTTCTGACCCGAGGGGGAGAAAAAAAATTCTAACCTGCATCAACAAAACGAATGGTGGATTTTTTTCTCCCATTTAAATCATTAAAACATGATATAAATAATGAAATAGTTGCAGTTTCTGTGTACTTTTTTCCGCCAAAACACGGCGTTGTTTATAGTAACGTCATAATAAATGATGTCGTTTAGTTACCCGCGTCATGCAGCGCTTTAGGTAAAGCTGGGAAAACAATAAAAGACGTCACGTGGTATGGAGGATAGAGTGATTCCACATGGGGAATAGCTCTATCCCACATTGGCGAAAATGGGAGAAAAAACCTCTATCCTGTTCAGACAATTTATTTTCATCTAAGTGGCAAACAGTTTGAAGCCAGATCAGATGCCGGGTAACCCGGCATCTGATCTGACTACAAACTTTTTGCAGTGGAAATAATTGTTGAAGCACAAAAATGTGTATTGGGACAAAATAACTTCTTCCCCACTGTATCAGGGCTGAAAACACATAGGCAGAGAGCTATATGGCATTTATGTCGATTTGGGTTTAGATTTGTTATGATTTTATGTTGCATTTATGTAGAAGAAAAGGCTTACACTAGCTTAAGTGTAAATGCATTTATAAAACATTTTGCATATTAAACAACCGACCAGTGTTGATTTGATTATAATTTCTGCTTATATTACAAAACCTAAGGAATATAAATGAATCACTTTTATTATTAGTTGTACTGTAAAGCCTCTCTATGCTACACTCAATCTAGTACCTGTCTTTAACACAAACAAGCTTAACCCATTACTCCATTAAATAGGCCTTTAATTTATTCCTCACCTGAAGAATATAGTTCTATTTTATACAGGTTTAATATGTATTATAGAAATATTTTCTATAATCAAGCAGTTGGTAGCTTAAAGCAGGTTGAAAGTAAGGCAGAAGGTGCCATAAGGCACATTCTGCCTTACTTTCAACCTGCTTTAAGTGGTCACTTCGTTTCATAACTAGAAAGAGGGTAATGGGTTAACGCAGGACAAGAAAAAAGCAAAAGGATCAATAAGGACCTTTCTGTATAACTTTTGCCCATTATTAGCCCTATGCCTGTTTCTAGTTTTCAAGACAGATGACCACCTAAAGAAGGTTGAAAGTACAGCTGAATGCACCTTTCAGCTGCTTTGAGCTACTGTCAACTAGGATATAGAATATGTTTCTTGTGTATATCCATGACAATCTATGGAGTAAAGGTTTCAAGATCTTTCTTATAGGTTGGCCACCAAAGAGAGGTTATACTGACTAAACAAAGCCTAGGTTAAAACTGGATCTAACCAGGGAATTATACACAGACAGAATCACAACTCAGTGAAGTTAAATCGGACGAGAGTCTGACATCTCACAGATGTGTGGGATTTCGCGAGACCATGTGTCACTATTGAATTTTTTCCTGCGTTGTTCGCCTTTTTTTTTATTTTGTGAATTACTAACTGATTTAAACAACTAGGAGCATTTATATCAGGTGAATCTTACTTAGGTGATAATTATCTCAAATAATTGTTATTAGCAGCATATAATAATACTTATTATGTAGAATGGACCGTTTCAATTTTGCATCGTATGCAGCATTAAAACGATACAGACATTGATCATTCCACTAGACGCTTTTTTATTGGTATAAGCCCTCACATGACATTCATTATCAAGTCTCCCATCCGCTGAACCAAATTGGTGATATAGTGTGAGGTTTTAATTCTGTCTGTGTATAATTCAATGGTCTAACCAATAAAATGAAGTGAACAAAAATATAGGTACAGTGGAGAATCTGTTATTCTTTCCCGTTTAAACGCAAACGTACGCAAACGCAAAACACTAAAACGTACAAAAGTACAACTTTTTGACAATTCTGATAATTCATCTTTATCTTGGTGGCAAACAGTTTGGAGCCTGATCAGACGCCGAGTTACCCGACGTCTGATCTGGCTCCAAACTGTTTGCACTGCAAATAATAGTTTTAGCGTAAACGCGTTTATTGGGAAAGAATAACAGATTCTCCACTGTACACTGATCACAACTTCCAGCAGAACTGCATTTATCACATAACTTGCAGTCTGGGAGTGGAATAAATCCATGATATAAATATTGTAATCCACTAATGAAATATCGTTTTATGGGCTCCAGTCTAACATTTTCATCTACAAGCGCTGCATGTAGGGACACATTCTCTACCACTGACTTGAATTGGACATGTTTATTCAATGAATATTTGCAGAACACAGACTGAAAGTTTTACATCATAACATTGTACTTATCACTTATATACACATTAAAATACACTTAAAAGTCCTGCAATTAAATATACTTAACAATCACTAACAAACTAAGAATAACATCACATAACATTAAGTATTCTCTCCCCGAGAAGTTCTGTCGGCTATCCCCACCAGCATGGATCTCATTTCGGAAGCGTATTCTGTGTCATCAGGTGCATCTGTTAATAACCAAGTTTCACCAGCATTAGCCACTTTTTCCCTGCATATTGGACACGTCTTGTGAGTACCAGTCCTGTAGATGATAAGAATTCATCATGAGTATTCATGTAGGATACAGTGACGAAAACATATTCTTTCCCAATAAAAACGTTTACGTTAAATCTATTATTTCAATTGAAAACAGTTTGGAGCCAGATCAGACGCCAGGTAACCCGGCGTCTGATCAGGCTCCAAACTGTTTGCCACTCAGATTAAAATACATACTCAGATTTGTCAAAAAGTTGTCATTTTCAAAAGTTTGTTACAAGGCTTTTTTGTTTCTTTTGAGTATGAACAGGAAGTAATAACATCTTCTCCACTGTAGGAATATCACACGTGATGTATTCATGTAGGATAGGAATATCACACTTGATGTATTCATGTAGGATAGGAATATTACACTTGATGTATTCAGGTAGGATAGGAATATCACACTTGATGTATTCATGTAGGATATGAATATTACACTTGATGTATTCAGGTAGGATAGGAATATCACACTTGATGTATTCATGTAGGATAGGAATATCACACTTGATGTATTCAGGTATGGTAGGATGGGAATATCACACTTGATGTATTCAGGTAGGATAGGAATATTACACTTGATGTATTCATGTAGGATAGGAATATCACACTTGATGTATTCAGGTATGGTAGGATAGAAATATCACACTTGATGTATTCAGGTAGGATAGTAATATCACACTTGATGTATTCAGGTAGGGAAGGAATAACTCTTCCAAGGGGCCCGTTTCATAAAACTTGTTACGACAAAAAAGTCAAATCTTTAAAATATATTTAATTTGAATATGAAAATGTTTTCTACATCCTAGCAGAGGGTACAAATGTAGCTTAAAATAGACTGATAGTAAAGCAGAATGTGTCTTAAGGCACATTCTGCTTAACTTTCAACCTGCTTTAAGTAGTCACATGTCTTCAAAACTAGAAACAGGTCATTTATAAGGTAACGGTTTAAAATACCATGAAATGATTATTACCATACTTTTGATGTTTTATAGCCAAGCATTACATGTTTGATTCCAAACTCTAGAAATATTGGCTCTTTTAGATATAACCCCCAGCATATGTGTCCTGGATGCATCGTCCCAATATACATGTAGGTGAAAATAAGTGTACACATTAATTACAGTGGAGAATCTGTTATTCTTTCCCGTTTAAACGCAAACGTACGCAAACGCAAAACACTAACGTAGAAAAGTGCAACTTTTGGACAATGCTGATAATTCATGTTTATCTTGGTGGCAAACAGTTTGGAGCCTGATCAGACGCCGGGTTACCCGGCGTCTGATCTGGCTTCAAACTGTTTGCACTGGAAATAAACGTTTTAGCGTAAACGCGTTTATTGGGAAAGAATAACGTTTTCTCCACTGTAGGTGTACACATTAATTATACAACTAACCATTCATCCGAACAGGCTTCACAGAACTTGTGGGTACAGGGTAGGATTGTTTTAGCTTCATTCTGCATACAAATACAGCATTCCTCTTCCATTTCCAGGCTCTTATGCTCCATCCTACATATAAATCACAAGGTTAACCAATACCCTTTTTATGCATCCGATTCATTCCTCTACTGAAGAAAATAGTTTAATTTAATATAATAATGAATATGTAACATAAGAAAAATGTTCGAAGTATACCTTAGCAGAAGGTAGCTTAACCCTTAGCCTGCCACTCACGACTATAGCTCCATATGGAAACATGTACAGCTTGGATCCGGATGAGACGCCGAGTAACTCGGCGTCTCATCCGGATCCAAGCTGTTTGACACTCGGACAACATTTTCAGCAATTTTGAGCAACTTTGAAACTTGAAGCAGACGAGAAATATAGCAGACGACAATTTATTTGGCTTGCTAAGGATTAAAGCAGGCTGAAAGTAAGGCAGAATATGCCTTAAACAGGGGTTGAATATTCGACTCATATGCTCTTCCAGCATGACATTTTCCTTTTTTGTCTATTGTGCAGGAAGAGTGCATTTTTTCCCCCAAACTGGTTTGGTTTGCCGTCATTGTCGTATATGCAGGACAAGTGACAAACTTCAGAAATTTCTAACCCTGCTTAAGGCACATTCTGTTTTACTTTCAACCTGTTTTGAGTGTTCACTTGTCTTCATAACTAAACACAGGCTATGGAGTACTTAAAGGGGTTAACCCTTAGCCTGCCACTCACGACTATAGCTCCATATGCAAACAGCTTGGATCCTGATGAGACGCCGAGTAACTCGGCGTCTCATCCGGATCCAAGCTGTTTGACACTCGGATACCATTTTCAGCAATTTTGAGCAACTTTGAAGCAATTTGAAACTTGAAGCAGACGAGAAATATAGCAGACAACAATTTATTTGGCGGGTTAAGGGTTAAATCATATAAAGATAAAATGATGAAACCAAACACCAGCCATAGTTTACATGACATTTATATGCATTATGTTGTTTTTGAGCATTGATGAAATACCAGGGCTCCAGATAAGAGTGGGTAAAATGAATATATCCAACACTTTCTCACTCATTTTACCACCAAATCCTATGGTGTTACTACTCTTTAGAGACGATTCTAATGAGTAGTGACACCATAGGGTTTAATTAAGAAATAAAGATTTTAGTTTTTGAAATACCCCCCTTATCTGTAGCCCTGAAATACTGATGTATACAGTGGAGAAAACGTTATTCTTTCCCGTTTAAACGCAAACATACGCAAAACACTAAAACATAGAAAATAACAATTGTTTGACATTTCTCACTTTTTATTTTAATCTGAGTGGCAAACAGTTTGGATAACCCGGCGTCTGATCTGGCTCCAAACTGTTTGCAATGGAAAAAATAGTTTTAGCGTAAACGCGTTTATTGGTAAAGAATAACGTTTTCTCCACTGTACGTCAAAATAAAATCTGTTCTGTTCTGTTCATTATAATTCCCATTAAAGCTGGCTGAAAGTAAATCAGAATGTGCTTTACTTTCAGCCTGCTTTAAGTGGTCCCCTGTCTTCAAAACTAGAAACAAGCAAGAGTTATACAGGAAGGAATAGCATCTTCTCCACTGTAGCTCTGAAACTATATACTGCCAAGGTTGCTTACTCATTTCAGGGAGTAAAGTGAAATATTTACGACAAGTTCTACTTTTTCTTTTATGCTAAGCAGTGAATTATAGAGTTTTCTCAGTAGATTATAATGTTATAATCTACAGTGAATTATAACTTTTCGGAAAAAATTTTGCCAGGATTTTTTTTTATTGCTAATACCTCCTTTTAATTTGAATATGCCATACACAATTATTTTGGTGTCGCACGTTCAGATTACTACGCCATCACAATGATACTAAGTCTAAAGCGCTTTGATTTTGAGAGGCTCCATACGGGGTATTTGACATGGTCCAAGTGATTAATCGGCGGGTTTATATTAATATTTCTCTGTTTAAAGCATAAAAGAAATAGAATAATTGTTTGTTTCAGTGTAAAATGGGGTTTTCTTTCATCTCGTGAAAAGCATGGATTATATTTTCACTCGTGGCTTCGCCACTCGTGAAAATATAACCTTGCTTTTCACTTGATGAAAGAAATTCCCATCTTACACTGAAACAAACAATTATCCTCTATATATTTAACCAAACCCTATGTTGTGACTACCAATTAGAATCATCTCAAAGAGACAATTCTAATGAGTAGTCACACCATAGGGTTTAGAGCAGGAATAAAAATTTCCATTTTTAAAATATTCCCCTTATCTTGGGCCTGTTACTTACTCTTCCAGTATCACTGATGCACATATATCTATGGTTCCCCTATTGCCTGACAATGTTGATGGTAGGTTGGTGACTTGATCAGTTATCTCCTTGTATACAAGTATATACTGCCGTAGATTCAAATCACGTGTAGAGCAGACAGTACTGGTTCTTGGGTTAATCTGAGGATGGGTGAAAAAAGTGTGAGTTCTTAACACATTTATATTACAGTGGAGAATCTGTTATTCTTTCCCAATAAACGCGTTTACGCTACAAACTATTATTTGCAGTGCAAACAGTTTAAAGCCAGATCAGACGCCGGGTAACCCGGCGTCTGATCAGGCTCCAAACTGTTTGCCACCATGACAAACATGAATTATCAGAATTGTCAAAAAGTTGTACTTTTCTACGTTTTAGCGCTTTGCGTTTGCGTACGTTTGCGTTTAAACGGGAAAGAATAACAGATTCTCCACTGTACCTACAAATCAATTAGAATTTGTCTTAAGTCCCTGAGACAAGACATGAAATCCAGTTATTTTTAAACTTTATATACAAGTTATTTAAGGGTATTATCTGGCTCCAAAAGTGCAATTTTGGCACAAATATGCATACATCAACAAACGCTGTGGCTAACCAGTCCCTGGCAAACTTAATGAGCTTATGACTTGAATTGCAAAAGGCTAAAAGTCACTGGTAAAATACTTCAATGACCCTACATGTGTATGTATTGGGACAGACAGGCCTGAGCATATAGCGTAGACCCTGATTAGACTACTCCTTCACTGATAAAGATCTACAATGTTTGTATATAACCCATTACCCCAAAGAAATATGCTATTTTACCCATATGATTTATTCCTTCCCTCAACAAAATAGTTTCACTTAATACAGTGGATGACATGGAAGACTTTAGCAGAGAGAGATAGACGAGAGTGGAAACTTTCTGAAGTTGACTCCTGTGACAGGGATGTGTGGAGATCCAGTGTGAGATCTGCTATGCGTGCAGTTAGCCAGCTGCCTGGAAGGGGGCCCACCAATGTGGACGACACTCCCACTCCTGCACGTTAATATAAATACCGATGATGATGATGATGATGATGATGACAGTCATAAATATGTACAATAAGAAATATCTACTAGACCCTTGCAGATTGTGACTTAAACCAGACTGAAAGTAAAGCAGAATGTGCCTCAAGGCACATGCTGCTTTTAGTTTTAACCTGCCTTAAGTGTTCACCTGTCTTCAAAACTAGAACCAGGCTATGGGGTAAAGGATTAATATTTGTAGTAGCCATTGCCTGTTTACCTTTTTGCATTGTACTCGTACTGTTCCTTTCCATAGTATAGTTTCATCTGAGCCACATTTGACAGAAAACTGTAACTGCTTTCCCCTCTGATCAGTAAAGGATGATGTCCTGTGAATTAAATAACAATAGTCGTTGATAATATATATATAAACGTTTTAACCCTTTACCCCATAGCCTGTTTCTAGTTTTGAAGACATGTGTCTACTTAAAGCAGGTTGAAAGTAAAGCAGAATGCGCCTTAAGGCGCATTCTGCTTTACTTTCAGCCTGCTTTAAGCTACCAACTGATAGAATAAAGAAAATATTCCTTATATGGTACATATCATGAATGTATAAATTGGAATTATTTACTTCAGCGGAGGAATAAACTGGATGCGCTAAAAGGCGATTAATTTTGTATTATTTTTGTTGCATGGGTATAAAATTAATATTCTGTCATACTGTCAGTCATGTTTATAAATATGTTCTGTCCTCATTGGCTTTAACCAATTACCCTATAGCCTGTTTCTAGTTTAAAAGAAAGATGATCACTTAAAGTAGGTTGAAAGTAAAGCAGAATGTGCCTTCAGGCGCATTCTACTTTACTTTCAACCTGCTTTTTAAAACACATTACCAGTTGACAGTGCGATACAGAGTGATGTATTTAGCTCGAGACGTTTTTGGAGGAAATAGCCGATCTGACGAGCGCCTTGGCGCGAGTCTGATCGGTTGTTTACGCCAAAAACGTCGAGAGCTAAATGCAACACTCTGTTGTGCACTGCCAACTGGTAATGTGTTTATTATATGTCTTGAATACAAACCAGAAACAACTAAATAGTTGTTTAAATCATTTTACATCCAAAATTTATTAGTTATTTGAAGCAGAACGAGAAGTTTTGTATGCCACAAAGAATAACGCGGCACTCGTACATGTACGTAAATGACGTCACGTTAAATCGAAAGCGACGTCAGAGTAAAATACAAAGTGGCTGATACAAGGTGGCTGATACGCGGAAACGCTCGATATCATTCGAAGGCATAAAATAAAAGCTATTATCTGCTAGGATAAAGAAAATATTTATTATGATACATATTCATGACTGTATAAGAGGGAACTATTTTCCTCAGTGGATGAATAGTTATATGCGTAAAAAGGTATCTATGGGGAATGGGTTAAAGCTCGATGGAATTATTTGAATTAAATAAAACTAGAAACTTGAAACTAATTAACATTAAACTTGCAATATTAGGGCCTAAGGTAACTGAACATTTCAAATATTTCCCAGGGATTTCCCCAGGCCTTTTTCGCCTGTCGCGGGCGACATGCCTTCCTTCCTGGCGGTCTCTTAGCGACATGCTTTGATCTTGCCGACATGCCTTAATCTGTAAAGCGACTTGCCTTAATCACGGCTCTGTGTTGTGTACTCGAGTAAATTGTTTCATATGTCAAACACCGTCACGCGTGTCGGGCGTGAGCATAGCATCATTAACCAATCACAAAGCCGAATTTCCCTATCGAAACGGTGATTGACAGAGTCTTGGATTATTTCTGTTCGACCGAGATTAACTTTTGATTGACGCTTCATCTGAATCTGAATATAGTACGTCGTAGAATCCTATAAAGGCTTTTACACGACGGATTTTAGTACAGTGAAACCTCCGAATACCGAACCTCTCCGGACTGAGGAAAAAGTTCGGTTTTCAGAGGTTTCCGGTTTAGGGAGGTTTTTTCAAATGAACAAGAATTTAATTATCCATATGAATATGAACTATCTGTTTTCTTAAAGTATGAATTTACTATTAATTATAAATAGCATAAATGATATATCAGGTACTGTAACATAATCAAACTGTAAGTTTTTATAACATATTTAATTTAAATAAATATGCATTTGGACAAACATGGAAATTCATTTATGTAATTAATTTTTCAGGGAACTAATGTCTATTTTCCCCATCATCTATTATGGAAAGTTTCCATTTGCTTTCTGACAGTTTTCTATTTTGGTTTAAGTGTCTTTCATGATGTTTAACCCTACTCCAGCTATTAGCATATATTGAGTGACATTTGTTTTCTTTGAAAAAATAAAATAAAAATGATAATAATTTTTAAAAAAAAAACGAGACTTGGTGCAGATCCAGATCACTCTGGTCCTGGAGCAAAATCTGTTAGCACACACACACACCTACATCCTGTTTACTGCTGATTAGATAATCACACCTTTCATGATATGGCACCCTCAAATGGCTGTGATTTCAACTGATCCACTAAAATCACAGTGTCAAACATGCTTGACATTTGCTTGTGTGATACACTTTGTCCCAGGCGTTCGGTTTTCAGAGGTAGATTTGTATAGAAATAGTCTGAATTTTCAAAAAAAATTGTTCGGTTTCCGGAATTCGGAGGTTCCGGTATTCGGAGGTTTTTCTTATATAGAACAAAGAACAAAATATTCGGGACCAAAATATTTGTTCGGTTTAGGGAGAATTCCGGTTTTCGGGGGTACGGTTTTCAGAGGTTTCACTGTACTAGCAATAACGCTGAAAGAAAGATGAATACTAACCGAAACCGGAATCTCAGACATTATTTTTCCCAAATCTAAACTTTAAGAAGATGTTTTACCATTTTGCGGACTGAAAATTCGCCGCGTTTATTGAGACGAGAATAACAGCGGCGGAATCGCTTGTCGCCTCGGAAAAATATACTCCATACGGGGCCTATTAAATAAGAAAATTCTACGAATATATTGAACAAACGAACATTTTAGATGGATATTAATTACCTTTAAGAATTGATTTCCTCGACAACTCCTTATTAATAATCACGTAACAGACACAAACAGTATTCCAAACTTCCGAAATGAAATCCAATTGCGCTTCGAACTTTTACACATGTCTTTACTCGTTTTATTGGTTATCAAAAAGGTAACTCTCAGCGTCATTTAGAAAACATCCAATTAGATTAGACGTTATATACTTCCATTTAGAAAGACAGCTTTGATACTAGTGAAATTAACATAAATTACGATGGTTAAAATTAGCACTTATTCGTATGAAATCGCTAGCGACGCGGAAGACGTTTTTCGTGGGAGTTTCGGGAAATAAGTTTTTTACAAAGACAAAACATACACGCGGGAATCGAGGAATTTGCATTCTTGCATTTTTGGTATATATAGAAATTGAATACTTCGTGATGAAATATTGAAAAAGAAAATCGAGACAACAAATATTTAAGTAGACCTGGATTTATCTCGTGACACAGTCATACCATATACAGTCTTAATTCTTCATAAAGTTAAATTGGTTTTCTGTTTTTATGATGGATCGTTGTTTAGAGCAGGCTTAAAGTAAAATTGAATCCTCTATTAGACATCAACTTGTCGGGATGCAGTGAAAGTGTATATGCTCTTAACCCACAGGTTCTTGAAACATAAAAAAAAATAATAAAAAAAAAAAGATTTTTTTTTTTAATTTTTTTTTTTACTAGAGTCTAGACCTCTATTATATTACCGTATCTAGATAGAATCATAAAACAAAATTATTTACTTTAACTTCAAGGGAATAGTAAAGGCATAAAAACTTATCTCAAATGACTATGAGGAATAAGAGGTAAAACATACATTCAAATCACATTATACATGCACTGTGCTTAATTCTAAGTAAGGGTAGGTGTTTGTGTGTATGTTTGACTGTGTATGGCAAGTTAATGTTAAACTTTTTCAAACAAATTCTTTAAGTTTATGAAACTTATGAATGTTTTTCCATGACAATGAATTAACACAACCAGTTCTAACCTGATCAGGGGCTTCTGTTCTGGATCTACTGTTTGCAGCACATGCTCTATCTACTTGTTTCTGCATTCCTGTTTCAGAATTTATTTATTTATTTGAAAGCAAAAGTGAGTATTTCTAGTATTTGTGTGTATTATCTGATTGAGTGTGACAGTAGTGTAGTGTGTATGGCAGAGAAAAATGAAAAGGTGTGTACATTTCACATGCTTTAAACTTTCAAAATCTGATTTTTAAAAAAAAGACTTTTCCATTTTGGTTAAAAGACTACATTTTGTTTGCGGTTTCTGTCAAAAATAATTTTTCCAAAGAATTTACAATCTTGTAAATGGCACTGACACTGATCAGAGGACTCACCCAGGAGATCAGACTGGGTCTACACTTTTTCCATAGGTCCAGGCATTGATAGTTTCTGGATATTTTTTTTTTGTATAATTATGTATAAAATAAGTGAATTAATGTGTTTCAGCTATTTATCATTTTTGTACTTTTACAACCTGTAAGGCTTTACAATGTAATACTTTGTTGCAAAATAATGGAATACTAGTTAATGCAAGATGCAGTCAGCAACTGTACTGGGAGATCAGCAGGTATTATTGTAAACTTTAGTTATGATCGAGTTGTAACTTAAATATTGGTGCTGAACTTGAAAACAAAAACCCTACACACACTAGTTCTTGCAAACAGAATAATACTTATTTCAGCCATTTCCATATAAATACACTATAGTATACACTACATATATGTATTGCTAAAAATGCACTATTTCATTGTTTAAAGGGCAAAAAATTTCGCCGCAGCGCGGGAGGGGGAACCCTCCCGCACCCTCCCCCTATGCCCCAAATTCAACATGCCTTCGGGAAATCCTGGGGAAATCCCTGTTTCTCCTTTTATTTCTTCATCAAGCTATGTTGTGAATATTGGCCCATTACCCCATAGAAACACCTTTTAGCGCATTCAATTTATTCCCCCCACTGAAGAAAATAGTTCCAATTAACACAGTTATGAGCATGTACTACAAGAAATATTTTCATATCATAGAAGATGGTAGTTAAAGCAGGCTGAAAGTAAAGAAGAATGTGCCTTAAGGCGCATTCTGCTTTTCTTTCAGCCTGCTTTAACTCTTTCCTCCCTGAAACTTTAAATGGACAATTCCAGTTTCCATTTATTCTAGTCCGTTTCTGACTTTTAAGGGTTGTTTTTGTCAATGTTTGGCATTATGACAAACAGTGAGGACCCTGATCAGAGGGCTCCTTAGGAGCCCTCTGATCTGGGTCTTCACTGTTTGCACAGGAAAATTGCGCTATTCACATGTACACTGTTTGAAAATAACGCCTATATGCGGGATTAGGGTTCAAAGGGTTAAGTGGTCCTCTGTTTCCAAAACTAGAAACAGGCTATGGTGTGAAGGGTTAAAGGAGACAATTCTGATGCAGGGTTTTCCCTAGGCGTTGACAAATGGGGGACATTGTGTCCCCCGGGTTCCTTAGCTTGGGGGACAAAACTAATTTTTGGGGGTCACTTGTGTATCATGCATTTGCAGCATTGCTGTTTGGTAGGTAACTTATTTTATAATAGACTAATAGTATACCCTTCCATCTCTCAATAAATCCTCTGAAAACCAGACACTTAGTTATATATGAATAATCTAGAGATGTAAAGAGTGTTGGTTGCTTAATGCAGTGTGACAGTATTGCAGAAAACCACCTATTAAAAGACAAAGATTATGGTCTTCAGAGTTTCTTCTGTTTTATGTTTTATCATATTACATTTTGTGATCACTATGATGGATTTTCAAAGTTGCATCAAAGTTGACCCCCAGTTAAAATGTTTGAGGGACATTTTATCAAAAAGGGGGGTCATTGGCGCACATTTTGTGCACCAGGGAAAACCCTGCTGATGAATAGTTACATCATACAGTTTGATTGAGAAATAAGAAGGTAACCTTAAGTATCTGAAATACTAACCATGAACTACAACTATCGAATACAGTGAAACCCCTCTAAACCAGAGCCTGTAAATACCGAAATTCTCTCTAAACTGGACAAAAACTTTGGTCCCGTTTCCGACCTTTCTTTATTTTAACCCATTACACTTTTGATTTATTCCTACACTGAAGAAAATACATTCATGAATATGTATCATCAGAAATCTTTTCTATATTCTAGCAAAAGATAGCTTAAAGCAAGTTGAAAGTAAAGCAGAATGCGCCTTAATACTCACACTCAGTCTAACCCTTTACCCGATAAATATACCTATTTAAGCTTCATTTGTATTCATCCACTGAAGAAAATAAGTCCAATTTATACAGTTATAAAAGTGTATCATGAGAAATAGTTTCTATATCCTAGCAAATAGTAGCTTAAAGCAGGCTGAAAGTAAAGCAGAATGCGCCTTAGGGCGCATTCTGCTTTACTTTCAACCTGCTTTAAACGGTCACATATCTTGAGCAATAATGGCCGTCTATGGGTTAATGGCTTAATTAGTGTTACACAAGTGAATGATACCCGTAAATTACATGTCAATGATAATAAGTTTAATTGTCAAATTATATAAAATATTATTTGATTGTGTGCTCGTTACTGGGTATATACTCACACTCGGTTCAGCTCCAGCACAGAGTCAACAAACTCCTTGTATGTCAGCTTGGCAATTCTCTTGAATATTTCTGCATGCTGCCTAAGCTTTCCTTGCACAACACTCACTGCTGAAGAGTCATGTGACCCCTGCTGACCCATGATGAAATACTCCTACAGACAGTCTGTAACAACAACAACAGATGGGTGTATAATGAGTTTTTTTAATGACAAATACCAAATACCATATATTCTTTACAAGAGGCCCCAGTTGCCAGACTTTTTTAACAAGAGGGCCTGAAGGCCCTGATATCGCTCACCTCTTGTACTGAAGCCTGATAGCTTTACCTTTCTGTTTCTCTCCTTTTAATCTAAATCCATTCAAATTTGTAGTATAGCATGTAAACAGTTTTGGAATACAACCTCATAATTCTAGTATAGTAGAGTACATCAAGGGCAGATTTATCTAGAACCTACACTAAACTGAAATGAAGCCTTTTCTAGCATTTCAAAGTATATCAAGGGCAGATAACTATTGCCACAACAATAAGATTTCAACAATAATTAATTGCACTCCTTTGAGAACTTATAGCTGTATACTTTGTGTGCAAGTATAATCAAAATTCAATGAAAACTGTAGTTGCAATAGTGTAAACCCTGTTAGATATGGCATTTTCAGCTATTTAAGGGCAGATAACTTTTGACCTACATTGTATTAGTTTGATTTCAACCATAATCACACTTATTGCAACTCTTATGGTAATATACAATGGTCAATCTGAGCAAGTTTGAAAAAGACTGGATAAAAATTGTGGCGTCTAGAGTAGATAAACACTGTTAAATATGGCATTTTCAGCAATTCAAAGGTAGATAACTCTTGACCTATGCGTCTGATTACAACTATAATCAAACTCATTTGAACTCTTGAGGTCATATACAATATGAGCAAGTTTGAGAAATATTGTGTAAAAACTGTGGCCTCTAGAGTGTAAACACCCTTAAATAAGGCATTTTCAGCAATTCAAAGGTAGATAACTCTCGACCTATGCGTCTGATTTCAATCATAATCAATCTCATCTGAACTCCTATAGTCATATTGAATCTGAGCACGTTTGACATAGATTGGATAAAAATTGTGGCCTCTAGAGGGTAAACACTGTTAAATATGGCATTTTCAGCAGTTCAAAGGTAGATACCTCTTGAACTTTTAGTCTGATTTCCATTATAATCAAACTCATTCGAACTCTTATGGTAATATACAATCTGAGCAAGTTACAGAAAGATTGGATAAAAATTGTGGCCTCTAGAGTGAAACACTGTTAAATATGGCATTTTCAGCAATTCAAAGGTTCATAACTCTTGATCTATTGGTCAGATTTCAACCATAATCAAACTCATTCGAACTCTTATGGCAATATACAATCTGAGCAAGTTACAGAAAGTTTGGATTAAAATTGTGACCTCTAGAGAATAAACACTAAAATTGTTGACGACGGACGACGAACGACGGACATTCAAGGATTGCAAAAGCTCACCCTGAGCTAGCTCAGGTGAGCTAAAAAGGGGGCCTCTATTGGGATCAATCTTTCCTGAAAGTTGGTAGCTTAAAGCAGACTGAACATAAAGCAGAATGTGACTAAAGGCACATTCTAATTTACTTTAAACCTGCTTTAAAAAGTTACTTGTCTTCAGAGTTAGAAATAGACCGTTACAGGCAATTGGGGAAAGGGTTCGTTAAACTTTTTGAAAGTAGTTATAGAAATTGGATATAGGATTCAGTGACCAGTAATTTACTACTAAATTATTAAAATAATGACGATTTTTGACAAAAATAAGGGGACAGACTTAGAGACTATAAGGGCATGCTATTGTTTTGCTTAACTACATGAAACAATATCTATAACGGAAAAGGAAACACTGACTGTACAATATTTTCTTTAACTCTTAGCATGCTGAGTAATTTTTTTCTTCTGCAACTGTGTCGATTTATTTACAAGTCGGTACAGCATAACAAACAACGACTTGCCAGTAAACAGATTCTATTTCATTGACACCAAGATTGTTCCCAGATAAAAATTAACTTTCAAATATAAATCACCAGCAGACATACAGTGTTCTGCCAAGGTTGATAAAATGTGGGGACAATTGTCTCACCAGCCCTCAAAAGTAGGAGACATTTTTAAAATTGACGAGACAAATGATTTTTAACACTAACCTACTCTTAAAAACAAAATTGTTACCTGTGTCTCTTGATCAGTGAAAATCCTATCAATATCAACACATTTCTTCAGCAGACCCAGCATTAATTCGGCCTCAACGCTTTGTTTATGATCGGAACTGTCGGCATTGGGATTTAAAGTCGTGGTTCAAAAGTTTGTGTTTTTGTCAGTAAAGGAATTATTCTTTTGGTCTTTAATGCAAATTTTACAGGTTATACCAGGGTTCGAATTTAAGCTCGCATACTCGCAAAATGCGAGTGGAATTTGTAAATTGCAAGTGATTTTTCAACAAACTAGCAAAAAAATGCGAGTACGGTTTTTCGGACAGCTAAACACAGTATAGCGTCTGTAAGGCTATGCTCGGTTTATTCCGTAACATTTCATGGTTTTTCTTCAACCAATTGGGAATGACTCCGGTACCGAGCCAATTGGGAAAAATTTGCGTCACTTTAAGTTAAATTGGGAAAAATTAGCGTTGTTTCTAGTCAAATTGGAAATTTTGCATCATCGGCCAAATTAAACAGTTAAGTTAACTATATAAAATTTAAACTGAATTTGACTGCTAGCAATAAATTGTCCCATTATACCCTCTGTAAGGATATGGGTCTTCAGCTGGTATAAGCAGGATTTGTTTAAAGATGCTTAAAATAAACTCTACTTGGTCAAAATTCTCCAAATTGGGAATTTTATTACCACAGATTGGGAAAAATGGTCAGTTTTGGTAATTGGGAATGCCTCCGTTTATAGGTACCAGTTATATAAGGAGGAAAAACACTGCATTTCGATTGGCGGAAATGGACGAGAAGACAAGCGAATACTTTTCGTAAGCCAATCATAGCTTCTCGGGCAGTTTCAACCTCTTTTTTGTCTGTAAGAATGACGTATGACGGACTTTCCCAATTCTCATTGGCTAATGAAACGTGCACTTTGCTACTTCGGAGTTCCGATGTGCAAACAATTCTTATCACAGAGTCTGAGACTCAACAACCGAAACCGTTCTTCAAAGACGAGGCCATTTAAAAGACTCGCACGAGTACAAGTATACTTTTAATTCTACTGTGACATACTGTTTATTAACCACAGCCCTGAAATATATGACCAGTGAAAAAAACGTTTGTATCATAGACGGATTGGCAATCTAAACCTGACCTAATTTTCGAGTAATGAAATCGTGTGCGCTCTGCATAGTGCATACAGCATGCATTCTCCCCATATTATAAAATGTAAGCAAAATACTCCTTTGGTATGTAGACAGTACACATAGATATGAAAATCCAGACCTTATCCCTTGTCAGCTGTAACCACAAATGTATAACTATGAAATACACAAAGAGTAGGTAGATCGTATTAATTTTGATTTCTACACATCTGTGTCGGGTTAAAAGTTAAAACATATATGTTCAGAATGACAGTTTAACTTTCGCGAGTAGTTTTTGCATTTTGCGAGTAAGTTCAAAAGTCACTCGCAAAAAAATGCAAGTGTAATTTTTAGCTAATTTCTAACACTGTATCCTGTCTTGTTATATTCAAACTACGAATAGTCATGCAGCCAACTTTTCAAGAACTTCCGTTCGATCTTATTTATGCTGATTACCAAGTTGAAGGAGGAATGGAGCTCACTTTAGTACTCGTTCGCCTAGGTACTTTTAAGTGTCCTAGCTATTCCGCACATCTTGAATTTTGTCGCTTTGTAACGACGAACAACTCAAAATTTGCGATGTTTTCTTTCTAGATGACGCAGTAGCCATGATTTAGCTCTTCACAAGGAGATTTGCGGGAAAATACATCATGTGCAACAGGGTTCGACATTAACTTTTTTTTTCACTAGACATTCGGTCTTGTAGCCTGCAAACATTACTAGACCAGACCAAAAAGTTGGTAGACCAAACAGAAACAACTGAATCTTTGGTAAACTTCAATAATTTCGCAAAACTTTCCCTGTCTTTTTTTCTTTTCATAGCGTGTCTTTGACTCCGCCGTAGCTGTACTCGCCCCTTTCTCTTCCTTTTTCTTACCATTAAAACCGAAGCTGAATAAATCTGACATGATTTTACGTTACGATGTACACAAACAAAAAAGCGTTCGCTGAATGTTGTACTTATACTTGGCAGAAAAATGGATATTTTCGTTAACAAAACAAATAATATATCAGAATTGGGATTGATTTGGTTTGGCACGTAAAAATTGATACAAAATTGTGTTTTAGTAATTGCATTGAAGATACTTACGACAATCATGGTAGTGAAAAGCGTGGGAAAGTGTAATATCCGGTAACTACCGAGAAATATCGGTTCGCAGAATAAATTGTCATTTTCAATCCCAAAAACTGAGATTGCAGTTACCTTTTCGGATATTGTACCTTTCTAATTAAAAATGATCAATTCTAAAAACATTCAAAACGTAACTGTTATCAACACAATCAGGTGTTTTAAGTATAGCGCGAGATGATCAATTAATCACACCGATATTTTTCGTAACTGAACCGGATTTTACTCATCACCCTAATTACTGCGGGATAGTTACTACTGCTAATTTTAGAACAAGGATTTCCCGACTGCGTGCTTTATTTAGATGCGGAAACAGTTTTGAGGTCTGAGCAACTTACTTGTCTGAAATCACAGTGGCGAACTGGGTAGGATTTTTAGCTTGAACATAATGATGTCATTTTCTAAATGCGTGAATTTAAAAAAATCATCCTCAGATTTTAACTAGACCATTCGGGTTAGTAACTGCGAGGGATCACTAGACCGAACATCGCCGTTACTAGTGAATGTCTATAGGACGTGGGCCAATGTCGAACCCTGTGCAAGCCGCATGATCGGAATTAACCAATCACATCCAGTCTAGTTGCTGCTTGAGGACCGGTTATCATAATTTTCTGTTTAACATTATATTTACACTGCTTTTACCGATTCGGCCCCACAAATTTCGCCGCGACAATTGTCACACTTAAGACAAAATTACGGGCGACATTTCTAAATTTTCTGTGAGAAAATTGCAGAATCGCGGCCTCGGCAGAACACTGGACATAGGATCCTTGACAACCTGCAACAATGGTAGGAAAACTGGCTAAAAATGAGCAGCTCAGCTTCAATGCATTGTGCAGCCAAAAGATTCAACAACAAAAGGAAGCCATCCATCTCCGACACATAGACGATCTACGAACAACTCCGTTCGATGCATTTTATCAAGTTTAACAGTATATACTTGGTTTTAATTGTGCATATAAGTTTTCGAATGACAGGTTACTAGCACTGAACTCTAGGATGGACACCTCTGCAACAGCGAAGAGCCGATGCCAAGCTAGTATTCATATACAGAATAACCCACAACTTGGTTGATATCCCTGCTCCTGCATTCTTACATCCAGCCGGGTTATCAACCAGAGGCCACACACTGCGATTCTTCCTCCCCTTCTGTCGGGTTGACGTTTATATACACTCCTTCTTTCCCTCTTCGATCCGTCTTTGGAACCAGCTGCCAGAGGACATCGCCTCATCCCAGACCTTGGACAGCTTCAAGGCGGGACTGGCCGCTTGTCAGTAGACGCCCTTCACGTTTTTATCTGTTTTTATCCCTGCACGGCGTTTACGTCTCACATTCACCTTGTAAATACCTCACCAGTGCGTCGATGCTCCAGAGTGGGTCCTGCATTGTATACGAAGAAGAATTTAAAGGGATTTATTTAGCCTTAGGGGCTATAGAAGTTCCCTAGAAGACAAAAGACAAAAAGAAGAAGAAGAAGAAGAACTCGTGAGCTGAAACCCAGGAATTTTCGTTGCAATGTTACCCAAACTTACTTGATGCACGCTCGTATGATACACAGGACGTGTATCAAAATTAAACAACTAGATCTACTTTCGGTTCTTTTTCATCTAAACAGCCATGCAGAAGTTTTAAAGGCAATAACATAGGGTACAAACAACTACATTTTGAAATATTTTTGTTTTTGTTTCGCCTATATTTTTACCGGAACCGGAAGCTGTGGTGAATCAGCTTTATTCGGCTTCGGGTCGTTTCGGCCTTCAGTTCCTTTCGACCATGGATCATTACGAGCTGGGTCCTTTCGGCCTCTGTCATTTTGAACACTTTTATAGGTCGTTTGATAGGAGAATATTTGCAATATGTAACAGAAGAGAATGGCTCTAGGAATTGTTGTTATATATGGACATCTGCTAACGTAGCTCCTCTGTACAAGAAGGGCGAGAAATCTAATGCGGCAAACTACCGCCCTATATCCCTTACATATGTACCCTCTGCAAAATACTGGAACATGTGGTCGCATCAAACCTGGTCAGGCATATGGACATAAATGGCCTTATGTACGATCTACAACACGGCTTTAGGGAGCGAAGGTCCTGCGAGAGTCAGCTGGCCATGCTAATTGAGGATCTTGCTAGAAATACCAGTCAAGGTAAGCAAACCGATATCTTATCCTCCTTGATTTCAGCAAGGCTTTTGACATGGTCAATCATGAGAGGTTGCTCCTAAAGCTACACAAGTACGGTATTCGAGGTACAACCTTATCCTGGATACGGGCATTTCTGAGTGGTAGATTGCAGACAGTTGTACTTGACGGTGAGTCCTCTGATACGGTTCAAGTCTCTTCAGGTGTACCGCAGGGCTCTGTCCTTGGCCCTATCCTGTTCTTGGTCTACATTAATGACTAACCGGACAACATAACCTCCCAGGTAGACTATTTGCAGATGACACTGCGGTCTACCTCACAGTAAATGACAAAGACACCGACCAAACGACGCTCCAGACTGACTTGAATAAGCTACAAGCATGGTCAACTAAATGGGACATGAGTTTCAACCCATCCAAATGTCAGGTTAATCACACCACTAAAGCTAAATGTCCCATTCCAACAAAATACACACTACACGGACAAATGCTCTCTGCCGTCAGCAGTGCCCGGTATCTGGGAGTGGACCTGTCCAGCAACCTCTCATGGAATGACCATGTCAACCGCATCTCATCCAGTGCTAATCGGACACTTGGTTTTCTGAGGAGAAATATCAGAACACCCTCTCCCAAAATTAGAGAGTGTGCTTACAAAGCTCTAGTCCGCCCCCAGTTAGAGTACGCGAGCTCCATCTGGGACCCCCATACCCTAGTAAATACAGAAAAGGTTGAAATGGTGCAACGACGTGCTGCCAGATGGGTCCAAAATGACTATTCTAGCTATTCTAGTGTCACTGAAATGCTTGGTAAGCTTGGCTGGAGAACGTTGGAGCAGAGACGATCTGATGCACGTCTGTGTCTGTTTTATAGGATTGTTCATGGTTTGGTTGCTATTCCAATGCCAGTCTACATACAGTTTAACACCAGGGCTTCCCGACACTGTCACCCTTTAACTTTCAGACAAATACACACTGGAGCCAACTATTACAAGTATTCTTTTCTTCCCTTAGCTGTTGTCCAGTGGAATGCACTCCCAGCGGATGTGGTGCTGTCGGCTGACTTGAACCATTTCAAGGCTGCCGTCAGCACCATCATTCACCATAAGCCATAAGTCCTGTAATGATGTTTTTAACCTGCTCTTAACCTTATTCGTTTTAAACCTAACAATTATCTCACTTTTTACTATGTTATTCTACTTTTCTTGTTTCCTTTCACTTATTTCTACTAACAGACACAGACGCGCAACTGCTCAAAATTACCCGTGAGGGTGTGCAGCAGTAAAAAGAGATAGAGATAGATAGATATGATGATTTGAGGGTCGGAGTAAAATACTGACGCCTTACGCTTACAACAAAGATATCGTTGAATTTTGCTGACAACAAAGGCGTATAGTGATTTTACTGACGAGTTGAAATATATAGCAAATCACTGACGCTATGTAAATGAAGTAGGACTATTGACTGAATATAATAAGATATGAATAAAAGAAGTCATTTTACAAAGAGTAAATTGAAACGGAGTTATTTATTTTGAAGTTTAATATCAAATATGGATGTAAGATTAATGTTAAAAGAATGAAACCTTCTGAATACAGACAGTCTGTAACAAGAACGTACAAGGGATGCAGGTATCGTGACGTTAATACCAAATAGAAATACACGTTTATTCTGTAATAGAGACCCCCCAGTGGGCCAGACATTTTTCAAAGAGGGGGTCGGGGTCCTTAGGATCTTTCTTTCCTAAAAGTTGGTAGCTTAAAGCAGGCACTATCCAAGGTACAAACAACTGGAACTATCAATAATTGAACAATCTAGCTACCAATGGGCACTGTCATAAGTGACACATTTAAGGCAGCAGTCTCATCAATTCTTCACTAGGTCCAATTACCACCAAATGTAGATCTACATAGTTTTACTCATACACACACATGTTTATATATGTATATACATGTATGTATGTATACATCATCTATTTTTTTTTTTAAATCATATATACAGCTTTTACCGGTCGTTTCCGGCATCACGCCGACATTACTTATTGTATATATGTATATATAATCATTAAAAGAGAAAGAAAGGATAGAATATAACTATAGTTACTGTCATTCCCTAGAGCAGGGCTTCCATTTCTCCGAATTTTTCCTAAATCTTTGGATTTTTTTTCTTGTACATGGTAGCTTGAATCAGGCTGAAAGTAAAGCAGAATGAGCCTAAAGGCGCATTCTGCTTTACTTCCAGCCTGCTTTAAGCAGTCACACGTCAACAAAATTAGAAACAGGCGTTTGGGTAAAGGTACGATTTGTAAAATTGCACTTGAAAAATGCAAATTAGGAAATCTTAGGAGTTTTCATGTCCACTTATGGCAGCAATGCTAGTGCATTCAGTGTACACTTAATATATTGGCGTAATCTTCGTCTAGCTAAAGACGGACACTTATGGAGTAGAAGAAGTAGGACTGAGTACAGAAACTGTACTTATACAGTGGAGAATCTGTTATTCTTTCCCAATAAACGCGTTTACGCTAAAACTATTATTTGCAGTGCAAACAGTTTGAAGCCAGATCAGACGCCGGGTAACCCGGCGTCTGATCAGGCTCCAAACTGTTTGCCACCAAGATAAACAAGAATTATCAGAATTGTCCAAAAGTTGTTCTTTTCTACGTTTTAGTGCGTTGCGTTTGCGTACGTTTGCGTTTAAACGGGAAAGAATAACAGATTCTCCACTGTACATGTAGCCCTAAAAATCGTTAAAATATTTAAACTTCAGAATTTGAACATTTGAAACACGGTGGTGATACAAGAAGACCGTTTACTGTCTATATGCATATTGACTTTTGTTAATAGAAGGCTGAGTTCATACAGAAATAAGGCATATATTGACAATGGTTTTGCCTTTTCATGTAAAACCTAAAATAAAAGAGTTAGAAAGACGATTTTTTTCTATTGGGCCACCCTTGTACAACATTTATATTATGTTAATGTTATTTTAATTGTACAATAATTAAATAGTTATATATATAAGTTTGGTCGAGGAGCGGTGCCTATGCCAAACTCAGTGAAAATGTTACAAATAATATGGAAAAAACACCATTTTGAGATTTTCTGTTAGTTGGTTGCTATAGCAACATACATATTTTCCTATCAAATTTACATACATGTAATTTTAAAAAGTATTATGATTGCTTGATTATTGATATCAACTTTGCTCAAATACTATAAATATGTTTTCTTATCGATTATGATTTTAAAAATAAAAATAAAGATTTATCTTATTATATAAGTACATGTACATTGTATCGGGTTGCTATAGCAACTTGGAAGTTAATACACCACATACCTATCTATCAGCTGTGAAACTTTAGTGTTCATTTGACATAGAGCCATTTTCACTACTTTGTGTACCTAAGCCAACTTTTATAAATAAAACGCCCGCAAATTTCACCGTCTTCTATAATCCTGAGATTTGACTGATGTACGTTTTTTTAGGACAAACTACATGTACTAACGTCAAGGGGTTTGGAACACAATTCGACCCTTGGTAACTCGGCATCGCATTAAGGTAAAAATCATTTGTGAAAGTTATTACAAAGTCGCCCGTATACGTTACAGTCAGGAATGTTGGTCACGTGGCTTTAAGCTAGTCTCGTGTCGTTCCTTGTTCCTTTTGCGGTACCTGCTAGGTCAAGGGCAGGGGCCCGTTTTACTAAACAACTTACGCAAAATTTTTGCGTAAGTCAAAATCGTTTAACTCTTATTTTTCGATCATAAACGTTTGCAAACAGCAAATAGCCAGATCAGAGGTCGCGCTAAAAGCGCGTCCTCTGATCTGGCTATTTGCTGTTTGTAGCAAGTGATAATAAAAAATATAAATTAAAATTTAAAATTTTGACTTACGCAAACATTTCGTAATTCGTAATACTGTCAATGTTATAATAAGCGACCACTTATTGAAGTAGCCTAATGGTTTGTCAGGGCTGCCATTTCTCCGGATTTTTCCTAAGTATTCGGATTTTTTCCCTAGCAGATCGTAGCTTAAAACAGGCTGAAAGTAAAGCAGAATGCGCCTTAAGGCACATTCTGCTTTACTTTCAACCTTTTTTAAGCAGCCATGTGTCTTCCAAACGAGGAACAAGCTATGGGGTAAAGGTATGATTAGTAAAATTGCGTCTGAAAAATTGAAAAATTGAAATCTTAAGATTTTTATGATCAAATTATGACAGCCCTGGTTTTTAATTTGACTGCTTTCACCATGATACAGATACAACTTGTATGTTACATAATGTACATGTATAGAAGCTTTCTAAGTCAAAATACCTAAATTTTGAATTTGAGAAATAAAATCAGACAATTGTTAAAACTTTATGTCATCACGGCAGTGAATGGGTTAAACTTCGCGAACTTTAGTTTTATTTGCATCCGCTTTCTTTTTCGACACGGTTTTTAATCGTAACACTCGGTTTGCCGTTTCCTCTTGAATTTGCGTAGATTGTTTATCGATCCCAAGTGACGCGCATATACGTCATTCACCGTGCACTTATTAAGAGAACACGTTTCCAATGTAAACGATGTAGATGCAGGGAGCCTCTACAGAATCCAAGTGACCAGATTCTACATTTTTGTCATTTTGCAATATATCGCAAAAAGAATTCAACCAAAATGATTCAAATTACGACTACAAAAAGAAATATAACCCTAGATATAACAAACCGAAACTCAGCCAAGTGTTTTTTGTTCAATGTATTGTAATATGACAGACTGTGCAGTTCTTCATCAGAGAACTCATTTATGCGCCCTCTGATTTTGGTCTTCACTTTTTGCATAGGGAAAGT
The DNA here is from genome assembly GCA_922989275.2 of Gari tellinella. Taxonomy (NCBI): domain Eukaryota; kingdom Metazoa; phylum Mollusca; class Bivalvia; order Cardiida; family Psammobiidae; genus Gari; species Gari tellinella. Next base: position 11,904,481 of record OV277867.1, on the reverse strand, counting down.
GTACTCGTCACAGGTACTCTGTTTGCAAAGGTCACGTATATGCTGGACCGAGGTTCAAGGGTAAAACAAATGACAAATTATTTAAATATGAGTCAAAGTTTGGTATGTATGTCCTTTAAAACGACACTGTAGTTCATAACTAGACAGTATAGCCACATACAGTGGAGAATCTGTTATTCTTTCCCGATAAACGCGTTTACGCTAAAACTATTATTTGCAGTGCAAACAGTTTGGAGCCAGATCATACGCCGGGTAACCCGGCGTCTGATCAGGCTCCAAACTGTTTGCCACCAAGATAAACAAGACTTATCAGAATTGTCCAAAAGTTGTTCTTTTCTACGTTTTAGTGCTTTGCGTTTGCATACGTTTGCGTTTAAACGGGAAAGAATAACAGATTCTCCACTGTATGACGTCACTAATGACGTCAGAATAACAGATTCTCCACTGTACGTCAAAGGTTTCTTGTGTTCAATCTGTTAACAAATGATAGGGCGATGCACTAGAGAACGATGTCTGTTGGTGTCCTGATATTTTAACCTCGTGGTATCATGGCATTCAATGCCATGATACCGCGAGGTTAAAATATCAGATGATTCACGTTGATAACCATGTGAGACATTCTTACCTAGCCTCTTAACCGCGTACAATTTGGCTTGAAATGGTCGTTTGTAGTTTTCTTAAAAAATAAAAGTTTAATGCTTTTTATTTTATGACCTTTAAATATGAGGGTCAAACAGTGAGGATATAGATTAGACACTATTTCTTTATAACTAGTCTAGTCGCTTCTTTTTTCACACTGTTCACAAATAATAGACTCTTATCGCGATATACATGATAAGGGTTAACAAGGAGTTATAAAATGTCAAGTTCTCCTACCGTTCTATCAGTTCTTCAGTGTTTTCTCTGGATCCTCTTCAACATGAAGTCTCTTATTATAATTCCCCTGTTGTTTGTTGCAATCCAGGGATCTACATTGCGCAAGGTTGGATCTTTTCCAGTTAAATACCCAGCTTTTACGACGCTGTATAAGAACTCGAATACTCAGAGTGCGCCAGGGCGCTACAACTTACTGATTTCCACTTTCGCCGCCCCGTCACTGTTCGGCGGAGCTACGGACACAGTGGAGTTAGTCCGAAATGTTGGGGAACATCTTTCTGATGTTGGCGCAATTCGACCGGATATACTCACGTCGAGCGTAAAGTGGCCGAATGAGGTGGTGGCTGTAAATGGTAGGTACAGTAGAGAAAACGTTATTCTTCACCGTTTAAACGCAAACGAAACGCAAACGCATTGTAATAAAATAGAGATTTTGACAACTTCTTGACAATTCTATATGTTCATTTTAATCTGAATGGCAAACAGTTTGGAGCCTGATCAGACGCCGGGTTACCCGGCGTCTGATCTGGCTTTAAACTGTTTGCAATTGGAATAATAGATTTAGCGTAAACGCGTTTATTGGCAAAGAATAACGTTTTCTCCACTGTTTGAGCGAAGGTTTTGAACTTCAGTTTAACCGGTATAACTCGAGCTCGAGTTAGTCGCACTTCAGAAATTTGCTACAGTTACAATGCGATAACTTCAGGTCGCTTTAAATAAAGAGTTGAACATATCAATATGTTAAAGTTAACGCTTATTTCATACTAAATAGTACATTTTCAAACAGTGTGAATCGAGATTAGACGCCGCAGAACGCGTCTGATCTCGATCCAATCTGATACTCATATTCAATTTTTCTTCAGTTAAAATTTTGATCTAAAACAAATTTTGAGTTATTTCGGGAGACGATAGTTTTGGAGTAGACTACAATTAAGCATGGAAAGATGTTAAACTATCTTAAATGTTAACTGAACGACTCTTTGAGAAATATAATTTCTGACAGTGCAAACAGTGCAGAGCCTGGTCATCCGCCGCGTTTTGGTCACTATAAAACAGAACAAGATCATCGTGGTAGATTCTATACCCGATACGATTTTCAAAAACGTATGGTATGAATGCATGACGTCACATCACGTCATTTAACCGCGGGAGGATCGTGGTAGGGAAGAGCATTGTAAAAAAAACGCGTGTCATGTTAGAATAAATGGTTTACATTGTAACCCAAAAAATTAAAACAGAAACCAATGTCCAATACAATGCAATCTGCACTGCAGCAAAACACTAGCCATTAAATAGACATGCCGTAAGCGGACGATGTTTGCAAATTAATGAGTAAATATTGTATAACATTATATTGTGTAGCAACAACCTTCGCAAATAAGGAGATCATCGCGATACCTGATGGATTCCTTGTCCCATTCAAGACTGGTGGTTCTATCAAGTTCATGGACATAACAAATGGACAGAAGCAGGGTCCATACACTATAACAGGAGGGGATGGTTCCTGGTTCTACCATCGCGTCCAATGGCATGATATGGATGGTGACGGAGATCTGGATATAGTCACGTGTAGGGCTCGGGAACCAATCGTTCCAATTGTATTTGGTAAGCAGAAAATAACAGTGGTGAAAACATTATTCTTTCAAGGGCAACCGAAGCTAAATACAGTGGAGAAAACGTTATTCTTTCCCAATAAACGCGTTTACGCTAAAACTATTATTTGCAGTGCAAACAGTTTGGAGCCAGATCAGACGCCGGGTAACCCGGCGTCTGATCAGGCTCCAAACTGTTTGCCACCAAGATAAACAAGAATTATCAGAATTGTCCAGAAATGGCACTTTTCTACGTTTTAGTGCTTTGCGTTTGCGTACGTTTGCGTTTAAACGGGAAAGAATAACAGATTCTCCACTGTACAATGTCATAGAATGTAGTCTGATTTTAATATGACATTTTTGAAAACTGATAACGATTTATTTTTAAGAGTAAAATAATAAAATAACGATTACTTGTAAGAGCTTATCAGACACCAAGTAACGAATGAAAGCTTAAAGATAATGTCAGTTACACTATTGTGTCTAAGAAACCCTCAAATCTAGATTTGTATTGCTTTCAGGATATCATCAAAATCTGGTTAAAACTAATTACCAAAAGTTGAATTGTATAGTAAATTGTTATTATTATTATTATTACACCAGATTTATATAGCGCTCTTTTCACACAGTAGTAATGTGTTCAAATGCGCTTCCCATGAAATCATATAAATGTACGTATAAAGTAAGAAAAGACAAATACTACTACTACATTTACAATAAAGTAAATACACCCTACTTGTAAGTATTTCAATATAGCTACTAAGATTATAAGAATTGTTAATATTAGTTTATAAAATCAATTATAAACTGAGACATATATTTAAAAGATTAATGGCATTATTAAAAACAGTATTTAAAAGTCATTGTTGTTCAAAACACCTACACCCTACTACAGTGGAGAAACTGTAATTCTTTCCCAATAAACGCGTTTACGCTAAAACTATTATTTTCACTGCAAATAGTTTGGAGCCAAATCAGACGCCGGGTAACCTGGCGTCTGATCAGGCTCCAAACTGTTTGCCACCAAGATAAACATGAAATATCAGAATTGTCCAAAAGTTATTCTTTTCTACGTTTTAGTGTTTTGCGTTTGCGTACGTTTGCGTTTAAACGGGAAAGAATAACGGATTCTCCACTGTATCTTGCACCTCCGACATCTAGCATACTGAGTCATGTCGATGCTTGCGCATGACGTAATTAATGTTGGTGGTAACCCGAGGCCTTATTTGCTTTACTGCTTGGATTTTCTTATTTATTGTTCAAGTTATAGGGGGTTCAAGTCTAAGACTTCTTGTGACTCTTTATTAACAAAGGACTTAGAATTTATCAATACAGACTTAAACTAAAGCTCATTAATGAACAAAACATGTATTTTGAGTTGGTTTGGCTCCCAGCATGTCATTATTTGATGATAAGAACAACAGTGTATCCATAATTATACTGAGGGAGGATAGCAAAATTGATTGTTCCTTTTGGAAATACCCCTTTATGCCTGATAAAAACCCAATGTTTGAGATATTTCTATAACAAACATTTTTCTACACATTCAATTCTTTACAATACATTAGATCTATGTCATTCTTGTTGATAGGTAGAGAAGACGAAGAACTCATCTGGTTGGAAAATCCAGCTGGAGATTACAAAACCAAATGGAACGCGCATGTTCTTGCGCATGGGCCTGACAGCTTCTTCCGTTTTGTAAAGTTGAACACACCCGATGGCATGAAGGACGTTGTGCTTGCTGCCCAGTTCTTTACAAAGAGTTTAACTGTGTACTGGACAACACAGGCGAACGGACTGTTCACAGACTCGTCTAAGGTTAGTTCAATGTTCAATATACGTACAGTAAAATCTATCACTTACGACCACTAAATTGTCTTAAATTATTAGGGGTTGACTGCTAAGAGCAAGTTGACAGTACAAAAGAAGACTCCTTAAGAAAGCTTTGTTGCACTGTCATCTTGCTTTAAGCTGTCATCTGTCTTAAAATCAGAATTTAATCTGATTTTAGTAGTCGTTATAATGACGTTTTACAGTATTCTTTGGAAAGACAAACAGAACAATGACCATGTATTAAACAATTCAGTTCGAGCGACGAGGATACAGTGGAGAAAACGTTATTCTTTCCCAATAAACGCGTTTACGCTAAAACTATTATTTGCAATGCAAACAGTTTGAAGCCAGACCAGACGCCGGGTAACCCGATATCTGATCAGGCTCCAAACTGTTTGCCACCAAGATAAACAAGAATTATCAGAATTGTCTAAAAGTTCCCCATTTTTACGTTTTAGTGTTTTGCGTTTGCGTACGCTTGCGTTTAAATGGGAAAGAATAACGTTTTCTCCACTGTAGCTATAAAATGAAACATAGAGATGTCGCTGAAAGCCATGCTAATAGGTGATAAACAAGAACAAAATAGCGCCGCTAATAGGTGATAAACAAGAAAAAATAGCGCTGCTAATAGGTGATAAACAAGAAAAAAATAGTGTCGCTAATAGGTGATAAACAAGAAAAAAATAGTGCCGCTAATAGGTGATAAACAAGAAAAAAATAGTGCCGCTAATAGGTGATAAACAAGAAAAAAATAGTGCCACTCTGTTCTAGTTTAAACAGTATTTTATTTCAAAAAATAGATACAGTCATGACTGACAATACATACAATAATTTCACATATAAATATAAGGATTAGAAAACAAGTTTGGTTCAAACTTGTATAAATTTTTCTCCTTTTTTTTAGTTTAAACAAACTCTGTTATCAGTAGCCAAGCAGATTTTGGCTACAATTTGGAATTCCATTTAAATGTTCTGCTGTATAATCATATTCAAAATGTATCTGACCCATACACTTGGCCCCTCAATACCTTTAAAGTAATAATGTCTAGTAATAGACCCTTTGTATACCATATTCTCACATGACCTATTGTAATCATGAGTAAGAGTCAAGATGTAAGGGTTTCATTATGGCTTCAAAAGGTGTGCAAGAGCCTTTTCTTTTGTTTGACCCACTAATTTGTTTTTTTTACCTGACATAACTGACATATTCATACTTTTGCTTTCTAGGTGATTATTCTTACCAATAGTCGTGCTTTTCAGGATAAAATGTGGCATCGAAAGAGTTAAAATGCCTTTACCTATCATTTGATCTACTGACCTACTTTTCGATTTTACATAATCCATATTCATACCTGACCTAGACTTTGTAAAGGTGATGCAATTACGGAAAAAATGTAGACCCTAGCGTAGTCCGAAGCTTTTCCGATGATTTGAGCTACTGACCCACTTTTTTGCCCGAATCAACTATAGCTATATTGCCATGATTTTATCAGGGTGATCATCCTGGATGCGTTTAATGAATTTGAGACTGAATAAATATGTCCCTTACAGTGTTTAGAGGCTTGTTCTTTGCTTTGACTTACTGACATACCTTTTAACCCAGCATTTCCAATACGCATGCTTTAACTAACTTATATTTTGTCATGATGATCATTCGAAGCAAGCAGCAAGAAATTTGGGCTTAAATGTGACCACTGGAGGGACTAAAAGCTTTTTTCTGCGATTTGACCTACTGACCTACTTTAACATCCGACATAAAGCACATGACACTGACAGCATTTCATAAAAAACATAACTAAAAATACAACTTCCATCTGGTTCTTAACTTTTAATTTGATGATACCGATTACAGAAAATGACCACGTCTTCTGGCGGCCAGGCGGTTTGACGTATTCAATTTTTCGAAAAACTTTGCAAGAGTATCATTTGATGAAAGTTTATGTAAAATATTTTCAACTACCATGTAGTTCAGCTTAATTTGTGGTTTGTTCTATTTCTTGTAAGACAATTTTCATACGATTTATATTCTGTTTATTTGCAATGTTAATCGGTGTCTAATTTGTTCAAACTGTTTTCAAATGTCAAGCATGTTCACACGATAAGAGCCTTACCTTTTCAATGCTGCCATTATGTCGTCTGATTGAAACAGTATCGTTTTGTTTTAAATGTAAATTATATCTACTTTGGCAGAAACAAGTTATTGTACGAGTGTCAACTAGTTTGGTCTATGAGCAGACGCCAATTTTAATCGGCGTACGATCATGATCCAAACTCTTTGCAAGAAAAATTTAAAAAAGGTCTCTAAAATAATAAAAGGTTAATACATGCGTTTTTTATTCAATTGTAGATCTCAAAACGTGTAATAGACAACTCTATTGGGTCCGTATTTGAGGTGGAACTTGTTGACCTCAACAAGGATGGACGCCTTGACCTACTCGTGACTACAAACGGAGCCAATGGTACGCTTTTAGCGTACGAGGTTCCAGATGATTTTAGGTGAGTTTTCAACTGCACTCCGTCACACACTATCTCAGTAAGGACAGTGAGGACACCAGGGGCCCGTTTCATAAAACGTCGTACGACAAATGTTGTTGTAAGTCAGATTATAAAAGTCTCAATTATATTTTATTTCTCCACCTAATCCTGTCTTGTGACATCTTTTTGGAATCGTCTTGGGGGTTAGATAGAGACATTAGAAAGTGAATGTATTTTAAAGTTTTGACTTACGACCGAAAGAATCTACTGTCATTGTTTTGTACAATAGAAACTCGATAATTCGAACTCGCTTTATAACGAGCATACCCATTTTTCAAAGTTGTCTACGTTTTAGCATTGCAATACGGGTACAGTGGAGAAAACGTTATTCTTTCCCGTTTAAACGCAAACGTACGCAAACGCAAAACACTAAAACGTAAAAAAGTGCAACTTTTGGACAATTCTGATAGTTCATGTTTATCTTGGTGGCAAACAGTTTGGATCCTGATCAGACGCCGGGTTACCCGGCGTCTGATCTGGCTGCAAACTGTTTGCATTGCAAATAATAGTTTTAGCGTAAACGCGTTTATTGGGAAAGAATAACAGATTCTCCACTGTATGTTCGATTGAAGCGAGATCGATTTTTCGAAATTAAACATATGAAATACCGGTACGGTCGTTTAACTCTTTCCTCCCTGAAACTTTAAATGGACAATTCCAGTTTCCATTTTAGTCTAGTCCATTTCTGACTTTTAAAGGGACTCGCAACCGGATGGTGTACTTGTCAAAATAAAATAAAATACTCAAATAAAAGCAAATTTGTGGCATTATTTGGCTTCTGACATTAAAAAAATATGATCAGTCCAAAAAAAGTCTCAAGAATCGTCACCGAATCTTAGATTTTTAGATATTTTCCATCGTTTTTCTATACCGACTAGTAGACGGTATAGTTGTTGTTGTTGCTTCTCTACACGGGCTCAGACATAAACACGAGCCGAATTACGAAGCTGTATGCACTTTCGATCGCTACACATTGAAATACGTTAAATCGATCCGAGATAAACGGATAGTTCCGTGGTCCATTGGTCTAAGCGGTTTCCCCTATTTTGCCTTCTGTCCGCCAATGCCGGGCCCCGGGTTCGAATCCCACCAGAGACCAATATTTTTTTTTATTGGAATACATTTTTTTTAAACAGAATTTCTTATCCTAAACTAATTATTTACCATTTATATAAGCGTTTGACACATATTTACAAATTACTATTTTTAATGCACCATCTGGTTGCGAGTCGCTTTAAGGTTTTTTTTTGTCAATATTTAGCATTATGACAAACAGTGAAGACCCAGATCAGAGGGCTCCATAAGGAGCCCTCTGATCTGGGTATTCACTGTTTGCATGGGACAAGTGCACTTTTCACATGTATACTGTTTGAAAAGGACGCCTATAGGCGGGACTAGGGTTCAAAGGGTTAAACGAATTCGAAGTATTGAGTTTCGAATGTATATATTTTGAAAGTGAAACCACTTTGTAGCATTATATACATAATACACACTGATGCTATTTATGATTCTTTTTAGAACTGGAAACTTCATCAAACACACCATAGCTGTTGGGTTCCGCCCGAGGAAATCCGGAACCGGAAAGGGGGCACCCGGAAGTGCCTTTGCTATTCAGCCGCTCACAAATACAACAAGGTAAGTACATTTTCATGTTACAGTGGAGAAAATGTTATGTATCCCTTCGGGTGCATTCTGCTTTACTTTCAACCTGCTTTAAGCTTCAATCTGCTAGGATAAAAATCTGAAGATTTCTGGGGGTAAAATCCGGAGAAAAAGCAGCCATGGGGCTCGTTCTTGTAGATTTCTTGGTTTACATGTATGCAAACAGCGAAAAAGAAGAAACTAAAGCGGTTACAGTCGACGGAAACTAATGCAAGGATTTTATTCTTACTGAAGGTACAGGTAATGATTATTACTGTAGATTTTGTTTTGAAAAAGCTCAGAATGTAAGTTCAATGACATCATGTGTATCCCTGTATGCTCGTTTGTATGATACGCTTGTACAGTACTGCCCAAAAGTACTTTTTGTTGACACCTGAAACTTCAAAATTGACAATTCAAATTTCCAATTTATTCTAGTCCGTTTTTACTGCAAATGGTAATTTATTTCATAACATATATATTCAAGTGACAAACAGTGCGGGAGTCCTCTGATTTGGAACTACACTGTTTGCATTGGACAAAGATACTTTTTGGCCTTACACAGCTTGTAAGGACACATAATTGCATCACATTGGTTCAATGCAAATGCACAAGTACCTGTGGTTCAATGTACTTTTCACTGACTGCAATTTTCTTGCAGCAAAAAGCCGACGATATTGCTATCGGGTGACGACGACGGACGAGCGTATATTTTCGAAGCTAACAGTGAAGATCCTCACGACTGGTCATATACAAAGAACACATTCTGTGACGCCGGTTCTGGTACTGTCGGACAAGTGTCCTCAGCTGACGTCAATGGCGATGGATACGCCGACATTTTTGTCCCGTCATATAGCACTAACGAAGTAATGGTGTACACATTTGCGCCAAAAATGGACGGTGTAATGATAGGGTGATGATACGTTAAAAGTCCCACAAGTGATAGACTAAAATGTTCCAGTGGCGAGGACGTTATTCTTTCCCAATAAGCGCGTTTACGCTAAAACTATTATTTCTATTTCAAACAGTTTGGAGCCAGATCAGACGCCGGGTAACCCGGCGTCTGATCAGGCTCCAAACGGTTTGCCACTCAGATCAACATGATTAATCAAAATTGTCGAAAAGTTGTCCTTTTCTACGTTTTAGTGCAATGCGTTTGCGTACGTTTGCGTTTAAACGGGAAAGAATAACAGATTCTCCACTGTACCTGTACAATCTAACTTGTGTTAAACCGTCACTTTAACCATTTACTCCCTGAAACCTCAAATGGACAATTCTAGCTTTCAATTAAGTCTAGTCCATTTTTACTTTTTAGGGTTGAATTTTACAATATCTTTCAAAATTACAAACAGTGTGGACCCTGATCAGAGGGCTCCCCAAGGAGCCCTCTGATCAGGGTCTACACTTGTTTGCATAGGACAAGTGTACTCCTCACGGCTACGCTGTTTGCAAATGACGCATATTTGCGTGACTAGGGTTCAAAGAGTTAAATAATGCATTTTTTCTTTTTTTCAAAATTAAGAAAGTCCCAATTTTATTCAAATAGTGGCTGAATAAAATAAGTTTGACTTTATTCTAGAACCAAACTATTGCTGTGAAATTCCAGGGAAGTAAATTCAAGTACGCGTGACATATGGCAATACGCCCTAACGAGATCGGTAAAATACCAAACCGCACCAAACTCTGACAGAGCATCATTCTTTGACAGAAATGGAATATATACATACACACTTCTACAGCCTGCCTTTGGAAGTCGGTTTTTATAGTCGAATTATGGGTTGCAAAGTATAAAAACGTTCTGCGTGGTTAGTAGACTAGTAGTTGGATTGGTAACCACAAAGGGTTACCTTTTTTCGGCGCACGTTGCAGTTCGGCACGGGTCGTAAGCGAACGAGAATGGCCGATTGCAGTACGTAGAGTAGAGGGGTTTTAACCCATTAGGGGCGTTCTACCTTAACTGTATTTCACAATAGTTTTACCCTGTTTATTATAGATGGCAATTGTACAGTGGAGAATCTGTTATTCTTTCCCGTTTAAACGCAAACGTACGCAAACGCAAAACACTAAAACGTAGAAAAGTGCAACTTTTGGACACTTCTGATAATTCTTGTTTATCTTGGTGGCAAACAGTTTGGAGCCTGATCAGACGCCGGGTTACCCGGCGTCTGATCTGGCTCCAAACTGTTTGCACTGCAAATAATAGTTTTAGCGTTAACGCGTTTATTGGGAAAGAATAACGTTTTCTCCACTGTACAATGGTTATGTTTTGTAATAATTTTATTTACAATAAAGTTTCGTACCGTGGTTAATGCGTTTTATGATTGGCTGAATGATGTAGTGGAGGAGACATTTTTCTCTTTCCAATTTGTTGAATGTACTACACTAGAGAACAATTCATTTTTCCCCAATTAATGCTATGTCCTTAGCGAATAGTTTGGAGCCATATCAGACATCGGGTAACACGGTGTTTGGTCAGGCTCCAAACTGTTTGCCATTTAAATTATAATGAATCGTTAGAATTGTCAAAAAAGTCATTTTTCTTTATTTTATTGTAATTGCGTTTACCTATCGTTTGCGTTTAAACTGAAAAGAATAACGTATGCTACTGTGGTGCAGACGGTATTCTTGCCCGTTTAAACCATTAGTGCCTATTTTTCACAAAAGTAGACTTCATTAACTCATTGAGCCCTAGTGACGCATATTTGCGTCTTTTACCGGATATGTACCTGTGAAGAATACGCTTGTCCTATGCAAACAGTGAAGTCCCTGATCAGAGGGCTCCTGCAGGAGCCCTCTGATCAGGGTCTTCACTGTTTGTCATAATGCCAAACATTGACAAAACAACCCTTAAAAGTCAGAAATGGACTTGACTAAAATGGAAACTGGAATTGTCCATTTAAAGTTTTAGGGAGGAAAGAGTTAAACCATTAGTGCCTATTTTTCACAAAAGTAGACTTCATTAACAGTGTAGACCCTGATGAGACACCACAGTACTATTTCATATCTGCTTATTTGTCTTTATAATGAGATTTTCCAAGCACGCATTATTATAATTGAGCCGTGTAATGACAAAAACCTGCCTTATTGCGTTGCAAACAGTGTATATCAAGGTCAGCCGCCGCGTCATTGACGCCATGGCTGGCCTTGATCTACACTGTTTGACACCCACATGCATATAACGCATTTTATGTAGTTGTATTATATACAGTATTTGGCAGCGTAAACTAAACTAATATACAGGGTACAGTGGAGAATGTGTTATTCTTTCCCAATAAACGCGTTTACGCTAAAACTATTATTTACAGTGCAAACAGTTTGGAGCCAGATCAGACGCCGGGTAACCCGGCGTCTGATCAGGCTCAAAACTGTTTGCCACCAAGATAAACATGAAATATCAGAATTGTCCAAAAGTTGTTCTTTTCTACGTTTTAGCGCTTTGCGTTTGCGTACGTTTGCGTTTAAACGGGAAAGTATAACAGATTATCCACTGTATGTGATGACAACGGTGACTGGTCTGTAAAATGTTGCAATGCAATGCAATAAGGCAGGTTTTGTCATGGCACGACCCATATGGATATTCATTTCAATATCAACAGCTACAGTGGAGAATCTGTTATTCTTTCCCGTTTAAACGCAAACGTACGCAAACGCAAAGCACTAAAACGTAGAAAAGTACAACTTTTGGACAATTCTGATAATTCATGTTTATCTTGGTGGCAAACAGTTTGGAGCCTGATCAGACGCCGGGTTACCCGGCGTCTGATCTGGCTCCAAACTGTTTGCACTGCAAATAATAGTTTTAGCGTAAACGCGTTTATTGGGAAAGAATAACAGATTCTCCACTGTAATCGAAACTAAACGCAAACGCATTACGAAAAGAAATTGAGAAATAAATGACATTATTTCATAGAGCTGACGAATCTTTAAAATCTGAGAGACAAACTGTTTGGACCCTGATCAGAAGTCTAAAACACTTTGGCTAGTGTATGAAACGAGGACCAGTATTTCAGTCGTAGTTGAACTGGCAAACGAAACGACATTGAAGGGACATAATGTTTGCACTTCCCGTTAAACCCCTGCCATGCCTAGTTAAAGCGCGACTTGATTAACATTTGCAAACAGTTTGTATACAGATCAGATGACGCGTAACGCGGCGTCTGATCTGGATCCAAACAGTTAGCCATTCATACTAATTTTTTCTTCAGACTCAAAAGCATGGAAACTAATTTTGATATCTTTTTCGCAGACGATATATTTGAAGCAGACGACAAATAATCATGATAAGGGTTAATACGTCCGTCTGTACGATATATTGATTAGACTTTGCGTTCTCTGTATAACCTAATCATGTAAACAATGCTTACAAATATTAATGTTACGATAACCTGCAGGAGCGGCTACAGGGTCTCGTTTCACAAATGTTCCCGAAAATATTGCCACTGTGCTCACTCCCTACAACGACCCTCCGAACAACGTTTCCCTTCTTACAACAACGCTTGTCGCTGTCCCCAAACAAGACAATTATGTCTAACATTTTCACTGCTGCAGTATCGTCTCCTTAAAATTGTTGTCTGCTTTCTTTTGTCAAAGTTAGATATTAGTGGACAATTTTGACGAGTGAAAAACAGCTATAATTCAGATCTGGATTCAAACTGTATGCAAATATAAGCCAATTCTTAATATTACCTCACTATAACAGCACCCTCTGAACAACAACACATACACTCTTTATCTCCCACTAGGTCATGTTGTAGAGTGGGAGGGAACAATGTACAGTGGAGAATCTGTTATTCTTTCCCGTTTAAACGCAAACGTACGCAAACGCATTGCACTAAAACGTAGAAAATAACAATTTTTGGACAATTCTGATAATTAATGTTTATCTTGGTGGCAAACCGTTTGGAGCCTGATCAGACGCCGGGTTACCCGGCGTCTGATCTGGCTCCAAACGGTTTGCACTGCAAATAATAGTTTTAGCGTAAACGCGTTTATTGGGAAAGAATAACAGATTCTCCACTGTACATAAAGGTAGTTTGCTTTTATAAGAAAACAGACGAAAAATAAAATTAAAAAAAATTCCCAGTAAATAGTGTAAATAAAGTTAAAACAGTTCGATGTTATAAGAAAACTACAGTCGAACTTCGATATCTCGAACTTAGTTAAATCGCACATACCCGATTAGCCACGTTTTAACTTTGAAATATGGGTATGTTCGTTTTAACCGAGCATGAAATAATGCAATTCATGTGTCGAACTATCAGATATTTCGGGCTAAGTGAGCTCGAGATATCGAAGTTTGACTGTATACAGAATAACAAGTTATTGCCACTGAAAAGGGGCAATCACTGTAATACTTACTTTTATTTGCTTATTGAACTGTTGTTTTTCGTAAAACTTATAAAGGAACATAAAAAGTGTTTGATGTTATAAGAAAACTGACAAAAATAACGAAAAATAAATCATAAAAATGTAAAAAAAGAAAGAGGAAAATCAGAGTTAGTGTGTCCTGGAAAAAAAGGGCACTGACTGTAATGTTGTTTTTTATATATATATAATATTTAGCAATTACAGACATTTGTGAACTCATTTTAACCAATAGTAGTTAATTTGATACATTTAAAATGTAAATATAGTTAGGTGTACATTTTTGGTATGCAAAAGATTGCACTCGTAGATCGTTGACCTCATTTCTGACCATAATTTGAACTTTTAGACTTTACATCCCCCCATAGAATTTCTGAGATATGTGCACTGAATACAAATCAGGTGCATGTAATCCGTCTACGCGATATGCTACATGTATGAGGGGTCAAAAACGGTCAAAATATTGTTAAACTTATATGGCGACTGGTAGATCCGCACCTGTTTATAACAGTGATCATGTTATCATTTCAACAAAACTGTACAGTCAAACCTCGCCAAATCGAACTCGCTTAAGTCGAAATTGCCGATATGACTTCTGCTGAAATCCGATAAATTAAACTGTAAACTGAACTTATCCGTATTTCAACGTTAAAGCGTGGCTAATGTACGTTTTAAAGCTGAACTACGGTTAATCTCGACTTTAGAGAGTTAAGATTTATTGGGGTTAGACTGCACAATTGAAGCCCTGTAATACAGTGGAGAAAACGTTATTCTTTCCCGTTTAAACGCAAACGTACACAAACGCATTACACTAAAATGTAGAAAAAGACAACTTATCGACAATCCTGACCGCTTATTTTAATCTCAGTGGCAAACAGTTTGGAGCCTGATCAGACGCCGGGTTTCCCGGCGTCTGATCTGGCTCCAAACTGTTTGCAGTGTAAATAATAGTTTAAGCGTAAACGCGTTTATTGGGAAAGAATAACAGATTCTCCACTGTACGACCACTGAAACGAATGCCAATTGATTGTATAAAAGACAGATGACACCTTAAATCAAGGCAACAGTAAAACAGAATACTTCTAACGAAGCTTTCTGTTTAACAGTCGCCTTGATTTAGGCAGACACCTGTCTGAAACACATAATAATGAACACAATTTAGTGGTCGTAATAGAGAGGTTTTACTGTATATCAAATTTTAAATTCCAAAGTATCTACAACCTGTTTGCGCTGTCACTGGTGATAAATTCTATAGATAACATCCAAAAACTATAGTACATTAAGTTTCAATAGGTCGCATTAACTGCGAGGCTGTCCTGAATCCGGAAGTAAGTACTTATTTGGTCTGTATTTTCTAAAAGGACAAGTTCATTTGGCCAGCAATTTTCATGTTGCGTATATCAACATTGAATATAGAATATAGCGATGCTATGATTACAGATGAATTAGGGTTTCACTAATATGGATTCGTTTGGACAACTTTCGTGTAAGTAGACTCTTGACTATCCGGTTGCAGTAAGATTTCAATACAAAGTCAACTCAAACTTACAGTGGAGAATCTGTTATTCTTTCCCGTTTAAACGCAAACGTACGCAAATGCAAAACACTAAAACGTAGAAAAGTACAACTTTTTGACAATTCTGATAATTAATATTTATCTTGGTGGCAAACAGTTTGGAGCCTGATCAGACGCCGGGTAACCCGGCGTCTGATCTGGCTCCAAACTGTTTGCACTGCAAATAATAGTTTTAGCGTAAACGCGTTTATTGGGAAAGAATAACAGATTCTCCACTGTATAAGTTTAACCATTTTTCGTGAAGTTTTTACCCCTTCCCTGCCATATGATAGTGTCGTCTGCTTTATTAGTGTTGTCTGCTTTATTAGTGTTGTCTGCTTTATTAGTGTTGTCTGCGATATCGTTTAAAAGCTAGACCTAATGCAGTGTAACTGACGTAATTTCAAAACAAATGGCAATCAATTTTTTATCCTCATCATATTTTCAGTAAAATAGTTAAAAGTTACTGTTTTTATTCTAAAACGAAAGTTCAGATATCAGTACATGTATTAAATTAGACGTAGATTTATGACGGGCAAACGGTTAAAGCTTATGAAACATTTGGTGATTTGTGATCCAATCTTTGGTTACATGTACCAGTGAGAAAAAACGACAACTTGTTTTAAGGTTACACATTGCAGGTCAATATTCTGATACAGTGGAGAAAACGTTATTCTTTCCCGTTCAAACGCAAACGTACGCAAACGCAAATCACTAAAACGTATAGAAAAGTGCAACATTTGGAAAATTCTGATAATTCATGTTTATCTTTGTGGCAAACAGTTTTGTGCCTGATCTGATATGGCTCCAAACTGTTTGCACTGCAAATAATAGTTTTAGCGAAAACGCGTTTATTGGGAAAGAATAACACATTCTCCACTGTACATGTCTTTATTTAAAATGTCCGAATCAAAACTGCCTGCCGTTTTAACCCTTTGCCTGATAGCCCCGAATCCACAAGCATTTTCAAACAGTTTGAACCCATATCAGGATGTCTCTAGTGTAACCCCTTCACTGCCGTGACGTCAACAATTTTAAACAATTGTCGTCTGCTTTTATTTCTAAAATTTTAATTTTGCTATTTTGACAGATTTTTTTTTATTGAAATGAGTGTCAAACAGTTTGGATCCTGATCAAACGCCGCTTAACGCAGCGTCTGATCAGGATCCAAACTGTTTGCAAAAAACTGTTGTGCTCGGGGTTAAAGCTTTAATTTTAAGAAAAAATATTTATACAAACAACTACAGACGACAATTGTGAAGCAGGCGATATTGTAGCAGACAAAGATTTAAATTGCTGCAGACGTCGTTTTTTGCAGACGACACCAATCAGAAAAAGAGATTATTTTAACTCTTTTCACGCTAGCAGCAAAATCGAGATTACATTTGCAAACATTTTGGATCCAGATGAGACGCCGCGTAACGCGGCGTCTCATCAGGATCCAAACTGTTTGGCAATACCTTATTTCGTAAAGGATTTTCTAAAAATGCTATTTTTAGAACAGTTTGCAGACGACAACTGTTGCAGACGAAAACTATAACTTCGCGTGCAAAGAGTTAAGATTCACGTTCGTGTATAGAGGGTGGTTATATTTGAATATAACCTTACAAATTTGACTATATACAGTGGATACTCTGTTATTCTTTCCCGTTTAAACGCAAACGTACGCAAACGCAAAATACTAAAACGTAGAAAAGTACAATTTTTTGACAATTCTGATAATTCATCTTTATCTTGGTGGCAAACAGTTTGGAGCCTGATCAGACGCCGGGTTACCCGGCGTCTGATCTGGCTCCAAACTGTTTGCACTGCAAATAATAGTTTTAGCGTAAAGGCGTTTATTGGGAAAGAATAACAGATTCTCCACTGTAGGCCTATGCTGTGACACATTTAAAAGCATATTTGAAACTTGAAGGTTTTCTCGTGTAATACATTTGGGCAAGGTAAGAAATTTACAGTTTATTTTAAACATATACAAAATATTTTGATTTTTGTTATTTAAAAGCTCTTTTATGGAGAATTTATAGTTCGGATACGTTATACACTTTGCGACATGGGTAAATTCTCGATTTAAATAACAATAATTCTAAAATGTATCTGATATCTGTTTAACCCTTTTCTCCCTGATACCTCAATTTTTTACTTTTTAGGGTTGATTTTTCAAAATGATAAACAGTGTGTACCCCGATCAGAGGGTTCCTTAAGGAGCCCTCTGATCAGGGTCTACACTGTTTAAATAGGACAAGTGTACTCCTCACAGGCTCACTGTTTGCAAATTACGCATATATGCGTGACCCGGTTCAAAGAGTTAAACATGGATGAAAGCTGCACATACTACATTTTATACCTGACTTTCAGAGTTTAAAAGACTTCAATATAGACGTTTATTCTAATTTGGGCTTAAACACAAGTCTGGCCAGGTTCCAACATGTAAGCAACTTAGATAAAAAATAAAATGTGAACATTTAAACAAAAATGTAATTATCCACATTTTATTGGATTTGTGTTTGTTTTAAGGATTAAATGTAGTTTAACTACAAACGGTTTGGATCCAGGTGAGAAGCCGCGTAGGCGCGGTCCAATCAGGATCCAAACCGTTTGACGCTCTGACCATGTTTGAAAAGAAATTTAAAGCAGTTCTATTTTTAGAACAATAGCTGATGAACAAATTACCCATCATGAAAATCGTTGAACAGGAAGAAAAACGTCTTTACAAATACTGTACATGTCGTTACAGTGGAGAAAGCGTTATTCTTTCCCGTTTAAACGTAAACGTACGCAAACGCAAAGCACTGAAACGTAGAAAAGTACAACTTTTGGACAATTCTGATAATTCATGTTTATCTTGGTGGCAAACAGTTTGGAGCCTGATCAAAAGCACTGCAAATAATAGTTTTAGCGTAAACGCGTTTATTGGGAAAGAATACTGTAACAGTATTCAGTTGGTAATAAGAGTTCATAAACTATAATCATTTTTTCTCAACTGAACATCAATAATGTAGACTACCGGGTTAACCTTTTATTGTCAAATTTTTCGTGAGCTTTTTAACCCCCCCCCTCCTTTACCGCCATATTGCCGTCTGCCTCAATATTGGTGGCTGCAATATCGTTTCAAAGTTATTTGCAAACAGTTTGATTCCAGATGAGACCAACCGTTTGACAATCTGAAATTTTTTTGAAAACAAACTTAGAAAATTCTTTTTTTAAACAATAGCAGACGACAAATGTTGCAGGCGATAAAGATACCAAACATGCAGAGAGTTATACCTGTCGTAAGACTGTTACATGTAATAAAAGTTCATCATTTTGTCAACTGGACACCAATAATGTAGGCTACCGAGTTTACCCTAGTATTGTCAAAGTTATAGTGAGATGTTTATATTGTCGTCTGCTTCAATAGTAGTGTCTGCAATATCGTTTCAACGTCAGATTTAAGGCGTCTGATGTGAATTCAAACTGTTTGACAAGTCGCATTTAATCGTCTACGGCATTGAAGGGTTACTGCAGCCCCATTAAAGTGCTTATTCTTTTACCCTGTTCCTGCAATACATGTATCACTGAAGCCCATAACACTTCGTACGACAAATGTTGTAGTAAGTCAAAACTTAAAAATTCATTTAATTTCTGATTTCTCTATCTAATCCTGTCTTGTGACATCTCTTCAAGACGAATTCAAAAGTTGTCACAAGAACGGATTAGATTGAGAAATAAATAACAATTGAGACTTTAATAATATGACTTACGACAACATTTGTCGTACGAAGTTTTATGAAATGGGCCCCTGGATCGAACTGAATAGAAGTGCACATGAAAATGAAAAAAACAAAAACAAACTAACTATGCCGACGGCATATTTAAAGCAAGGTATATTGTTGGAGCAAAATTTGATAAACTAAACTTCGTTTGAACCCGTCATAGTTGACCCGACTAAATACATGTACAAACAGTAGTACATGTATTAAAGCAGACGATATTTTGTCTGTGAAGAGACAAATAAGATAGCATGCAGTGAAGGAGTTAATATGAACAATAAACGCGTTTACGTTTAAACTATTATTTACACTGCAAACAGTTTGGAGCTAGATCAGACGCCGGGTAACCCGGCGTCTGATCAGGCTCCAAACTGTTTGCCACTCAGATTAAAGTTAGTGGTCAGGAAGTTGTTTTTTTCTACGTTTTAGTGTAATGCGTTTGGTACGTTTGCGTTTAAACGGGAAAGAATAACGTTTTCTCCACTGTAACTAAACATAACCTGAAGCAAATGATAGCCCCGGTGATGGAACTGACTGTAAACGTGTTTTCCTCGCAGATTTAGTCTTTTTAACCCCTTCACTGCCTTGACGTCATCAATTTTAAACAATCGTCGTCTGCTTTTATTTCTTAAATTTTAATGTTTGCTATTTTGACTGAAGAAAGATTGAAATGAGTGTAAAACAGTTTGAATCCTGACCAGACGCCGCGTAACGCGGCGTCTGATCAGGATCCAAACTGTTTGCAAAAATACTATTGTGCTCGGGTTAAGGCAGTGAAGGGGTTTTAATATCCAATCTAAATGCAGGCGACATTTTCGAAAATTTTCAGTTGTCGTTGTACTTGACCTTTGCGCCCTCTCATGAAAACGTCTACTTTCGGTTTCGGTCTTTATCAGGCGTGTTATTCGTTGAACTACAGCGACGAAAGATGTACATGTAAGTCGAAAACGAAACTACATGCAATGCAATAAAATAGATAGAAAATAACAGATGATTTAAATTCTGAAGATTAATTTCTTTCCGAGTTGCAAACACATTGAGGCCAGACTCCAATTACCCGGCGGCGTCTGATCTGGCTCCAAATTGTTTGCAATGGAAATATCACGTTTTATCACGCACGCGTTTAGCGGGAAAAAATAACGTCTTCTCCTATGTACCGTGTACACTGTTAAACCCATTTAGGCGGAATGGATTCTTCCATGTTTATATATTGGAATGGTCCTTTTTATGTAAGGGGTGCTTGGTCTAAATTTTCATTTTCGATTTATTTCAACTTTAAATTTCTATCAGCACACAGTGTAGACTCTTGCTATGCGTCGTCTGATCAGAGTCTACACTGTTCGTAGAGGTAACAGTAACGGTATCTTCCCCTTCCTGGAACAAGAAAGAACCAATACGCCATGCAGACCTGTTAAAGGCAGCTCTGTTACAGTGGAGAAAACGTTATTTTCCCCCGTTTAAACGCAAACGAAACGCAAACGCAAAGCACTTAAACTTAGAAAAGTATCATTATTTGACAATTCTGACTATTCATGTTTATACGAGTTGCACACAGTTTGAAGCCTGATCAGACGCCGGGTTACCCGGCGTCTGATCTGGCTCTAAACTGTTTGCATTGGAAATAATAGTTTTAGCGTAAACGCGTTTATTGGGAAAGAATAACGTTTTCTCCACTGTAGTGGTTCTCTCCTCCCGATGAACTTCTCTATACAGTGGAGAAAACGTTATTCTTTCCCAATAACCGCGTTTACGCTAAAACTATTATTTGCAGTGCAAACAGTTTGGAGCCAGATCAGACGCCGGGTAACCCGGCGTCTGATCAGGCTCCAATTTTTTTGCCACCAAGATAAATATGAATTATCAGAATTGTCCAAAAAGTTGTACTTTTCTACGTTTCAGTGCTTTGCGTTTAAACGGGAAAGAATAACAGATTATCCACTGTATATCTAACCTGTATTTAAAGACACACTGTGAGATGTGATATGCAACATTTCATTTCAAATCCCAACTCAGCAGTTTACCTGTTTTCAGAGACATATTTTTCTTTTCTCTTCCTTTCTTTTAAATTATACATATTCTTCAGTTTCTCATTATAAAAAGTCTCAAAGTCTTAGGTAGTTGCATGATGCATGTAATATGATATAAAATCTGTCTGATCTGAGTCCAGACTGTTTTATATTTTATATATTTAATGTCAAGACAATAATCAGCTTAATTCATTATGGTAAAGAAAACTATGGGATTTATCAAAACTGAAATACATTTAAGTTAAAACATTCAGTTCATACCCAAGACCCATGTCTTTCATTTCCTGATGTTTTAGGCAAAGTGCTATATTTATAACACAAACAAGTATGCATTAGATCTAGAGTTTCTCTACTCAATTAAGGGATTAATTGGTTGATAGTAATTTTTGCTGAATAAATCATATTACTGCAGAAATTTTAAGTTAAACACACATTTTAATGTATAATAACTTAGGGGTATACTTTTTTCTACATGTACACTTTTCTTATAAATGCCCGAAAATGTTAACCTGAATTTAAAGACACCCTGTGAGATGTGGCACTTTTTGCTTGCTACGTAACTATGTCTCTAAAAACAGGTTTGCTTTATGTTTGTCTTGCGTGTTGTTTTCTATTTAGTGTGTAGATGAAGGAATGATATTGCGCGCGTGTGTGTATGTGTTTGTGTTTGTTATGGTATGACTGTCTGTGTGTTCTGCTTGAGAGGTGGGTGTATTGTTTGT
This sequence comes from Gari tellinella, assembly GCA_922989275.2. Lineage (NCBI taxonomy): Eukaryota > Metazoa > Mollusca > Bivalvia > Cardiida > Psammobiidae > Gari > Gari tellinella. The sequence goes on along the minus strand of OV277867.1, from coordinate 11,882,584 downwards.
GTTGCGTTTCCTGCTTGAGTATTTCGTATTTATTTATTGACTGTAGTTGTTTCCTTACTTATAGATGTGTGAAATAATGGCATGACAGACACGACCACAATGGCTCTTAAACACTGCGATCTTGACGAGATTCAGCGAGACTTTGCCTTAGCTGGGGATGAGTTCGGCAAGTTGATGATTCTGATTGGCAAGTATGGAATACCTACAAGCAAAGAGATACCAGACTCTTCCCAGATGGCACAGACACTCATTTCAAACTATATTTCAGACGAACGAAGAACAACAACGGACAAACAAGAAGCGCTGGTATGAATCTAAATAAGGGGAGATCCTTTGAAAGCACAGAAAACAAAGCAAATACTGAAAATTGCAGACTCGGTTTAATTGAGTCTGTTCATGAGCAATACTGAAATATGCAACAGTGCTCACGCCCCCTAGCACCAGCTAAAGCGGAATTCAACTTTCAACTGTAAATGCGCTAAAATCAATGATTCCCAGAAACCCAGACCATTCTTTATCCCTTCACAGGACTGCATTAAGTTGACATGAAAAATCCTAAGATTTCCAAATTTGCATTTTTCAAGGGCGATTTTACGAATCGTGCCTTTACCCCATAGCCTTATTCTTGTTTTGTTGACATGCGACTACTTAAAGCAGGCTATAAGTAAAGCAGAATGCGCCTTAGGGCGCATTCTGCTTTACTTTCAGCCTGCTTTAAGCAACCATGTACTGGGAAAATCCGGAGATTTAGGAAAAATCCGGAGAAATGGCAGCCCTGCATTCACTGTCATGAGTGATTCGGCGTCTGATCAAGATCCAAACAGTTTGACATTTTCCTTACGATATTTCTTCAAATAGCCAATTTACCTAAGATTTCAATTTGAGAAATATAAAAATCACACGACAATAGTTAAAAGCAAATATAACGTCATGGCAGCGAAGTGTCAATCTCCTTGATTGCCTTACCCCGATTGCAGTGGTATTTTTTACACAGTATGGATCTTTATAACAGTCGAACATTTTGGCATCCTTCATAGGTATCTCTATTGTCTTCATTAGATTACTGAAAGCAGGTATTACAGTGGAGAAAACGTTATTCTTTCCCGTTTAAACGCAAACGTACGCAAACGCATAGCACTAGAACGTAGAAAAGTACAACTTTTGCACAATTCTGATAATTCATGTTTATCTTGGTGGCAAACAGTTTGGAGCCTGATCAGACGCCGGGTTACCCGGCGTCTGATCTGGCTCCAAACTGTTTGCACTGCAAATAATAGTTTTAGCGTAAACGCGTTTATTGGGAAAGAATAACGTTTTCTCCACTGTACTGAATGACCACTGGCACGGATTAAACTTTGATTCAAAATCATAACGTGTGCTATAAAGCGGTCACTCTGTAGTTCTCTTTTGTTACCGCATAGATATCCTTTTTATATTTTTGATTTAATTTTGCACTATAGAAAGTTTTCCCACTTAAAGAGGCTCGCAACCGGATCAAGCATTAAAAATAGTAATTTGTAAATATATGTCAAATGCTTATATAAATGGGTAAAATTTAGTTTAGGATAATAAATTCTGTTAAAAAATGCATTTCCAAAAAAAAGAAAAGAAGAGGCTCTGGTGGGATTCGAACCCGTGACCATCCATGCGGAGACAAAAATGAAAAATGAGGCATCGCCTTTACGCCCTCGGCTACGGACGCTCTCTATATATATGGTAGCGAATTAACGTACTTCAATGATAGCTATTAATAGAACATTATTCGGCTCGGGTTTATGTCGGACCCCGTGTAGAGAAGCAACAACAACAACTATACCGTTAGCTAACGCTATGGAAAAACGATGGAAAATATCTAAAAAACTAAGATTCGGTGACGATTCTTGAGACTTTTTTTGGACTGATTATATTTTTTTAATGTCAAAAGCCAAATAATGCCACAAATTTGCTTTTATTTGAGTATTTTATTTTATTTTGACAAGAACACCATCCGGTTGCGAGTCCCTTTAAGCTATAATTATATCCTAGAAGATTGTAGCTGAATGCACGTTGAAAGTTTAAGTCCCATTCTGCTTTCCTTTCAACCTGCTTTCGGTACTCACATGTCTTCAGAATATGTCTTTAAAGCATGTCCGTACTTTGCAGGATCTAAGATGTAGCAGCCTCAGAAAGAAACTACAGGAGTACAGGACGATCCAGGACAGCTGTTCATTGTTTTTCGATAGGGCGGTCAGGGAACTGCCCAACCTTAGTATCTTCATGACCTCTCAGCTGTACAGGATTTGTCAAGATTTTAAAGATCAGCTGAATACAAGATCACAAAACCTGAAAGCTGGTAGACTACAGATTCTTGTCACAGGCAAATGACCCCCTTATTCTCTTACAGTGGAGAAAACGTTATTCTTTCCCGTTTAAACGCAAACGAAACGCAAACGCAATTCACTTAAACTTAGAAAAGTATAATTTTTTGACAATTCTGACTATTCATGTTTATACGAGTGGCAAACAGCTTGGAGCCTGATCAGACGCCGGGTTACCCGGCGTCTGATCTGGCTCCAAACTGTTTGCTTTTGAAATAATAATTTTAGAGAAAACGCGTTTATTGGGAAATAATAACGTTTTCTCTACTGTATCTTACAGTGGAGAAGACGGCATTCTTTTCGGTTAAACGCAAACGCAATAAAATGTAGAAAAATAGTAGTACTACAAGTTTAGATATTTCTAACGATTCATTTTAATTTTAGTGGCAAACAGTTTGGAACCTGATCAGACTTCAGATTGTCCGGCGTTTGATCTGGCCCAAACTATGTTATTGAACATAATAATTTTAGCATAAACGCGTTTATTAGAAAAAAATTCCAAAAAATAACCAGAGCCCCGGATAAGGGGAGTATTTCAAACAATATTTATTTCTGCATTAAACCCTATGATGTTACTACTCACTACTCATTAGAATCGTCTCTTCGAGATGATTCTAATGAATAGTTACACCATAGGATTGGTTGCTGAAATGAGCAAAAATATGTTGGTTTTGTTCAGGTTACTCCCTCTTATCTGGAGCCCTGATATAGTCTTCAACACTATGAACCAATCTTGTCTGGCCCAGACCTCTTAGTGATCTCATTGTCCTCTTGGTATGTACCTTACAGTGATTAATTTGTTCTCCTGACCCATGTGTTTGTTCTCTTGGTCGAAACCTCTTATTGGTCAATTTGTTCTCTCTGACCCGATCTTATTAGTGATCACATTGTTCTCTTGACCCGAACTTCGCAGTAATCAATTTGTACTCCTGCCCTAAATCTCGTACTGATCAGTTTGTTCTCTTGACCGAAACCGCTCAGTGATCCATTTGTTATCCTGACATATACCTTTTTGTGATCAACTTGCACTCCTGATCCAAACCACGTAAGAACCACATTGTTCTCCTGACCATAAGTTCGTTAGTGATTAATTTGTTATCTGGATCAAAACCTCTTAGTGATCAATTTGTTATCCTGACATATACCTTTTTGTGATCAACTTGTTCTCCTGATCCAAACCACGTAAGAACCACATTGTTCTCCTGACCATAAGTTCGTTAGTGATTAATTTGTTATCTGGATCAAAACCTCTTAGTGATCAATTTGTTATCCTGACATATACCTTCTTGTGATCAACTTGTTCTCCTGATCCAAACCACGTAAGAACCACATTGTTCTCCTGACCATAAGTTCGTTAGTGATTAATTTGTTATCTGGATCAAAACCTCTTAGTGATCAATTTGTTATCCTGACATATACCTTCTTGTGATCAACTTGTTCTCCTGATCCAAACCACGTAAGAACCACATTGTTCTCCTGACCATAAGTTCGTTAGTGATTAATTTGTTATCTGGATCAAAACCTCTTAGTGATCAATTTGTTATCCTGACATATACCTTTTTGTGATGAACGTTTTCTCCTGATCCAAACCACGTCAGAACCACATTGTTCTACTTACCCAAATAACGTAGTGATCAATTTGTTCTATTGATCAAAACCTCATACTGATCAATTTGTTCTCCAGATCCGATCCTGTCGCTCATGTGATGAAAACGCTAAATTACGATACTACAACGAGACGGTTTTAACACTTTACCTGATAGCCTATATTTGTATTAATGATAGATGACCACTTAAAGCATTCTGCTTTATTTTCAGCATGCTTTAAGCTTTCATGTGCACGAATGGGAAAAATATTCCATATATTTTATAACCATGACTGATGAAATTGGATCTATTTTCTTCAGCGTAGGAATAAATCATATTCGCTAAAAGGCGCTTCTACATGTATGCGGGAAAGGATAACGCGAATACGATAACGAAACTGCTGCTGTGTGATCGTGAAAACACGGCAATATACGTTGCAATGCTGCTATGAACCCCATGACTATTTTTAAATTTTCTGATTTATATAATATAATCATGTTTAAACTATTTCATGGAAAACACAACAATGTTTGTGAGAAAATCATGCTGTTAAACATTTAAGAACAAAAAATTATCGCATGTTCGTTAACGTACTGTGCAGGAAACGCTTCAACTATTACTTTTATTGCAAATTGCAAACAGTTTGGAGCCAGATCCGAAATGTTTGCTACTAAAATAAAAATAAGTCGTCCAAAACTTGAAAACGTTGTAATTTTCTCCGTTTTAGTGCAATGCGTTTGCGTTTAAAGGGGAAGAATAATGCCTTATCCACTGTTACAGTGGATAATCTGTTATTCTTTCCCGTTTAAACGCAAACGTGCGCAAACGCAAAGCACTAAAACGTAGAAAAAAAACATTTTTTGGACAATTCTGATAATTCTTGTTTATCTTGGTGGCAAACAGTTTGGAGTCTGATTGACGCCTTTGCAATGGAAATAATAGGTATAGAGTAAACGGGTTTATTGGGAAAGAATAATGTCTTCTCCACTGTAGCAGTCTCCTCTGTATTATATTATGCATGTACAGTGGAGAATCTGTTATTCTTTCCCATTTAAACGCAAACGTGCGCAAACGCAAAGCACTAAAACGTAGAAAAAAACAATTTTTGGACAATTCTGATAATTCTTGTTTATCTTGGTGGCAAACAGTTTGGAGCCTGATCAGACGCCGGGTTACCCGGCGTCTGATCTGGCTCCAAACTGTTTGCACTGCTAATAATAGTTTTAGCGTAAACGTGTTTATTGGGAAAGAATAACAGATTCTCCACTGTATACCGAGCTATCACTATTGATCACTATTGTTTTTTCGCGTTATCGGTTAATATGTTTAAAGTTTCAAAGGCGATAGCATGTGGAATTCCGTCGATCTTCGAGTCATTCACAATAAAGAACGTTATTCGCACTGCAATGACATGAACAATATGACCGATTATTGAAGGCATTGGCACATTTTTAGTATTCAGAGATAAAACAAGTTTGGAATCTGACAATGCTCCGGGTTACTTGGATTCTTATCTGACCATAACCTATCGAGAACTCTACAGAACCTCTGGCGCCGATCCTCTCGGCTAAGGGCGCCCACAGATTCACGTGACTTCAACATTGCATGTTTTTGTCTCTCTCCTGGTCACCCCTCCTTTGGGTGCCCTGAGCCGAGACGATCGCGGCCAGAGGTTCTGTAGAGTTCGCGCTAGTGAACGCTACTTTGTTTTTATGTGCAGGTGAAATATGTGCAGGTAAAAGCAGTGTACTCAGTCTGCTGATGGGTGGACCCTACCTACCTGTAGATCACGGGCCCTGCACGACAATCCCGTGTGAGGTTATACACAGCGAGACAAGAAGAGCCTTCTTGTATTTCAAAAATGAGTATGGGTATGTAACAGACCAACATGCATTCATGAAAAAACAAAGTAATATTTAAGAGCGTGCGCGGCTCCAACCGTTTTCCTACTAGGAAAGTTGCTTACAGAAAAACACGCGAAGACGCATCTTCCTACTCTTTTGCATACATACCACAAAGGAATATTCATCTATGGTGTGCAATACAAGTGACAGCTTAAATTGGGAATGAAAGCACAGCGTAAAGCGCATACAGATGTTTTCTTGTTTATTAAATCGCTTACCATATGACATGCTTAGATACTTATACATTTATTACTCTGGAGGTTATTGAACACTAAATAGACCGGAAGTGCTGTCATTGTCCAGTCGAAAGTAGTCCCCCGAGATATAGTACCAAAGTATGTATCAGAGAATAGATACAATGCATTTCTGTTATCCTATAAGGGGTTTGTGTAGAAATTATGTTGGCTGAAGTGACATGTCTGTTTTAGCTGGTGTCTCTTTCAAAAGGTAGCAGAACATCAGTCATGTCGTTGAAGTCATGATATGTTTTTAACATAACACACGATCCCCTGCTTCTCTACATTTTTCTGTTGTTTATTAATGTCTCTTGGGAAATAAAAAGTTGCACCTGGGTAGACTGTAAAAGTTGACAAAATGTTACTTTCATGATGACACCTTTTATATTAATTATATCGGAAGCCTAATTGGTTTTCCACACAAAGAACAATGCCCTTTCAACCCATAGTACCAGTCCCTCGATTTGACATTGATCTTGACCAATTTGTTATTCAATATTTATTACAAATATATTGCCAATTGTGTGTTTCTCAGCGTCTGATCACACTCCAAATGGTTTGAAATGAGCATACATGTTATTTAATTTTGCACAAACGCCTTTGTTTGGTAAGAATATCCTCCTCTCTACTGTAAAAGTCTGAGGTGTTTCAACCGACAGAAAACTTCTGTTTGAGACGGCAACTAAGCTTAAAACTGTTTGCTACTCACAAATAAAATCGTTAGAATTTTCAATTAATTTCCCACATTTGATTTCAAATGCACATGTGTTTTGGCGTTTTTTTCATTGTATAATTGAAATTACTAACTCATATTTGTTCATATCACTTGACAGAATTGACCCGGTCGAGGTACAGTTACATTATGATGAGAATCATGAATCCTGGAAGAGGATCAAAGAATGTATAGTCGTAGGGAAAGACTCGGAGAGCGACAAGATGTTGGAGAAAGTGGTGTTGTACTGGCCGCTTTGTATTCTTGCAGTGAGTAACCCCTTAAACCCTTTCAACCCTAAATTTCTCTTGTGGGTATTTATAATCCTTTTGACTCTTCTAGTACAAGCATTTTGAACCAGTCTACAGTTACATTTTAGGAATGACAACAAAAAACAATGAAAACAAAAAACAATGAAACTATCAAACAGTGCAGACCCTGATCAGAGGGCTCCTATAGGAGCCCTCTGATCAGTGTCTACACTGTTTGTATTTGTAATCAGTATTCTCTACAGAGGGCTGTAGGTTGATAGATCCAATAGCCTATTTTTAATTTTTGAAGACAGGTGACAACCTGCTGCAGGTTGAATTCAGCAGGTTACTCGTTGAAGCTGTATTACCTTTTATATCTTTTCTTCTTGTTATTAACATTTTGTTTTACTTGTTTATTTATTTTATTTTTATTTTTATTATTTTCATTATATTTTAACTGATTTGATTCTATCTCGATGTGAAACGCCATTGAATGCATGATTTGTAAAAATAGGCGTTTAACCAAATTATAAAGTTTCAAGTTGAAGGTAAAGCAGACGTATATTGGAATTTTAAATCTCTACCCCGTTTACAACGCACTCGTTACTATGATTTACTTTATTAACCTTGGGTATGAAGGGCAGTAATATGAATGCAAATAGGAGAGCACACACTTGTTCAACATTTTTCGAGTTTGCTCGTTTGGTAGAGACTAAGGTTGTGTGATCTGATTTTCCTTTACTGCATGATTTCGAATCCCGACAATATATATATTTTTTCTTTGAAAGGATTGGTTTTCTTACATAAATCCTTTGTCTAAACTTAATGTTTAGATGTTTATACATTGTGAATTCAATTAATATAATGTTAAAATGAAACAATTTAATGCTACTTCGCATTGATTATGTTGAATATGTTGCAAAGGGCGATTGATATATGGGACGAATCCGTATCATATATTGGTTTTAGGGTCAATAAAGACTCAATATGTTTAGGAATTGGCGTACTGAAAGGACAGTCTGTTCCAAACATGGTTCAGCTGGCATTGTCTTCGTTTGATATAATGTCAAAACAGAGTCATATACATGTAGAGCTACTTCGAATTATTTCAATGTAAACGAACATTCCTCCCATAGAAGTGACTTTTAGCGTATTTAATTTATTCCTCCACTGAAGAAAATAGTTCTAGTTTATACCCTCATGAACAACAACCATTAACAATATTTGGGAAAGACTTCTATGGGAGAAAGGGTTAATATGATGTGTTGTAATGAAGTCTGAACTATTTTTACATTCTTGTAATTTGATGTATTTTATTTATATTGTTTTGATTGATGTATTTTATATTGTTGAAATTCGAATGCATTTTACATTGTTGTAATTTGTTGTTTTAATAGTGTTAGTTTAAACATATTTATTTCCAGAAGTACATATGATTACAATTTTAATAGTGTTGTAATTGATATAATTTTTACATGGTTGTACTTCATAATGTTTTAATTTTAATGGGGTTTACATTGTTGTAATTTATTGAAATTTGATATTGTTGTATTTTTATGAAGATCTATTCTACAGTGTTGTAATTTCATATATTTTACAGTCTCAAGAGTCGACGATATTGTATAAGCGAACTGATGAAAATATGACGTCGACAATCACTGATCCTGAGGTTTGTTGGAAGAGTCTTTTACTACGCCAGCTTTAACCCATTTGCACCCAGTGCATTCTTCCATGCTTATCTATGGAATTAGTCCATTTTTTATCGAATGGGTCCATGTTCTAAAATTCATGTTTTGTTCATTAGACACAGAAATGTTTTAACAATTCCCTGCAGGAAAGTTTCGCTTGCTTTCAACTTGTTTTAACCCGCCTACATTCATTCGATAAGACGTTATTCTTTTTTCAATAAACGCGTTTACGCTATAAAACTATATTTAAGAAATAAAACATTCATACCAGTGTTCTATCGTGCAATCGAACACTGGTAGGAGTTGAGATGCGTAGTAATTAAATCACTAGGCCGGTAGGCCGAGTGATTTAATTACAAGCATCTCAACGACTACCAGTGTTCGATTGTTAGATAGAACACTGGTATGAATTTTTTATTTCGATTCTAACACATAATTCTACCGAAATTTGCACCGAAGCAACGGCGCTACATTTCTTGGCGTACGCATTTTCGAAGGCATATGACGCCACGTTAGAACGTTTAGCGCGTGGGTGTTCTACTGAAAATTCGTACACTGAGACGGTCCTTCTTCGCTTATATAGGGGTGTGGGCGAGGTGTGTTAGAATTCTAGTTTGATAGTTTGGAGTCAGATCAGACAGCGGGTAACCCAGCGTAGGATCAGGCTCCAAACTGTGTACCATTAAGATTAAAGTATACAGTCAATATTGTCAATAATTGTAATAGTGGCATTTATAGAGGAATGTTTCTGAGGTTCATTTATTGTGAAGAAGACTTTATTCTTTCTCGTTTATACTAAACTCGATGCAAACGAAATGCAATAAAATGAATTGAGAAAATAACAGGTTGTTGAAGTATAAACGGATTATTTAAGTGACACAGTTTTCGGCCTGATCAGACGCCGAGTTACTCGGCATCTGACCTGGCTTCAAACTAAGTGCAGTGAAATTACATGCAGTCAATTTAACACAAATATATCTTCATTTTCTCTTCGTTTTAGGGTATCCAGCCAATTTCATTCGTTGATGTGCCCGGTATTTTTGACAATGACAACAGCTTTATTAACCTATATCCGTACATACGCTCGTCCGATGCATTCCTCATCGTGGTGAACAATGCCGACCAACTCGGTTTAGCAAAGGACAGAGTGAGTAAAACACTGCCACTAGCTCATTGGACACCAACATCGGATTTCCTATAGATACATTTGTTTTATTATAGCATTGTAAAAAAAGATTTACCTCAGAAAGCTACACATGAAACATACAGCGGGTCATGTGACAAAGAAAAACAATATGGCTTCAGTGACTTGTGTTCTGCTACAGTGGAGAAAACGTTATTCTTTCCCAATAAACGCGTTTTACTAAAACTATTATTTCTATTTCAAACAGTTTGGAGCCAGATCAGACGCCGGGTAACCCGGCGTCTGATCAGGCTCCAAACTGTCTGTTTGCCACCAAGATAAACATGAAATATCAGAATTGTCCAAAAGTTGTACTTTGCTACGTTTTAGTGCTTTGCGTTTGCGTACGTTTGCGTTTAAACGGAAAAGAATAACGTTTTCTCCACTGGTTAACCCTTTCCCCCATAGAAGCGACATTTAGCGTATTTAATTAATTCCTCCGCTGAAGAAAACAGTTCCAGTTTATACCCTCATGAACAATTACCATTACAAACATTTTATATAGCCTAGCAGAGTTTAGCTTAAAGTAGGCTGGAAGTAAAGCAGACTGTGCCTCAAGGCACATTCTGCTTTACTTTCAACCTGCTTTAAGTGGTCACATGTCTTCAAAACAAGAAACAGGTTATTGTGTAATGGTTTAAACAAGTATATATCACTTAAGCGAACAAAACCCTCTCGACAAACTCATCTATAGTACAAGAAAAGCTTAAGCTATCACAAATTCAATCAAAAGCAAGTCAAATGTATACCGGTGTGAGAAAATGCCATTTTCTGTAGTCTGTTCTAAATTTACTAGGAAAACGTATTTCAACTAGTACATCACGGAAACATTTCTAATTATCTGGTATGCAAAAAACACGAAGCAATCAATTGGCATTAACCTATTTGCGTCCATAAGGATTCTTCCTTGCTGTAATACAGTGGAGAATCTGTTATTCTTTCCCGTTTAAACGCAAACGTACGCAAACGCAAAGCACTAAAACGTAGAAAAGTGCAACTTTTGGACAATTCTGATAATTCTTGTTTATCTTGGTGGCAAACAGTTTGGAGCCTGATCAGACGCCGGGTTAAAGAATAACAGATTCTCCACTGTATATTGGATTCTTATAATTTTTTATCTAAGGGGTGTCTGGTCTAAATGTTCATTTTCGCTTTGTTTTATATTGAAATGTCTAGCAGCAAAGAGTGTATGCATAATGCGACATCTGATTAGAGTCTACACTCTTTGCCTATGCCCCACGATATATCTGGGTTTTAGGTACGCTAAGGACTAGTTTAAGGTACTTGTTGTACACCGTTTGTATCGAGATATATCTGGGTTTTAGGTTTAAGATACCTGTTGCACACCGTTTGTATCGAGATATATCTGGGTTTTAGGTACGCTAAGGACTAGTTTACTTGTTGCACACCGTTTGTATCGAGATATATCTGGGTTGATAAAAACACTGCTTCCTAATTGTTTGACACTTTGGGGGTATTTTTGAAAAGAACAAAACAATCAGTTAAATTAAAAGAGAATTGTTTGCATACAACTATTTCAGACGACAAAACATGTAACAGCGGAGAATACGTTCTTCTTTCCTAACATAAATTATTTGCTTAAATCATAATATCCATTGTAAACAATTTAGAGCAAGATCAGACGCAGGATATTGTTTGCTGATCAGTTAAAAACAATCGTCACTATTTCTTAAAAAATCCATTTTTCTCATTCTACTGCATTGCAATGCTTAAATTCGTTTACACGGGAAAATATGTACTTCTCTTACCTATATCTGCAGGTTGTACGCCTGATGGAGATCATACAGAATTTCTCAGAGGAGTGCCAAGGAACGTTCCATCCTAAATTTTGTCTGTTTGTCTGTAACAAATGGGACAGAATACCAGTCGACAGACGCGACAGTCTGCACACGGAAATCACTTCCGGTCTGAAGAAGGTGTGGCCCGGTGTGACAGGAAGACAAGTGGTACCCTGCGTCGCTTCAGCAGAGGTAAGTGCGATTGAATCGTCAAATACATGTACATGTATTACAGTGGATATGTTATATTATTTCTTGTTTGAATGAAATTAAACGCAGAAACAATGCAAAGAGAAATTGAAACCCGTTTCAAATTCTGACGATCTCGTTTTTCCATTTGAGTGGCAAACAAATAGGGGCATGATTAGACGGCGGACTACTCGGTGTCTGATCATGTCCTAAACTGTTTGCAATGGAGAATATTGTTTAAGCATAAGTGTGCTTATTGGAATAGAACAACATCTTCCTCATTGAACATGTAATAATCGTTGCTATGTTTAGCATCCCCTTGTATTTGAATGTTTTCTGATGATCGATTCCTGGGGCCCGTTTTGCTAAACTACTTACGCAATTTTTTTGCGTAAGTCAAAATTTTAAATTTTAATTTATATTTTTTATTATCACTTGCTACAAACAGCAAATAGCCAGATCAGAGGACGCGCTTTTAGCGCGTCCTCTGTTCTGGCTATTTGCTGTTTGCAAACGTTTATGATCGAAAAATAAGAGTAAAATTATTTTGACTTTCGCAAAAATTTTGCGTAAGTAGTTTAGTAAAACGGGCCCCTGGGCTTCATATGACAAAGCGTTATCTCTGCTCAATAAATGCGCACGTGTAGTTGAATACGTTTTGCTCAATTAATTCCACATATTCGTATTGGTTCATACAGTTTATTTAATATAAACAAAAGGTTGTTTCAAAACAAGATTTGGCTTATCCCATAATGTAACAAATATGTTGGTTAACAATATAAATGTTTGTTACTTTCAATATGATTATATCTGCAATTTGAAAAAAATGGTATACGGAAAGTACGAAACTTGAGATGGAAAAGGAGATTCTTTGATTTGCAACATTTTTTGACAATAAAATTGGGAAAAAGAATGCACATACACAGTGATGTTCTCAAACGTCTTTGTGTTTGGGTGCACTGTGTACAGTGGAGAAAACGTTATTCTTTCCCGTTTAAACGCAAACGGATTGCTAGAAAATGACGAACATGACAATATTTTGACAATTCTGAATGTTTCGGATCTGGCTCCAAACTGTTTGCATTTGAAATAATAGATTTAGCGTAAAAGCGTTTATTGGTAAGGAATAACGTTTTCTTCACTATATACATGTACATGTTTCATCAGTGCCGTGTAAACAGAATGAGCCGTAGTCAATAAGATGTAGTTTCACAGAACACTTTTAAAAATACATGTACAGTGGAGAATCTGTTATTCTTTCCCAATAAACGCGTTTACGCTAAAACCATTATTTGCAGTGCAAACAGTTTGGAGCCAGATCAGACGCCGGGTAACCCGGCGTCTGATCAGGCTCCAAACTGTTTGCCACCAAGATTAACAAGAATTATCAGAATTGTCCAAATGTTGTTCTTTTCTACCTTTTAGTGCTTTGCGTTTGCGTACGTTTGCGTTTAAACGGGAAAGAATAACAGATTCTCCACTGTAGTTTATGGTGAATTAATGAAGCCCCTATCCCCTATTACATGCACATTGAAGATATGGGTAGGGTGTTGTTATTTCACGACACTAAAAGCAACGCAATGCAGTAAACGAACATTTTGAAAATGTTAAACTCAGTGGCAAACCAGCTGGCACCTGGTCAGATACCGGGTTACCCTGCGCCTGATTAGGCTACACACAGTTTGCAGTGGAAGTAACGGTTTAGGATGCACACAACGTTTTTTATGAAATTTGTTTGAGCCGGTTGTCTCTTTGACATCTATTTATCTTCTCCTGACTTTCACGCACAAACCAGAATAAAAATTCAGTTATAGGTCAGTAAATATACCCTTATGCATAACAAACCAGCATATGCCCTCCACATAAACAAGTATTCATATACCTCTGTGGCCAAATCTAAAGTTTTTTTTGGTAGCGAAAACACTTGGCAAAAAACCCTCAAAACGCACGTTCGCTTAGAATTATCCCTTAGTAAAGGTATTTTCTAAGTTCTTCATCCTGTTGCTATAATTTTTAGCACAAACAATAGCAGTTCCCGCTGAATTTGTCCACTTTCCCTGTGTCTGCACCCACCAGTAAAATGATGCTGATTCCCAACTTATTTAGACTGAAGCACCTGATAGAGAAAATCACCATCTTAGTGCGCATTATATTTAAAACATGTCACAAAGTATTATATTAATGCATACCCTCCTACAAAAGAAAACCATCTTCAACAGTACTTTAAAAAATATCAATAGCATTTATTAAGAAATTTGACCGTGACCATTTCGAACATTTCCCATTAAAATCATTGTTAGTACTTTGTACAGTGGAGAATCTGTTATTCTTTCCCGTTTAAACGCAAACGTACGCAAACGCAAAGCACTAAAACGTAGAAAAGTACAACTTTTTGACAAGTCTGATAATTCATATTTATCTTGGTGGCAAACAGTTTGGAGCCTGATCAGACGCCGGGTTACGCGGCGTCTGATCTGGTTCCAAACTGTTTGTATTGGAAATAATAGTTTTAGCGTAAACGCGTTTATTGGGAAAGAATAACAGATTATCCACTGTACCTCCTTAAGCATAAACGCGTTTATTGTGAAAGAATAATGTCTCCCCTACCTGTATATTGTACTACATACAGTAAAACCCCTCTAAACCGGACTTGTTAGGGGACAACATAAATTTCCGGTTTAGAGGGGTTTCCGGTTTAGAGGTTTTTTTAACCCATACCTTGTTTCTAGTACGGAAGATAGATGATCACTTAAAGAAGGTTGAAAGTAAAGCAGAGCGCGCCATAAGGCGCATTCTGCTTTACTTTTAACCTGCTTTAAGCTATCATCTGCTAGAATATAGAAAATATTTCTGTTAATACATACTCATGAATGTATTTGTTTAGTGAAGGAATAAACCAAAGGCATATCTATCGTGTAATTAACGAAAATAACGAAGGTTTGGAAACGGGAACAAAGTTTTTGTCCAGTTTAGAGAGAATTCTGGTATTTAGAGGTTCCGGTTTAGAGGGGTTCCACTGTACTATTTTCTCTAGGCACTGAATGCAGTCAGAACACGTTCATTTGGTGAAGAATATGAGATGTTTTCACATAAGATGTGCTGGTTTTTGGAGACGGCAATTCACGCGCAGCTTGAAGTCAACAGTTGGTATGTACAGAGGGGAGATAACATACAGTGGAGAAAACGTTATTCTTTCCCAATAAACGCCTTTACGCTAAAACTATTATTTGCATTGCAAATAGTTTGGAGCCAGATCAGACGCCGGGTAACCCGGCGTCTGATCAGGTTCCAAACTGTTTGCCACCAAGATAAACATGAATTATCAGAATTGTTCAAAAGTTCTACTTTTCTACGTTTTAGTGTTTTGCGTTTGCGAACGTTTGCGTTTAAACGGGAAAGAATAACGTTTTCTCCACTGTAATATATACTCTTTAACTCTTTCCTTCCTGAAACTTAAAAGGGACAATCTCAGTTTCCATTTTAGTATAGTCCATTTCTGACTTTTAACGGTTGTTTTTGTCAATGTTTTGCATTATGACAAACAGTGAAGACCCAGATCAGAGGGCTCCGTAAGGAGCCCTCTGATCTGGGTATTCATTGATTGCATAGGACAAGTAAGAACGTTATTCTTTCCCAATAAACGCGGTAGCACTACAAACTATTATTTTCATTGCAAACAATTAAGAGCCAGATCAGACGCTGGGTAACCAGGAGTCTGGTTGAGCTCCAAAATGTTTGCCAGTCTGATTAATATGAATATTCAAAATTGTCGAAACCTATCACATTTTCAAATTTCTTTATAACTTTCAGTGCATGAAAACATGAGGAGTTTTTTTACTTTATCGAATACTTTAATCTTGCTTTAAGCAGTCATCTGCATAAAGCACATTTTCTTACGTTGTGGTCGTACTAGATTTTTAACTGTAATCGATTTGCTTCTGTAGAGTAGTAGGTTAAGGTACCTGTATCGTTTGTTATAGTGAAAGAAATTATTAAAAGGGAAATGATAGCGTTCTCTCCATTTTGTATTGTCTATAGGTGGCTGGCATCGTTCCTTGATAGGGCTACTGTTGTCCTACGGAATGTGAACGAAGTCAAGGCATATGCCAAACGACAAACAGAAGATGTGAAAAAGCAAATAACCCGCTTCGTGACCTCACTGAACGAGTTCGATAAAAAACGGACTACAGTAGAACAGCTGATATCAACTCAAACAGGGAAAATACAAGGAAAACTCAAGGATGCTATAGCCAATAGCTTACAAAAGAACATGACACGACTATCCACCTGGGACGCATGTGCAATACACAGGCTTCGAGAGGGCGGAGACTGGGCAAAACTGCATACTGAGATTGTAACGGCAGTAGCAGAGCGCTTAGAGTTGCATATTAATCAAGAACAAACCATACAGAGAATCAAAGACGAGTTTGATGTATCAATAAGAAACCAGCTCTTTGGTGTGCTACGGTCATGTGAGAAACTGGAGAAGGATATGCCTCTGATCGTAGATATTACTAACGGTATGGAAAACAAGTTTGAAGGTATAAATACGGCCCTCCACCAACGCAGAGACATCCTGCCCTATTTAGCCGCTGGGTTAGCGGTAGCTTTCTTTCCGCTGGCGCCTCTCATTCTTGTCCTCTGGCATATTTTCGATGAGATTAGCAATCCTAAAATACTATGCAACGAAACAGACTTTACCAACGACAGTTATGGTTACATGGAAAGGCAGACAAAATGCCTAATCGAAAATGTCCTAAAGAACAAACTCATGACAGTTACCCAGGCTGCCGTCCAAGATGTCCCCAGAAACGCCACATTCACGTTGGCATTCTTACACAGCCGTGGTCTAGAACTTCGGAGGGCTGCGGATGCATTGAAGTCTTACATAGACTCGGAAGATCGCAAAGGAGAATCGTCCTACGAGCTGGAACAAATCTCCGAGCAGCTGAAGAACTTTGTTATCGAAAAAGTACTCAAAAATGATATTGATGACAACTGCCTTATGGTGGACCTTGCTAACCCACTGACGGAGATAGGGCGCGGTGCATATTCAAGGGTACACCGGGGATCCCTTATCACGGATACGGAAACCCTGCGGGTTGCAGTAAAACAAATCCGATGGCCAAGAGGTGACGGCGATTTCCCCGACAACACATTTATCATCAGGGAGTTGCTCATTTTACAGTAAGTTAGCGTTTGGTGTATATTGAATAAGTGCATTTTTTATGTTAAGGGTGCCTGGTCCAAATTTTCATTTTTATTTCGTTTTTTAACGAACTTCCTATCAGCAAACTGTAAGTCTCCGATCAGACTACGCATAAAGATTGAAACAATCAATAAAGAAACTAATTTTTAATATAGTGTAGGCTCATTTGTCGTCAAAAATGACTTCGTGGTTTTTTTTGTGGTAAAAGCAAAAACTCAACTGATTTTGAAAGAAGATGTTATAAGCTTTTAAAAAAATAGGGTGCCATTTTTTCTTTTCATTTTAAGGGTCCGAAATCCAAGATGGCGTCCAAAATGGCCGCCGTTTAGCAGTACTTTAATAATTTCGCTATTACATATAGTACAATGACAAACAAAGTATCTAACTATAGGGTTTTGAACACAACAAGACAAATGGAAATTTCAAATTTAGACTCAAATTGAAATTTCTATGCCGAATTCCAATATGGCGCCAAAATAGCTGCCGTTTACACTAAATTCTACTTACTTTAACACCGTAGTCCATCCATACAAAGGTACTTCATTCTCAGTATTGTTATACTTTCTGGTCCTTTGGAATCATTGATTTCAGCGCATTTACAGTTGAAAGTTGAATTCCGCTTTAAGCTGGTGCTAGGGGGCGTGAGCACTGTTGCAATTTCAGTATTGCTCATGAACAAACTCAATTAAACCGAGTCTGCAATTTTCAGTATTTGCTTTGTTTTCTGTGTTTTCAAAGGATCTCCCCTCATTCAGATTTATAATTCACAACAGCAGATGTTAACTGATTGTGTGGCGGCTGTAAAAAGTCGCCCCGTACTTCATTCTCAGTGTTGTTATACTTTCTGGTCCTTTGGAATCATTGATTTCAGCGCATTTACAGTTGAAAGTTGAATTCCGCTTTAAGCTGGTGCTAGGGGGCGTGAGCCCTGTTGCATATTTCAGTATTGCTCATAAACAGACTCAATTAAACCGAGTCTGCAATTTTCAGTATTTGCTTTGTTTTCTGTGCTTTCAAAGGATCTCCCCTCATTCAGATTTGTTCACTCAGTAAACGCTACAAGTAAGTAAACAAACGAATCTTATAACTAACTATGTTAGATCTTGTTCAGGAATTGTATAAACGATCAGATGCAATGGGGTCACTTGCTTAAATCTTGCATCATTCATTCTCTATTTGTGTGAACAATCAATTGTATATACCAAAATGTTTATACAAGCATGTGAATTATGAAGCTGCATGTTGCAATTATGATACCTGTTGGCCATCATCGATATTCAAGATGGCGTCCAAGATGGCCGCCAAAAAACAGAATATATCCCGAATATAATGACTTTTACAATATACGTTCTCTCCAAATGAGACTTAAGTTGAAGTCTATATTCCTACTTTAAAGATGTCTGTTTGGTTAAAGTAATTGATTGTCAACGTGGTATGCATTACAAGGAGGTAAACAATTTGTCTATTATTTATAGTGAAACCATGTTCAGCTTAGTTCTTGTTCAGAACTTTTATAAACTATCAAATGCTCAAATCCGGCATCAACGGGTGTCTCGCTTTTGACTAATGATTTTTATATATCGAAACATTTGTACAAGCGTGTAGATATGAGACTACATGTTGGAACTGTGACATATTATGTGGGTCGACTTAAATTATTCAAGATGTTTTGGCGGCCATCTTGGACACCATCTTGAATAATGAAGTCGACCCACATATGTCACAATTGTTACATGCAGACTCATATCTAAACGCTTGTACAAATATTTCGATATATAAAAATCATTTGTAAAAAGAGAGACACCGATTGATGCCGGATTTGAACATTTGATGTTTTGCTTATTTTCGTTTAAAAAAATTGTGAACAAGAACTAACATGGTTTCACTATAGTTAATAGACAAATAGTTTACCTTGTAATGCATACCACTTGAACAATCGATTACTTTAATCAATCAGACATCATGAAAGTAGGAATTTAAATTTGAACTTAAGTCTCATTTTGAGAGTACATGTATTGTAATAGTTATTATATTCGGGATATATCTGATTGTGGCGGCCATCTTGGACGCCATCTTGAGTATCGATGAAGGCCAACAGGTATCACAATTGCAACATGCAATTTCATAATTTACATGCTTGTATGAACATTTTGGTATATACAATTAATTGTTCACACAAATAGAGACTGGTTGATGCAAGATTTAAGCAAGTGACCCATTGCATTTTTTCGTTCATAAAATTCCTGAACAAGATCTAACATAGCTCCACTACAGTTATAAGATTCGTTTGTTTACTTACTTGTAGCTTTTACTGAGTGAATAAAACATTACTTTAATCAAACAGACATTTTATTTGTAAATTTATTTCCAATACCTTTGTATGGATGGACTACGGTGTTAAAGTAAGTAGAATTTAGTGTAAACGGCAGCTATTTTGGACGCCATATTGGAATTCGGCATAGAAATTTCAATTTGAGTCTAAATTTGAAATTTCCATTTGTCTTGTTGTGTTCAAAAACCTATAGTTAGATACTTTGTTTGTCATTGTTCTATATGTAATAGCGAAATTATTAAAGTACTGCTAAACGGCGGCCATTTTGGACGCCATCTTGGATTTCGGACCCTTAAAATGAAAAGAAAAAATGGCACCCTATTTTTTTAAAAGCTTATAACATCTTCTTTCAAAATCAGTTGAGGTTTTGCTTTTACCAAAAAAAATACACGAAATTACAAATGGGCCTAGACTAATAGCGAATGAAACACAATGCAATAAATGTTGAAAAATCAAAGCTTCTAAAGAGGTGTTGAGTAGCAAACAGTTTGGTGCTTCTTCCACTATCATGCTTCAAACAGCTTGCAAACAACATGTACAAAAAAATGTGTACGATTATTTCATCACAAACGTGTGTGCATGTATTTGAAGAGAAAAAACACACACACACCATGTAATATTGTAAAAATAACAATGCGTTTTCTCCAGTAGTGGGTTTCTGTCTGAATTCTGTGACGAATCATGATGATATAATAGTTGAATAAAAGTTAAGTACAGATACTAAAATGTACTGTTATACAGTGGAGAATCTGTTATTCTTTCCCAATAAACGCGTTTACGCTAAAACGTTTATTTCCAGTGCAAACAGTTTGGAGCCAGATCAGACGCCGGGTAACCCGGCGTCTGATCAGGCTCCAAACTGTTTGCCACCAAGATAAACATGAAATATCAGAATTGTCCAAAAGTTGTTCTTTTCTACGTTTTAGCGCTTTGCGTTTGCGTACGTTTGCGTTTAAACGGGAAAGAATAACAGATTCTCCACTGTATGAGTTATAAGCTCCAAAATGTTTGCAACTCAATACCCCAATAGAGCTATGATGTTCAATATCTTTTTGAATTGAACTTGTAGTTCCTTTTGTTTCAGCAGTGTGATTTCTTTTCTCAGAATGTTGTCACAAAAACCCGAACGGGAACGACGTCACTTCATTGAGTACCACGGGTTCCGAAAGACGACGGGGACGTACGACTTCCAGCTACTACTCGTAACCGATCTATACGACTACAACCTCAAGTCGTTGATCGAGACTCAACAATTGGTGCTGCCTAGCACCCCCAGGGAATTGAGGACAGAACCATTTCCATCTGAGGACAACTCACGGGGAATCAGCTGGGCCTATGTCCTGCACATAATTCGACAGGCGGCAAAAGGCGTTCAATTCCTACATCGCTACAACATCGTTCACCGGGACATCAAACCTAGCAATTTCTTGGTAAGATTGTTGGGACATTTATGTTCAGTTAAATCCTATACTGTATCACGGAGTATAATGTGTTTTCCAAACAATTTAGATCCTGATCAGACGCCGCATTACGACGCGTCTGATCATAATCCAAACTGTTTGACACTAATATCAATATTTCTTAAGTCAAAACACCTACAATTTGAATTTAAGAAATAAAAGCAGATGACAATTGGTAAACATTGATGACGTCGTGACAGTGAATGAGTTAACCCATTATCCCATAAATACGCCTCTAGTTTATTCATCCACAGAGGAAAATAGTTCCAATTTACACAATCATGAATATGTACCATAAGAAATATTTTCTTTATTCTAACAGGTTTTTGCTTTACTTTCAACCTGCTTTTAGTAGTCATCTATCTTCAAAACTAGAAACAGGCTATGGGGCAATGGGATTAGGTAGAAACCTACCCTACAAAAGAATTCAGGCAAATGTCGGTTACTATCGATTCTCTGCGTAGAGCGATCGACTGTTCTCATCTACTAACGGTTCATACCGACTATGCTCGAATATTGCATGAAGAGTGTACTTCATTAATCCCGATTGCTACTTTGGCCCGAGTACATTGATGTTTGCAAAGCTTTTTAACCCTGGTCAGATGAAATTAATGTTACTCAACGCCTGACCATGATCCTAATACATGTATAGTTTATTTAAGAAATAAACTGAATTGTTTCGGTGTTTAAGGGAAATAAACAACAGAAAATGTTCGGCAAATTTCATGAATCGCGCTGGCGATTCATGGTAAATTTGCCGATCATTTTCTGTCCTTTATTTCGCTTCAACGCCGAAAGGTTTCAGTGCATATCTCATATTAACATAAATATTGGTGTAATTTCTAATATAAAATGAACATTTTATCAGTACGCATGTATGTTTAATCCATATATTAAGAAATTGTTAACACAAATAGCTGAAACAACGCAACAATGTGATTCGCGAAGAGCAGATCCATAAGTCCCGCCTCCTCTGCGAAAGGTATCCACAAGTTCTGCCCCTAGAGAAATTGCGTCTAAACGAATTAATCTCCTGGGCCCGGGTGCATGACACACAGTTAGTGACTACCTGTATGCTAAGTGCATCGCTGAGAGTTAAATATTGATTTTTACTACTAAACTCAGTATAGATAAACTAACAGGAATGGACTTAGCATACAGGTAGTCACTAACTATGTGTCATCCACCCGGGCCCCGTTTGTTAAACGGAATTGCATTGGGCGGATGTACCTGTTCATTACTGTACCATGTCTTCCTTTATTTTAGCTTCGGATTACCAAATCGGACATCCACATATACCTGGCGGACCTAGGCATGTCCCAACAAATCACTCTCATCCAAACTCGAGGTCCTTTCGTCGGCACAGATCTCTACAACGCCCCGGAAGTTCGCAGCGCCGGTGTTCATTCTACTGCCAGCGACGTCTACAGTCTGTGTCTCATCTTCTACGAGCTATGGTATGGGAAAACCGCGTATGCCGAGCTCACGAATCCGCAGCTACGAGAAAAGAGCCGCAAGCCTCCAAATATGACCAAAATAGTTCCGCCCGCACCACTATACGAGCGCATTAAAAACGGATGGCATAGTAATCCATCAATGCGACCAAATATAAATACTATTGTGGCTTGTCTGGATGAGTTGCGAGACAAGTACAGGTGGCAGCCCGAGGAATGATAGCTGATACCGTTACTTATTTACCATCTATACTAGTCACTAGTATGAACCGTTTTATAGCAAAACATGTCTTATAATATTGCAAACAGTGTAGAGCAAGGCCAGCCGCCGCGTCTTTGACGCGGCGGCTGGTCTTGATCTACACCGTTTGGTACCATAAGACTCTCAAGCATTTTATGAAGCTGTATTATATACGGTTTTGGCCTACATGTAAATGCAGATACAGTGCATGTGATGACAACGATGCTTGGACTGTACAATGTTGCAAAACAATAAGGCAGGTTTTGTCATGACACGGCTCTTATTATGTTTGGACAAACATTTCATGTTAAACTTAACCCCCACCCACACACACCCACAAAGAAGCACGTATTTGCATGTAATCATTCGTCATAGACATTCTTAATGCTTTTACCATGCCCTGTTTAAGAGCTAAATAACTTATTCCCTGCTTCTTGGCCAGATGATGCTAAAGGCAGGTACAATATAAAGCAAACACTGCTACATACAGTACTGAACCTTATTAAATTAACAATTTTTGCGATTCGCTTGCAATTCGATGGCAATTCGCTTGCAATTCGATGGCAATTCGCTTGTGAATATTTTCCAACGCAATTAACGCGTTAAGTTTGCCTGGATTGTGTATCTCACCAATATTCGCAAATATGCTTTCGTTAATGTTTTTCGATTCTATTTTTGTCACAACCGCTTCGGAAAAATCGCAAGGAACGACTCAAGCACACGGTTTGCTTTTTGAAGCGCCCGATTCGATGGCGATTCGATGGCAATTCGATGGCAATTCGCTTGCGATTATCAATTTAATTTAATAAGGTTCAGTACTGTACGAACACCTAACGCAGCGTCTGATTTGTTCTAGACTGGGTCGAAGGTTATTAAGCTTTTTAGTTGAGTCTAAGATCGTTCTCAAGCATTCGATTGGTCAGATTTGAGCCTATAGGCTCAAATCTGACCAATCGAATGCTTGAGAATGACTTGAGACTGAGCTCAAAAGCTTTATAACATTGGAGCCAGTTTGTAAAGTTGACTTCAGTTGCCAACGATTGCGAAAAGATTACAAGTCACGCTTCGGGAGGTCCAGGGGCCCGTTTCATAAAGCTTCTTACGACAAATGTTGTCGTAAGTCAGATCATAAAAGTCTTAATTATTATTTATTTCTCCATCTAATCCTGTCTTGTGACATCTTTTTGGAATCGTCTTTTCAAGACGATTCCAAAGAGATGTCACAAGACAGGATTAGATAGAGAAATCACAGATTAATTGTATTTTAAAGTTTTGACTTACGACAACATTTGTCGTAAGATGTTTTATGAAACGGGCCCCAGGACATTGAGAAAGTGTTGAGCATAAACAGTCGTCATTAAGATGACGCTATTCATTCCCGTTTGGACAAAACTAAATTCAAACGTTATAATTAGAGAAAATGGCAGTATTGTCCTGTTCGGATGCTGCATATGTAATGAAGACACTTTATCTGTGTCTGCACCGGTTGTAATATCTTGTTGCTGGATTCATTCTGTTGTTTGTTGTACAGTGGAGAATCTGTTATTCTTTCCCAATAAACGCGTTTACGCTAAAACTATTATTTGCAGTGCAAACAGTTTGGAGCCAGATCAGACGCCGGGTAACCCGGCGTCTGATCAGGCTCCTAACTGTTTGCCACCAAGATAAACAAGAATTATCAGAATTGTCCAAAAGTTGTACTTTTCTACGTTTTAGTGCTTTGCGTTTGCGTACGTTTGCGTTTAAACGGGAAAGAATAACAGATTCTCCACTGTACATGTAAAAAGGTAACGAGGGCCTCGTTGAAGATTGGTTATTACCAAATGTTGTGTTCCCTCCCTAAATTAAGTCTCTATTATTATAATTATTTTGAATTTTTTGACCGATTTGTCATGTTCTTCATTGCAAACAGTTTGAAGCAAGATCAGACGCCGAGATACTTGGCGTCTGATCTCGCTCCAAACTGTTTGGAACGGAAGTTATTGTACCAGCAGACCTCCACCAAGACTGTATTGTTCGTTTTTTTTATTTAACCTATTCACTTTGGTAAAAACCGTCGTCTACGTTTTGTTCTTCAGGTTTTATGTTTTAATCAATTGCCTGAATATAAATATATACAGTAAAACCTCTCCATAAAGACCACTAAATTTTGTTAATTATTAGGTGTTTACGAGAGGTGACTGCTTAAAGTAATGTGACAGTAAAACAGAAAGCTCCTAAAGGAGCTTTCTGTTTTACTGTCACCTTGCTTTAAGCTGCCACCTGTCTTTTATACAATCAATTATCCTCCGATTAAGTGGTCGTAATAGAGGGGTTTTACTGTACAATGAATAAAGACATACACATAAATTTAATGTTAAAGCAGTTTGGGCATTGAAGTCTGATTTGGGCCCAAACAGGATCTAGGTCTATTTATGCAAATGCAGTAGCGTTGGGCAGTGAGGGTATTACAAAGCCGTCCAGATTCGGTATATCTAGGATGTGCCCGATATTTGTTCTATCCCTGAAATAAATCCGTTCGTGTTTATATATATATATACATTATACATGTATAGGTTGTTAAACCTTTCATTTCCATGATGATGTCTGGTTTTACTTCTAAAGTTTAGAATGTTCGGCAATTTGACATAAACACATTTGTATCAAACAGTTTGGGTCCTGACCAGACACCACATTACGCGGCGTCGAATAGGGATTCATAGTATTAGCAAATGTAAATAACTTGATGCCATGCACTGTAGGGGTTCAAATTATTTTCTATAAGTAATCCGATGTAAAGGTTGTACATGTAGATGCATTTTTAGATCGTTATTGTTATACTGGTGTTTTACTTTATGTTTTATACATACATGTACATGCATTTCGTTGTCTTTGTCACTGACTGTGGAAACTGTGTATAAATGGTGAAGATATAAGAGTTTTGAATATGCATTGCTTTAGACCAGGTCTTGAGTGCTACTCATACAGTGGAGAATGTGTTATTCTTACGTCATTCGTGACGTCATACAGTGGAGAATGTGTTATTCTTTCCCGTTTAAACGCAAACGTACGCAAACGCAAAGCACTAAAACGTAGAAAAGTACAACTTTTGGACAATTTTGATAATTCTTGTTTATCTTGGTGGCAAACAGTTAGGAGCCTGATCAGACGCCGGGTAACCCGGTGTCTGATCTGGCTCCAAACTGTTTGCACCGCAAATAATAGTTTTAGCGTAAACGCGTTTATTGGGAAAGAATAACAGATTCTCCACTGTACTCATAACTATGTCTGCTTCACATCATCACATGTCTGATCAGCTGCATGATTGTGTCTTAGACGCAGTTACAGGTGTAACCACGGTCCGCTTTGGTCAATGGTCTTTACATCAGATTTTTGTATCACTGTAATGAACTATAATTTGAGGTTTCCTGCGATCATGATCTATTACATTCATTTTGATTCATGAATGAAATTACCAGAAATTGTATCAAACATTAAGTTAAACCACTGCTGAACAAGCGTTTGTCATACATCCTAATTGGAGCATGTTTGTCTGTTGTATGTCCTTCTTCCCCAGTAGCTATATAGTTGTATATGATATACTGAAAAATGGCAATGAAGATATAAAACAGACACCTTTAATACCGACCGACCATTCCTCGTTGGCAAACATTCAATAGGGTCAATGGCAAAGGTCAAGGTCACCAAGCTTGGCCCATGAATGCTATATAAACGTCCAGCAAGGACCAGAACCAAAACTAATACATGTACAGTACACTTATTTGAATATTGAAATTATTTACATAATTTGAGGTCAGATAGAATTGTATTCGTCCATACAGTATGAATCCCTTGGACACGCGGTTTGCGCTCCGGGGTTATAATATCCAAGGGAAATAACTCAATCACAAGATCGTGAAAGATATATTTTGATATGTGCAATTGAGGAACAGTATTGTCAGAGTTATCATGTATTCAATAAAATGCCATTATTGTTGTTGTAAACAACAAGGAACGGTTTTAAAATGGCTCCAAACTGTTTGCCACTCAGATAAAAAAATAAATTGTAGGAAATATCTAAAAATTGACATTTTCTACATTTTAGTGCTAGCGTTTGCGTTTCGTTTGCGTTTAAACGGGAAAGAATAACGTTTTCTTCACTGTATCTGATGACATGATATATGCATAAACATTGAAAATAATATCAATATTTTGATATTGTTTAACGAGATATATGTGGCATTTTGGAAGGGCATGACGCTAATTCTGTAATAACTTGTGGTCCAACCTTTTTTATATTAAACGAATTGTATGCTGCTTGTGTAAGTTATGTCAATTAATTAAGCAATAGAAAACTGATAAAGGTAAATAAAGTAGAACCAACGACCCGACAAGTTGGGTTTACGATTTTATATCTTTATAATAAAATAGTATAAAATAATAAAATAAAATAATAAAGTGTTTGAGGATTGCGTCTACTAGCAAGAGATCCGTATTTACCACAGTTACAGTGGAGAAAACGTTATTCTTTCCCAATAAACGCGTTTACGCTGAAACTTTTATTTGCAGGCTCCAAACTGTTTGGCACTCTGTTATTAATTTTCCTTCGTTCCTCTTCTTTCCTTTCACTCTCACATTTTCTTTCCTGTAAAACTGTGATATGTTTATGTTGGAATTCTTTATATTCTGCCATGTCTTATTATATGCTTGTTATAATTGAAAAATAAACGGGCTGCCAATCGTCGGTTCAAAAGAGAAAAAACCAATTTGTCGATGTTCATAAGCATATACAGTGGAGAAAACGTTATTCTTTCCCAATAAACGCGTTTACGCTAAAACCATTTTTTCCATTGCAAACAGTTTGGAGCCAGATCAGACGCCGGGTAACCCGTCGTCTGATCAGGCTCCAAACTGTTTGCCACTCAGATTAAAATAAATAGTGAAAAATGTCAAAAAGTTGTTATTTTCTACGTTTTAGTGCTTTGCGTTTGCGTACGTTTGCGTTTAAACGGGAAAGAATAACGTTTTCCCCACTGTATTTTTTAATATGAATTGCTGTATGGATTTACTGGGGTTACATGTATGTAATCGGTACATGTAGGTATGCAATCATATTTAGCTAGTATATTGAGTTGAGTCAGTCAAATGATTGTGAAATGTTTGTGAGACGTTTGTGAACATCGACAAATTGTATGTTAGTGCAATTTAAAATAAAATCTGGATGCATATTTTGAGGTCCTGGTGAAAATAGCGTTGCCTCCGTTTTGTTTGGATTACACTTAACAAGTAATGTCTTAGCCCAGCCCGAAAATGAATTAAGATTAAGATTGTGATTGAGAATACCTTCAATGTCACATAATTAAGACGTAGGAACGTTTAAGGAAATATCATCTTATAAGCTAAAACTAGTAGAGGGCCTAACATGCTAATAAAGTCGGAATTAAAAAAAATGTAGTAGAGCTATACAGTGGAGAATGTGTTATTCTTTCCCAATAAACGCGTTTACTCTAAAACTACTATTTCTATTACAAACAGTTTGGAGCCAGATCAGACGCCGGGTAACCCGGCGTCTGATCAGGCTCCAAACTGTTTGCCACCAAGATAAACATGAAATATCAGAATTGTCCAAAAGTTGTACTTTTCAACGTTTTAGTGCTTTGCGTTTGCGTACGTTTGCGTTTAAACGGGAAAGAATAACAGATTCTCCACTGTAACAGGTTTCTGCCATCTTTTATTTGAATAGCCTGTAATCCATGATAACAGGCGATAATTTCTACAACTTGCTTCCAATTTAAAAATAAATCCTGAATGCTATACTTTACATGTATCCAAAGCTTTAGTCACTAAAGCAACCATGCACGAATATTATAGAAATATTGACAGATAAAATGAAATATATCAATCAACTGACAAAAAAGTAAAGTAAAGGTTAACCTATTTGCGTCCAGTGGATTCTTCCATGCTTATACAGTGGAGAAAACGTTATTATTTCCCGTTTAAACGCAAACGTACGCAAACGCAAAACACTAAAACGTAGAAAAGACCACCTATTGACAGTCCTGGCCATTTATTTTAATCTGAGTGGCAAACAGTTTGGAGCCTGATCAGACGCCGGGTCACCCGGCGTCTGACCTGGCTCCGAACGTTTTGCACTAAAAATAATAGTTTTAGCATAAACGCGTTTATTGGGAAAGAATGACGTTTTCTCCACTGTACATTGTATACGATACATCGGACCAGAGTCTACACTGTTTCAGGGGACAGGTACACTGTTTATTAATGATGGTTATACATTTCGCTGGGGTTTAATAGTGTTAATGAGGTCAAAGAGATAAACACGGCATAAATAGGTACGGTTTTCAAAACAGTTTAAATGAAAATTATAGTTTTAGAATAAACGCGTGTTTTGTGACAGAATAGAGTTTTCTCCACTGTATGGAAATTTAACTTTGTAACTGAAGACGTGTCTGGACGGAAAAGAGTTCGAATTACAGAGACTGTGCTTTTAACATATTTTCAACTATTTATTTCACATTAATATTAACTGGGTCAATGCATCGGCCCTCATTTAAAACCTCCTCAGCTAAATTTCCATATGTTTTTCTCGATTCACCTTGAGTGTTTAATTTCCTACAAAGATCACACATTGCATACGGGTATCCAAAGTCATCTTCATTTAATGTGTAGTATCTGTCTTTTCTTTTCATCATTGCTATATAACTATCTTTATCAGATCCCAGAGACACTAGATATTTTGTAAGCGTAGATGCATTTACAAACGTCCCTGCGTCCACATAAGTGTCATTCGGGAGTAGTCGGGAATAGTCGGCGCCCCCGCGAACAACCGGAATCACATCATTTGCACTTCGTTCAAAAACCTTTTCAGTGACGTAATATTTACACAAACTATTCTCAAACGATAAGTAAAACTTATACTGTTTAACGAGCTCACTTATATCTCCAGAGTATCTACCCTTTCCACATGAACCATAAACGTCTACCTCCAACCCAGCAGCTTTTAAAGCAGAAACAAACTCGTTCCTTTTACTCATAGAGCCACAATTACTCGCAACCCAGAGCGCCATTTTTGTTTTCATGGCGTATATTTTGTCATAGTCTCGTTTTAACACTGTCTGCCTCGTTTTGAATGTTCCATACGGCGCAAAGACATCGGAATCCAAGTTATATGTCATCGACCAGTTCATCGTATTGTGCCAGGAGCGACTCTGGTAATCCGTTTGGAATATGTGATATATTGGAGGTTCTAGTGAGTAAAATACCCAGACCTGGTCAGGATTTCTTTCTCTTGAAGAAACAGGCGGTGAACGGCCCAAGTCGCCCATAGTAATTCCGAATACAACCGCTGAACTATTGTGAATCATGTTCCTGTCCTCGGTTACCTGACAGTTGGTGTATTCACACGTGTCCAACTTGTAACGTTTGTTTCGCCTGACAACCCACTCTGCCCCATTAAACCACAGAATAGTATACTTTATGTTCCTAATGGCGTGAGAATAGTTGAAATTCGTAGGTATATCTACGAGAGACGTTATACGAAGAGCGGCTTGGTTACGTTTACCCAAAACGAGGCTCGCATTAGATCTTGTCAATGCAGATTGCTTCATCCTGGCGAGTGTACTAAATTTTGGAATGTTCGTCCCCCATCTTGTACCAGACCCATGCTCGATGGGTTGGTTAATGCTGTATATGGCTTGTAAGTTACCACGTGACTCAGGTAGTGCAACGTCTTCAGCATTTTGGATAGAATTATCTTTTACTAAATAGACAAGTTTTGGCTTTGGGGTTGAGATCACAGAAACAATTCGAGTTTGAGACCCGTTATAGTGGTGAGTAAAAAGAATAAACACCACCACCAATGGTATGACCGAGAACACTAACAGTTTAACTATTTTTCGGCGAGTGTTGCGGACCGTCATGCCATTGTCTTTTCGGAACCAGTCTGTGCTGAAAATATAAATGCGTACAGTTAGTCTAGTCCAATAAACTCTTAAACTGCCTAGATAAAGTGGGCAAAACGTTATTCTTTCCCGTTTAAACGCAAACGTACGCAAACGCAAAGCACTAAAACGTAGAAAATAACAACTTTTTGACATTTCTCAAACAGTTTGGAGCCTGATCAGACGCCGGGTTACCCGGCGTCTGATCTGGCTCCAAACTGTTTGCAATGGAAAAAATGGTTTTAGCGTAAACGCGTTTATTGGGAAAGAATAACGTTTTCTCCACTGTATATATTCTGCTTTATATTTTCTTTCATTTCATTCAGCCAAATATAAATTATTTATTGTCTAATCTTTTACTCTAAGTAAAAGGACAAAAATAAAGACAACTACTAAAGTGTGGTCCAAAACGGTCAATAGTTTTATTTAATATGCATCTTCATGAATACTCAATATTCTCTCATACATGTAGGTTCCAGTAAGAAAACCACCATTAAATCCAATGGTACTGTATTGTGTCTATGCACTTATCACATAAACTGTATAAACTGCCATAACAACTAAAAATCACTAGTTGCTACAGTGGAGAATCTGTTATTCTTTCCCGTTTAAACGCAAACGTACGCAAACGCATTGCACTAAAACGTAGAAAAAATGTTCAACTTTTTGACAATTCTGATAATTAATGTTTATCTTGGTGGCAAACAGTTTGGAGCCTGATCAGACGCCGGGTTACCCGGCGTCTGATCTGGCTCCAAACTGTTTGCAATAGAAATAATAGTTTTTGCGTAAACGCGTTTATTGGGAAAGAATAACGTTTTCTCCACTGTAGTATCATTGTCCCTGGAACACTCAAGCTACAGAAACAACCCCACACATGATCCATACTGGCTCGCTAATCAACGACAGAAAATCGTTAGAATCTGAAATATAAATAAAGCATTAACATATGCCAAAAAGCCAATGTTCATTCTTGTGGAACCATTTCTCAGAAACATACCTGAAGTTTTGTTAATATGAACAGATTGATTTCTGAGCAGTACTTCCTCAAGAACGTACTGAACATTTTTACTAGCGCTCATCTATATGTTTATTTTTGGTAGTAACACCCAGCCAACTGATAAACGGAAAATGAAATTTCTAGTAAAAAAATGCAAACCGTGTTGCTTGTAGATGCAGATTTGAAAATAAAGCTTCAATGTAAATTTCCGAAGAGTTACAAATGTAAGCGACAACCAGTTTGACTTAATTCAATACTGATCTTGCTGTCGATACCTCTCAAATTTACCTAAAGGGAGGGTGGGTGGGAAATCTTACTACTGAACCGTTTGAACGTCGAATGACAAGAGACACGTATGCAGGCGGTTTATATAATATAAACCGCTGTCCGAAAATACCCGAAGATACCCGACTATTTCCATATATGGAAATACTCGTAATAGCATAGAGTAACCTAACCTACAATAAATAGAGTTATCCCTATTACCGCCAAAGTATCGCCTGCATTTGTAGTGTCGTCTGTAATATTTTTAAAGTCAGCTTTAGGCTTGTTTTGACTGCAGAAATGATTAAACATGTGTCAAACAGTTGGGATCGTGATCAGACGCCGAATGTTACATAACCTTCGAGATGGCTCTACGACCGTCACACTAGCACGTATCATGTTACAATGCTCCCTCTCTACAACAACACCCAATCAGAGACCATGTACAGTGGAGAAAACGTTATTCTTTCCCAATAAACGCGTTTACGCTAAAACTATTTTTTCCATTGCAAACAGTTTTGAGCCAGATCAGACGCCGGGTAACCCGGCGTCTGATCAGGCTCCAAACTGTTTGCCACTCAGATTAAAATAAATAGTGAGAAATGTCAAAAAGCTGTTATTTTCTACGTTTTAGTGCTTTGCGTTTGCCTACGTTTGCGTTTAAACGGGAAAGAATAACAGATTCTCCACTGTACATGTTACAGTGCTCCCTCTCTACAACAACATCCAATCAAAGACCATGTACATGTATACCATCATTGAACCAATGAGAGACAAAGATTGTGTGTGATGTTCTGGGGGAGTTGTTGTATGGAGGCAAATGACCTACATTTGCAAACAGCTTGAATCTAGATCTGATCTGGAATCAAGCTGTTTGTCACTCGTCATTATGGTGATTTTGCCAAAATGTCCAATGTGTGACTTTAAAGGTATATTACCGCTAAAACTCATGTTTTAAATGTGCATTTTCTGATACATGTGCATGTACTAAAACTAAGTGAAATCGGTTGTAAAATGCATGACATATGCCTCCACCCCCTATTTCAGAACCATGCATAAAAGTGCCGATTTCTTAATGAGATGGCTACACCTTCGGGTTCGTTTTCGAGAACGGTGTAAAGGTCACGTGATCAATACGGCGGGCGATAGCTCATGCACACTCTGTAACTCTTCATCATTTTGCGTCACATTTAGCGAGGAAAAAAGATGTGTTTGATTGAAACCGCTATAATTCCTACCTAAAGTATCTAAAAAATATGCTAATTACAGTGGAGAAAACTTTATTCTTTCCAAATAAACGCGTTTACGCTAAAACTATTTTTTCCATTGCAAACAGTTTGGAGCCAGATCAGACGCCGGGTTACCCGTCGTTGTTCGTGTGTAAACAAACTCGGTTTAAAAACTCGACTAATTCCGCAAACTTCGCAGATTCGTAAGCAATATTACCTCAAAAAGTAAAACGCATTACTTCTTTTTATATGTTACGATGACGAAGGTGTCATAAATTTCATGTAAGAAGAATGCACGATTTCGGTATTTTGAGAGGAATTTTTCTGATTTTAAGAACAAAAACCCGACAGTTTTGAGCAAACGATTTTTTGGGGAACAGTTGCAATCGAGTTGTTCAGAGTGTCGTTGTAGGGAGTGAGCACTGTAAAGTCTTCTCAACTTATTTTTATTTATATGATGTCTAAAATCTTCACTGCCTAGACAGTTATAACCGTTTGGGTCCTGGCCAGATCCCGAATACACCGGCGTCTAAACCGGAGCCAAACTGTTGGACACTGAAGTCGATGTTTATCGAATAAAAAGAAACTTAGAATGAACATTTTAGAGATAAAGCAGACGGCGATTGTTACAAACAGACGAAAATATGGCAATGATAATAAAATAATAATAATAATAATATGTAGTAATAGTAATAATAATGACGATCGTAGTATTTATATTAATGACAATAATGCATGTTTTAATAGTAAAGGGTTTATATAACGAGGGGAACCCATTTGGTGCAAGCAATCTTCCTACAATATAGAACATATTATTTAGAACATAGAAGTATATAATATGATACACCGACACACTTGAAACGGCTAGTTGTTTCCATCACAATCATGCAACCGTGCTGCGAAATAATGACTAATTTTGTTTCAACCACTGGACATGTATCGCTTTGACATGGTCAACAAAGCTACATTGTACTGAGGGGCCTCCGTGGCCTCCGTGGCCTAGTGATTTATAGTCACTGTGATTTACATCACTAAGCTCCTCACCGCTGTGAGTTCGAATCCCAGTAGGGTCGTTAGGATTTTTCATGTGGGGGAAGCCTTCCAGCTGGCTTGCGGAAGATCGGTGGTTCTACCCAGTTGCCAATTTGTGCTTGAAACAGTGCATAAAGGGCTTCTAGGGTCTTCCTACACCTGTTATTAGCTGGACGTCGCGATATGACTGAAATATTGTTAAAAGCGACGTAAAATCAAAAGCAAACAAACATAAAACAAAGCTACTGGATTTAACATGGTATGGTAAATAGCCGAAGCACATGAAGCAGAATAGACGAAATACGAGTATATGTTTTAATGCGTTCAGTATTACAGTGGAGAATCTGTTATTCTTTCCCAATAAACGCGTTTACGCTAAAACTATTATTTGCAGTGCAAACAGTTTGGAGCCAGATCAGACGCCGGGTAACCCGGCGTCTGATCAGGCTCCAAACTGTTTGCCACCAAGATAAACAAGAATTATCATAATTGTCCAAAAGTTGTACTTTTCTACGTTTTAGTGCTTTGCGTTTGCGTACGTTTGCGTTTAAACGGGAAAGAATAACAGATTCTCCACTGTAATGCGTTCAGTAATAGGCGTTTAAACAATAAGGTTCAAATAGAGACAAGAACGTACATTATTCTGTCACGTTTACGCGCAAACGAATCGCAAACGCATCGCAATAAATTGGAAATAAACTTTTTTAACAGTTTCAGCTTTATTAGCATATCGGCAACAAAATTGCCTTTGGCTAATTACATACAGATAAAGAACATCGCATTTAACATAATTTTTATATTTTATGGCAAACAGTTTGGAGCCTGATCAGACGCCGGGTTACCTGGCGTCTGATCTGGCCCCAAACTGATTGCAATGGTACAATGGAGAAAATGTTATTCTTTCCCGTTTAAACGCAAATGTACGCAAACGTATTGCACTAAAACGTGAAAAAAGACAACGTAATGCCAATCATGACCATTTATTTTAATCTGAGTGGCACACAGTTTGGAACCTGACCAGACGCCGGGTAACCCGGCGTCTGATCTGGCTCCAAACTGTTTGCACTGCAAATTTTGTTAACGTTAACGCGTTTATTGGGAAGGAATAACGTTTTCTCCACTGTAATAATAGTTTTAGTATTTATAAACGCGTTCATTTGGAAATACTAACGTGTTATCCACTGTATATATGACATAGTCCTCTCACGAATATTTGAGCTAAGAATGAACATGTCACGCACTAACAAGAAGAAAAAACGAGATACATGTATAGGCGTTTAAAAAAGTAATGAATGGATTTAACACCGTCGCTGCTTTACCAGGAGTACAATAGTGACAATATTGCAATCAGTTATGCTCCTGATCAGACGCCGCGTGACGCGGCGTCTGATCAGCATCCAAACTGTTTGACGCTAATATATTTCAATATTTCTTAAGTAAAACTACATAAAATTTTAAGTTTGAGAATGAAAGCAGACTATAATTGTTCAAAATTGATGACGTCATGGCAGTGAAGAGGTTAACATTTCTCTCAGTCGATGAGTAGGAAAGAACCACTCAGCATCACAGGGCCCCGACACGATTAATTTTTAGGGAAAACAATTGTCAGAAAGTATATATAGAGACTATAGTCTCTATATATACTTTCTGACAATTTTTTCCCCTAAAAATTAATCGTGTCGGGGCCCTGTGCTCAGCATAGAAGAGTGTTTGAATGATTTATTTATACAAGCCAAACATGTACAAATATATACATGCATCTAACATACACACAGTGGGGGAGTCGTTATTCTTTTCCACTAAACGCGTTTGTGCTAAAACATTTATTTCCCATGCAAAAAGTTTGGATCCAGACGTGCATAAGTAATTTATCCAAATTCTCTGAACGTCGGTGGTTCCAAGCATTTAACCCTTTACCTGATAGCATTGTTTCTAGTATTGAATATATGTGACTACTTAAAGCAGGTTGAAAGTTAAGCAGAATGCGCCCTAAGGCGCATTCTGCTTTACTTTCAGCCTGCTTTAAGCTATTAACTGCTAGAATAAGGAAAGTATTAAATATGACACATATTCATTACTGTATAATTTGGAACTATTTTCTTCAGCGGAGGAATAAATTAAATACGCTAAAAGTCGCTTCTATAAGGGAAAGGGTTAAGGTAGAAGTCCGCAATGAAGACCATGCTCCCTTTAGCAACGTATAACGTATACCAACGTGCTGTTTACTTTATATTCAAAACGTACTGAATAATGGCTAATTTACAGTGGAGAATCTGTTATTCTTTCCCGTTTAAACGCAAACGTACGCAAACGCAAAACACTAAAACGTAGAAAAGTACAACTTTTTGACAATTCTGATAATTTATATTTATCTTGGTGGCAAACAGTTTGGAGCCTGATCAGACGCCGGGTAACCCGGCGTCTGATCTGGCTCCAAACTGTTTGCACTGCAAATAATAGTTTTAGCGTAAACGCGTTTATTGGGAAAGAATAACAGATTCTCCACTGTACTGAATAATGGCTAATTTACAACTAGCGTGCGTGAACGATTGCATAATTTACCTGTAGTGTACGAAGCATATACACATACAGAAAGTATGCGGAACGTATGATCCATATATCGGCATATACTTTGAGATAATTGTGCATGCACAGAAAACCCGACAAACTCAGCGTACAACAACGTATGTCAGCGTATACCAAAGTGCTGTTAACTTATACAAAACGTACTTAAAACTTACCCGACGTACGCCAGCGTATTTCTAGCAAATATTTTATACGTTGACATACGCTGGCTAAAACGTTGTACATAGTGTGTTTTGTTTGTTTGTTAACGTCCGTTTCTGCCATATATGAGCTAATTGGACGCTCCAGAGAGAAGAGAGCGGATAAAGAGAACCCGGGCGCGATGTCCTACTCTTATTATCGAAAGAGTTCTCTGGTTCTTTTAGATGCCAAGTGTAAAGTACTGATACATCCTACCTCGGTTTATAAAGTCTCATCCGAAGGACTGTTGCTTTCCACCATTTCTTAGCACACCACCTTTGCATCATCCTGACATGATTTCTGGAAACCATTCACATACAGTACTGAACCTTATTAAATTAAATTGATGATCGCAAGCGAATTGCCATCGAATTGCCAGCGAATTGCCATCGAATTGGGCGCTTCAAAAAACAAATCCTACGTTTGAATATTGTTACGCGAATTTTCCGAAGCGGTTGTGACAAAAATGGAATCGAAAAAATTAACGAAGACATATTTGCGAACATTTGTGAGATACACCATTCAAGAAAACTTACCCGAGGGTAAAGTTAGTATTTTGAATCGCAAGCGAATTGCCATCGAATTGCAAGCTAATTGCCATCGAATTGCAAGCGAATCGCAAAAATTGTTAATTTAATAAGGTTCAGTACTGTATAGGAATAAAATAGCAATTAGCACAATAATAAACTTCCAAATTTCTCTTTGGGTACCATCATCCGATGCTCAAAAACAGCCACTTTAGACTATGCAAATAGGCCCTGCTGGCTGAAGGGAATGCTCCCCCGACCATGGGTAAGATCTTTAATAGAGTACCCCGGGAAAGAGACGTAAAAACGAATAAAGCAAAGCTTGGTCCGGCGGGGGATCGAACTCACGACACCTGAAGTCGTAATCGGGAGCTTTACCCCTCGACTACGTCCGCCGGTTTGTACATAGTGTGACTGCGCCTTTACCACGGGTACAATATTTATTTGCAAACAGTTCGGATCCTGATCAGACGCCGCGTTACGCGGCGTCTAATCAGGATCCAAAATGTTTTACTTTTTTCTCAATATTTCTAAAATTAAAATTGGAGAAGTAAAAACAGATGATATTTGTTTAAATTTGATGACGTCATGGCAGTGAAGGGATTACTGAAATGTTTCTCCTTGGCTTCTGCATCAGTAGATATCGGGTATACATGTGTAAGAAACAAATTATATATGAACTGTTCACCTATAACCAACGACAACAAAAACAAACTACAATTTCAACCCAGTGCCGAAATCGAACTTACCCGCATTTCGACAATAATTTCCACAACTCGAACACGTCCTACCCAGCTGATCGGGGATCGAACCCACACACTCCTGTTCCATATATTATGTCCGACTTTCTACTGACTTAGATATAGGAACCGTTAAACAAAATGTCATTGAAGCATAACTTGATAAATAACTTCTTCATTACGTAAAACCATGACTACCTCTGCTTCAGCTGTCGTCTGCTTTCTATTTATCAATCTCAAATGTTTGGTAGTTTGACTCAATACGTATTTAAATGAATCTGATCAGCATCTAAACAGTTTACTATCCACTGTACTCCAGTTGCGCAATGAATGGGTCAAACCATTCGTTTTATAGTTCCGTTAACCCTTTTATGCCTTGATATTGCAATGGCCTCGGTATGTATATTTTAAACGCAAACGTAACGCAAATTTTTGGCGGAAACAACCGATCAGACTCGCGCCAGGGCGCTCGTCAGATCGGCTATTTCCGCCAAAAACGTCTCGAGCTAAATACATCACTGTATCGCTCTATCAACTGGTAATGTGTATTTATCTTGGTGGCAAACAGTTTGGAGCCTGATCAGACGCCGGGTTACCCGGCGTCTGATCTGGCTCCAAACTGTTTGTAATGGAAATAATTGTTTAGCGTTAACGCGTTTATTGGGAAAGAATAACGTTTTCTCCACTCTGAATGGGTTATGCAACTCATCTATCAATCCATTAATGCGTAAACTTGAAACTAAACTGAATCACATGAACTGCAAATATACACAATATGTTCCGTGTTTACAAATCACAAAACTATCTTTTCAATAGCAATGGGCCGGCTGGATGGCCCATACATGTACATGTATATTGTTAGGTGTTTTGTTTCATTTTGTGAAGTTGCAGCAAAATTGGCTCATTCATCCCCGAAACTTCAAATGGACAAGTCCGGCTTCCAATTAAGTCTACTGTGATGATTCTAAGTATCGGGACAGACTGGTCTGATCAAACGGTGTAGACCTTAGTCAGAAGTGCCTTAGAAACTCTTGTACATGTATTTAGTCCATGCAAGATTTTCTCAACGGCAAATTATGACCCGTTACATGTGCTACTATATACAGCGCCCCCTCTCTTCAACGACACCTAAGGGAGACAGACGTTAGGTGAGTAATTATGGAAAGGGACAATTACGATTTGGCTTACATTTGCAAACAGCTTGAATCCAGATCAGACGCCGCTGTTTGTCACTCACTAGGGTGTGGTTTTATTTTCAGTCAATATGTCCGTTACATAACTTTGAGAACACCTGCAGACGACAATTTTAAATAGACGATTTTGCAGCCGTGAAAAGGTTGGATGTACAGCGTTCCCTCTCTACAACGACATCCAATGGGAGACACATATTGTGTGTGTTGTATGGAGGGAGTCGTTATAGAGAGGGAAAATTAAGAATTGGCTTACATTTGCAAACAGCTTGAATCCAGATCAGACGCCGCGTCACGCGGCGTCTGATCAGGATTCAAGCTGTTTGTCACTGGTATTCTATCAAAATCTCTACTTGTATGTAACTGTGAGAGAAAACAGCAGACGACAATCTTAAGTAAACGATATTGCAGCAGTAAAAGGGTTAGACTTAATTATCCCGTTAAGGGAATTACGGCAAGTGTCGTTGTAAGGAGGGGGTCGTTGTTGGGAGGGCCGTTGTAGAGGGGGAGCACTGTAATTGTCTTGTTTGGGAAACAGCTGCAAGAATTGTTGTAAGGAGGGAATTGTTGTTCGGAGGGCCGTTGTAGGGAGGGAGCACTGTATGTTTACTGCAGCTACTTTCCTTCTGAAATTTAAACGTACATGTATGAATAAGACAGATTATGATACATTTAGACTATACAGCAGAACCTCTCTTCAACACCACTCAAAAGCTGCCTACTCTGACCGTGTTAACAAGACAAGTGTCGGCCTCATGATGGAACACGCAATGCAGAAATCCTGTGAAGCTTTCTGCATTGCTTAAATCCTGCATTAAATAACAACACAGTTATTAATAACGGTATACATTTTACACAAGCATTGCTCAAGAGAGGGGGCACTATATATATAAAGCTTAATGTTGTAAATACTGATTTGTCACATATCGTTGTCTTGATTATATTGTAACATTACATAATAAATTATGATACATGTATATTCTAATGAGTAATAGATAACCATAGGTTTTAATGTTGAAATAAAGATTTTAGTGAAACTCCCCTTATCTGGAGCTTTGTATAAAGATGCAGTGGAGAAAACGTTATTCTTTCCCGTGTGAACGCAAACGAAACGCAAACGCAAAACACTAAAACGTAGAAAATGTCAATTTTGAGATATTTCTTACCATTCTTTTTTATCTGAGTGACAAACAGTTTGGAGCCTGATCAGACGCCGGGTTATCCGACGTCTGAACCGGCTCCAAATTGTTTGCAGTGGAAATAAATGTTTTAGCGTAAACGCGTTTATTAGGAAAGAATAACACATTCTCTATTGTAACAAAGCAGACTACAATCTTATGCAGACGATATCATGTACAGTGAAAAGGCTGAACAATTTCTCGCCTAACCCTCTCAATGACGTCATAAAGCGCATTTACAACCAGTTTTGATCCTGATCATAAAGCGCATTTCCAAACAGTTTTGATCCTGATCAGACGCCGCGTAACGCGGCATCTAGGATCAAAACTGTTTGCCACTTGTTTGGAAATCATTTCATTTATACTGCCTTAAATCTAGCTTTGGAACGATATTGCAGACAACAACATACATGTAGAAGCAGACGACAATGAAACGGCGAAGGGATAAAAATATCACGATTAATTTGGCAGCGAAGGAGTTGAGGCTATTATAGTCGACTGTGTCAATAGTTTGAGTCCTGCTCAGACTCTACGTCACGCGGCGTCTGATCAGGACTCAATCTGTTTGACAACCTTTTCGGTAAGTTTTAGTAGACTCTAATTGTTTCTTAACCCTTTACCTTATAGAAGCGACTTTTAGCCCATGCATTATATTCATCCGCTGAAGAAAATAGTTCCAATATATACCGTAATGAATATGTGTCGTATTTAATATTTTCCTTACTCTTGCAGTTATAGTTTAATGCAGGCTGAAAGTAAAGCAGAATGCGCCATATGGCGCATTCTGCTTTACTTTCAACCTGCTTTAAGTAGTCACATATTTGCAAAACTAAAAACAGGCTATCGGTTAATGGGTTAAATCCAGCTTTGACACAGTAGTGCAGACCACACTATTAACCCTTTGAACCCTAGTCCCGCATATATAGGCGTCCTTTCCAAACAGTATACTTGTGAATAGTGCACTTGTCCTATGCAAACAGTGAAGACCCAGATCAGAGGGCTCCAAAAGGAGCCCTCTGATCAGGGTCTTCACTGTTTGTCATAATGCCAAACATTGACAAAAACAACCCTTAAAAGTCAGAAATGGACAAGACTAAAATGGAAACTGGAATTGTCCATTTAAAGTTTCAGGGAGGAAAGAGTTAAAGCGGAAAACAATATGGATTTAACAAGTTCGAAACAGACGACAAAACTTGGCGTTGAAGCAGATTAAGTAACTAAGAAGATATCAGGACGAATGTCGATGTATTTAAGACATACACATTTAGAAACAATGTGTATGTTCATTGACAATGTATAAGGATTAATTTTTTAAGATAACGTTATCTTAAACCCAGTGGCTATATATACATTTCAATCCAATTGTAGCGTTTGCCTTAACCTTTTTGCCGTCCAAACATCGGCTGCTTTACTTATGTTGTCTGAACAAACGTTCGATTCAAGGCAGTATGACTGAAGAAATGTCATTACATGTACACAACAGCTCGGAGCCTGATCAGACGCCGCTTTTTGCGGTGTCTTATCCGGATCCAAGCTATTTGCAAAGTCGACTTTACATATAATAGTTGCCTACATGTATATGGCGATGGTAGGATTACAGCGCAACAAATATTCACTTGAATATCAGGGCTGCCATAATTTGACATAAAAAATCCTAAGATTTCCAAATTTGAATTTTTCAAGTGCGATTTTACGAATCGTACCTTTTCCCCATCGCCTGTTTCTAGTTTTGTTGACACCTGGCCGCTTAAAGCAGACTGAAAGCAGGCTTTAAGCTACCATGTTCTAGAAGATAAATCCGAAGATTTAGGAAAAGAAAAATCCGGAGAAATAGCAGCCCTGGTTTTCACAGATGTTCGTTCCAA
This sequence comes from Gari tellinella, assembly GCA_922989275.2. NCBI lineage: Eukaryota > Metazoa > Mollusca > Bivalvia > Cardiida > Psammobiidae > Gari > Gari tellinella. Next base: position 11,840,254 of record OV277867.1, on the reverse strand, counting down.
ATGATAACTGCATGACATTTGCTTTACATGACTTTGGCTTAAGTTTTTCATTAACAGCTACTATGCCAAAATGGGCATTTGCATTACTTTAGTTCCGCTTTAACAAATTCAACCCTAGCGACGAGTATATTCGTCATTTAAAACAGTGTACCTGTCAGGATTACACTTGTCTAATGCAAACATTGTTGACTTTGATCAGAGGGCTCCTTAAGGAGCCCTCTGATCATGGTCTGCATTGTATTTTATTTTGAAATATATTGTAAAACGTGACCGTGAAGCTCTCGGGTTGGAAAACACCAACCCACATAACCGCCAAGCTTGGAGAGGGAGACTTCGTTCCAGACTAGACAGCCAGGCCTCGCCCTTATAAGAAGGATTAATCAATGGCCTGGTTAATCAAAACTGGATGATGATGATGATGATGATGATGATTGTAAAAATTAACCCTGAATAGTCAATAGTGGACTAGACTTATTTTGAAATTGGAAATTTCCATTAAAAGTGTTAGGGGTCTATGAGTTAAGCAGCCACATGTCTGCAGAGGCGTTGGACTATCTTGTCTGGGCCAATAAAGAAAGTTTGACTGTGACTTTCGTACAGAAACCCATATCAAATGAGCTCTCTGTTTGGTTTAACTTTACATTACGCAACCATTTATCGTTTCAAATAACCATGTCAAAGTAACTTTTTGTTCTGTTTTCATTTAATTATTTGATGTACAATGTATCATAATACATATGCATACCAGATGAGATTTCTCAGATCTGCTTACAGCGACCACTTGTCCTTTCAGATGCCTATGTCAACATTTAATGAGTAACAGCGTAACTTTTCTTTCCGTATCATGTAATTGTCTACAGTGGAGAAAACGTTATTCTTTCCCGTTTAAACGCAAACGAAACGTAAACGCAAGCACTAAAGTGTAGAAAATGCCAATTTTGAGATATTTCCCACAATTTTTTCTATCTGAGTGGCAAACAGTTTGGAGCCTGATCAGACGCCGGGTTACACGGCGTCTGATCTGGCTCAAACTGTTTGCAGTGGAAATAATAGTTTTAGCGTAAACGCGTTTATTGGGAAGGAAAAGCACATATCTCAATGCTAAATGAGTTGTCTGCTTAACCAACTACCCCCCAAAAATATGCCCTTTCACAGAAGAAAGTAATTCCACATTATACAGCAATGTACAGTGGAGAAAACGTTATTCTTTCCCAATAAACGCGTTTACGCTAAAACTATTATTTCCATTCCAAACTGTTTGCCACTCAGCTTAATATCAATTGTAAGAATTGTCGAAAAGTTGTTATTTTCTACGTTTTAGTGTTTTGCGTTTGCGTACGTTTGCGTTTAAACGGGAAAGAATAACAGATTCTCCACTGTATATACACCATAATTCATATTTCAGATATATTATAGACGATCAAGCTTAAAGCAGTTTGAAAGTAAAGAAGAATGCACTTTCTGCTATACCTTCAATATACTTTAAGTTTTCATCTGTCTTCAAAACTCGAAACAAGCTATGGGATTAAGGACTAAGCTGCTATGGTATTTAGCAATATACAAGTACAACTTCTTTAATACCCCTGTTATACGGTTGGATACAGTTTTTGCCTGTTACAGAGAAGGTCAAATTATTTTCCGTTTACACACAAACTAAACCCAAACGAATGGCACTTAAGCGTAGAAAATGACATTTTTTTCGATAATTCTAACTAATATTGTTAATCAGGGTGGCAAATATTTTGGAGCCAGATCAGACGCCGGGTTGCGTCTGATCTGGCTCCAAAGTGTTTGCAATGGAAATCCAATGTACCAGTTTTAGCATATACGCATTTATTGGGAAAGGATAGTTACAGTGGAGAATCTGTTATTCTTTCCCGTTTAAACGCAAACGTACGCAAACGCACGCAAACGCACGCAAACGCAAAGCACTAAAACGTAGAAAAGTACAACTTTTTGACAATTATGATAATTCATCTTTATCTTGGTGGCAAACAGTTTGGAGCCAGATCAGACGCCGGGTTACCCGGCGTCTGATCTGGCTCCAAACTGTTTGCACTGCAAATAATAGTTTTAGCATAAACGCGTTTATTGGGAAAGAATAACACATTCTCCACTGTATTCTCCGCTGTTCTTAATATAATTGCAGTAAACGTTTCTTACCTTAAATAAATGTTTGTCCGACTAAGGTCATGCAACATCTATACGCTGCGGGCTTGGGTGTCTCGACCACCGTACATACTGTTCTTTACAACCCTGTTGTAAATACAGATATTTCACGACAAACCGGACTCCCTTTAATCGTCATATCCGTTTTCCAAACTTAAAACCTGACCTAGCCACGTGACTTTAACTTTGAAATGAGGATATCTTCTACTTAAGCGCGCTTGAAATATCAAATCGAAAACGCTTTAGTGTTGACTTAACTTGAGCCGGGTTTGAGTTATTGAGGACGGACTGTATATTGTTCATCTCACCCGGGTCACTTGAGGGCTTAAAATGACAAATCTCCTCTTAACCAGTTTCGAGTATTGTCCTTGTTTTAAACCTTGATTAATCCGCAAACCTTATATTATGGACAGGCGGATAACATTGAATTGTATCTACATGACCTTAAACAGGACCAATCGATATCTTGATAACAAGTGTTAAAACATTTACAGCGTTATGTAAATTGCAGTCTGCAAAATGTGTTATCTGCAAGAATTCTTTCAGTCGATTAACAGCTGTTATTTCAGTTTCGGAAGGTTAACAGAATATAAGACTGTTTGTACCAAATCAAGTAACTCGGCGTCTCATCCGGATTCAAACTTTACACGTTCACGTAGCGTTTTGAAGAAGTCCTTTGTGTACGTACGCCTACAATCGCTGCGACAGGAGATGTCTGCTCTTACAATGATTGTTGTACATGTCAATAATAATCCCTCCCTATAAAGGCCATCCGAACAACGATTCCCTCCTTACAGTGGAGAATCTGTTATTCTTTACCAATAAACACGTTTACGCTAAAACTATTATTTGCAGTGCAAACAGTTTGGAGCCAGATCAGACGCCGGGTAACCCGGCGTCTGATCAGGCTCCAAACTGTTTGCCACCAAGATAAACATGAAATATCAGAAATGTCCAAAAGTTGTACTTTTCTACGTTTTAGTGCTTTGCGTTTGCGTACGTTTGCGTTTAAACGGGAAAGAATAACGTGCAGTGCTCACCGCTGTTACTAAAATAAGAGAATTATGTCTAACGCTTTCACTGTAATATCGTCTGCTTAAAATTGTCCTCTGCTGATAAATAAGTGATGACTATACCAAGTAATGAAAAACATGTTCGTTGTTCAGAGGTAGTCGTTATAGAGAGGGAAATTGGATTACATTTGGAAACAGCTCGAATCCAGATCAAACGCCGCGAAACGCGATGTCTGATCTGGATTCAAGCTGTTTGACACTCGTCATTTAGTTTTTTCAGAAGTTTGTCAGAATGTCCATTACGTAACAGCAGACGACAGTTTTAAGCAGGCGATATTGCAGCCGTAAAGAGGTTAGACATAATTTTCCTGTTTAAGGAGCTGGAGCCATGTTCGTTGTAAGGAGGGAGTCGTTGTTGGGAGGGCCATTGTAGGGAGGGAACACTGTATTGTCTTAGCTATAGAAAACACATTTTTCTAAAGCATATTCCCTGTGCTATACCATCATCTATGGTTAGCATATTGTGTGTGTGAGTACTTCTTGAAGTGATGGAGCATACATGTTCCAATGTCGGGCTACTGTGGTCTTGTCCTCAATTATGAAAAAGCTTGTCCGGAGCACATTTTCTATACCAGGGATTTGTCTTACGAAACGTCGTACGACAAAAATGATCGTAGGTCAAAACAATTAAAATACATCTAATTTCTGATTTCTACATCTAATCCTGTCTTGTGACATCTCTTTGGAATCATCTTGAAAAGACTATTCCAAAGAGAAGTCATAAGACAGGATACGTTGGAGAATTAAATAATAATGTAGAGCTATATAATCTGACCTACGACAATATTTGTCGTACGACATTTCGTAAGACAGAATCCAAATCAGCTACAAACACAAACTCTGGTGTGTGAGTAAGTTTTAAAATATGGAATGTTATGTTTTCTTGTGATTTTAATCTTTGAAACTATCTAAAGTCAGCATCAAGTTTACAAATCTTATACTTATGTCTTCATGCGCTCAATATATATCGTATAGTATATTACAGTGGGGAATACGTTATTCTTTCCGGTTTAAACGCAAACGTAACGCACACGCAAAACACTAAAATGTAGAAAATGTCAATTTTTAGATATTTCTTACAATGGGGCCCTACCGATATACAGAGTTACCCCGCATGGAAAGTGTGATAAGAGTAGCGCCCCCTGAATGAGCGGTTGTTTCCGGTTCAATAGTGAAGTACACATAGTATCGAAAATCCTTTATCCTCAAACACGAATTTGAGGAGATCGTCTGCTTGTTAGTGTAGAGCTTATATTATATACAGTAGAACCTGGCTATACATTATTGAAAGCGCAATCTCTCATATTGTTCAAAAATAGAATTAAGACATGCATTTACTTTACCTACAATAAAACTTACAAAAACTTCCATAGATAATCCGTTCTATGCATATCATTTATTCATATGTTTATTAAAATAAGTCATCAATCTGCACCTCAATAAATATGTTATACCTCCCAGCAGATGATAGCTTAAAGCAGAATGTACCTTAACCTGCCTTAAAGGGACTCGCAACCGGATGGTGTACTTGTCAAAATAAAATAAAATACTCAAATAAAAGCAAATTTGTGGCATTATTTGGCTTCTGACATTAAAAAAATATGATCAGTCCAAAAAAAGTCTCAAGAATCGTCACCGAATCTTAGATTTTTAGATATTTTCCATCGTTTTTCTATACCGACTAGTAGACGGTATAGTTGTTGTCGTTGCTTCTCTACACGGGCTTAGACATAAACACGAGCCGAATTACGAAGTTGTATGCACTTTCGATAGCTACACATTGAAATACGTTAAATCGATCCGAGATAAACGGATAGTTCCGTGGTCCATTGGTCTAAGCGGTTTCCCCTATTTTGCCTTCTGTCCGCCAATGCCGGGGCCCCGGGTTCGAATCCCACCAGAGACCAATATTTTTTTTTATTGAAATACATTTTTTTAAACAGAATTTCTTATCCTAAACTAATTCTTTACCATTTATATAAGCGTTTGACACATATTTACAAATTACTATTTTTAATGCACCATCTGGTTGCGAGTCGCTTTAAGGGGTCACCTATCTTCAAAACTAATACCATCTATTGGGTAAAGGGTTAAACCCCGTTACATGGATGTGTCATAGCACATTCTGGTTGCTGTTAATCAACCATAAACCCTACCCGCTATGAATACCTATCATTTAATTTATTACTTTAGCTGATTAAATAAGGAACAATACCGTAGGAATGATCAATTATGCTAATAGCATGATAAGGGTTAATATTTAAAAAAAAAATACTGCCTACTTTCTTGACAAAAGTTTAGAACATGATATCAATTTTGACTTAAAACATATATATATGAGTGTGAAACAGTTCTACCCCTGATCAGCCTGTTAGTATATATGCTGCATCTTATCTGGTTCCAAACGTTTTATAAATGATAGTGTTTTAAGCCTATTATAATTAGTGAACTGGTGAAAGATCAACAGAAATAAAGTTTTAATCTACTAAAACGATGGAATACATGCTTTACTTTCAACATTGAGTTTTCAATAGAGTACACATTTAATGATAGGAGAGGGGTTCTAAAGTATTTATGTTGTTAAAACGGTATGTATTTCAAAGTTTTTATTAGCATGAATGTGCAACATTAAAAACATTGAATATCCTAGCAGATGGTAGCTTAAAGCAAGCTGAAAGTAAAGTAGCATGTACTTTTCAATCTACCTTTAATGGACACATGTCTTTCAAGGTAGGAACAGGCGATCGGGTGATGGGTTTACCCATTACCTAAACCAATTACCCCACAGCCCGTGTTAAGTATTGAATATAGGTCACCTCTTAAAGCAGGTTGAAAGTAAAACATAATGCGCCTTAAGGTGCACCCTGCTTTACTTTAATCCTGCTTTAAGGCACCCCCACTACGACATAATATATCACCTATGTTTCATAATTATGACTGCTTAGTGCATGAAGAGGATTTAGTTGCTTATTAAGGTGGAATTCATTAAAGGAGTAAAAGGCATAATGATGGGGGTAATGGGTTAAGCTTTTGCACATGGAGGAGTGCATGGTATAGGAGATTAAAATTTATTCCCCACATGAATAACAATGTGGATCCTCTATATAAAAAAAAAAAGTTTGGTGTGTTTTGATTCCAGCCTGTGTACCCAAGACTTAAGCTTCCGTTTTATGGCTTGTCATAGCAGAGATGACTCTTACATGTATGGGACAGCAGCTGCACCCCAGTGGGGGGTCAGTATACAATTCGATTTCTAGCTAATTGTTAGTTGTGATGATGCTTTGCGCTTTATGGCCCCTGGGCAGAAGCCTTGAGAGGTGAAATCCATGTGCGCTATGAGCATGACAGGCTGAACTATTTCTATGAAATTTCTGTCAACTAAAATCTGATGGTATATAATGAACATACAAAATATACATTTTTGAAGAAACTGTTTACCATTCAACATATTTTAAAAGATCAGTTTAACCCTTTGCCTAATGAATATTCATGTCATTATTAATAACTGAATAATACAGTTTATGTTTAATACCGGTAATGTCTTAATAAATATCCCCTTTTTCAATAAATATCCCCTTTTTCACCTGTAATAGGCAGCATTTATAGACCTATAATGTCATTTAAGAACCAGAGAGGACAGTCATTGATTATAGAGACTGTTCCTATTTAGTAACCATCTGATCAGGATCTACTTTTAATCCATGTTAACGTTCTTTTACCGAGGTGAAAACCCGTGTCTGTTAAGTATGTTAAAAGTCAGCTTCTTTGTTATATAGAAAAAGTATGATCAGTGCTACTTTCGGTTTGCTAAAAACGATGAAATAAATAACCGTCGCATTTGACATTAAACAAAATTAATACATTAAAATACATAGGGATAAACGGGAGCTTGACTGCATATAGACAATAGGTATCAAACTAATAAACCGCATTCGATCTATTCTTTTCCGAATCGTTTATGACCGTTATCGACACCGTCTCAATACCGGAAACAACCTTTTCCTTATCAGGGGAGTTAACTCGTGATGAAAATTGGGATAACTCTGTAATGCGGTAGGGCACCATTGATTTTTATCTGAGTGGCAAACAGTTTCGAGCCTGATCAGACGCCGGGTAACCCGGCGTCTGATCTGGTTCCAAACTGTTTGCAGTGAAAATAAACTTTTTAGCGTAAACGCGTTTATTTAGAAAGAATAACACATTCGCCACTGTATCAATTCCTAAACATTTTGAGAGCTGTATAAGAAGAAACAGTGAGACGATTTAAAATAATAAACTTCTAGTTAATAAGCATTACACTCTGAAGTAATTAGTAAATTCTACGTTCAGTATCTTTTTGTCAGGACAGTGGCATGGTGCTTTGAAATGCGGCTGTACCGAGGGTTTGGAGCGGTCGATTCCGCAACTGTTGAAAATTATCTCCAAAATTGTTTCATGACATTTAACCCTTTCACGCTCAATGACGCATAGAAGCGCGTTTGCAAACAGTTTGGGGCCTGATCAGACGCCGCGTAACGCGGCGTCTGATCAGAATCCAAAATGTTTGACACTCTTATCGATATTTCTTAAATCCTACAACCTTAAATCTAACTTTGAAAAGTGTCTTACAGACAACAATACTGATACAGACGATAATAAAGTGATGAAGGGGTAAACATTTCCCAAACAATTTGATAATGAAAGGGCTAAAGGTTTTACGTATAGATAATCTCTAAATATGCTAGAAGAAATATTCATATGTTTCATGAACTTATTTACAAAATAAGGTTTAGGCCAAATCCAGTTTTCAGAAATTTTACAGTATTATTCAATGTTTCAAGTTTTCAGTATTGATAAAGAGAACGAACTTCAAATACATAGCTTCAAATCCTACTATATCAAATACATTTAAAAGGAAATACTGTTCTCTCAGAATTGTCACTACATGTATTTAGCGTATTCCTGGTTTTCTTTTCACTTTATACCTCTGTACATGTACTTCAGTTTGAAACCATCATCCGTGCTCTCAAGTATTATGAGTGACAAACCGATTAGGATCCAAACTGTTTACAAAGTTCAGTGCTGTCGGCATTGTCAGTGAAAAAGGTAAACCCTCCCGGTCTACTCCCAATAAGTACAGTGGAGAAAACGTTATTCTTTCCCGTTTAAACGCAAACGAAACGCAAACGCAACACATTAAAACGTAGAAAATGGCAACTTATCGACAATCCTAGTTATTAATTTTAATCTGAGTTACAAACAGTTTGGAGCCTGATCAGACGCCGGGTTACCCGGCGTCTGATCTGGCTCCAAACTGTTTATCAATGGAAATAATAGTTTTAGCGTAAACGCGTTTATTGGGAAAGAATAACTTATTCTCCACTGTATAAGGGGCTTTGAAGTCTTTACCTAGGGCCCGTTTCATAAAACTTCGTACGACAAAAATGGTCGTAAGTCAAAACTTTAAAGTACTTTTAATTTCTGATTTCTCTATCTGATCCTTGCTTGTGACATCTCTTTGGATTCGGCTTTTTCAAAACGATTCCAAAACGATGTTACAAAACAGGATAAGATGGAGAAATAAATGATAATTGAGATTTATATAATTTGACTTACGACACCATTTGTCGTTCAAAGTTTTATGAAACGGGCCAAGGTCCTTTTTCTTCATAGAAATACGTTAGAAACTATGTCTCTGATAAATAATAATAGAAAACGTTCAAATCATCCTGGTATATGGAGCTTTCAGATTTTCTTTAAGCTGCTTGAAGCAGTCACTTGTCATAAACAATGACACGCTGCTACAGTTCCGAAGACGTTATTATTTCCCAATCAACACGTTAACGCTTAAACTATCACTCCATTGCAAACAGTTTGGAGCCGGCGTCTGATCAGGCTCCAAACTGTTTGAAACTCAAAATTAAAATGAGTTGTCTGTATGTTCAAAACGTTGGCATTTTCTCCGTTTTAGTGCTTTGCGTTTGCGTTTTGTCTTTTCCACTGTGACTGAATAGAGAGTTAAGATTAAATTTATACATACATTTTCATGGTTAATCAGGGTATCCATTCTGTCCAAGAGTCCACCCTTTCATTAGTATTGATTTAAGCACTGCTAATAGCTAATTCACATACACATTGTATCGATCTGTCCCATTGCTATCACGCTAATGCAAATTTACATAAAGGGTACTGTCACTTTTGTTTACATATATTATTTTACCAGAAGTGTATTATTAGAATTTTGGCATAATAGCATTAACTCTTTAATCCCTGAAACCTTTAACTTCTTCGTTGTCAACGGCGCCAAAAAGCGATTTTGCAAACAGTTTGGATCCTGATCAGACGTCGCGTAACGCGGCGTCTGATCAAGATCCAAACTGTTTGACACTAGTATCGACATGTCTTCAGTCAAGACAGCCCTAAATCTTATTTTTAAAACATTGCAGACGAATGACCGGCGCTACCAATGCAGACGATGTTTTGGCGGTAAAAAGGTTAAAGCAGACGATAAAACTTGACAGGGAAAGCGTTAAGACTTGTTAATGCTTTCCTATTTAAGGGAGTTGTTATAAAAATATATAATACAAAAACGGCGAGCGATAAGCAATAAAATGTAGAAATGACAGTTTTATTCCGATTTTATCTGAGTTACGCAGCGTCTTATCTGGCTCTATACTGTTTTCAATGAGAATGGTTGTTAAGCATAAATGCGCCTATTGGGAAAGAATACCATCGTACCTACAGAGAATTTCTTTATAAACGGTTTTACTGATAAATAAGTGATGAATATACCAAGTAATGGCTTAAACATTAAACATTAGCGACGAGTATACTCGACATTTCCCAACAGTATATTTATGCAGTTTCTTGTCGCATGTACAGTAGAGAAAACGTTATTATTTCCCAATAAACGCGTTTACGCTAAAATCATTATTTCCGGTGAAAACAGTTTGGAGCCAGATCAGACGCCGGGTAACCTGTTTGCCACCAGGATAAACATGAATTATCAGAATTGTCCAAAAATTTTACTTTTCTACGTTTAAGCGCTTTACGTTTGCGTTTCGTTTAAGTTTAAACGGGAAAGAATAACGTTTTCTCCACTGTACATGTAGTCAGCAAGTTATAGCAAACAATAGACTACAAATAAAACCACTCTACTACGACTATTAAGTTACAGTGGAGAAAACTTTATTCTTTCCCGTTTTGGACAATTCTGATAATAAATGTTTATCTTTGATGGCAAACAGTTTGGAACCTGATCAGACGCCGGGTTACCCGGCGTCTGATCTGGCTCAAAACTGTTTGCAATGCAAATAATAGTTTTAGCATAAACGCGTTTTTGGGAAAGAAAAACGCTTTCTCCACTGTATATACATTACTTCGTGTTTTCATGTGGATCAGGTGGCTGCTGAGAGCTTTCTGGTTTACTTTTATTTTGCTTTGCTAAAAGCCGCCACCTGTCTTTCATATAATCAATTAGCATTATTTTTAATGGTCGTAACTTGGAGGTTTTATTGAAGATCTACAGTGAAGAATCTGTTCTTCTTTCCCAATAAACGCGTGATCAGGCTCCAAACTGTTTGCCACCAAGATAAATATGAAAAATCAGAATTGTCAAAAAATTGTACTTTTCTACGTTTTAGTGTTTTGCGTTTGCGTACGTTTGCGTTTAAACGGGAAAGAATAGCAGATTCTCCACTGTAATTGGAAACTGGAGGTTTCCATTAAATGTTGTGGGGGCTAATTTCATAAAACTTCGTACGACAAATATTGTCGAAAGTCAGATTATAAAAGTATCAATTATTATTTATTGAAAAGACGATTCCAAAGAGATGTCACAAGACAGGATTAGATGGAGAAATCAGAAATTAAATGTACATGTATTTCAAATTTCTGACTTACGACCGACTTTGTCGTGCACAGTTTCATGAAACGGGCTCAGGAGTGCACAACTTAGAGTGGCCCCCATCTAAAGTGGCTGTAAGGTACAACAACTTTTCTGATTTTAGAAAACGAAACTAAAATCTCCATATACATTGTTGGGCTCGCTCACCGTATCTCAAATTGAGATCTAGAATACGTGTACTATCAATGGAGGTGGAAACTAACCGTGGTCCAATTTCAAATAGAGATAAAGATGACATATTGAAGGCAATTTTAGATTGCGGAGATATCTCATGTGTGAAACAAGATGTCGTGTCAATCCAGAATGAAATGAAGTGTGTTTTGAAGTATGTAGGCATCTGAAATCTAGACTCAACACATTAACTGAAAATCAGGAGAAAGTTGACCAAGCTGTCAACAGTATTGCACAAGATTTTGATGACCTCAGAACCGAAAAAGAGATGCTGCAGCTAGATATTGATAAAGAGCATGAAAACTGTGATGAAAATACTGACCTGTTGGAGCATGTGAAAAATGAGCTGAACAAAATGGAACGTTCTGCAATAAAGCGAAATCTGCGAGTTTTTGGACTAACCGAATGTCAAAAGTTGTACATCAAAAGGTACACTTTTTCTATTTTTTCATTAATCTTAAATAGCTCTTCAATACAAATGGATCTTTCTGTTTTACTGTTACCTTGCTTTAAGCAGCCACTTATCGTAAACACCTTATTATCAACACAATTTAGTGGTCGTAATAGAGAGGTTCTACTGTACATAGTTTCCCATCATCTAAGGGTATGCCAACATTAAAGACTTCAGTTACATTGACAAATCTTACATGAAAAAGATTGAAATATACAAACACGTAATCCACAATAAACATCAAACCATCCTGTATTAAGAGAATTTACACACACAAGCCGTTTTAGTAATACATGTATAATGTTTTAATAGCTGCAAACATTTCCCCATAAATCCCTGTGTCTGAAACCCGCCTTCATAATATATTAACCATTTCACTCTCAATGACGCCTTAAGGGTGTATCAAACCCATAAGCGATTTGTTCAAAGTATCTAACTTTTTTCTTTCATGTTTATTTTGAGAGCTGTTTATTATAAATGAAAGAACAGGGAAAAAACATATGTTGGTGTGCATTATTTTGCACTACGACAATCTGGAAAAGATGTGTCAAATTCAGACTTTTTCTCAAATTTATTAAATTTAAAGTATAAGCTTTAGTAAAATTTATTTTAAATAAAAGCAAACATGGTAATTTTGTTGTTCGTTATGTATTCCATGTCTGTGGAAGTAGTTTGACATTAAGGAACTAAACCAAACAGGCACCATATTTGGAAAATATGAATCTCTGAATCAACAATATGGTTTTTATGGGTAATGATATTTTTTTTTAAACAAAAAAATATAAGAAATAGTAAAAAAATTATTATTTTCAGCATCTAACTTTTTCTTATATTCTACAAGATGAAAATCCATACGACGACAATTCAAAATATGAAAATAAATTTGTTTCACACTCATATCGATACATGTATATTTTAAGTCATACAACCTAAAATTTAACTTTGGAACTTATGTTGCATACAACAATACTGAAGCAGACGACAATAAAGCGGTGAAAGGGTGAAAATCTCGCGAATAATTTGATCATGAAAGGGTAAATAGATTTATAAAATCACAGAAAGTATAGTTACGCGTCTTTTTTCTTGTTTCTATAATATTTGATCATGTGGAAATTTGGTCGATTTTACTTCTACCTTTTCTGAAGCCATTGTGCTCTTCACAAACTTTATCGGTGTCCTCAGAGTAAGTGCTAAGTCTACTATTTAAATCATGACAGTATAGCTGATACATTGGTGAGGCTAAGGACATGCCCCTGTACGACAAGAGATCTCTTTTATCCAATGTGGACGGTTTTAGTATTGGGTTAATAAAACATTTACCCCATAGTGTCGGTCCAATAACCAAACATATTTGGAACAAAACATGACTGTAGAAAAGCAAGAGAAGAATCGTTATCAAAACCTTCAACTGGTATTTTATCAAACCCACATGTCTTGCCCTTGTTAACAGAGACTATTCTAATAAAGAAATGTTCTCTTTTAAACTAGCTTCTGTGTTCGAGTTATCATGTATTACATCATGTTATTATATATATATATATATATATCGATGAATTATAGAGATTTCTCAGTTAGATAAATTTCATATGCGTCACAGTTGATATCATCACTACTGATGATATCATTTTTTCAGTGACGATATCATTTTTGTGACGTCACGTCACAATATCTTTTGTGACGTTGCGCGTTACATGTAACAATTAATAATGGTTGTATGTGCTTTCGCTGTTAAAACGCCGTTTAAATGTATATAAAAAATAGAAAAATCAATTCCTTTTGATGGATATGAAAAATATATAACTCGAATGGGTTATCGTCTGTTTTAAAACTCGTATTTTAACCAGATAACTATATTACACCAGTCGCTGTATATTTAACCTATATTTGACTATGTACGAAAACCACCTTAAAGTTTCGAAAGAGTTATATCAACATTATACAGTGGAGAATCTGTTATTCTTTCCCAATAAACGCGTTTACGCTAAAACTATCATTTGCAGTGCAAACAGTTTGGAGCCAGATCAGACGCCGGGTAACCCGGCGTCTGATCAGGCTCCAAACTGTTTGCCACCAAGATAAACATGAAATATCAGAATTGTCCAAAAGTTGTTCTTTTCTACGTTTTAGCGCTTTGCGTTTGCGTACGTTTGCGTTTAAACGGGAAATAATAACAGATTATCCACTGTACCAGGTTTTAGGATCTACCATAAACTCATTCGGAACACCAGATACCTCAAAATTGGTATAACTTAAAGAATATCAACAATTACTAAATTTTTATCAATAACATGTATCACAGTACATATATATATTCAATGACAATAGCGAATGATCAGGCATGGTACAAAATGTACTAATAGCTGCTGATAAAATGACATAAGTCTTGCTGACACATTCAACCCTAGCGACGACTATACCCGTCATTAACAAACAGTGTACCTGTGAGGAGTACTGTTGTTCTATGCAAACAGTATAGACCCTGATCAGAGGACTCCTTAAGGAGCCCTCTGGTCAGGGTCAACACAGTTTGTCATTTTGAAATATTTTGTTAAAATCAGCCCCAAATAGTCAAAACGGACTAGATTTATTTTGGAATTGGAATTGTCCATTAAAAGCTTCAGGGTTGAATGTAACTTTCAACACAATGGACCTGTTTAAGATACACTTTTATATTTGTAAATAGTGTAGACCTATATCAAACGGCTCCTTTAAGAGCCCTCTGTTCAGGGGCTACACTGTTTGCTAATTGCTACACTGTTTGCTACCCAGAAATCCAAGTAGAATGGTTCATGTTATGGTAGCTAAACTGATGCACAAGGGGAATTGATACCACACAAGAGTTACTTACAAAGGTAGTGTTGAAAGAGTTAAACCAAGGTAACTATCATGATTAACGTAAAAGGAATCTACGACAGCCTTGTCGTTTTCTCTTTTTTAAACAGGTGGTTACATTTTAACACATTGCCGATGATTTTTCGACCATTTACCATGTGCACATGTTAGTATACTCATCAATAGCGAACAGTGAACTTATTAAAATTAAGAATACATGTGCCCTTTTCAAATACTGTACATAGACTCCGATCAAAGGGCTCCTGCGAGATAACTCTATGTTCAGTATCTGTACTGTTTTTGATTTCGCAATATATATATACCCTTAATAGTAACGACTCTACTTTCTTTAATGGGAAACTGGAATTGTTCATTAATTGTTTCAGGGGTGAATTAGTTAAACGCCTTAGGGACACCGCTTCTGTAATTATCATAAACATTTGAACGAATTGCTTTGCAGTAATTTGTCTAAAGGTTTAAACTAAATTGGAAACAGTGTAGATCGTGATCAGACTTCTTACTCAGGGACAGTGTACAGTGGAGAAAACGTTATTCTTTCCCAATAAGCGCGTTTACGCTAAAACCATTTTTTTCCATTGCAAACAGTTTGGAGCCAGATCAGACGCCGGGTAACCCGGCGTCTGATCAGGCTCCAAACTGTTTGCCACCAAGATAAACATGAAATATCAGAATTGTCCAAAAGTTGCACTTTTCTACGTTTTAGTGTTTTGCGTTTGCGTACGTTTGCGTTTAAACGGGAAAGAATAACGTTTTCCCCACTGTACATGTAATAAGGATCTCGCGGTTTGCCTAGACTAGTGTGTCCCAACCCTCAGGATTAATACGTATGGTATTTATGTTCTTGTACGGGATGTTTCATTATATCTTTTAGTATTTTGCAGTCTCACACAGGGCTCCAGATAAGCAGGAGTAAACTGCACAAATCAAGCATTTTCTCACTTATTTTAGCATCAAATCCTATGGTGGTACTACTCAATAGAATCGTCTCGAAGAGACGATTCTAATGAGTAGTGACACCATAGGTTTAAAGCAAAAATAAAGATTTTAGTTTTCGAAATACCCCCCTTATCTGTAGCTCTGTCACAATTTTCAACATTTTGAACATAAATATGTAAAAATGAAGGTTACTAAGTAGGAGACAAAACAAGGCTTCATTTGATATCTAACATCAATATGTCTTCCTGAAATGCTCACCTTATTGTCATTTCAAAGATTTGAGTTTATAGTACATGCTCAAGATGACATCCTCCCCGTAACAAAACAACGTCGAAACGTTTCTTGAAGTTGTTTATCACAGATTTGCACTGTTCTTTCTTCACGCCAGATCGATAGCTTTAACTCCTCTGTAGACGATGGCGAAGGACTGTACACTTTATCATTGAGATAAACCCACTAAAAGAAAAAACCAACAGGGCATAGGTCAGGAGGGTGAACAGGCCACGCACGCATTGTCTGTCCTGTAAGAGATAAAGTTATTTCCAGCCATGCAATACAACTTCTCGAGATGTATTCGGTGTGGCACCATCTTGCTGGAACTAAATGCTATTAAAGTGTACTCCTTTTCCGCGTAATGCTGGCAAAACATTATTCTTTGAGAGGTTAAGGTAGCGTACACTATTTATAGCCTCAACATCATTGTTTTTATTATCAAAACAGTACGGACCAATACTTCATAATGAACTGAAGCCTTCCGCATTCATTTTGACGCTTAAAAGCGAATTTGCAAATAGTTTGGATTTGTTTTTGCT
This sequence comes from Gari tellinella, assembly GCA_922989275.2. Lineage (NCBI taxonomy): Eukaryota > Metazoa > Mollusca > Bivalvia > Cardiida > Psammobiidae > Gari > Gari tellinella. Next base: position 11,823,904 of record OV277867.1, on the reverse strand, counting down.
TACAGTTTGGAGCTTAATCAGACGCCGCGTTACGCGGCGTTTGATCAGGATCCAAACATTTTGAAACTCACTTCATTATTTCTTAAGTCAAAATACCAAAAATTTAAATTTAAGAAATTAACAGCAGACGACAATTGTTTAAAGTTGATGACGTCATGGCAGTAAAGGGGGGTAATATACAGTGGAGAATCTGTTATTCTTTCCCGATAAACGCGTTTACGCTAAAACTATTTTTTCTTTTACAAACAGTTTGGAGCCAGATCAGACGCCGGGTAACCCGGCGTCTGATCTGGCTCCAAACTGTTTGCCACCAATATAAACATGAGTTATCAGAATTGTCCAAAAGTTGTTCTTTTCTACGTTTTAGTGCTTTGCGTTTGCGTACGTTTGCGTTTAAACGGGAAAGAATAACAGATTCTTCACTGATAAGATGACCTGTGAGCAAAAATATTCTCAGAAAACCCATAGGAAATTGTTGCATTGTAAATTGTTATCAAGGGAACACCTAATTGACATTTTTCCCCGTGAAAAGGAAGCTAAACGCATTGCAATAAAAAGTAAAAAGCGTCAGTGTTTCGACAATGTCAACGCTTAGTTATTAACTAAATAGCAAATAGTTTTGAGCCAGATCAGACTCCGGGTTACCCGGCTTCTGATCTGGCTCAAAACTGTATGCATTGAATATAAGGATTTTGGCAAACACGCGTTTCTTGTGAAAGAACACCATCTGTATAGATTACATGTATCAAACGTTGCTATTAACTTCATTTAAGGGCACAGCAAGTCTACTGACAAATGACCTTGAAGTTAATATTATTAACCTATATGAAATCTTTCAGTAGGTTTATAGTGATCGTTTTATGCAATATCCATTCATACATAGTTTAAAACCCACTTTTAAGACAAGAAAAAGAGATAAAAAACAAAACACAAACAAAACAAACGATGGTCTCAGCGTCACTTGCAACGAACGATTGAAGTTCGCGTCTAAATAAAGTTGTTCACCTTTTATTAATAAAAATCTTAGATAATGTTCGAAAAATATGAACTTCCGTACTTTGGACGTGTTTGCTTATCATATGTCATATTAACCCTTTCATTCTTAATGACGTCATATACAGTGGAGAAAACGTTATTCTCTCCCGTTTAAACGAAACGAAACGCAAACGCAAAACTATAACGTAGAAAAGTGCAACTTTGGACAATTCTGATAATTCATGTTTATCACATAAACGTGCTAAATATAGAGGGCCTTATAAATCGTATGGCCCACTGGGCATATATTTTATACTAATTTTCGAATCACCAAAATACTGTACTACTACGCCGACTGTAAATCAGTAAAGAGAATCTAGACAAACTTAGATCACCACTAGGTATTGAAACATTCCCAAGTGTCCTAGAAACATTATTCCGAGCAGTCCCGCAAATTCAGGCTGCAAATCAGGCTGCATAGAGCTCTAGTATTAAAAGTGATTCAGACTGTTTTTCAAATTCAGACGTTACAATGATAATGACGTCACGTTGCTCTAACGACGTTATTTTGAAAACGAAACTAGATTCTAAATGTCAACTGATCATATTCAGTCAATTACAGCAATTTTTAAATTAAATATTAATTTAAAATTGAATATGGTATCAGAGAAGTCTTTTCACAGCACATTAATGTTGATTTTCTTTATTTTAGTTTGATAGGTGTTTTTCATTACGGATGAATACAACCGAATAACGTCTATGACGAATAGTTTCCTAAGAGCCGAGGGCAAAAGTGAAAGTAAGACCGTTCGGATTTTCGTGTCATTTTGGTGTTTATGTGATAAATAGGATATCAAATTCGTGTGTGTTCAGTCGTGAATTTATTGAACTCGTTGGATAAAATGATATGTTGCTCGCCAAGGCTCGCAACATATGATTTTATCCAACTCGTTCAATAAATTCACGACTGAACACACACTCATTCAATATCCTCTATTTATCTTGGTGGCAAACAGTTTTGAGCCTGATCAGACGCCGGGTTACCCGGCGTCTGATCTGGCTCCAAACTGTTTGCATAGGAAATAATAGTTTTAGCGTAAACGCGTTTATTGGGAAATGATAACGTTTTCTCCACTGTAGCATATTTGCTAACAGTATTGATCATTAAAATTAAGACTTGGCTTACATTTGCAAACAGCTTGCATCGAGATCAGACGCCGCGTAACGCGGCGTCTGATCAAGACCAACACTGTGTGTCACTTGTTTAAAAATAACGTCAGTTATACTGCCTTAAATCTAACCTCGAAACGGTACTGCAGACAACAATAATGAAGCAGAGGACAATATTGTGGTGAAAGGGTAAAAACCTCACAATAAATTTGATCTTGAAAGGGTTAACCCATTTTTCCCTGATGGAAATTCGCTCATCCTATATATTGACTGTACAGACTATTTTCGGAAAATATCACATAAACGTGCAAAATATAACAGTGTGGTAATACCACGTGACTTTGACGTCATAAAAGCTACTGTGCCAAGACGTGTTTACCTTCGATTCGACTTTTAAAAAAGCTGTAAGTATTTTATTTGCCATGCAAATGTGACGAGACCCGGCCAATTCGAGCGAGAAAGTAGTAAGCTTTGATCGTGCCCACCTTTATCGCGGATTAAATACGGTGTTTTTGCTAGATCGGTGGAAAACTGGCTGGAGAGAGCGCAAGACGAAGGGCTACTGTGTTCAGCGAAACCAATTTCTCGGTAAAATTCAAGGTTTGCGTATCTGTTAAGGTACATTGCCAGTAAAACGAGCAGTTAAATGGAGATATAATCGAATTGTATGCAACTGGTTCTGGAAAACGCAATAGAAATAGGGAAAAATCAAAGATTTGCGGGAAAGCTACCTCGGGAAGAGAAATCGAGCAAGGCTACTTCGGTAAGCGGATTCGAGGGGCAAATTGACGATCGTTTTATGCCTATTAAAATATTGTTTTTTTGTCTCCTAAATTAGTATTCAAATACTTAAGTACCTACCAAAAGATCTTGGACAAACACATTTTGCTTGATACACACTTGTATATATTGTACCGCAATACCTATGTGAACAATCTGGATTGGCGCAAGATGCGGGGTCTGATCCTAGATCCAAACTGTTTTAAACTCGTATAGCCTGACTGGTTACATGGCGCATATTTGAATTATCGAATGTGATATATTGGACGATTTACCACAGAAGAACATCGATTATTTCGGTTTTACCATGAACTAGTTGATATGTCACCGATCTTGACAAATTGGTGGGCATAGTTCAAGAAATGTCCCAATACGTCATTTACCATTATATTTTATAACGTAACATAACAACTGTGGTATATCTTATTATATACCACGGTCAGATTGCTCTGTTTTTATGGTGACGAAATAACGTGTCAAGATAGAATTGATAATATTGTCAATTTTCCCTTTGCTCATGAAAAGTAAAAATATCTTAATTTCTACATATAACTTCATGTGTGAAATGGTGGCTTATTGAGGGACAACTATGTAATCCCTGATTAGGACCACGCGCGTAATGCGCTGCGTTTGATCAGGGTTTTAGATATTGTCTCTCATTAGCATCTACATATCCCTGTGCAGTGTTCAACATAAATACCATCATAAACGTGCGAATATAGCTTACCTAAGATGACACTGTGTGTTCCGCAGTGTGCCACCTTTTCCCAGATGATGTAAGATATTAAAAACATTATAAAAACTTAATGCATGTTTGTTTTATTTTCAGAACAATGATAGCTCTAACAATCGGCCGAAAGACACTGAAGACAGAAAAAACCGGAGAAAACAGAAACGATCCACATTTCAGGCGTCATTTATAGCCTTCAACAAATGGAAAGTAAATTACTTGAACATCTGCGATAATGATACAACCGGAAAATCACCAGACAAGCCACAAACTCCAAGATTCAAGAGCCCCCTTAAAAGAATGAAAACTGCCATGACCAAAAGAAATTGATCAACTCCTTCCAAATCGCCATCATCCAAGAAATTTCGTAGAGCAATTTTTTCATCCGGACAAGACCAGAACAAAGAAAATATCAAAAGTCTCAACAATGATGCCAGTGACAGCTGTGATGTGATCAATGACTTGCTTGGTGATGTTCCCATCACGGAAGGTGACGAATTACAAGAGGACATTGATCAAATGATTGACTTAGTTCCATCGGTCATGGAAAATCTGTCAAAAGAGGGCCATGCAAAGAACATGCTTCGATTCTTTCAACTGACAAATGAAGACAAATTTCCACTACAGAACATTTCACTCCAAGTCTGTATCAAGCAAAATGTGTTTGTCCAAGATCTTTTGGTAGGTACTTAAGTATTTGAATACTAATTTAGGAGATAAAACAATATTTTAATAGGCATAAAACGATCGTCAATTTGCCCCTCGAATCCGCTTACCAAAGTAGCCTTGCTCGATTTCTCTTCCCGAGGTAGCTTTCCCGCAAATCTTTGATTTTTCCCTATTTCTATTGCGTTTTCCAGAACCAGTTGCATACAATTCGATTATATCTCCATTTAACTGCTCATTTTACTGGCAATGTACCTTAACAGATACGCAAACCTTGAATTTTACCGGGAAATTGGTTTCGCTGAACACAGTAGCCCTTCGTCTTGCGCTCTGTCCAGCCAGTTTTCCACCGATCTAGCAAAAACACCGTATTTAATCCGCGATAAAGGTGGGCACGATCAAAGCTTACTACTTTCTCGCTCGAATTGGCCGGGTCTCGTCACATTTGCATGGCAAATAAAATACTTACAGCTTTTTTAAAAGTCGAATCGAAGGTAAACACGTCTTGGCACAGTAGCTTTTATGACGTCAAAGTCACGTGGTATTACCACACTGTATAAAGGGCCGTAAAAATCGTACGGCCCGCTGGGCATATATTTAATACTAATTTTCGAATCACCAAAATACTGTATTACTACGCCGACTTTAAATCAGTTAAGAAAATCTAGACAAAATAAGATCACCACTAGGGATTTAAAACATTTCCAAGTGTCCTAAAACATTTATCCCAGGCAATCCCGCAAATTCAGGCTGCAAATTAGGCTACGTAGAGCTCTAGTAGAACAGTGACTCAGACTGTTTTCAAATCTATTAGCCGTTACAATGATAATGACGTCGTGTTGCTATAACGCCGCTATTTTGAAAACAAAACTATATTCTAACTGTCAAATGACCATTTTTAGTCAGTTAGAACAGTTTTGAATTAAATATTAATTTAAAATTTGAATATGGTATCGGAAAAGTCTTTACACAACACATTGATGTTGATTTTCTGTATTTTAGTTTGATTGGTGTTTTTATCTACGGATGAATAAAACCGAATAACTCCTATGACGAATCGTTTTCCTAAGAGCCGAGAATAAAGTGAAAGTAAGAGCGTTCGGATTTTCGTGTCATTTGGTGTTAATGTGATAAATAGGATATCAAATTCGTGTGTTGTCAGTCGTGAATTTATTGAACTCGTTGGATAAAATTATATATTGCTCGCCAAGGCTCGCAACATATTATTTTATCAAACTCGTTCAATAAATTCACGAATGACAACACACTCATTCAATATCCTCTATATATTGAACGGTACAAACGGTATGGACCTGCAAATAAAAGTTTCAGCGTAATCGCGTTTATCTGGAAAGAATAACGTTTTCTCCACTGTATTACACGACATAAGATAAAGTAAATTATTCACTCCTGAAAATTTTAAATGATAATTCCAATCGCCGCGTAAACTGTTTGACACTCATATTCAACATCTATGCAGCACAAAAAGCTTAAACACTTTTATTAAGTTCATTTGCAGACGACAAATATCTAAAGCAGACCACAAAACACTGGTTTAGGTTTATCTGAAGATTTCTAAGTAATTTGATCGCTACAGTGGAGAAAACGTTATATTCTTTCCCTATAAACGCGTTTGCGTTAAAACTAATATGTATTTAGGCTTGCCTATGGACGGAAAAAAGCAAAATTGTACTAATGAAAACGGAATAGATCTATCTCCAGTGTGTGATCAGCGCTCTTGTATCAGTTCGTTGTGTATTTCAGATCACACTCGACGCTACGCCTCTGGATTACACAACCGACTCGAACTTTCATTATAAACCTAAATTGTTTGGGACAAGATCTATATGTTGTTACCCAATAATCAAATAGATCTATAAGTGTATACAATGTTAAAAGTTAAAACTCCTCCGTACAGCTATATTTATCAGGGCTGCCATTTCTCCGGATTTTTCCTAAATTTCCGGATTTTTCCCCAGGTTATGGTAGCTTAAAGCACGCTGAAAGTAAAGCAGAATGCGCCATTAGGCGCATTCTGCTTTACTTCCAGTCTGCTTTAAGTAGTCACATGCCAACAAAACTAGAAATCGGCTATTGGGTAATGGTACGATTCGTAAAATCGCGCTTGAAAAATGCATATTTGGAAATCTTAGGTTTTTTCATTTCAACCAAGTTATGAGATGGCAGTCCTGTATTATAATGCAATCTGAAACTATTTTTGGAAGTCATATGACCACCAATAATGACGTCATTATTTATATTGATGACGTGTTGGTAAATCCGTTATTTTTATCGGTTCGATTGAGAAGTAGCTTTTTGCAAATAACGTTCATTTTTAGCGTTAAAGGGTATGAATTGAACTGTTTGAAATTTTGTCATTTTGGAGGAAATCAGTACAAGTGAGTGTTGTGGGTTATTCATTCTTAAACTGGTTTAAAAATATCACTGAAATCGGGAATTCCGAAACGTCACGCACAACTCTTCGTAAAAGCCGTGACGTCATCATCCAAGATGTCCGCCCCCATGTTTTGTAGTTGCCTAGTTTTGAGGAAATTATTCACGCGCAAATCAAACACTTTTCAAAGTCTGTCAGTGATTGAATAGAATTGGAATACCTTTGATTTTATCACGCATTACTTAAGAACGGAAAAAAGGCAAGCCTTTTTTCCGTATTATTTCTATTGCAAACAGTTTGGAGCCAGATCAGACGCCGGGTAACCCGGCGTCTGATCAGGCTCCAAATTGTTTGCCTTCTCGGTTAAAATAAATACTGAGAAATGTAAAAAAAAGTTGCAATTTCCTACACTTTACTGCGTAGCCCGGCGTCTGATCTGGCTCCAAATTGTTTGCCTGCTCGGTTAAAATAAATACTGAGAAATGTAAAAAAAGTTGCAATTTCCTACACTTTACTGCTACGCGTTTGCGTTTCGTTTACGGTTAAACGGGAAAGAATAACATTTATTCCACTGTACCCATAGAGTATAACATACAGTAGACGGATTTTATAAAGTCCATGTGCATAAAAACTTCACGGTCAAACAACACTTAATGTTGTCTCCGTCTGCACCCTACCCTGTCCGGTACAGGTGAACCTGTTTTAAATGTCACAAACATTTTAGATCTAGAGACACCGAGTAACTCACCTCCAATCCCCCCCCCCCCCCACCCCCCACACACACACACCTCAATCGGGGTCTAAAGTGTCTGATACTGTTACTAAATTAAGATAGGTCGTCATTCATTTGATTTCACTACATTATTAAATTTTGTTAGTTACAGTGGAGAAAACGTTATTCTCTCCCAATAAACGCGTTTACGCTAAAACTATTATTTCCTATGCAAACAGTTTGGAGCCAGATCAGACGCCGGATAACCCGGCGTCTGATCAGGCTCCAAACTGTTTGCCACCAAGATAAACATGAATTATCAGAATTGTCCAAAAGTTGCACTTTTCTACGTTTTAGTGTTTTGCGTTTGCGTTTCGTTTTTAACGGGAAAGAATAACGTTTTCTCCACTGTAAACATGTGACTCTTCTGTATTAATCGTCATATAATCAAAGTAAACGGGTGAAGAAGTCATTGGTTTTCTCCAGTGAAACTTGAACTACATGTACCATATAATAAAGAAAATACTAGTGTTTTCAATGCTTTATTGCAAGTAAATTGCAATCTGACCCGACCCCGATTTACTCTGCGTCTGACCTGGTTGTTTTCAACGGAAAAACCGTTACCGGTATAGTGGAGAAAACGTTATTCGTTCCCCTTTAAACGCAAACGTACGCAAGCGCAAAACACTAAAACGTAGAAAAGTACATTTTTTTGACAATTGTAAAAAATCATGTTTATTTTGGTGGCAATCAGTCTGGAGCCTGATCAGACGCCGGGTAACACAGCGTCTGATCTGGGTCCAAACAGTTTGGACTGCAAATAATAGTTTTAGCGTAAACGCGTTTATTGGGAAAGAATAACGTTTTCTCTACTGTACATGTATTATTATATAGCACAACTTTAGGTGTTTATTTGAGAACGAATAACGTCTTCACTTTCAACCCAGAGTTAAGAAAAGCAAGGGCAGTATGCTCATTCGAGAAAAAGCCTTTTTTTAACTATGTTTAAGGCGGATAACTGTATTAAGCAGGTTATAAAAAGTTAGCTCCAGTTGTGTTTCCTTTCCTTGAATATTTAACCGTCTCTTTAACCCTTTCGTCGCCGATGTCGCTTAAAGTCGACTTTGCAAACAGTTTGGATCCTGATCAGACGCAGTGTAGCATGGCGTCTGATCAGGATCCAAACTGTTTGATATTCATTTCGATATGATTAAAGTCATACTACATTGAATCTTGCTTTGAAACGATCTTGCAAACAAACAGTGGAGAATCTGTTATTCTTTCCCAATAAACGCGTTTACGCTAAAACTATTATTTGCAGTCCAAACTGTTTGCCACCAAGATAAACAAGAATTATCAGAATTGTCCAAAAGTTGTACTTTTCTACGTTTTAGTGTTTTGCGTTTGCGTACGTTTGCGTTTAAACGGGAAAGAATAACAGATTCTCCACTATATGACGTCACAAATGACGTCAGAATAACAGATTCTCCACTGTATTGAAGCAGACGACAATAAAGCAGTGAAAGGTAAAATCCAAAAGGGTTCAACCTTTTCGCCGACAAAATATCGTCTGCTAAAATTTGTCGTCTAAATTTTTATGCAAGTTCTTACTGAATTAAATATCAAAAAGAGTGGCAAACAGATTTGGACATGATCAGACCCCGTGATCTGAATACAAATAATTTGCCAGGTCAGCTTACAGTGGAGAAAACGTTATTCTTTCCCGTTTAAACGAAAACGTACGCAAACGCATTTTACTAAAACGTAAAAAATACAACTTATTGACAATCCTGACCATTTATTTTAATCTGAGTGGCAAACAGTTTGCAGCCTGATCAGACGCCGGGTTACCCGGCGTCTGATCTGGCTCCAAACTGTTTGCATTGCAAATAATAGTTTTAGCGTAATTACGTTTACTAGGAAAGAATAACGTGTTCTCCATTGTAAGGCACATGTGTCGCTAATGAGAGGACTAAACTGGAAATAGTGAAATCCTCTCCACTGCATCATGATGTACTGGTGGTCGCATACTACATCTTTGATTTCGCCCAGGCTGATGTGCGAACCCAGGGGGTCAGGGTCATGACATCTCCCATCCTGAAATTATGGCAAAGATGTGTGGTTGCCTTATTGTCGAATGAGCAGCTATGAGACTGTTATGATTATACATTTCCACCTCATATCAGTAGAAATACAATGTGAAATTAAATTTTCAACTTACCCATCACAATGCAGTTCAAATGTTACATGCATATAACTTGAAATACAATGTAAAATCCAATTCTAAATATATATCTCCAGCACAATGCTGTTCAAATTTTACATGCATATAAGTTGAAAACAATGTAAAAATACAACTGAGTAAATGTTGCAAAATTCAATATTTTTATTGCCTTAAAGTGCATAATTTATGTCAATTTAATAATAATAATAATAATAATAACGACTTTATTTCATGTGGATTACATATTTGGTGTCAAACAAACAAACCAATTTTCAATATGGTCCACAAACAAAATTAACATATACAAATGTATACAACACGAATCATGTGAGAAGGGAACAAAATTACAAATCAGTATTTTTAAACCTTTGCAAACAGAGTGGACCCAGTAAAGACAGTTCCTGTAGGAGCACTTCACAGGGACTACTCTGTTTACTTAAAGAATTTTAAAGATCAAGCTGAAAATAATAATGTATTAGTGTCATTCTGAGAATTCAAGATTTGTTATTTATACATGAATATTTAATAGATAGAGGCAATATAAAGCCCAAATAAAACGACGTTTTAACAAATAGCAAATATCTAGACCAGTGAAATTATTTATCAACAGAGATATTAAAAATACTTTAAACCCTTTAATCCATGGTATATTTCTAGTATTGAAGAGAGGTGACCACTTAAACCAGGTTGAAAGTAAAGCACAATGAGCCTAAATGTGCATTCTGTTTTACTTTAAGCCCGCTTCAAGATACCATCTACTAGAGAACAGAATGGAGTAAAGGGTTAAAACAACAAGCATGTTATGATCAAATAAATAAAGATACAAACTGATGTTCCATAGTATCCTTTCTTTATTTGCCTTTCACATGACCATGAACTTTTTAACCCTTCGCTCCATAGCTTGCTTTCAGTATTGAAGTCGGATGGGTACTTAACTCTTTCATTGTCAAATTTCAACATCTGTTTTTACCCTCTAACAGCCAAAATATTGTCTTGCATACAAGTGTCAAATAGTTTGATTCAAGGATCCAAACTGTTTGCAACGTCGCAGAGTTTCTCTGTGTATTTGTGTTGGTTGCTGATTGTTTAAATGGGAGTCGGAGACATCCTTTTCCCATTAAAACCACATCTCCAGTTCCAAAAGTTACAAACCACAGTTTCTGGTTTGCCACCCCCTGTATTGACCCCCAACCTGACAATACCGGCGTGCATACTGCAGACCAGCCACTGTATATGGAATTGTGGAATGGCATCTGAATGGCATCAAAGATGGACCCACAGGTGTTCAATCAGGTTCAAACAAGGTGAACATGTTCATCCATAACTTCTTTTCGCCACAATTAAGTTCCCACTTTAAGGTAAATTTCAAACTTGGTCCAAATATTTTTTCTTGATAAAATCAATACAGATTTAGTCTTTTACAGTTTACTCACCTACCCTAAAAGCCATCATACCAATTCAAACAAACTGACAACATATATTCCATCTTATTGCCCTATCATGTATGTCCGCAACCTCCAGTACTGTCAGTACTTTGATTTATCTTATCGCGAACTATCATTTTTTTAGGGTACGTAACTCTTTCCTATTTATAAGGTCTCTCAGCTGCAGTTATATCCCTTGGTACATTTCACGTATACTTGGTTTTACTCTGTCCCGTTTACATGAAACTCAAAGCAAATAATGTAATGATATATAAAACAAAAAATAGAAAAATCACAGCTGCTTGATAATGATGACAATTCGTATTGCGCTTAAGAGGAAAATAGTTTGGAGCCTGATTAGAAGACGGCTTTCCCGGCGTCTGGCCCGACTCTAAGCTGTTTGCAATAGATATCGAACTAGCTTAAGTCAAACATATCCGTATTTCAAAGTTAAAACGTGGCTAAGCCACGTTTTAACTTTGAAATATGGAAATGTTCGACAATAACCGAGTTACAAATAATGAAATTCAACTGTAGAAATAGGGTAAGTTCAGCTTAATCGAGCTCTGATCTGGACAAAAAAATGTTGGCAGAGTCGACTTTAGGCGCCTAGGCGGTGAAAGGGTTTTCTAAAGACGACTTCTTAACACATAAATATAGTGATGAAGAGAGTCATATTACAGTGGAGAATCTGTTATTCTTTCCCAATAAACGCGTTTACGCTAAAACTATTATTTGCAGTGCAAACAGTTTGGAGCCAGATCAGACGCCGGGTAACCCGGCGTCTGATCAGGCTCCGAACTGTTTGCCACCAAGATAAACAAGAAATATCAGAATTGTCCAAAAGTTGTTCTTTTCTACGTTTTAGTGCTTTGCGTTTGCGTACGTTTGCGTTTAAACGGGAAAGAATAACAGAAAGTTTCCGCATTAACTTTGTCATGCAGTAAGGAATCACTGCTTTTTTCGGAAATCAATGTTTAAAACAGTTCAGTGTCAATCAATTACTACATTGTATATAACAGCTACAAATGAAGAAGACGAAATGCTTCCTCAATGACGCATTAATAACTAATGACCGGGTATCTGACCAGGCTCCAAACTGTTGCTATGCATGTTTGAACTAATTGTTAATATTGGGTTTTTTGTTTTTTAATTTAAAAAGTCATTTTTAACATTATATCGACCTACGTTTCAGTTTAGTTTTATTTAAACATAAAATAATTACGCCTTCTCTACTGTGCATTTTTTACCGAAGGGGTATTCGGTATTTAAACAGTTTTCAGGATGCGATAATGTTTTAGTTTGGAGTACATGATAAAGGTAAAGCAGAAATCATATACATACATTTTCCTGTATTAGTTTGACCGACATTAAGCACTGAACTCTCTGTAAACAATTCTGCATCCACGAAAAGTCCCCTGCACAAATATACAGTGGAGAGTCTGTTATTCTTTCCCAATAAACGCGTTTACGCTAAAACTATTATTTGCAGTGCAAACAGTTTGGAGCCAGATCAGACGCCGGGTAACCCGGCGTCTGATCAGGCTCCAAACTGTTTACCACCAAGATGAACAAGAATTATCAGAATTGTCCAAAAGTTGTTCTTTTCTACGTTTTAGTGCTTTGCGTTTGCGTACGTCTGCGTTTAAACGGGAAAGAATAACAGATTCTCCACTGTACATGTATCTAAATGTACGTTCTATTACATGTAGGAATACATGTACAGTGAAACCCCTCTAAACCGGAACCTCTAAATACCGGAATTCTCTCTAAACCGGAACCTCTAAATACCGGAATTCTCTCTAAACCGGAACCTCTAAATACCGGAATTCTCTCTAAACCCGAACCTCTAAATACCGGAATTCTCTCTAAAACGGACACAAATGTTGGTCCCGTTTCCAAATCTTCTTTATTTTAACCCATTTCACAAATAATATGCCATTTTACGCCTTTGATGTTTTCCTTCAATCAATAAAATACATTCATGAATATGTATCATCAGGCGCATTCTGCTTTATTTTCAACCTGCTTTAAGTGATCAGTTATCTTCCATATACTAGAATCAAGCTATGGGTTAAAACCCCTCTAAACCGGAAACCCCTCTAAACCGGACACTTATGTTGTCCCCACACATGTCCGGTTTAGAGGGGTTTCACTGTACAGTGTCCCCTCTCTACAACAACCCTCCCAACAACGACTCCCTCCTTACAAACACCCTTGCCGCTGTTCCCCAAACAAGACATTTATGTCCAACCTTTTTCATCTGGATTCAAGCTGTTTGCAATTGTAATCCAATTCTTAGTTTTCCCTCTCTATAACGACTCCCTCCGAACAACACACATAATTTGTGTCTCCCATTGGGTGTCGTTGTAGAGAGGGAGCACTGTAATAGATATTCAGTATTTGAAGAGTTCACAGGGATGACTCATTTATTCCGGGTATAACGTGGGTAGGACGTGGGTGGACCGAAAACATTTAGTAAGTACAAGTAAGACGCTATTCTTTCCCACTAAACGCGTAATTGGTTAAAATTATTAGTTCATTTGCAAATAGTTTGGAGCCAGACCAGACGCCGGTTTTTGCGAAAATTTACTTTGACCCCTCTTGACACAGTGTTACATGTACAGCAAGGATACATGTAAAGTGATATCAAACTTAATGAAACATTTTTTTCAAGCGATGAACTGTAAATAATAGAAAAAATGAAAACAGATAATGGTTTGTTTAATTGTTCTTTGGTTTCATGGTTTTCTGAGAATTCCTCAACCTTTTTGTTGAGTATATAATGAAAGAAGTCAGCACAAAAAGGAATAAACATGATTTCCATAGTGTGAAAAACTCTTGTAAAATTGTTTCACCGCCGTTGCGGTGGAGCAGACGTTATTATTTGCTCTTTACATGTACAGTGGAGAATCTGTTATTCTTTCCCGTTTAAACGCAAACGTACGCAAACGCAAAGCACTAAAACGTAGAAAAGAACAACTTTTGGAAAATTCTGATAATTCTTGTTTATCTTGGTGGTAAACAGTTTGGAGCCTGATCAGACGCCGGGTTACCCGGCGTCTGATCTGGCTCCAAACTGTTTGCACTGCAAATAATAGTTTTAGCGTAAACGCGTTTATTGGGAAAGAATAACAGATTCACCACTGTAACTCTTTCACTGCCAACGACGCCATGAAGCGACTTAGCAAACAGTATGGCTCCAGATCAGACGGCGTGTAACGCGGCATCTGATCAGGATCCTAACTGTTTGACACTCGTATCGACATTTCTTCAGTCAAAACCTCCCTAAAGCTGACTTTAAAAGTAGTGCAGACAACACTACCAAATTGAATGCAGGCGATATTTTGGCGGTAAGATGGTTAAAACAGACGATAATATTTGACTGTGATTGAGTTAAACGAAGCAAAATTCAAACGCAAAGCAATGAAATGTAGTGAATGACAACCTTTTGAAAATTTATCCGGCATCTAATCTGTCTCCAGACTGTTTACAATGGAAATTATTGTTTAAAGGCACAATCCCGCTCAAATTGGTGTTTAAAACGCGCAATTTCTTATATGTGTGCATTTTCTATGTATTAAAACTAAGTGAAATCGAGTGTAAGAAGCCTGACATATGCACCCACTTCGTAAAGAATCCTACCTAATGCCCCTATTCCACACCGACTACGAATTCCACGAATCGCTACGAATTGGAAAATGTTAGGATTCGTAGATGATTCGTGGAGTTCTTACCTGATTCGTAGTCGATTCTTGCAGTTCGTGGGCGGTCGGGGATTCGTGGCAAAAGTTTTGAGCTGTTCAAAGTTTTGGCCAAGACCTCCACGAATGGAACAATAGGTAGTTAATTCGTAACAGATTCGTAGTGCATTCGTAGGATTCGTAGCTGATTCGTAGGAGTCGTAACTGATTCGTAAACGGCTTTTTGGGCGTTCGTGGTATTCTTAACACATTCGTGGGATTCGTGAGTACCAGTTTGATACATTTCTCATGTAACCAGGAGTCTGAGAGACAATGCCAGCTTCACTCAGGTTTATAGATTTGGCCTATAATCCTGGCATTCTTACATAGTTGGTAAAGGCATTCTCATCTTCCACACTAAGCTAATGTTCTAGCCTTCTAGCTGGAGTCAGCCACTGTCTAACCCATCACCTTGTGGATCATCTCCTTCTTCTTCGGTGTATCTTCTTGCTATTAGCATGCAGCTAGCGTTCAAAATCATGTGCTACTGCTGCTCTATCTTAAAAGTCCATTTCTGGACTGATGCCCGAGTTGAAACGGGAAAAACAGCGCTCCCTCTCTATAACGACACCCACTGGAGGCAAACATGTGTGCGTTGTTCGGAGGGATTCGTTATAGGGAGGTAAATTGGCTTACATTTGCAAATACATGTAGTTTGAATACAGATCCGACGCCGCATAAAGCTGCGTCTGATCTGGATTCAAGCTGTTTGTCACTCGTTATCAAGTTTTTTTAGGTTGGGCATTGTTTTGGGGAATAGCTGCAAGCGTAGTTGTATGGCGGGAACCGTTATTGGGAGGGTCGTTGTAGGAAAAGGGCACTGTTTTGTGTAACTTTGAGAAAAACAGCAGACACCAAATTAATTAAACAATATAGCAAGCCCGCAAAGGTTGGACATATTTGTTTTTGGTTGGAAAACAACGGCAAGTGTTGTTGTAAGGAGGGAATCGTTGTTGGGAGGGCCGTCGTAAGGAGGGAACACTACATATCTTCAAGAATCCCACGAACAGTCAAGAATCAAACTTCATTCGTACCTGATTCGTAGATGCATTCGGCATATTCGTAACTGATTCTTAGCCTTCGTGCAGTAGTCGTAGTGGATTCTTGCAATTCGTACTGAATTCTTGACAGTATTCGTAAGATTCGTGCCGAATCCCACGAATAGTCTTAACTCGTTCGTAGCCGATTCGTAGAGGGCCACGAATTGGACAGAAAGAAATGCCGAATTCCACGAATCCCCACGAATCACAACATTTATCAATTCTTGGGATTCGTGGGATTCGTAGTCGGTGTGGAATAGGGGCATAAATGTGTCGAATTCTTATCGTGGTGGTTTACATTATAAGCGGGTTTGTTTACAAATAAGATTACGGGCTGGTTCCGAGAACTTTCGATCGATCGCATAAAGGTCACGTGATTGATTCGGCCGCGACAATGTGTATACATTACATCAGTTTAGCGGCCAAACTTAAAGGAGTTGTCTCTCTTTGGTTGTAAAGCACTCGACTTGTTGTATAGAATTATGCAAATGAGCTTTACCGAGTATGTCCGTAAATTTTCGTCGCTCTTCAAAAATAAACAAACTTGATTACTTGTTTCCACAAATTTCACTGTTCGTTAGCAATATTGCTTCAAATATCACCACGTATTACTTCTTTTTATATGGAACGCTTACGATAGTGACATAAATTTCATGTAAGAAAAATGTTTGATTCTGATTATGTGGGAGTAATATAGTGGCTTTAAGTACAAACGCTTTTTGGAAGGAATTACATCTTCTCCTCTATTTGTGTATTACGTCTGATTTTTTCTTCTCACATTCAGGTTTTACGCTTATTGGCTGACGAAACAGTGTCAAACAGTTTATAGTCTTACCAGCCGCCTAGTTACTCGGTGTCTGATCAGGATCCAAACAGTTTTCAAATGTCAGGGTGCTCGGGTTTGATTGTAAAGGGAATGTCATGGGTTTTTAATATTCTCATGATATCGTGGCTCTTAAATGATAGTTCGACACTCGTGATTGAAAATACCTCTTAAGCCAAATCACGACTCTTAAATTTAGCAACTCTGATGGTTTTCCTTGTGCGAAAAGTTTCCTCGTTTTATAGACAGGGTGTAATTAAGATGAGGCTCTATTATAGAGGATAATACGTTATTCTTTCTCGTTTAAACGTTAACAAAACGCAATCGCATTGCAATAAAATGGAAAAAATAACAACATTTGGTTTCAAAGTATCTATTTTAATCTGATAGGCAAACAGGTTCGAACCTATTCAGAAACCAGATTACAGTACTGAACATTATTAAATTAAATTGATAATTGAAAGCGAATTGCCATCGAATTGCAATCGAATTGTCATCGAACCGTGCGCTTCATAAAACAAATCCTACGTTTGAATATTTTTACACAAATTTTCTGAAGCGGTTGTGACAAAAATGGAATCGAAATAATTAACGAAGGCATATTTGCGAACATTTGTGAGATACACCAGTCAAGAAAACTTACCCGAGGGTAAAGTTATTATTTTGAATCGCAAGCGAATTGCCATCGAATTGCAAGCGAATTGCCATCGAATTGCAAGCGAATCGCAATTTTTTTTAATTTAATAAGGTTCAGTACTGTACCCGGTGTCTGATCTGGCTACAAACTGTTTGCAATGGAAATACATGTAATAGATATAGCGTAAACGCGTTTATTTGGAATGAATAACGTGTTATCCACTTTAACAGCAGTCTGCTATAGAAGGCGAATATGAGCCGCTACAGAGAGAACAAATTATGCAATCACAATGTACAGAAAAAACCTCTCTATTGCGACCACTTAATTTGGTTAATTATTAGGTGTTTTAAACAAGTTGACTGCTTAAAACAATGTGACAGTAAAACAGAAAGCTCCTTTAGGAGCTTTCTGTTTTACTGTTACATTGTTTTACGCTATCACCTGACTTTACTACAATCAATTAGCCTTCTTTTTAGTGGTCGTAATAGAGAGATTTACTGTAAGTTTTTCATCAGGAAAACATGCATGTGTTAGGGAATGAACAAGATATGATTGTGAAGCATTATGCCGCTCTAATGGTCTAGGTTAAGTCAGTCTGTTTGAACCCTATATGCCCTTGGCATTTGTATGTATAAAGTTTTACATAATCTAAAGGTCTAAAGGGTTTCTTGAGTGACACACTTACCAAATAATAATTATTTATCACTTCTGTTTCAAACGTTATTGTCGAGGTTAGAGTTTGTAACAAACAGCCCATTACCCAACCAACGGACCAACACACAGACAGATACACACACACACACAGAAAGACGGACAGACCAAAGCCAATACCGACATACCGATTAACCATCTCAGGGATTGATAAGCTGTATTGTGAATGAAGTATTTTTAACATTAAACCAAGAAACGTTTAGACCCTGACAGCTAATAGTTTTTATTGATTCTAGTGAAAAACAAGAACTGCAGTGTTACAGCAAGACTTTAGTGACAAATGCCCCCCATGTGTCAAGTTGCATTGCCACTGACATGTGCGTTTTGTTGCTACATGTACAGTGGAGAATGTTTAATTCTTTCCCAATAAACGCGTTTATCGTAAAATGTTTATTTCCACTGCAAACAATTTGGAGCCAGATCAGACGCCGGGTAACCCGGCGTCTGATCAGGCTCCAAACTGTTTGCCACTCAGATAAAAATGAATTGTAAGAAATATCTAAAAATTGACATTTTCTACAATTTAGTGTGTTGCGTTTGCGTTTCGTTTGCGTTTAAACGGGAAAGAATAACGTACTCTCCACTGTATAGACAATCCCGTACATATACTCATACACTAAATTTAGTATCCCTAGCTACAGTGGAGAATCTGTTATTCTTTCCCAATAAACGCGTTTACGCTAAAACTATTATTTACAATACAAACAGTTTGGAGCCAGATCAGACGCCGGGTAACCCGGCGTCTGATCAGGCTCCAAACTGTTTGCCACCAAGATAAACAAGAATTATCAGAATTGTCCAAAAGTTGTACTTTTCTACGTTTTAGCGCTTTGCGTTTGCGTACGTTTGCGTTTAAACGGGAAAGAATAACAGATTCTCCACTGTACTCATACACTAAATTTAGTATCCCTAGCTATGCACACGGTGAGGAAGACGTTACTTTACCCCGTTTAAATGCAAAAGAAACGCAAACGCATTGCAATACAATGTAAAAATTGATTACTTTTTGACAATTCTGACTATTCATATTGATCTGAGTGAGCAACAGTTGCAGCCTGAACAGACGCCCGGTTCCAGACGGTTTACAATGATACATATTGTTTAACCCTTTCATGATCAAATTGTTCGGGAGATTTTTACCCCTTCACCGCTTTATTGTCCTCTGCTTCAGTATTGTTATCTGCAAGACACGCTTAAAAGTTAGATTTAAGGTTGTATGACTTAATTATTTATCGACAAGAGTGTCAAACAGTTTGGGTCCTGATCAGACGCCGCGTTACGCAAACTGTTTGCAAACGCGTTTTAAGGCGTCATTGAGAGTGAAAGGATTTTAAGCGTTTATTTGGAGGGAATAACGGTCTTCTCCACTATAAGAAGGAGATATAGAACGGACATACTTTTTTGATAACTCACATCTCTAGCTTATGTTGTATAGGAAATATGCTCCAACAAGAGTTACGCGCACGCGGATGGTAGGACAGACGTCCGTAAGCCTCCAAAGCCTCGCCTTTTGGGTATAAAAAGTAGTCAAGTTGTTTTATTTTAAACGGTTCGCAGGGCCCTCCAACTATCGTGTGGGTGATTTTTTTTTTTAAATATATTTGATTTTTGTATTTTGTTTGTTTGTTTGTTTATTAATTTGTATCTTGAGTATGTAATCATAGAAAAAATAGAATGCTTATTAGATACAGTACTGAACCTTATTAAATTAACAATTTTTGTGATTCGCTTGCAATTCGATGGCAATTCCCTTGCAATTCGACGGCAATTCGATGGCGATTCGCTTGCGATTCAAAATAGTAACTTTACCCTCGGGTAAGTTTGCCTGAATGGGGTATCTCACAAATATTTGCAAATATGCCTTCGTTAATTTTTTTCGATTCCATTTTTGTCACAACCGCTTCGGAAAAATTGCGTAAAAATGTTCAAGCGCAAGATTCGCCTTTTGATGCACCCGATTCGGTGGCAATTCGATGGCAATTCGCTTGCGATTCGCTTGCAATTATCAATTTAATTTAATAAGGTTCAGTACTGTAACAAGTGCTCAGTATACTGAATATAACAAACTTTAGGCAAATTTGATTAAATAATTTTTTTGATTATAAATAAGATTTATTTAGCAATGCCATGAGACACCGACTACTTAATATATTGCATTTCAAACAGGGTAGACCCTGACTTCCCGCCGTGTCATACACTGACTCTCACCAGCAACTTAATTATTTTGTTATATATATATACATCGTATCGTTCATATGGATCTGCCATAGTGCTTTTATCACATTTACAATGAATAAGATAATACATGTATACACTGGAGAAAACGTTATTCTTTCCCGTTTAAACGCAAACCTACGCAAACGCAAAACACTAAAACGTAGAAAAGAACAACCTTTTGACAATTTTGAGATTTCATTTTTATCTTAGTGGCAAACTGTTTGGAGCCTGATCAGACGCCGGGTTACCCGGCGTCTGATCTGGCTCCAAATTGTTTGCATTGCAAATAATAGTTTTAGCGTAAACGCGTTTATTGGGAAAGAATAACGTTTTCTCCACTGTAATTGTTGACTTTGTTGTTGTCCGGTTTGATCGGGTTACTCGATGTGTTACAGTGGAGAAGACGTTATTCTTTCCGAATAAACGCGTTTACGCTAAAACTATTATTTGCAATGCAAACAGTTTGGAGCCAGATCAGACGCCGGGTAACCCGATGTCTGATCAGGCTCCAAACTGTTTACCACCAAGATAAACAAGAATTATCAGAATTGTCCAAAAGATGTTCTTTTCTACGTTTTAGTGTTTTGCGTTTGCGTACGTTTGCGTTTAAACGGGAAAGAATAACAGATTCTCCACTGTACCTACAGTGGAGAAGACGTTATTCTTTCCCGTTTAACGCAAACGAAATGCATAGCAAATAAAAAGTAGAAAAATAACAGCTTTTTGACAAGTCCGCTTATTCTTTCTAATCTGACTGGCAACCACTTTGGAGCCTGATCAGACGCCGGGTTACCAGGCGTTTGATCAGGCTTCAAACTGTTTGCAATTAAAATGATAGGTTAGCGTAAATGTGCATATAGGTGGGAAAGAATAACTCATCTCCAGTGTACATGTACAGTGGAGAAAACGTTATTCTTTCCCAATAAACGCGTTTACGCTAAAACTATTATTTGCAGTGCAAACAGTTTGGAGCCAGATTAGACGTCGGGTAACCCGGCGTCTGATCAGGCTCTAAACTGTTTGCCACCAAGATAAACATGAATTATCAGAATTGTCCAAAAGTTGCACTTTTCTACGCTTTAGTGTTTTGCGTGCGTACGTTTGCGTTTAAACGGGAAAGAATAACGTTTTCTCCACTGTACTACAGGGATAATATTCATGCACATGCATGATGTACCTAATCATTTAACTATTTTATCCGGTTTACAACAGGGAAAATACAAATATTTCCCGTTTCTACTCTTTCGCCACCAAGGCAACTTACTTTGATATTTTGAACAGTTTGTATCCAGATCAGACACCACGTTACGCGGCGTCTGATCTGGACTCAAACGGTTTCTTCTGTCAAAAGTTCCTGTATATATATGTAACTTAGAGTCAAAACGACAAACGACAATTTGAAGCAGATGATATTGCAGTGAAAGTGTTAGACATAATTGTCTTGTTTTTGGGAAAAGCGACAAGCGTTGTTGCAAGAAGGGAATTGTTGGTCGGGGTCTGTTGTACATGTATACAAAGGGAGGGACGAGGGAGTAATATATATTCGTGTCAACTCTATAACATTTATTTCCAATGCAAACAGTTTCGATCCAGGCTCAAAATCGTTTTCAATCCACATGAAAATAGATTGTATTTTTCTACATTTAATTGTAATTGCGATTCGTTTCGTTTGAAAGGGAACGAAAAAGGCATTCCCCAATGTATTTCGAACCGTTACTAACACTACGACTGATTGAAAAGCCTTTCTTTCCAAATCACACTACTCTAATTTGAGTTTCAGGTCAATTGAAGCACTTAAATGTAAAATTACTCAAGAACAATTTTAAACTCACGATATTTTAAGAAGTTGAGAAACGTATCTCATTACAACCACTTGTGACTTTAAAGGATGGTGTGTGGGTTTTTAAATCTTTCCTCAATGGTTATCTTAAAATAAACTTGTAGGGACACTTAAAACCTCTTGATAGAACTTAACCCACTGCTACAGTGGAGAATCTGTTATTCTTTCCCAATAAACGCGTATACGCTAAAACTATTATTTGCAGTGCAAACAGTTTGGAGCCAGATCAGACGCCGGGTAACCCGGCGTCTGATCAGGCTCCAAACTGTTTGCCACCAAAATAAACATGAAATATCAGTATTGTCCAGAAATTGCACTTTTCTACGTTTTAGTGTTTTGCGTTTGCGTACGTTTGCGTTTAAACGGGAAAGAATAACGTTTTCTCCACTGTATCTTAAAATAAACTTGTAGGGACACTTAAAACCTCTTGAAAGAACTTAGCCCACTGCTAAAATAGTAGAGAAGAGACAGTAACTGGTGCCAATGACACAGTGTTCCCTCCCTACAACGACCCGCTGAACAACGAGTCCCTCATTACAAAAACGCTTGCAGCTATTCCCCCAATCAAGACAAGTATGTCCTACCTTTTCACGGCTGCAATATGCTTAAAATTATCGTCTGCTATTTTTCTCTGTCATATATTGGACATTTTGACAAAAATGACATAATGACGAGTGACAAACAGCTTGAATCCAGATCAGACGCCCTGACATTACGCGGCGTCTGATCAAGATTTAAGCCGTTTGCAAATGTAAGTCAATTTCCCTCCCTATAACAACTCCCTCCGAACAAAACACACAATATGTGTCTCCCATTGGGTGTTGTTGTAGAGAGGGAGCACTGTAATGACAATTTTCAACTTATTAGTAACTTTGAGCAAAACAGCAGACGGCAATTTTACAGTGGAGAATTTGTTATTCTTTCCCGATAAACGCGTTTACGCTAAAACTATTTTTTCTTTTACAAACAGTTTGGAGCCAGATCAGACGCCGGGTAACCCGGCGTCTGATCTGGCTCCAAATTGTTTGCCACCAAGATAAACAAGAATTATCAGAATTGTCCAAAAGTTGTTCTTTTCTACGTTTTAGCGCTTTGCGTTTGCGTACGTTTGCGTTTAAACGGGAAAGAGTAACAGATTCTCCACTGTAAGCAGACGATATTGCAGCAATGAAAGTGTAGGGTCTTGTTTGGGGGACATCGGTAAGCGTTATTGTTCGGAGGTAATCGTTGTTCGGGAGGCCGTTGTAGGGAAGTAGCACTGTATTATATTGAATGATTTCATACCATTTATTCAGTGGATGATTACTTTGTTTATGTTAGTATTATTTCTGTGTTAAATGCACGAACCGCCCGCAGAACGCACCAGAGAACCATTTGGAATGAAAAGTTTGCTGGAGAGGACCCCATCCCCTAGTACAGTGGAGAAAACGTTATTCTTTCCCGTTTAAACGCAAACGTACGCAAACGCATTGCACTAAAACATAGAAAAGGGCAACTTTTCGACAAGTTTGACTATTCATGTTGATCTGAGTGGCAAACAGTTTGGAGCCTGAAATAATAGTTTTAGCGTAAACGCGTTTATTGGGAAAGAATAACGTTTTCTCCACTGTAAACGTGCGTATACTAAGAGTGAGTAGGGTAGGGGTTATTGATAATTGGCGTGAAGGCAACCTGTCAAAACATATTATCCTAGATTAAATATTCAAGGTCATTTTCAGTGTAGATTTTACATATATATGTATTGGTATTATAACTGTTTGGATTGCGCGGAACGCCCTCAGAACGCACCTGAGACCATCTAGGACTCCCCCCAGTAAGATTGCGTACACAAATACATTGTAAATGCAATTTGACTGTGACCCCCCCCCCCCAACACACACACACACACACACACACACAGACACAAACACACCCATCGCATTTTGCTTCCTACGAGCCTGATTCGTTAGAAGTTTGGAGTCTCAGCGATATTCCTGCAATATGCTAAAACTGTTTGTGTTTTGACAATATCTTGGTTCAGTTTGACACTAGTCTTTGCACAGCAACAAGTTCTGAACTATATAAGATAATTGTTTTGTTTTGATTGATTGGGAAGACTCCGTCACTAAGTACTTGTCTCATGGTAATTCAGTTTTCATGTCAAGTAGGTCTATAAAACCTCTCTAGTACGACCCCTAAAACAATGGCTAATTGATTGTATAAAAACAGGTGGCAGCTTTAAAGCAAGATAACAGTGAAACAGAAAGCTCCTGAAGGAGCTTTCTGTTTCACTGTCACCTTGCTTTAAGAAGTCACCTGCCTTAAACACCAAATAAAAATTAGTGGTCGTAAAAGAGAGGTTTTATTGTAATTTAAAAATGTTGTTGACGGCAGTTTTAAAGCAGACGAGTATTCAGTTGAATGATGGTGAATCTGTTCAGTTGAGAATCTGCTATTCTTTCCCGTTTAAACGCAAACGAAACGCAAACGCAAAGCACTAAAACGTAGAAAAGTACAACTTTTGGACAATTCTGAGAATTCATGTTTATCTAGATGGCAAACAGTTTGGAGCCTATTCAGACGCCAGGTAGCCCGGCGTCTGATCTGGCTCAAAACTGTTTTCATCGGAAATAAGAGTTTTACCGTAAACGTATCGTATCGTGTATAAGAGGAGCAAACATTATTCTTTCCAAATAAATACATTTAGGTGAAAACTATTAATTCCATTGCAAACAGTTTGGAACCAGATCAGTCTCAAGGTACCACGGCATCTGATCAGTCTCTTAATTGTTTGCCGCTCAGCTTAAATAAGTAATGAGAAATTAAAAATTGTTTACAAAATCTACAGTTGTCGTTTTGCGTTTGCGCTGCCAATGCGTTTAAACGGGAAGAATAAAGTCTTCGCCACTGTAACTATGCAAAGAAGTTAAGAAAGATCACAAAACAGTTTAGAACCCGGCCAGACACTGAGTCTCACCGTTTTTTGAAGAAAAAAACCCGTTTACTTTGACCCTTGATTGGGGTTCCCCTAACATTTCTAAATGTTTTGCCGTGTTTAGTTTTAGGGCGTGGTACAGTGGAGAAAACGTTATTCTTTCCCAATAAACGCGTTTACGCTAAAACTATTATCTCTATTGCAAACAGTTTGGAGCCAGATCAGACGCCGGGTAACCCGGCGTCTGATCAGGCTCCAAACTGTTTGCGACCAAGATAAACATGAATTATCAGAATTGTCCAAAAGTTGCACTTTTCTACGTTTTTGTGTTTTGCGTTTGCGTTTCGTTTCGTTTAAACGGGAAAGAATGGCCGATGCTCCACTGTATGTCAACAGAAGAGAGACTCCTTCAGTGACCATTTGATCTGAATAAATATTGTATGAAAATACAGTGCCTCTCCCTACAACAGACCTCCCAACAACGATTCCCTCCTTACAACAATGCTTCCCGCTCTTTCCCCAAATAAGATAAGTACAGTGAAACCCCTCTAAACCGGAACCTCTTAAAACCGAAATTCTCTCTAAACCGGACAAAAACGTTGGTCCCGTTTCAAACCCTTCTTTACTTTAACCCTTTACAACATGAAATATTTTCTATATTCTAGAAGGTGATAGCTTAAAGCAGGTTGAAAGTAAAGTAGAATGCGCCTATAGGCGCATTCTGCTTTACTTTCAACCTGCTTTAAGTGATCAGTTTATTTTCCATACTAGAAACAAGCTATGGGTTAAAACCCCTCTAAACCGGAAACCCCTCTTAACCGGACGTTTATGTTGTCCCCAAACATGTCCGGTTTAGAGGGGTTTCACTGTATGTCAAAACTATTCATGGCTACAATGTCGTCTGCTAAAATTGCTGTCTGCTGTTTTCTCATAGATACATGTACGTAATGGACATTTCGACAGAAAAACAACTTAATGACAAGTGCCAAACAGTTTGAATCCATATCGGACGCCGCGTAACCCGACTTCTGATCTGGATTCAAGCTGTTTGCAAATGTAAGCTAATTTCCATCCCTAAAGCGACTCCCTCCGAACAACGCACACACCTTGATGACTCCCTTTGGTTGTCATTGAAGGGAGGGAGCGCTGTATGTGTAATATTCACGCGACCTGCGCTGTCAGAGTTTCATTGATTTTACACAAAAAATGCCAATGTTGTTCAAAGAAGATGATTCTGTTGATGTGTCAAGTATTATACTTTACGCTCATCCTAAACACTTAAACTGTCACCTACTTAATATCCATACATGTATATTAAACTCCGCCTATTTTGAACATCTATCATCTAAAATGTATTACATTGGCTAATACATTTAGGACGCAAAGTTCACAGTAAAGACTGCAGACTCATTTACGACAGATTCGCTTTTTTCAAACAGTTGCAATACACTCATCGAAGAAGAGGACACTTACCCTCATATCCAAGCACGATTTCTTGTTAATTTCTTTAGACAGTGGAGAATAAGTTATTCAATTCAAACGAAACGCAAACGCAGTGCAATAGAATAATGAAAAGTTAAACTTTTCACAATTCTGGCTAATTATTCTAATCTGAATGACAAACAATTTGGAGCCAGACGCTGATCTGGCTCCAGACTGTTTGCCATGGTAATAATAGCTTCAGAGTAAAGGCGTTTATTTGGAAAGAATGTCGTTTTTCCAATGTAACAGTTTAAATAATAATGATAATAATGATATTAATAATAATAATAATAATAATAATACAGACTTTATCTAACGAGAAAGCTCATTTGATAAAAATCACCAATCTTCCATGAGGCCCTTAAGTTATATGCATTTCATACAAATCATGTAATTATATACTATATAACACAGTCAATATTAACTATTTCCTCCCTAAAACTTCCAATTGACAATTCCAATTTCCATTATAGTCTAGTCCATTTCTGACTTTTAAGGGTTGTTTTTGTCAATGTTTGGCATTATGACAAACAGTGAAGACCCTGATCAGAGGGCTCCTTTCGGAGCCCTCTGATCTGGGTCTTCATTGTTTGCACTAGTAAGACAAGTGTACTATTCACATGTGCACTGTTTGAAAAGGACGCCTATATGCGGGACTAGGGTTCAAATGGTTAACAAACCATTTGCTAGCACAAAACAGTATCTTAACCATTTGATGCATTTGAGGGCCTCATTGAGGGCCTCATTTGATTTTTATCAAATGAGCTCTCTCGCTAAATAAAATCTTTATTATTATTATTATTTTATTATTACGCATAATATTTGTCCTCTGCAAACAGTTGTTTCAATCGGGAATGTGTTAATCACCACTGTACAACTTTCTGTGACACGGAGGTCCTGCGTAATAA
Organism: Gari tellinella; assembly: GCA_922989275.2. Lineage (NCBI taxonomy): Eukaryota > Metazoa > Mollusca > Bivalvia > Cardiida > Psammobiidae > Gari > Gari tellinella. The sequence continues at coordinate 11,796,513 of OV277867.1, read as the reverse complement.
ATGATTCGACTGACTGAAAATTGATAAAGAAAAAACCCAAACAGCCTTGATATTTTGATATGATAAGACCTTGAGAACTACACTATTCTTTCTCGTATAAACAGAAGTAAAGCCATCCAAAATATGTGTCACCGTTAGCGAAACATAATATTATAGTTTTGTATTGACACTAAAATGCATTTTGGTTTATGTAGGCAGACCTATTGATACATATAGATACATGTATACACACAGCAATTGAAATTGGTACGCGACACTCCGCCATCGAAAGATACACCCACACACCAACTTTGATATTCTTAGCTATTGTAGTATAAGGAATATGCTCCGAACAAACTTTTTCCATAATTAAGATTAAAGTTTTACGTCAATGCCACGGTTACACTAAAGCCGTTATTCCTTCCCGTTTAAACGCGAACGAATCGCAAATGCATTGCAATGCAATGTAGAAAAGGTCAACTATTTTACAATTCTTACTACACATGAATTTATTTTTGTCTGAGTGACGAACAGTTTGAAGTCTGATCAGACGCCGGGTTACCCGGCGTCTGATCTGACGCCATACTGTTCGCAATGGAAATAATAGCTTTAGCGTAACGCGTGTATTGGGAAAGAATAACGTCTTCTCCACTGTACCAAAATATAGTTCTCGACACTCTTGTCATTCAAAAAGATTGTCAGAATTATAAAAAAAAGTGTAATTTACTACATTGACTTGCATTGTGTTTGCGTTTAGTTTCGTTTAAATCAGGAAATGATTACAGTGGAGAAAACGTTATTCTTTCCCGTTTAACCGCAAACGTACGCAAACGCAAAGCACTAAAACGTAGAAAAGTGCAATTTTTTGACAATTCTGATAATTCATGTTTATCTTGGTGGCAAACAGTTTGGAGCCTGATCAGACGCCGGGTAACCCGGCGTCTGATCTGGCTCCAAACCTTTTGCACTGCACATAATAGTTTTAGCGTAAACGCGTTTGTAGGGAAAGAATAACGTTTTCTCCACTGTACGTGTTGCCCATATGAATCTTTGAATCTTGCTCCAGTCTAATTGCAACACAAACCATGATCTTGACAAACAAACACTTTAGTTGGAGAAAGAATAACATGCGCAGAAAAAAACCCCATCCCACTCTCTATTTACACATTGAAAGACATGCAGAAATCAGGAAGAACATTTCAACTGCCATTTGGTGATATGCAAACAGTTAAGCAAATAAAATATAATAGATAACAAGTGGTTTGAAAATACTTATGAAATGCGGAACAACATGACCTAGTGATTCCCTATAGACGGTGGGTATGACAAATTAAAATGACTCAAAGCTAGATATAAACAGTCGAGATACGTTATGAAAGTCGAGCACACCCATAGTTCAAGGTTTTAACGTGGCTATGACGCGTTTTAACTTTGAAATACGGGTATGTTGAACATTGTATTGAGGTTCGAATGTTTAGTAGATTAAAGATATCTGTCAATTTATCAATTACATTATATTGTCATGCATCTCCCAATCTGTGTTGCCCAAGAGACCTTACGACTTTATAACTGTTCTGTGGCTTAATTGCCACAGGTAATGTTTTTGTTTATTTGGCGAAGATTATCCCCTCTGCCAAGAGCTAAACGGAAGAAGGTCAGCAGTGTGAACCCCATACGCTGCTTCGCAACTAATGAGATTAGCCAAAATCACTTGAGGCCAACTAGTAGTAGTAATCTTTATTTACATCTCATCATCATACATACATTTTAAAATATTATCATACATTTTGTGAAACTTATACATGTATAATGCCACTCCTTCTTGGAATTATAAGAGATGCTTAAATAATATCACATGCATCATCTAAGAGTCAATGTACATACATGATAAAACAGTTAAGACTGTAAAAAAATGCTTACCACAAGCTAATACCCACTGCGCTAAAATAGTTCCAATGGCTGACAGACAAAACACATGTATTATTGCACAACATTTATAGAACGCTCTTAAGAACGTACATATTTTTTTAAAAAAGCAAAGGGGGAATGTATAGCATTGATATTACAGACAGAAAAAATAGAAAGTATAACAACAATAAATGGCTGGTAATGTTTACATTGTAAATCGTTATTTACACTGTAGAAACTGACCGTGCTGTAAAATAGAGAAACAGGTTTTGGCACAAGTACGAATCATATCTGGGTTTGAAAACAGAAAACAAAACTTATCATAATCACACAAAGTATGGAACAACTGCGTATTATCATCAAATGTTTTGCTACATGTATGACAGTTTATATGGGTATTACATATTATAGATTTGTATTCCTACGCAACTTTTTTCGTGGGAAAACTTTTCCCAGTACATATATACTACAATGGCTTCGTAGAAAGCAAATCTCTTATATTATCCATATATGTTGTCGTGGCAAAACCATTTGATAATAATACGTAGTTAGCCACTAGTGAAAATCATCTTCCTGAAACCATCCCTCATGGTCATCTTATTTCATCATTAATTGGCGGTAGATGATCTATTCAGTGTCGCAGTGTCGTAAAACACACAGGGCTGCCATTTCTCCGGAATGTTTCCTAAATCTTCGGACTTTTTTTTAATAGTACATGGTAGCTTAAAGCAGGCTGAAAGTAAAGCAGAATGCGCCTTCAGGCGCATTCTGCTTTACTTCCAGTCTGCTTTAAGTAGTCACGTGTCAACAAAACTAGAAACAGGCGATGGGGTGAAGGTACGATTCGTAAATTCGCACTTGAAAAATGCAAATTAGGAAATCTTAGGATTTTTCATGTCAACTTATGGAAGCCCTGAACACACTCTCTCAAATCTGTGTAGACAATAAAAAAACATTAGCTCTTTGCATGCTGGATAATGTTTTCGTCTGCAACATGTGTCGTCTGCCATTGTTCTAAATCTAGAAGCGTTATTTGAAAAAATTCGATTAAATAAAATGTAAATATTGATAAGTTAATCTTTCTCAGGTGCACCACAAGAGAATATCGGTGATCTAGTCGAGTTTAGCAGCAGTTTTAGTTGAGGGTTTAGACTACATGTACCTGTTCGATTCCCGTTGTACAATGTATACCTTTTCTCTATCTCTTCGGTAGAGTAAAATAAAAAAAATAAAAATTTGTAATGTGTTATTCTTCTTTATTTGCAGCCTGCTTTAAAGGGACTCGCAACCGGATGGTGTACTTGTCAAAATAAAATAAAATACTCAAATAAAAGCAAATTGGTGGCATTATTTGGCTTCTGACATTAAAAAAATATGATCAGTCCAAAAAAAGTCTCAAGAATCGTCACCGAATCTTAGATTTTTAGATATTTTCCATCGTTTTTCTATACCGACTAGTAGACGGTATAGTTGTTGTTGTTGCTTCCCTACACGGGCTCAGACATAAACACGAGCCGAATTACGAAGTTGTATGCCCTTTCGATTGCTACACATTGAAATACGTTAAATCGATCCGAGATAAACGGATAGTTCCATGGTCCATTGGTCTAAGCGGTTTCCCCTATTTTGCCTTCTGTCCGCCAATGCCGGGCCCCGGGTTCGAATCCCACCAGAGACCAATATTTGTTTTTATTGAAATACATTTTTTTTAAACAGAATTTCTTATCCTAAACTAATTCTTTACCATTTATATAAGCGTTTGACACATATTTACAAATTACTATTTTTAATGCACCATCTGGTTGCGAGTCGCTTTAAGCTACCATTTGCAATGATAATATATTTCTTTTGCTACAATGTCATGTTAATGAATGCATACTTTGCAACTATTTCTTTTCAGTGGAGGAATAAATTAGATGCGCTAAATCCGGGCGCTTCTACAGTGGAGAAAATGTTATTCTCTCCCGTTTAAACGCAAACGAAACGCAAAAACGAAACGCAAACGTATTGAACTAAAATGCAGAAAATGACAACTTTGAATATTGATCAGGCTCCAAACTGTTTGCCACTCAGATGATAATAAGTGGTCAGTAGTGTCGATAAGTTGTCATTTTCTACGTTTTAGTGTAATGCGTTTGCGTACGTTTGCGTTTAAACGGGAAAGAATAACGTTTTCTCCACTGTACCTTCATACAGAAGAGATTATGTGAGTCTTGGCCAAAAACGCGATTGAGCTTAAGCGTTTATATCCAAATTGTTAGGAGACATATCAGACGCCGGGTAACTATACATCTGACCAGGATCTCCACTTTTTGTCAATCAGACTGAATATTCAAACGTATCGCCATTCTATTGCATGGTGGTTGCGTTTTGTTCCGTTTACATACAGCCAGGGTGGCTTGATACAAAACGGGTATTCCCCTAACCCGGGCAAATCTTGCTGTGAGCTACCCGATTGGCTTGCTTGGGTATGTTGATTTAGATTAGGGGTAACTAGGTTCACAGCATTTGTTATCAAACACACTAGTGGAAGAATGCTCGCTATTATCGTACAATAGACAATGTAGATATGAAATGTTGATACAGATAAAATTACAGACTTTGTTGTCTCAAAAATGTGTCACTGGTGTACAGAGGAACTTCGGTTTAGCTTTTGAGCCCTAGTAACGCGTTTTCGCGTCATGTACAGTGTACCAGTTACTCGTGCACTTGTCTAATGCAAACAATGTATACCTAGGTCAGAGACTCCCTTGGAGCCAACTTATCAGGGTCTGAACTGTTAGCCATTTTGCAATATTTTGTTTTTAAAAAATGGTCAAATATGGACTAGACTGAATTGAAAACTAGAACTGTGCATTTTAGGCTTCATGGATCAAGAGTTAAGTGGACTCTAACGTAGTAGTGAATTACCCGTGATTAACCTATTTATCCCTAGATATTGCAATGACCTCCCCCTATGGTTTTTACTGGAATATTTCATTTTAGGTAAACAAAGGTGATCTAAATACACTGTAGTGTTTGTCTATACAGCAGAACATACAGTGGAGAATCTGTTATTCTTTCCCAATAAACGCGTTTACGCTAAAACTATTATTTGCAGTGCAAACAGTTTGGAGCCAGATCAGACGCCGGGTTACCCGGCGTCTGATCAGGCTCCAAACTGTTTGCCACCAAGATAAATATGAATTATCAGAATTGTCAAAAAGTTGTACTTTTCTACGTTTTAGTGTTTTGCGTTTGCGTACGTTTGCGTTTAAACGGGAAAGAATAACAGATTCTCCACTGTATATGAAATAGCAAACAGTGAAGATCCTGATGGGACTGCGCGTAACGCTTTGCCAATGTTGTCATTAGTAGACTTTATGCTTAAATTGGTTAAATTCATCTTAAGATTGATGGCTGCTTATGGCAAGACAAGTGTAAATCAGAAAGTTTCTTCTGATCTAGAGTGCTAAATTACAGCGCTCCCTCTTTACAACAGCACTCCCAACAACGACTCTCTCCTTACAACGACCCTTTCCGCAGTTCCCTAAACAGAACAATTATTGTTAATCTATTCACGGTTGCAATGTCGTCTGCTTAAAGTTGTCGTCTGCTGTTTTTCTCAAAGTTACATAATAGACATTTTGACAGAAAAAAAACTTAATGACGAGTTACATGTACAAACAGCTTGAATTCAGATCAGACGCCGCGTTACGCGACGTCTGATCTGGATTCAAGCTGTTTGCAAACTTCCCTCCCTATAAGGACTTCCGCAAACAATGCACATAATTGATGTCTCCCATCGGGCGTCGTTGTAGAGAGGGAGCGCTATATAGCCAAAGGGTGCTTAGCACGATACGGTTTCTGTAAGGCATAAGGATTATACGTAGACGACACCGAAGCCAAAACTAGTTCAGTATGACACGTGTTTATTATTGTGCAAGTGGGTGTGCATGTTTGCACTTGAGTGAGCGACCTTGAAGCTTGAAAGGTACATGCGCATGTACAGTGGAGAATACGTTATATTTTACCAACAGGCATACACCCTTTTGTGCTAAATCGAGTACTTTAATTGCAAATGGTTTGCAATCTGATCATACGCCGGGTGTAATACGATTCTAAGCTACTTGCAAATAAGGAAAAAATGTATAAGTAGAATGTTAAAAAACAAAACACTTTAATGTATTTACATTTTATTGCTTTGCGTTTGTTTTAAGTGTCGTTCAAACGGAAAAGAGCACCATCTTCCCAAACTCCATGCAAACACAATTACCTGACTCTAAAATATTTGCAAACGAACCTATTTTCAAATGAAATCAATTTAGGACAGGAAAGCATACCGTATGAAATGTTGTAAATCAAATTTGCTACTTGCATAATGCATAAACAGTTAAACATGTGTTAAACGTAGGCTCTAAGAAGGATGGAACGGTTTAAATACTAGTTAATGCTTAATACAGAACACAAAATACAACAGAAAGCTACTGTATGCGCTTTCTGCTTTTAGTATCTTTTGCATTCAGCTCCACATGTTTATTAAAGCATTTTTTTAGTGGTGAATAAACAAAAGTTTTGATGTAACTCCCTAGTCATTACAGTGGAGAATCTGTTATTCTTTCCCGTTTAAACGCAAACGTACGCAAACGCAAAACACTAAAACGTAGTAAAATGCAACTTTTTGACAATTCTGATAATTCATGTTTATCTTGGTGGCAAACAGTATGGAGCCTGATCAGACGCCGGGTTACCCGGCGTCTGATCTGGCTCCAAACTGTTTGCACTGCAAATAATAGTTTTAGCACAAACGCGTTTATTGGGAAAGAATAACGTTTTCTCCACTGTAATACAGTGGAGAAGACGTTATTTTTTTCCTGTTTAAACGTAAAGGAAACGCAAACGTATCGCAATAAAATGCAGAAAATGACAATTTATCGAAAATTCTGTCGATTTATTTTAGACCGAGTGGCTAACAAGTTGAAGCCTGATCAGACACCGGGTTACACGGCCTCTGATCTGGCTCCATACTGTTTGCGTTGGAAATAATAGTTTAAGCGTTAACACGTTTATTGGGGCAAAATAACGTTTTCTCCAATGCCTAGTACATGTACTTGATATCTGTTATTTTCCACTAAAGCTGTCATTTTTTAATCGATTTTCTATTGGTACAGCCATTATTGTCATGGTACGGTTCAGTACCAACTCTTGACATACAGTGGAGAATCTGTTATTCTTTCCCAATAAACGCGTTTACGCTAAAACTATTATTTGCAGTGCAAACAGTTTGGAGCCAGATCAGACGCCGGGTAACCCGGCGTCTGATCAGGCTCCAAACTGTTTGCCACCAAGATAAACAAGAATTATCAGAATTGTTCAAAAGTTGTTATTTTCTACGTTTTAGTGTTTTGCGTTTGCGTACGTTTGCGTTTAAACGGGAAAGAATAACATATTCTCCACTGTACAATATCATGTTTCTAGTTTTTACATTTGTATCTGATTGGATATACATATAGAATATATTGTTGACTACAGTACTGAACCTTATTAAATTAAATTGATAATCGCAAGCGAATTGCCATCGAATTGCCAGCGAATTGCCATCGAATCGGGCGCTTCAAAAAACAAATCCTACGTTTGAATATTTCGATGGCAATTCGAAAAAGTTAGAATTTGGAATCGCAAGCGAATTGCCATCGAATTGCAAGCGAATCGCAAAAATTGTTAATTTAATAAGGTTCAGTACCGTACAAATTCATGAATGTTATAAAGTTAAATTGCTTTCTTCAGTGGAAGAAAAACAGCAAAGGCGTAATTAGGAAAATCCATGGTGCAGTGGGTTAAACGGAAAGAAACGCAAAAGAAATGCTATAAACTGTAAAATAACGGGTATTGAAAATTCTGATGGTTTATGTTAATTTGAATTGTATTTAGTTTCGAGCCTGATCAGACGCAGGGTTACCAGGTATCTGATCTGGCTTTCATCTATCCCCTCTTTCATTTCTTATTTCTTTCTTCTTCTTAATTTTAGGATGTAACAAAAATGATTATTCAGTTGTCTATTTCTTGAACCTTTCATAACATTGTTTCATTGCTTTTTTTTCTTTTTCAATGCTATTTTTGTTTTCATATTTATTGTCTTTCAACAAAAAATTATATAATGTAAAGCAAGTGTAGACACACACACGTCATAATAATGATGTAAACTTATTAGAAGGGGAGGGCTGTTACTAACGTTGTAAGAACTTGTAGCCCGACCCTTTTGCACATATATTTGTATGTAAGATACCATTATTTGTTAATTTGAATTGTTATATTAAGCTTTGTACAAATATTGGGCAATAAAATATGTTTAAACTATGATCTGGCTTCAATTTGTTTGGAATTGAAATTCGTAAGCATTTTAGCATTAGTTAACTCGTTTATAAAATTTGGAAAGGACAGCGTCTTTTCCACTTTAGTATATACCTCCCTGTTAATGTTGTTTGTTTCGCCACGTCACTCGGCGTCTGATCAGGATCCAAAATAGTTAACGATATTTCTTTAATATAGTTACTCAGCCTATACAGTGGAGAAAACGTTATTCTTTCCCAATAAACGCGTTTACGCTTAAACTATTATTTGCAGTGCAAACAGTTTGGAGCCAGATCAGACGCCGGGTAACCCGTCGTCTGATCAGGCTCCAAACTGTTTGCCACAAAGATACACATGAATTATCCGAATTGTTCAAATGTTGCACTTTTCTACGTTTTAGTGCTTTGCGTTTGCGTACGTTTGCGTTTAAACGGGAAAGAATAACGTTTTCTCCACTGTATGTGTATATAATGTCTACTTGGCTTTTTTATCGAAATTTAAGAGCGATAAAAATTAAAGTGGGAACTCGATATAGTTTTTGACATATCCGATAACTTTCGCGTGTAACTTTATGCGTACTGCACGTCTGTCATTTGTTTATTATCCAAAATATCTTTATTTACTAGATCTAAGTACTGTTGGATATAAGTTATTCTTCACTTCACATGAACGCAATACAATAAAATGTAGTAGGTCAGACATTTCTAAACTGGTGTCTATTTTTTGTTTGTTACTCAATGACAAACAAAAGTTGGATCTAGATCAGATCCTGATTTTCTTGACGTCTTTTCTTATTAAGTACATCATCAACGTGTTACTGTAGTGTACTAACAAATTCAAATTCAAACTCAAATTCTTTAATTCAGCTTTCGGCAAAGTACTTTGCTTCAAGAATACAGTGGAGAAAACGTTATTCTTTCCCAATAAACGCGTTTACGCTAAAACTGTTATTTGCAGTGCAAACAGTTTGGAGCCAGATCAGACGCCGGGTAACCCGGCGTCTGATCAGGCTCCAAACTGTTTGCCACTCAGATTAAAATGAATTATCAGAATTGTCCAAAAGTTACACTTTTCTACGTTTTAGTGTAATGCGTTTGCGTACGTTTGCGTTTAAACGGGAAAGAATAACGTTTTATCCCCTGTAAATTATTAATGACAATAATGACAATCATTTTTTCTGTTGCAAAACATTTGACACCAAATCAGACGTCCGTTACAGTGTAGAAGACGTTTTTCTTCCCCTTTTAAACGAAACTTCTAGCAATAAAAGGGACACAACAACAAAATATTGACAATTTAATCTGAGTAATAGTTTGGATGAGACGCCCGGTCACCATATTCTGTATAGGTATTGCAATACAGTGATGGAGTATCGCAATATATTGCAATATGTGTGAAACAATTCTGGCAATACCCATAATAGAGGGGGAGTAATACCAGTCGCTGGCTTACATGTACGTCGAACATACTCGTAATCCAAAGTTTAAAACTTGACTCTGACAGATTGACAGACATACAGACACAAAGAGACAGAGCGATTGAGCGTTTGGTCTGGGTCCAAACTGTTTGCCTTGGCAGTGGAAGATTAGTATACATAAATAGGTAAACAAACACATTAGAAACACTGCATCGTTAGAATCACAACTTTATTGATGTACAAAAATAGAAACATATCTAAAGTTCTACTGGCAAAGAACTATTTTGTTAAATATCTTGTTTTAATTTGTTAACCCATCCATGCCTAACGTCCAAGGAGAACATAAAAAATGATGTAGACTTAGATGGAACAATGTCCAACAAGGTGTGCCATCAGGGTTTAAAAAAGCGACAGCTCAGCTAAATGCAGGACGAAAATAATGCGGAAAGCTATAGGAGCTTTCCGCTTTACTTTTGTTCTGCATTAAGCATCCACGGTTTTAAACCATCATTTTGCATTCCAGAAAAATTCCTGAACACAAGTTTGAATGAATATCGACAAATCAAGATTTGTCAATATCCTTATACCAATAAATGATAATGAAACATCCCTACAAGTATATGGAAAGATCCATTGACACTATGCAGGCATAAATGGGTTTAACTGTCATAATTACAGATAATTAATGTGAATCCACACACGTGGTACATGTAATCTATTGCACAATCCCTGTATGACCTATAACCCTGACTAAGCGCATTTAACGTTGGCAAACAGTTTGAATCCAGCTCAAACGCCGAGTTACATAGCGTCTGGTCAGGTTTCATACCGTTTAAATGACATCAAAACTATACATGCAATTCAAACTTATGAGAACAATTTTGAGATTTCGATCATTATTGCGCAATAAGGGTGTATGTACATGTTTTTGGTTCATATCTTTCTTGAGATCCGTGTCGTATTAATGGTATTTTACAACAACAAAATATCGTAACAGTAAATATCTATATAACAATAGTAACTATTTGAAATTTAATGAGCTATATATTTAAAAAATCAGATTGTTCACTGTGTCGAATGACAAACTACAGTGGAGAATCTGTTATTCTTTCCCAATAAACGCGTTTACGCTAAAACTTTTATTTGCAGTGCAAACAGTTTGGAGCCAGATCAGACGCCGGGTAACCCGGCGTCTGATCAGGCTCCAAACTGTTTGCCACCAAGATAAACAAGAATTATCATAATTGTCCAAAAGTTGTTCTTTTCTACGTTTTAGTGTTTTGCGTTTGCGTACGTTTGCGTTTAAACGGGAAAGAATAACAAATTCTCCACTGTACGTTTTTACAATAATACTTTTCTAATTTCACATCAACCCCTTCTCTGCCAAGAGCTACATCACTTACATTTGCAAACAGTTTAGATCCAAACTGTTTGACACTCATAAGTCATATAAAGTCGGCAGCACATTAAATTCCAAAGTTTATATATACAGTGGAGAATCTGGTATTCTTTCCCGTTTAACGCAAACGTACGCACACGCAAAACACTAAAACGTAGAAAAGTATAACTTTTTGACAATTCTGATAATTCATGTTTATCTTGGTGGCAAACAGTATGGAGCCTGATCAGAAGCCGGGTTACCCGGCGTCTGATCTGGTTACAAACTGTTTGCACTGCAAATAATTGTTTTAGCGTAAACGCGTTTATTGGGAAAGACTAACGTTTTCTCCATTGTATAAAGTCGGCAGCACATTAAATTCCAAATTTTATATATATTACTGATAAAACTTCAAGCAGTCGACAATCTGGCAGCGACTGTGTGTGAACATTTTAGAAGCCCAATTACATGCAAGATAAAGTTAGAATCGCTTGAGCAAATGAACGACAAATACAAATTTATAAACGTTTAAACATTCTGGGAACATTTCTTAAAGAGTTGAATAAAGACTACATGTAACAATAAACTTTAACTGATTCGTCCCTGAAGTTTAAAATCGACAATTCCAGTTTCCAATATAGTAAATTCCAATTTGGACTATTTTTGGTTGTTTGATCTCCCAGGGCATCCTAAACAAATGTTTAACCTATAATATTTCAAAATACCATTGTGAAAGCATCATTATTTTTTAACCCATTCACTGCCGAGTTGAATTTACAAACAGTTTGCATCCTGATCAGACGCTGCACAATGCCGCGTCTGATCAACATCCCAACTGTTGGACATCTACGTATTGTTCTCGGAAGGCAATTGCAGTGGAGAAAGACGTTATTCTGTCCCCATAAACGCTGGTATGTTTAATCTATTATTGCCATTGCAAACAATTTGGAGCCAGATCAGACGCCGGGTGACCCGGCGTCTGATCAGGCTCCAAACTGTTTGCTACTACGATTAAAATGAAAAGTCAGGATTTTCAATAAATTGTATTTTTCTTCATTTTATTGCTATACGTTTGCGTTTAAACGGGGAAAATAGCGACTTCTCCATTGTACGCATAATATTCAAACATTTATGAAAAGCAGAAGGAAATGTTGAGCAGACGATAGCATGAATGGTAACTGTGTTATGTGGGATATGACGTCATAACGGCAGCAAAAAATGTAACGTCAACGACAGCATAGCATATTTTACAAACTATGTTAATCTATTATGCCTGAAAAAGAACACAATGAAACAACTATGGTGCACATGTTTCTGAGAATCAGTAAGTATGCAGATCTATTGACAACATTGAAATGTAAATTTTATTGACATATAACGTAATATATTATGATATATAATGAACGTATGTTATGCTCTGAGCACGTGACTATTTTGACGACAAAGAGCCATATCTCTCAAGACTGTCCCTCTATATTATATGTGTGTTCATAGGGGTGCCATTTCTCCGGATTTTTATCCTAGTAGATGGTAGCTTAAAACAGGCTGAAAGTAAAGCAGAATGCGCCTTAAGGCGCATTCTGCTTTACTTTCAACCTCGTTTAAGCAGTCATGTGTCTTCAAAACAAGAAACAGACTATGGGGTAAAGGTACGATTAGCAAAAATTGCGTCTGAAAAATTAAAAATTTAAATCTTAGGATTTTTACGATCAACTTATGGCAGCCCTAGTTCATGACCCCAGTGAGTTAGTTAATTATTAAAAACAATATTCATTTTTATTTTTCAGATCCTTCACCATTTATGCTTTTATTAAATCATAATGTTGATTGTATTCAACAGACCGTATGTTGTAAATTCTCTGCAGAATTATACGTCGTTGCTTCTTTAAAATCGTCTCTTCAAGACTAGTGAAATGAGTTGTACAGTGGAGAATCTGTTATTCTTTCCCAATAAACGCGTTTACGCTAAAACTATTATTTGCCGTGCAAACAGTTTGAAGCCAGATCAGACGCCGGGTAACCCGGCGTCTGATCAGGCTCCAAACTGTTTGCCACCAAGATAAACAAGAATTATCAGAATTGTCCAAAAGTTGTTCTTTTCTACGTTTTAGTGCGTTGCGTTTGCGTACGTTTGCGTTTAAACGGGAAAGAATAACAGATTCTCCACTGTATAAACATATGGTTTAGTTGTGTTACATGTATTTTAAATATTCTATCTGAAGCAATGTTTACTGTACATTTTTCTTATGAGGTGTGATGGCTCGATGAAATGAGAGATGCAAATGATCAATGGAATTTGATTCCGGGATGAAATGTATACACTACATTACATTTCCATATCTATAAATAGTGTCACGTGCGCGCATGCGCTGTAGATTGTCATAGCAAAATCATGCGTCCCTCCACGCCTCCACACGATCCGAGGGGTCATTCGTTAAATTGTCGTATTATATGACACGTTTGAATATTAGCACTTGTCATTAGTACAAACTGTACAACCGGACCGCCAGCCACTTCCGGTTTAGGCAACCACGCGTGTAAACCAGTTGCTTAGCAACCAGAGGTCGGTGTGCGTCTGGTCGGTTGAGGCAGCCAAGACAATACAGACGCTTTACTTCCAGCCGTGCGAGTTTACACCAAATTTGTAAACTAGCCGTCGCCCGTCCACTCGATCGAGAATTCCTCTTTTGTAATAATACCTGAAAAGGACAGAAAATGAAGGTTAAAGTTATAATACTAAAAGGGTTCCATAAACAAAGAAACATTATCAAAGTCTTAAACCCAACACAACATGCAAACTATATTTTAAGCAAACCTTTTCACCCCAAAACCCAAACGATGCTTAATAAACAAATACGCAGCTTAACTTCCATCATTATGTTATTGTAATCTTAAGTGCAAAATTAATTCTTAATTAACTTTTACAATTCTTAAAAAAATCAAGAAAATATATTTGATTAGCCCATGGTTACATGTACGAATTCTTTATGTTTGTTAGTTGAAAGAAATCAAATGGTGATTAGTGCAACACTAAAATCACAGAGAAAGTTTTAAGAAATGTTACCAAGATTGGCAAAAAAGAAAGTTAAACTCCCGTTTTAACGACCAATTTAATACAGACTTGTAATAAATATTTTCGGCATTTAATTGTTCAAAGTAGGATGAAAGTAATGAAGATTGCTTCTACAGGAGCGAATCGCTTTACTTTTATCAAGCTTTACATGTAGCAAACATTTTAGCCTTTTAACAACTATTTTAGTGTACATAATTGAGGATTCTGTTTTACTATTAATCTTGCTTTAAGCAGCAACTTGCTTTATTTATCGAAATGAGCCATTTTAGTGATCGTTATAGAGAGTTTAACATCAATTGTCTAGTGCTATAGTTAGATTGAGGCATAGAGAGTTAACTCTTGAAAGAAACTGCAAACTAGAGTAATAAAATGTGTCTTGTTATCTATAATGAATATATCAGACACACATTAACACGACCAAAGAGAAATTAGGAAAGCTGGGACAGATAAATTGGCAGCCAAGTCGCAAAAAAATATAAAACGAAAAATTAGATAGCTTTTAAAAAGAAACAAAACCAAATTAGAAAGCCTACGCACAGTGTAGGTGGTTAACTTAATGCTTTGTCAGAGTCTTAGGGAGAGGTAAAGCAGCTTTATTAAGCAGGTTTGGTTGAATAAATAATAGAGTTTATGGACACAATGTATTTATGAATACTATGTGAGAAAAAAACATGCCATACTACTCTATTTAAAACAGACCAGTTCTAGGTGTGATATCCACAATTGGTGACGATATCGTTGGCATGGACACCATGTTTAATGATTGTCCATGTCAACCGAACGCACGTCTCTGTCTTTGAGGTGCAGGGGCTCTGAATGAAGAACGTAGTATTCTAGTCATTGCCACCTTCACATACATGTAGCGCATTTAAACGTTTCAAGACATGAGGCTACTTCATGCAGGTCAAACGTTATACAGAAAACTACAAAACATACTTTATTCAGGAAATCCTGTTTTTGACAACGTATACGATGTAGATCCCGATCAAACGGTTCCACTAGGGGTCCGTTAATCAGGCTCTGTACTGTTAGTTATACATTGTTGTACAAAGTATACTAGAATAGTTTGCAATATTGAAACTATCAATTTGTGCAAATAACCTTAACAAGGGAATAGACGGAGACCTTCCACATCTTGATTTGCCCATATCAAAGAAAAAGACTAGCAGAGAGAGAGAGCGCACGCAGTAGCTGTCTTTATAAACGTCGCAGTATTTCAAATGCCGTTCTTCATTTCATAAAGGCATGTACTAAAGTTGATGATATTTCGATTGAAATTTAAAGTTTCTAAAAACAGCTGTTGTTACTACTCACAAGGCAGACGCTATGAAGGAGTATGGAATTGAGGAATTGCTATAAACTGGAAAAGGTAACACTCAATCAAGATCAGCATAATTATTCTAATAGACAACGTGAATCAAAACCAGATGCCGAGTAACTCGGTAGCTGGTCAGATTCCATACAGTTTTAATCTAACTAACACTACAACTCGAAAACAAGCTTAATAAAATGGTTCTTCAACAAGAAAAAAGCTAAATAAAGTGTTTTTGCACACATTTTTTTTAAATGAAGGATTTGTTTTTCAAAATATAATTTGTATGCAAGGATATGTTTAGCTACTAATTTTGTAGGTATGCTTTTTAATATGGTCATTGGAAAGATACGAAGGTTCTTGATTTCATGTTTCTTCTCCATGGTACAGTAGAGAAAACGTTATTCGTTCCCGATAACCGCGTTTACACCCAAATTATTATTTGCAGTGCAAACAGTTTGGTGCCAGATCAGACGCCGGGTAACCCGGCGTCTAATCAGGCTCCAAACTGTTTGCCACCAAGATAATTATAAATTATCAGAATTGTCGAAAAACAATAATTTTTGTACGTTTTAGTGCTTTGCGTTTGCGTACGTTTGCGTTTAAACGGGAAAGAATAACATTTTCTCCACTGTAAGTGTTAGTATAAGCGGCAAAACAAAAACACACGGCTATATATGTGGGTATAGTAGTGTATATATTAACCTAAAGCCTCCAGCTTTAGTGGCTTAATCCTCCCAACCAAAAGCCTTTGCGCCAAAACGGAAACACAATTTCTTGGGAAATTTTCCCGTTTTAGGCACTTCGGCAAAGTAGCCTGCTGTCCGACAGAACCTAATAAATGATAAAATCATTTCATCTGCATCAATAATGGCAGCGAGCACATGGTATGGAACTAACAATGCAGACATATCATAATTTTATATACAGAGGAGAAGCAGTTGTATTTTTTACCGATGAAAACAAATGGTATAAAATGGGCAAATGGACAGTTTTTAAAAATACCTACATGTATTTATTAAAACTCTAAGTGGCAACAAGTATGGAGCCTGGTTAGACGTCGAGTTACCCGGTGTCTGGTCTGGCTCCAGATGGTTTGCAAACAGACATTTTTGTTTTAACACAAGTGCGTTTATTGGGAAATTATGATGTCTTCTCCATTGTATACAAACCCCATATATTTTTACAAATCACATATCACGATCACTTAAACAATGGTGTTTCGGTTTAAAGGCAGATGGCTGTTTTACATGTAGCAGGATCTGTCTTTAATAACAAACGCAGCTTCGTTTTGAATTGTCGTGATATTGGTGTTTTAAATAGTGTATAGTTTTGAGGATTGGTAGCTTGATTGATCACACGAATGTGGATGTACATGTACATGTACGTGTAAAAACTCATGAAATTACAAAGTTTGTGTATTTTGGAGGTTAACTGTTTTATCAACAGTCTTAAAAAGAAATTTATCTTTGGGAAAAATTCATTTGTGTAACAAGCTACATGAAATGTCATTTGAACAAAACTAGATAACAGGACCTTAAGGTTAATCCTTTGTATCTAACACCATGATATATTAGTCGAAATAGTTGTGGAACCTTGTTTTCTAGCACGTTTCATACACTAAAATATTTAGCAAGCAAGCTACCAAGCTCTTTACAACGATACTACCGACCATATTCCTCTATACGGTCATATTGTATAGTCTCAATTTTTCCTTAACTGATACCATGGCAACAAATCTTATAAAATATTCCACGAAGCATGCAATAACAATTGTCTAGCACATGCCACAAGTACTACAGCAGAGAATACGTCATTCTTTCCCGTTTAAACGCAAACGAAACGCAAACGCAAAGCACTAAAACTTAGAAAAGAACAACTTTTGGACAATTCTGATAATTCATTTTTATCTTGGTGGCAAACAGTTTGGAGCCTGATCAGACGCCGGGTTATCCGGCGTTTGATCAGGATCCAAACTGTTTGCACTTCAAAAAATAGTTTTAGCGCAAAGGCGTTTATTGGGAAATAATAACGTTTTCTCCACTGTTAATATAGCCAACTCAGAATTCCGTTATATATATATTACACCTAAAATGTGTCTGGTTAACTAAAATGAAAATTGATACAATTCAAAATCGAAACGATTGCATATAGTAACATTATCAGTTGTAATGGTTTTATTATAGAAAGCAAAAAGTACAGTGGAGAAAACGTTATTCTTTCCAAATAAACGCGTTTTCGCTAAAACTATTATTTGCAGTGCAAACAGTTTGGAGCCAGATCAAACGCCGGGTAACCCGGCGTCTGATCTGGCTCCAAATTGTTTGCCACTCACTTTAAAATAAATGGTTTGGATTGTCAATAAGTTGTCTTTTTCTACGTTTTAGTGTAATGCGTTTGCGTACGTTTGCGTTTAAATGGGAAAGAACAACGTTTTCTCCACTGTAGCATCAAGATTAGACACTCCATTTTGTAGCGCCTCATTTTGATCAACAGATTTGGCACACATAGGTACAAAACATTTACCAAGAATAGTGTCCCTTCCCTTCAGCAAAGCTTTTTGAAGTCCGGTACTGCTTTATAAGGAGACATTTTGCACAAAACATTTGACTGCATAATATATTGCTCTAAAATCTAGCTTTGTATTTGGCATTTAATACCATGGCAACGCTGAGTCACCAATAAAACATTAAACAGAATTCTAAGTGGCTGACATATATACACCAGTCCTGTTTGTTTTCCTTAGGCAATAACCTTTCATGCAAACAAAGCTAATATCTAACAGCACTTTGAACTAGAACAGTAACATTAATTTTGATACAAAAAGTTTGAACTCAAAATCTAAACACAACCAAATAAGTGAATAGATGAAAAGTAAAAACGAAACAAAATATGAAACGTTTTCAAAGTAAAACCCCGTTTCAACGACCACTCGCAATTAGTTTTCAGTGTGTAATATAGTTGCTGTTTAATACAGGATGAAAATTTAGCAAAAAGCTTCCTTTGAGAGCTTTCTGCTTTACTTTCAACCTGCTTTCAGCCAGTAGTACTTCCTTTTTAGAGGCTATTGACGCGAGGTTTTACAATGGTGAACCGAAACAAATCTATACACATAAATTTAAGCCCATAACCTACTGTACCAGTAAACCATATTTTATTGTAAACCTTTACTTGAAACACTATTAACCTGTAGCTTGGTTTATATTGTTTGAATTATTCACTATCTCACAAAATACCATACCTTCTACATTAACATAATAATGTGTCAACAAATCATGTGAGCAAAGCGGCACAAAAGGTCATTTGAACTCCATGTCACATTGATAACATTTGCAAACAGTTTTGATCCTGCTGAGGCGCCGCGTAACGCGGCGCCTCATCAGGATCAAAACTGTTTGATACTCTGACTCCGTTTTGATAGTAAATTTAGAAAATTCTATTTTTAGTACAGTTGCTAACGACTTTTTTCAGACGGAAATATTAACCAGAGTGCAAAAGAATACGCATGTCAATGTACGTCATAATTATTTTGTCATTAGCGATTTATTACTACAGCTGCAAACAGTGGCGTTCAAAACACAGTTTTTACATGTATGAAGTCACGGTCTGCACTGTTTTTCAGTATGCAAAACTAATTTCAAAATCACTTACAGTATAAATTGCTTTTACAAGCTACAGATAAATAACTTCAATTAAAATGATAATTAGTAGATGTAAAATCAAATTAAATTTTGGAGCAGTATATTTCTTGTTTGCCTACCTCATCGCTCGGCTAAGCTTCTCATAGGTCATTCCAGGGTTATTCTTTTTCCGGCCCCACATCTGAGCTACAGCCTCGCTCTGGACAAAGCGGAAGACCCCGGTCTCCTTTTCTTCCCATCTCAATAGGTGAGGGTTAAATTTTGGATCTTTCAAGAGGTCCCGGATGAACTCCCAAAGGTGGTTACCTTTTGAAACTGTAATGAAACAAAACTGCAGTGAATCGTTGGGTTTCGGTCAGGTTCCATTGAGAAAAACACACAACTATTACTCTAATGTATTCCAACCACTTAAAATTAGGCATCTAACATTTCTTTTCCTTTTTATCTAAGAGAGTCTCCTTAATTATTCAAACTTTATAAAACTAATATTGTGAACTATGTAGGTTTAGAGACAATCTTTATTTCTTATAAAACTTAACGTACTTTGACCCGGCTTTCGTCCTCTATTTTGTTGTTTGTCCTGTTCGCCAGACACGTTCTTCTTCCGCTGGGAACCCGTCTTTCTTTTCTGAGGCGTGCTCACGCTGAATGGGTCCAATGTGGATGTTGGTACGACGGCGCTGTAATCGTCGTCGGACAAATCGTCACTTCCGGTTGAGTTCGATCGCTGACCATAATCATTGTAAATTATGGCTGGAGAATCTCTGTCTGACACGTCACTGACCGAATCGCAATCTAAAATCAGTGACATAAAGAATTCATGAAACGCTTGAATTAAATCCCTTCAATGTAATATTTTCAAAATGATACATGTACATCATACAGTCTACTTTTATTTCTTTACTTAAATTCTTACTTTGAACATTATGACTAAAGACAGATGGGCATGAAATAATGAAAAGGCTTAAATGCAAGTGATCGTTTAATCATTAAACGAAAGGACAAAAGCAATGCAGAAAGATTTCACATGAACTTTCCTCATACTTTAATCATGCCACAAACTGCTATTTGCCTAAACCATCAATGTCTTAGCTTTATATAAGTTTCCTTGAATAGTGGCGGGTATGGAATAAAACATTTATGCAAATATGGCCGTTACACTTACTGTACAGTGGAGAAAATGTTATTCTTTCCCGTTTAAACGCAAACGTACGCAAACGTATTGCACTAAAACGTGGAAAAAGACAACTAATTGACAATCATGACCATTTATTTTAATCTGAGTGGCAAACAGTTTGGAGCCTGATCAGACGCCGGGTAACCCGGCGTCTGATCTGGCTCCAAACTGTTTGCACTGCAAATAATAGTTTAACGTTAACGCGATAACGTTTTCTCCACTGTAACCACCTGTCTGAACATTTAGCTAAAGCAGAACTGGGAAACACTACCCATGATCTTATAAAAACAACATCAACGATGCAGTTCAACATTAACATCACAAAACAATAGATAAAACTAAAAAATATGACGAACAATTATACAACGATTACGAGCGAGAAGACGTTATTCGTTCCCAATTTCTTAAAACAAGGACGTCAGTTACAAACTGTCTAGAGCGAGCTCAAACGCCGGGTAACCCGGCGTCTGATCACGCTCCAAACCGTTGCAACCCAAGTGAAATTAAATTGTGTCTAGTATTTCCTTGAAGCTGAAACTTGTCTGTATTGCATTATACTGTGTTTCGTTTTGTTTAAATCCGTAAATAACAACGTTTTCTCCACCATATCACCACATACATGTACACACCAAATACCACTTAACACTTTTGCACAGAAGTCCTTTAAAAAAACTGTACTTTCTGGAAATTATTTAAGAATGCTTTATTTATGCATTTGGATAACTATTTTATCTAATATTGTAACAACTGGTGGCCTAACCGCATTCCAATGAAAAATATTAAACAATAACACAGTCGAAATTCCGTCGTTAACTCGAGCTTACCTAAGTCGATCTTTCCAATATTTCCGCTTTTGAATTCAGTCCTCGAAAACTAAGCTACGTTTTAATATTATTATACCGATCTGGATCCAAGGTTATAAAGCGTTTGAGCTGAGTCTGAGTGTGTTCTCAAGCATTTGATTGGTCACATATGAGTCTAGGCGCAAAGCTGAACAATCAAATGCTTGAGAACACACTCAGACTCAAATGAAAAAGCTTTATAACCTCGGAGCCTGTTCGACAAAGCGAGAGCTCGAGTTATAGAGACTTCGACTTAAAATTTAAGCTTTATTTACCCGAGCTTGCATAGCCGACTTCAGTAGACCAGGACTGGTTCGCTACCTCATCTAACTCAAGGCAATCAATTGTGTACCAGTACTCGCCCAGTCTAACTTTCATCTCATTTTCGTTAACTGTAATACTATCGAATGGCTCTGAAAGTAGAGCATTCGAATCGTTAACATCTTTTGAATAAAAGATATGTTCTGTTCTGTTCTGTTCTGTAATATTCGTTGTTAGTGATCTTACTCGATTAAGGGTAGATTTTCGCTGGTCTAATTCTAAGTGCAGGTCAAATTTAAAACAGAATTATCATAAAAGAGCATTACATGTAGAATCTGTTATTATTTCCCGTTTAAACGCAAACGTACGCAAACGCATAGCACTAAAACGTAGAAAAGTACAACTTTTGGACAATTCTGATAATTCATGTTTATCTTGGTGGCAAACAGTTTGGAGCCTGATCAGACGCCGGGTTACCCGGCGTCTGATCTGGCTCCAAACTGTTTGCACTGCAAATAATAGTTTTAGCGTAAACGCGTTTATTGGGAAAGAATAACGTTTTCTCCACTGTACCAAGTTACAAACTGCCACACAATTCTAATATTGAGGTTGCTTCACTAAAAATGCCTGACTACACAGCAGTGAATAGGTTTAAGAGTTGGTCTGTCAACATTTTTATTATCAAGAAACCCTTTCAAATACAGCGTTCTTCAAAAACATTCTACATGTAGGAAATTAAAATTTCAGGTCTGAAAAGAATGACAAGAGCAAATAGAAATGATTGATGCAATACTCTGTGTACACTGCATGTTTGTTTTTATACTAAATGCACCCAACTTGGCTGAATACAAGCCTATGTCTGTTTAAATTTCCTGTATTTTTATTTCTTTTGTATCTCAGATGCATGTAAATTCCTTTGAAACGAATACCTGAAAGGCTTAACCCATTCACCCCTGAAACTTTTAATGGACAATTCAAATTTCAAAATACGTCTAGTCCATTTTTGACTATTTTGGAATGCTTTTGACAATGTATTTCAAAATGACAAACAGTGTAGACCCTGATCAGAGGGCTCCTTAAGGAGCCCTCTGATCAGGGTCTATACCGTTTGCATAGGACAAGTGTTATTCTCACAGGCACACTGTATATAAATGACGACCATACTCGTCGCTAGGGTTGAAAGTGTTAATTAAAACGTGGCATTTTAACCGTTCTCATGCCAAACAAAGTAGTGCATATTTGTGATGATTCCAAATAGTTTGTATTCGGATAAGATTCCGCGTAACTCGGCATCTCAACCTCATCAAATCTGTTTGACACTCATATCATGCTTCTGCGACAGGGTTACCATAAGGTGACATGAAAAATCCTAAGATTTCCAAATTTGCATTTTTCAAGTGCGATTTTACGAATCGTACCTTCACCCCATCGCCTGTTTCTAGTTTTGTTGACGTGTGACTACTTAAAGCAGGCTGAAAGTAAAGCAGAATGCGCCTTAATGCGCATTCTTCTTTACTTTCAGCCTGCTTTAAGCTACCATGTACTTTAGGAAAAATCCGGAGAAATGGCAGCCCTGCACTCATATGATGCTTCTGCGATATTTGTTGAAAGTAATGGAAAGATAAAGAAAGAACTTCTGGTAGTCAATTTAGAGTCTCAAGGTGATGGTATAGATTGAAGACAGTGAATGACATACATGTAGTAGAAGAAAGTATCGAGTTTTAAGATAGAAACTTACAGAATGATTACATTGTTTAGTTGTTTGTGTTCATGGTGGTTTATATAAATAATGAGCAGTGATGTTAGATTTGTATACTGTGGTTTGTTATTCTCAACTGGGACTTCTATGCAATGTGCCTAATGTTAGACGAAACAATATTAGCGGGATTCATCTCGACAAAAATGGTACTTCGAAATTGCAAACCATGCAAAAACAGAACTGCCATCACACGTTAACATTTTAATCTCTACTTTGTGTCTCTTGTAAGAATCAAATGAAACATATTTATAATCGTGGCAAACAGTGCCGACCACGACCGGAGGCTACACTGCAGTCGCAGTCTACAGTGTTTGCAATGTGTAAAGTCCATTTTTCTCGAGATCTGGTTCTAATACAACATGCAACAATCACCAATACAACATCATGAAACATGCAAAGGATTTGAAGGAAATATATAATAATCATTCTCTCCGCCCACAATAATCATCTTTACTCAGAAGTATTATAAGGGAAAGAGTGGAGAAACTCAAATCAGAGTTAACCTATCAGGAAACGGTGTAGACCCTGATAGGACATCTCTTTTGGGAGCTGTCTGATCTGGGTCTACACTGTTTTCAAAACATACCTCCGAACATATAGCTCAATTACATGTATATATTCTGTTCTGTTTTCGTAGACAAGGCATATCATATACGGACGAGTTCCAAGCAGTATAGACCCTGCTCAGACGTCGCGTTTTCAACGCAGCTTCTGACCAGGGTCTACACTGTTTGCAATATTCGAAGGTCCGCTTCCAAAACTCTTAATGTTAATGATATGTGTTAGTTTGTGTTAATGTTATGGAACAGACAGTACTACATGTACAGGGTTACGACTACAGGCTTACATGTATTACTTACTTATTTGATCTAATGACGGTTGATTCTGAAGGGCGCATGATTCTTGGTGCTCTGATTTCATTATGGGCATGGGGTATGGATATGGTGGCTGATCCATGTTGGTGAAGTCTGAAGCCATGGGCATCGGCTCTATGAACAATGCTGCAGCAATGAAAATACAAAAAAGAATTATAATACTGCGCTCATTCTTGTTGAGCATATTGTTTGACTTTTTAAAGCAAATAGAAAACAATATTTAATTTTCAGTGGTTAAAACATTTATTCCGTGCAACAGGTTGTCAAAAGATTTAATTATAAACTTCTATCCAAATTGCAATAACTCGTCTATAGGGCCTGTTGTACATTCAAAAATATCAATGTTTTACACTTCATTAGATTTCGTTTAATTCCGTTCTCACGGGAAAATATACTGTAATGTATGTAATTACCATTTTTGTGAAGATTTGTAAACATATCGTAAAAGCATTTGCCGTTGACTGGGTCCCTCTTTTGGAAATCGTCCAGTGACATATTACACAGTTCCGGTCCAGTTATATTCTGGAATCCTTCACCTCTGATTGTGGTCGGGTCTACGTCTATTGTTCCAGCCACAAAGTAGATCCAGTCTAGAATCTCGTTCTGGCTCCAGTGTTCGGGATGCTTCTGTGTCCAGCTCATAAGTGTGTCGTGGTCGGGTTCTAAAATAATAATGTAAAGAATGTAAACCATAAGCTGCATTGCATTTTGCGTCTAGTTTCGTTTAAACCGAGACTTTCCCCAAATTGATTACAGTATTTGAAAGAATGACACCTTTGTTGCCAAAGATAATAGGACAATTGAAAAGGGTCAAACCCTTTTAGATCAACAAAAAACAAAACTTTCAAATGTTTCCCTAAAGCTACGAAAGTCCACAATATCGATCTGAATCAAATTTTTAAGCATTTGAGTTTAGTCGAAGATCGATCTCAAGCATTTTATTGGTCAGATTTGAGCTTTTTACTCCAATCTGATCAATTAAATGCTTAAGAACGATCTCAGACTCAACTCAGACGCTTTATAACATTGGGGCCAGATGACTACCTTGTTTGATCCCAGGGAACTGTGAGGATTTGCTTGAAGAAATGTCGAGGTATGTTGGGCTCTCTGTTTCCATCTCGCCCCGTCGTTCATCGTCATACATGAACACGTCCTGGTGTTCAATAGAGCACGGTGAGTACACGTCTGTCTCTGATAGCTGAAAGATACAGCACACATGATTTAACCCACTGAACACTAGCAGAGATGTGCATTTTTACGCCTTTAAATGTATTCCTTCCCCGAAAACAATAATTCCAATTGATATAGGCATGAATAGGTTTTACAAGAAATAGTCTCTATAATGGAAACTTAAATCAGGTTGAAAGTAACGAAAACGCGCCTTAAGGCACATTCTGCTTTACTATCAACCTGCTTTAAGTAGTCACGCGTCAACAAAATTAGAAACAGGCGTTTGGGTAAAGGTACGATTTGTAAAATTGCGCTTGAAAAATGCAAATTAGGAAATCTTAGGATTTTTTATGTCAACTTATGGCAGCCCTGGTATATCATTTCAAACAGATCGCTCGGATGGCTTAATTGAAATCTTGTCTCGTTCTATGCGTCTCGCTGCACTTTTACCGTAATGTACAGTGGAGAATCTGTTATTCTTTCCCGTTTAAACGCAAACGTACGCAAACGCAAAGCACTAAAACGTAGAAAAGAACAACTTTTGGACAATTCTGATAATTCTTGTTTATCTTGGTGGCAAACAGTTTGGAGCCTGATCAGACGCCGGGTTACCCGGCGTCTGATCTGGCTCCAAACTGTTTGCACTGCAAATAATAGTTTTAGCAGTATTTGATACAACAGAACAATATTCTAAATACTAAATTCAATGTAATAAATGCAGCGTCTTTAAGACCCTCTTATACCAATATGAATATTTCGAACAGTAAAAAAATGATGATTTCATTGCACAATACAAGGTTCAGTAACAAAATATAATACTTACGGATTGCAATGAAAGTTTTGTGTCCATCTTTATCTGACTCAAGTCTGTGTCTGCAAATAGAGGTTAATCAAATGCGTGAATATAAACCGACTAAACCACTGTGCCGACGTTCTATCTACTTGTGTTAATTGCCATCCACTACTGAAGAAGGAAAGAGGACTATTAATGTGACATCCTTGCGTACAGTAACCATGATTCATTTGCATAACAAATCGCATGACGTCACGGCCAAGGCAACCAATCAGAGTCCACTCATTAGTTCAAGTCTATATCATGAGTACGTCAAGTTAGTGTACAGTCACACTGCGCGTAAACTGGCTATCTCTAATTAGCGTTAATTGGCTAATTAATGAAGAACAAAACGTTAAACAGAAAGCTTATGTAGGAGCTTTCTGTTTAACTTTTGTTCTGTATAAAGCTGATGCTTGCTTTAACATCTGATACATCATTGTACTTAGAAGTGACCGCTTAAGAACAGATTGAGTGTAAATGTCCATGTATATACTCTAATGAAGATTTTTAACTTTGCCCCAGGGGTCATGAGACTGGGTCAAAAGGAGACCATAAATTGCCTCCCTCTGACCTAATCAACTCGTCTAGTTTGCATTTACAATTCCATACATGAAAATACTCCATTTATAGATATGAATCATGACCATGCAGATAATAAGATGACAACGCCTGCATTTTTCTGTTATCTATGACCTTGATAACATCCTAACAATGCACTGTCCATGCATATAAGTTCTAACCCGTATACTGCAGTGGAGAAAACGTTATTCTTTCCCAATAAACGCGTTTACGCTAAATCTATTATTTCCAATGCAAACAGATTGGAGCCAGATCAGACGCCGGGTAACCCGGCGTCTGATCGGGCTCCAAACTGTTTGCCGTCAAGGTTAAAATCAACATTCAGAGTTTTAAAAAAAATGCCATTTTCTACAATTTAGTGTTTTGCGTTTGCGTATCTTTTGTGTTTAAACTGGAAAGATTAACGTTTTCTCCATTGTATCCTTACATTGTCTGCCTTTAAAAGAGTTGTTTTATGCATTTGTAAATGAAAACAAACCCCAAAAGACGGATACCAAAACAGTTTGCTGAGTTCACGATAAGTGGGAGGGCCCCGGGTTATTTCAAAAACTAAAATCTTTTACTTTTACATTAAACCCTATGGTGTAACACAATATGATATGGTGTTGAAATGAGTGAAAGTGTTGAAGTTGTTCAGTTTAGTCCCTCATATCTTGAGCCCTGCAGTTTGGATCAAGTGCAGGTGTTTCAGTAAAGAAGGGCGAATGTCCGACAAGCCGTTCCTCTAAGGTTACATGTATGGGTAAAAGACTTGAAGGTAGAATTTGAAGTATAGTAGGCAAGACTGTTCTATCAAATATAAGTGTTAACAATGCAGATTGTTAGTCACATTGCTTATAGCTAGGCGACACGTGCGGTCACCGAAACACTTCATCGTCACCAATCAGCCATAATTGCAGCTGAGGGTACTATAGCAACCTTAATTATTCGGATTTCCGACCGTTTAGCACCAAAGTAGACAATATAGATGTACTGTATAGATAGCGTTTACGATCACATATTAACTGTTGGAATGCGAGAAATGAGTTTTCTGGGGTCATTGCAAACAGTTTGGATCCTGATCAGACGCCGAGGCACTCGGCGTCTGATCAGGATCCAAACTGTTTGCACCTAGGATAGAAATTATCAAAAGAGTTTAGTTTGGAAATAAAGCAGATGTCACTTTGTGTAGATGACACTTGTCCAATGGTTCAAAGTTAAGCCTCTTATCACTAAGAAGGCGTTAAGCTAGATTTTTCCCTGTTTGTCTTGTCACTTGCATTAAGCGGCAAATGAAGAGAATGTATAAGGTCGGTGTTTAAAGAAAGATTACGATAAGAGTCTGTATTGATAGTCATTTTGCAGTATATTGCAGAAAAACAATCCTATTAAGTCATATATAGACGAAACTGTATTGGAAATTGGAGCTGTCCATTTAAATGTTCAGGGGTGAACAGTTAAGTTAATAAGTGACACTTCAATGTACATTGTATTTGGAACTTTCCTTGAAGAAATATCCTTATTGACAATACAGTATAACTTTTCTACGGCAGCACTCAAATTAAGCATTATCATTAATAAACAAAACAAGTGACAGCTTAATGCAGGTCAAAAGTAATGCAGAAAGCTCCTTCAGGAGCTTTCTGTATCACTTTTGACCTGCATAAAGCAGTCACAAGTGTCTTAAATTGCGCATTCTTTCGAACCGGTGTGACACTCAAACGTGGTTATACTGTAAGGACGAAAGTTCATGTCAATTTTACCGCCTATTTGGCCAACGCGATTGCACTAATGTGATGCTTTATCTTATCTGACTATGCAAAAGTACGAGATTCAGGACATAAACCTCAAACTTGCATCCTTTTGTTTATTTTGAAAATCCTGGGCGTCGCATTACTAATTGTGCAATAGTCTGCTATATGCAAATACTGTAGTATCCTGTCTATTATGCATCTAAACTATTCGTTTAAAGCATGTTGGTTAAACCGTGTTTACGATAAAATATATTAGATCAAATTGCAATGTTTTGCCTAAACATGCATGCATGCATCTCATACACCGATACACGCGCTATGGTGATGCAGGTATGCATTGCATGACATGTTCATAAGGCGCATGTCTTTTTTTAAACCCCGATTCACTTGCATAAGAGACCCAGATGTGAATGCAATTAACACCGTATATTTAACGCAACATGTAAATTACATAGTTCGATGCATGGAAAGAGCATGCAGAATGCTCACATGCGATACTTAGATATAACAGGAACACACATCTCTATATACGTTCCTGGTTATAATAACAAATAAATGGATGTAAAATCACATAAACTTGTGTTATAGTATGTAGCTGTGCTTTGAATAGATATTCACTTCCCCAAAGACATGAAGTCTTAATTAAGAGCGAACGTAAAACTTTCTATTTCACTTTTATCATGCAATAAGCTGCTACATTGTACCTGTAATAAAAGTCGATAATACATATTACAGTGGTACACTGGAGAAGACGCGACTCTTTCCCGTACGAAACGCAAACGCATCGCACTTAAAGACGTATCCGGGAGTTGTTACTGCGCATCCCAAACGCGCATGTCCTTTCCGCTCTTTTCTGTATTTTCCTATCGCGGGTGTAATTATTTACGATCACAACAGCGTCTAGATCATCGGATTTCGCGAATACAATATTTACTCAACTATCGTTATATATCGTTAAAAAAACTTTTTAAATTCCTGGGGATATGAAGAGACGCAAATCAGGATCATTTGTGACAAAAAAGTGCTCGAAATCTCTGGAAAACATTAGTTTTTTCACCAGGAACTCGCCGACTCGAGACAGCGTTAATAATCATAATGTGACAGGGAGTGAATTTAGTGTTGACATTGACTCGGAGTCGGATGCAGGGACAGAATGCCCCTTCCTGTGATAGTCTTTTTGAGATCGATAGTCGGGCCTGGACTCCGGGCGACTTTTTCCAGTGGGCCTGAGTCCGGACGACTTTGACACCCGCCGGCCATGACGGGCGTGTTTTGCCGCACTGCGGAGCTCTTGTTATGATATTTTATCTTATAAATGGTTATGTTAACTCACTGCCCACATTGCATAATGATTGTAGATGTGTTTATTGGTGGGTCTACTTTTTGTCCAGAGTATATTTCCTTTGTCACATCAGCTACCGATAACAAATTAGGTGTGTGAGTTCATCTTTGGATGGCGAAGTGTCGCATACCATTTTCAGGTCACTGTGACCTTGACCTTTGACCTTGATTTTACAAAAAGCTTGTTCTGAGCATATATCCTATATCTTACCAGTTACCTATTCCAAATTCAGTGTTTGAGTATGGATACTTCCTACATTCTGAACTGAAATATTTGAACATGTATTACCTCCCTTTGATGTATGAATATGCATGCAGCTCTATGTAGCTTTATTCATTTATCATATAGCTTTAATGGGTTTTAAGCCAAAGAAAATATGTGTGAAAATAAACATAAAGTTGTGAATAAAGAATTAATGAATTATGCACCATCAGCATCATATTTAGGGGGGAGGGGGCATTTCATTTTTTACTCCGACTTGAGATGAAGACAACACTGCATTTTTCAGCAGAACTTTCTAAAGTTCATAATATATGTCACAATGCAAGACATTTATGTATAGCTGTGGGTATTATTGTTTAAAGTATAACATTTAGACCATTTAAAAAAAAGTTGTTAAAAAAGTGCATATTCACTGATAAAGGGAGGTAATAAAATTGAACATATCTCTGAAACGAGCAAGGCGACGTACTGTTTTCTCATTGGTTCTATACTTGTTATATAATTATCTACTGTTATAGAAAAAAATAGGAAATTCTCCGCGCTAGAATTTTTTATTTTTGCAAAAGGCTCGATTTTTTTACGATTTTCGAGTTCATTTTGCACATATTTAATGCGTAAAATCTATATAATGCCATTCAAATCTAATTATTTTACATTCATTTGTAACACTATTCAATAGACATGTAATTAATTAAAATTGGACTTGAAGTATCGATATTTGTGTGTTTGATGGACTTTCTTCTTATGAGGCCTAATTTCGGAAAATTTTAATATAGTACTTCTAAAAAAGCGTAAATTATACAAAAAGTAGCAAGGCGACCTATGTTTTTGAAGACTGTTTTTACTTTCATTTATATCAATTTACTTATATGCAAAGTTTAAAAAAATTCTCCGCGCTAGAAAAAACTCCCAGATACGTCTTTAAATGTAGAAAATGCCAGTTTTTGGAAATGTCTAACACTTAATTTTTATCTGAGTTGCAAACAGTTTGGAGCCTGATCAGACGCCGGGTTACCCGGCGTCTGATCAGTCTCCAAACTGTTTGCAGTTGGCATAATTGTTTTTAGCACAAACGCGTGTGCTGGGAAATAATAAAGACTTCTCCACTATATATGATTGCGATTTGCTCTTATCATAATATTTAAAACATATATCTACATATATATACGAAAACGACTGCTGCTATTTTCATTTGCAGAAACGTCAATTTCTTTCTGCATCATGTCGTTTTCAGCGCCTGTCATACAACGCACTATTTCCACTGGCTAAAATGCATCAGCTACAATATTGCCAACCTTAATAATTAAAGCAGAAATAGATTAATTATACATACCCAAATAAATCTTAAGTACAGTTCCTCTCTTATGTTTACTATTTTTCTCAAAGCAAGAACTGTTTCTTCACACAGGTCAACATACAAAGTGTCTTAATTCCAAATCAACTTCTCTATTTGACTAAAAACATACACTTGGCTGCTATTATACCATATATGACAAGTCACGTGGGGTATTCTCGCTTAGCCAATCACAACACAGGCAGCGTGAGAAGGGAAATCCCCTCAAATATATCTAGGTCAGCCACAGTGATTGGTCTGTGTAGCGTACAACTGAGATCGTGCCGTTTCGATCGCGTCGTATTGCAGAAAAAGAGAAATTTATATTGCAATTATTTTTATCAAAATTAAATCGAATCAGACACAATTTCTCTTTATAGGGTCCGACAAAACAATTGATTTATAAATGTTTTCCTTGTGCAGGCTCATGCTGGTGCGTAATGACTGATTTGGCTCGGCATAACTGTTAAATTGAACATTTGACTTGACTAAGGGTTGCAAGGCTATTTATCAATGGGCAACGTAGAAAACTGTATATTATCTGTCTTTTATAAGAAATACTGTCGCTACAAATGCAAATAGAATGGCATTTGAAAACTATTTGGATCCAGATCAGACGCCGAGGTACTCGGCGTCTGATCTGGATCCAAACAGTTTGAGATTCGTATTGATATTTTTCCGCGGTTAAAATTGACATTAAAACCGGTTTATTAAAAAAAATCAGACGACAATTGTTTTGAAGCAGACGATTTATGATTGCACGCATGATAAAGGATAAGCTGGAGTAAAATACAGGTGCTTTACCCGGGTATATAGGTAACCATGTGATGTTCTTTACAGCCCTTTCTATAAATACTTTTGTGACAACTGAAAATGTCGTCAGCTTAACGAAAGTCAATCCGGATTCAAAAATACGTCTGCTTTAACTTTTGTTATCATTCTGTCGGCTACCGTATAATGCCGTCTGCTGTGAAATGTCGCAGCTCAAGGACTCAAATTTACAGAACTCTCTCCCCTTAACAACCCTCTGAACAACGATTCCTTCCTTACAACAACGCTTGCGACTGTTCCCTAAACAGGGCAGCAATGTCCAAACTTTTCACGGCTGTAATTTTGCCTGCTCAAAATGCTCATCTGCTGTTTTCTCAGTCACATATTGGACATTTTGACCTAAAAAAACCAAACAATTACGAGTGACAAACAGCTTGAATCCAGATCAGACGCCGCGTTACGCGGCGTCTAATATGGATTAAAGCTGTTTACAAATGTAAGCCAATTTCCCTCACTATAATGACTCCCTCCGAACAACACACACTATTTTCTCCCATTGGATATTGTTGTAGAGAGGGATCACTGTGCATGTATGTATGTATAATACATTTTTATATATAAAACCGAGTGTCTCTGAGTTTGGTCTGGGTCCAAACTGTTGGTACTGAAACATTTTTTTCAGACACTTCGTTTTCGGTCATTGTTTGGGTTTTTTCCATTGCCGAAACAAATAAGACAGTTCTATACATACGACACTAATTAAGTGAATCTTGAGTGGTTTACATAGTAGTTCATCATAAGAAGTTGGATTATTGGTTCAACTATGCTTGAAACAATATACTCGTAGGTTATTGAATATGTGCTTGTTATATATTATGATATTTGTATTTTTCAATCGTGTACAGTCTCCGTTACGCGTCTGTCAGAATCAAAACTGTTTTCAACACTCAACGGTTGTCCCCGCTGGCGGTTAAATGTTTAACTAATAAAGATGGCATAGATTAGATGCCGACTTTGTAAACCTGTCGCGGAAGGATCCATGCCTGGATGGAGGCAAGATATTAAAAAATAAACATCTCACATTTCAAACAGAGAAGATCTAGATCCGCCGCTATGATGGAGAAATACCTTCAATCAGAGGTTACAGTAGAGAAAACGTTATTCTTTCCCGTTTAAACGCAAACGTACGCAAACGCAAAGCACTAAAACGTAGAAAAGTGCAACTTTTGGACAATTCTGATATTTCATGTTTATCTTGGTGGCAAACAGTTTCGAGCCTGATCAGACGTCGGGTTACCCGGCGTCTGATCTGGCTCCAAACTGTTTGCACTGCAAATAATAGTTTTAGCGTAAACGCGTTTATTGGGAAAGAATAACACATTCTCCACTGTAGAAGCGCCTTTTAGCGCTTTAAATTTAGCCCTCCACTGATGAAAATAGTTCCAGTTTTCACAGTCATAAACATGAGCCATAAGATATACATGTATTTTCTATATTCTACATCATGCTAACTTTAAGCAAGTTTAAAGTAAAACAGAATGCCTTTTAAGAAGCAATCCACTTATTTTAAACCTGCTAAATACATAGCCATTGCAAACATTTGGGAACCTGATCAGATGCCAAGTTTGTCATGTGTGAAGTTTTATCATTTCCGCATACTAGTTTATTCTCTATATAATTTGTTTTCATTTTCAAAAGTAAAAACATGGGAGACTTTGAGGTTGTAAGTGGTTAAATGTCTTCAAAACTAGAAACATGTGGCAGGGTAAAGGGTTAACTCTAGCTTTTAAACAATAGTACAGTGGAGAATCTGTTATTCTTTCCCGTTTAAACGCAAACGTACGCAAACGCAAAGCACTAAAACGTAGAAAAGGACAACCTTTTGACAATTTTGAGATTTCATTTTTATCTGAGTGGCAAACTGTTTGGAGCCTGATCAGACGCCGGGTTACCCGGCGTCTGATCTGGCTCCTAACGGTTTGAAATAGAAATAATAGTTTTAGCGTAAACGCGTTTATTGGGAAAGAATAACGTTTTCTCCACTGTAGAAACATGTGGCAAGGTTAACTCTAGCTTTTAAACAATAGTAGATCTACTGACCATTGTTTTACAGCAGATGATATTACGATAGGGTTAAAGCAAACAATCAGAGTTGACGTTGAAAAGGTTAAAATTATTATTTACATCGATAACGGAGTCTAATAAATTTTCTTCTGAAACATCAGCTCTTGACATAACAATAAACTTACATGTACATGTAATATAAAATAAATCAGTTTGAACATTGTTCAATCACTTCTATATTAATGTGGAGAAAACGTTATTCTTTCCCAATAAACGCGTTAACGTTAAAACTATTATTTCTATTGCAAACAGTTTGGAGCCAGATCAGACGCCGGGTTACCCGGCGTCTGATCAGGCTCCAAACTGTGTGTCACTCAGATGAAAATAAATGGTCATGATTGTCAATAGTTGTCCTTTTCCACGTTTTAGTGCAATGCGTTTGCGTACGTTTGCGTTTAAACCGGAAAGAATAACATTTTCTCCACTGTAAATGAACATGCTATTGTACATTGTATAAACCTACTTCAATTGATTGATTAATACAGGATACAGTAAAGCAGTGAGATTCATTAGGAGCTTTCTGCATTTCTCATACATGAACCCTGCTTATAGAATTATACATAGAATTTTACATTTAACATAAAGCAGATGACACTTAAACCGGATGACACTTTAATTGACTTAAAGCAAACGACACTTACAGCAAACGACAGCTTAAGCCGTCGACATGTAAAGCAGACGACAATCAAAGCAGACGACATCTTAAGCCATCGACATGTAAAGCAGACGACGGGGCGTGTTACGTGATACATCGATGTTGACACGTTGCCGCTGCTGTTCTATGATGATGTAGTGTAAAATCAATATCTGCTGCTACAGTGAATGCCATGACAACCGTGTCTGCGACAGTGATACAGTTGAGAAGACGTTATTCTTTCCCAATAAGCACGTTTACGCTAAAACTATTATTTCTTTTGCAAAAAGTTTGGAGTCAGATCAGACGCCGGAGAGCCCGGTGTCTGATCAGGCTCCAAACTGTTTGCCACACATGTTAAAATGAAAAGTTAGGAGTACCTACAAGTTGTCAATTCCCATATTTTATTGCAATGCGATTGAGTTTAGTTTGCATTTAATTAACTGGGAGAGACTAACGTCTTTTACCTGTGTGACTTAATAAAATTTAAAACCGATAAGAGTGTCAAACATATTTGGGTCCTGATCAGACGCCGCGTTACGCGGCGTCTGATCAGGACCCACACTGTTTACAAACGCGCTCCAATGCGTCATTGAGAGTGAAAGGATTAAACTATTTGTATGATACATGTATAAACGTTAAATGTCTTCCTGTCTTGCTGACTTGCTGATTTTAGCGATAGACACATCGTGCATTATACCTTTGAAAACTGAAAATTGGATTTTTGAACTGATTTTGAGATATTCAATTTTTTGTTTGCTCTTTATTAACTGAAGATTTGCTTTCAACAACTCTTCCTGTATGCAGATTTATAATAACACCACCTATACTAGTATAATATCTTTTTTTTTTATTTAACCCATTACCCCAAAAGTACGCCTGTTTCAAGTTTTGAAGACAGTGGGTGACAAGTTAAAGCAGGTTGAATAAAAAGGGCATTCTGCTTTACGTTCAGCCAGTCTGCTTTAAACTATCATGTAATAGGATATAGAAAACACATAATTATTAATTACTGTATGTATAAACAGAACTCTTTTTGCATTGGGAAAATAAATTAAAGGCGTAAAAAGGCGTGTTTAAAGGGTAATGTGTTAAAACGCTATCGTTTTTGTACAGTTGAAAATACTTTATCACTATACCCAATAAACGCGTTTACGCTTAAACTATGTTAGCAGTGCTCAATATTGTAGGCAAGATGGCTCAATGATCAGGGGGTAAATGCACAGGGACCCGGCACGATTGATTTTTGAGATATTTTTTTTTCAAAAGGTATATATAGAGACTCTATATATACCTTTTGACAATTTTTTCTCTCAAAAATCAATCGTGTCAGGTCCCTGTGGGTAAATGTACATTCGGCTGAGCGGTCATTCGGACTGAAAGCAGACTTTAACTGGTACTTTACTTTTTTTTTTCCTTTGCAAACAACTTTGAGTGAGATCAAACGCCGGGAACCCCGACGTCTGACCAGGTTGCATTTTTTTAATACATGTACAGGGCTGCCACTCAGATTAGATGAAAAGAATAGTCAGAATCTTCAACGAGTTGTCAATTTCTACATTTTATTGCAATACTAGTACAATGGAGAAAACGTTAATCTTTCCCAATTAACGCGTTTACGCTAAAACTATTATTTATATTTCAAACAGTTTGGAGCCAGATCAGACGCCGGGTAACCCGGCGTCTGACCAGGCTCTAAACTGTTTACCACCAAGATAAACATGAATTATCAGAAATTTCAAAAGTAGTACTTTTCTACGTTTTATTGATTTGCGTTTGCGTACGTTTGCGTTTAAACGGGAAAGAATAACGTTTTCTCCACTGTATGTACATTTGTATGCGTTTCGTTTGCGTTTAGACAGGTAAAAATAACGTCTTCTCTACCTTATTCGTTGGCCATTCGTCAGGGACAATCTCATTTTATTTTGGTCTACTGGCTATAACTGCCTTCCAGATAAAGGTCAATCTTGCTCCACACTGTTTGCAATGTGAAGATGTCCATGTTTTTGTGACATTGCAAAAAGGTATCTTAACATACAGTGGAGAATCTGTTATTCTTTCCCGTTTAAACGCAAACGTACGCAAACGCAAAACACTAAAACGTAGAAAAGTACAACTTTTGGTCAATTCTGATAATTCTTGTTTATCTTGGTGGCAAACAGTTCGGAGCCTGATCAGACGCGTACCCGGCGTCTGATCTGGCTCCAAACTGTTTGCACTGCAAATAATAGTTTTAGCGTAAACGCGTTTATTGGGAAATAATAACAGATTCTTCACTGTATAGTGCCGAAATATGCTCTTGTCGGGTAGAAAAGGTTTTTCTTTCCCAATAAACGCGTTTACGCTACAACTATTATTTCTATTACAAACAGTTTGGAGCCAGATCAGACGCCGGGTAACCCGGCGTCTGATCAGGCTCCAAACTGTTTGCCACCAAGATAAACATGAATAATCAGAATTGTCCAAAAGTTGTCTTTTTCTACGTTTTATTGTTTTGCGTTTGCCTACGTTTGCGTTTAAACGGGAAAGAATAACGTTTTCTCCACTGTAAGTCCGAACATGGTGTAAACTGTGTGTTATTCATTTCAATACAATGTATGTCGTAAGTAAAACAATTGACAATAAATATAGCAGACCACATTAAATTTTGTTGAGGCAGATGACGTCATGGCAGAGAAAGGCTTACATACAATGACATACAGTGGAGAAAACGTTACTCTTTCCCGTTTAAACGCAAACGAAACGCAAACGAAACGCAAACGCAAAGCACTAAAACGTAGAAAATGACAACTTTTTAATAATTTTTGAGTATTTGTTTTAATCTGAGTGGTAAACAGTTTGGAGCCTGATCAGACGCCGGGTAACCCGGCGTCTGATCTGGCTCCAAACTGTTTGCACTGCAAATAATAGTTTTAGCGTAAACGCGTTTATTGGGAAAGAATAACAGATTCTCCACTGTACATGCAATGACATACAGTGGATAATCTGTTATTCTTTCCCGTTTAAACGCAAACGAAACGCAAACGCAAAGCACTAAAACGTAGAAAATGACAACTTTTTAATAATTTTTGAGTATTTGTTTTAATCTGAGTGGTAAACAGATTGGAGCCTGATCAGACGCCGGGTTACCCGTAAACGCGTTTATTAGGAAAGAATAACGTTTTCTCCACTGTACCCTTATCGAGTGTTTTCACAGGTTATTGGAATATAAGCTACTTGAAATAAGATTCTTTGCACAGGCAGAGTTTATTGCAATATATAGGCATAAAAAGGATAAAGAGTAATATAAAACAGCGGAGAAGGAGTTAAACGCAAAAGAAACGCATACACATTGCAATAAATTGTAACAAATATCAACACTAAGAATTCTGACGATTCTTTTTTTCTGATTTGCAAACAGTTTGAAGCCTGATCTGAATGGCTCGAAACTGTTTGCAATTGACATAAATGTAGACTCACCAATAACAATGTTTTTGACTATTTTCAAATACACTACCAGCATATACAGTGGAGAATACGTTATTCTTTCCTGTTTAAACGCAAACGAAACGCAAACGCAGTGCACTAAAATGTAGAAAATGGAAACATTTTGACAACTCTGAATGTTGATTTTAATCTTGACGGCAAACAGTTTGGAGTCTGATCAGACGCCGGGTTACCCGGCGTCTGATCTTGCTCCAAACTGTTTGCATTGGAAAAAATAGATTGAGCGTAAACGCGTTTATTGGGACAGAATAACGTTTTCTCCACTGTATTGACTCTCAAGGGGCGTGTGGTCTAAAGTGCTTTACATTTAACCCTTTCCCTTATAGAAGCGCCTTTTAGCACATCATATTTATTCCTACACTAAAGAAAATAGTTCCTATTTCTACGGTCGTGAATATGTATCATAAAGAATGTTTTCTTTATTCTAGCAAGTAGAAGCTTAAAGCAGGCTGAAAGTAAAGCAGAATGCGCCTTAAGGCGCATTCTGCTTTACTTTCAGCCTGCTTTAAGTGATCATATATGTCTTCAATGTTAGAAACAGGCTATGGGGTAAAGGGTTAAATGCATGACAAACAGAGTAGACCCAGATCAGATGGCTCTTTCGGGGGATGGCATCTACACTACTGCAGATGATGAGTTTTATCGGTTATCACACTTCGGAGGTTTCAGTTTATGATCAGAAGCGGGATCATTTTCTCACATCAAGTGGCCTGTGAAAGAAACCTTTTATTAAACCGTTATAATGTAGTCTGTGTAACGTTGTCATATGCAAAAAATTGCAAAATTTGCAAATTCAGGTATTTATGTGATTCAGAAAAAATGTTTAAGTACGAGTATCTAACAATACACACCCTGTTCACACGCTGAGTAACTCGGCGTTTGATCAGGATTTAATCAGTTTTCAATTTATGGAAAAGTCGTGCTTATCTGGGTATTAAAAGGTTTATATTTTAAAAGTTATTAGCTTGCCATGAATGCGAATTGAGCGCGACTTTCAACTTTGCAAATAGTTTGGATCCAGATCAGACGCCGCCTAAAGCGGCGTCTGATCTCGATCCAAACTTTTTGACACTCGTCTCGACAGTTTGTGTCCAAATATGTCGAATGAGAAATTAGAGCAGGCGACATGTTTTTGAAAATACCTTCTTACAGCAGAGAGAGGGTTATATATTAAATAAGTTTTTGCCTTATCTGGGTTTGGTTAGCGGAGGGAAAATCCCACAAACTGACAACGTTTTACAATTGGTGGTTGATTTATGTCTATATATAGACCCGCGTGCACAAACTAAACAAAACTTTGACAGACGCGAGTAAACATAAAAGATCCGAATATTTCACCTTTGGCACCCCCTATATTTAATCTTAATTTGAATTGAGGTTTGGAAATCAAGAGAAACTACGTGATCACTACCGACAACTTACAGTGGAGAAAACGTTATTCTTTCCCGTTTAAACGCAAACGTACGCAAACGCATTACACTAAAACGTAGAAAAAGACAACTTTTGGACAATTCTGATTATTCATGTTTATCTTGGTGGAAACAGTTTGGAGCCTGATCAGACGCCGGGTTACCCGGCGTCTGATCTGGTTCCAAACTGTTTGTACATGTAATAGAGATAATAGTTTTAGCGTAAACGCGTTTATTGGGAAAGAATAACGTTTTCTCCACTGTATTATTAAAGCAGCCGTCTTCATCTAAAGTCTCGGGTTTTTAACCCTTAACTCTTTCACTGCCAACAGCAGCAAAATGCGATTTTGCAAACTGTTTGGATCCTGATCAGACGCCGCGTAACGGATAAGAAAAAAAGGATCAAAACGGATTGACACTCGTATCGATATGTTTTAAGTAATTGAATCTTACTTTGAAACGATCTAGCAAACGACTGAATTGAAGCAGACGACAATGAAACGGTGAAGGGGGTAAACATCTAACGATAAATTTTGCAGAGAAAGAGTTAAGTTTTATACGCTCGTATAATTCCTGTTTTCTGTATTCAAGGTAAATGGCTACTTTCCCGTTAAGTTTGTAATTGGTTTGAAAAATTTCACAGTCACGTCTTTAATACCTCGAAAAGGGCGTTATTTGTTCCTATTTTAATTGAAAACTCGAAAGCAATGCAAATAAATTTTTAAAACCCTTACGAACATTTTTAATGATTAACCCATTACCCAATAAATACGGGTTTTAAGCCTTTAATTTTTTTCTTCAACTGAAGAAAATAGTTCCACTTTATACCGTCAGGAATATGTTTTGCTATATCCTAGCAGATGGTAGCTTAAAGCACATTCTGCTTTACTTTCAACCTGCTTTAAGTGGTCACCTGTGTTCAAAACTAGAAACAATCTATGAGGTAAAGGGCTAAGTATGGATCTGAAAAATAAAGGATTTGGTGCCTGATCAGACTCTAGGTTAGCCGGCGTCTTATCTGACTCCGCTCTTTTTGCAATGTAA
Organism: Gari tellinella; assembly: GCA_922989275.2. NCBI lineage: Eukaryota > Metazoa > Mollusca > Bivalvia > Cardiida > Psammobiidae > Gari > Gari tellinella. The sequence goes on along the minus strand of OV277867.1, from coordinate 11,755,879 downwards.
TGGCCGTAATTAGCATAAGTCTTTGGACAGACATGCATGGTGAAACAGTTTAGATCCTGATCAGACTGCTCCCGCAGGAAGGAGCAGTCCGAACATGATCTATGCTGTTTATCATCATTCAGTTTTCATCTTTTCTACAAACTTCTTTATGCAGGGCTGCCATTTCTCAGGATTTTTCCTAAATCTCCGGATTTTTTCCCAGGTTATGGTAGCTTAAAGCAGGCTGAAAGTGGTAAAGGTACGATTCGTAAAATCGCAATTGAAAAATGTAAATTTGGAAATCTTAGGATTTTTCATGTCAACTTATGGAAGCACTGTTTATGATAAAAGCAATTTGTTCAATTTTTATAATAATTACAGAAGTTAAATAAGGTAACCAACTTTTTAGGTTGTTTGCGGTAAGAATTGTAGCATAAATACGTTTACTAGAAAGAAGAATGTCCGTGCACTGCATTACATGTAGTCGCATCGTAGGACTGGGGGCATTTGAACATTGCATATAGTAAATACAAGGATCAACCTCGTTATATATGAGCCGTGTCATGAGAAATCCTGTCTCCTTGCATTGCAAACACTGTATACCAAGTACAGCCGTCACGTCAAAGACGCGGCAGCTGGTCTTGATCTACACTGTTGGACACCTTCATGCATCTAAAGCGTTTTTAACTTTTTATGTAGCTGTAGTATATAAGGTACAGTGGAGAAAACGTTATTCTTTCCCAATAAACGCGTTTACGCTAAAACTAATATTTTTTCCTTTGCAAACAGTGTGTAGCCAGATCAGACGTCGTGTTACCCGGCGTCTGATCAGGCTCCAAACTGTTTGCCACTCAGATCAACATGAATAGTCAAAATTGTCGAAAAGTTGTCCTTTTCTATGTTTTAGTGTTTTGCGTTTGCGTACGTTTGCGTTTAAACGGGAAAGAATAACAGATTCTCCACTGTAGCTGTATTATATACGGTATCTGGTAGTGTAGACCAAAACTCAGATACATACAGTGGAGAAAACGTTATTCTTTCCCGTTTAAACGCAAACGTACGCAAACGCAAAGCACTTAAACGTAGAAAAGTGCAATTTTTGGACAATTCTGATAATTCATGTTTATCTTGGTGGCAAAGAGTTTGGAGCCTGATCAGACGCCGGGTTACCCGGCGTCTGATCTGGCTCCAAACTATTTGCACTGCAAGTAATAGTTTTAGCGTAAACGCGTTTATTGGGAAAGAATAACGTTTTCTCCACTGTAGCCTGGGATGACAGCAGTGTTTGGTCTGTATAATATTGTAATTAAATAAGGCAGATTCTGTAATTTTCCCTAACCAATGTCTACGCTGCTTTTCATTCGCCAACGGCATCATAATTTATTTTGCATATGTTGTAGACTTTGGTGTAGGGCCGCTTAAGGACATCTTAACTCAATCTGTTATTCTTTCCCAATAAACGCGTTTACGCTAAAACTATTATTAGCAGTGCAAACAGTTTGGAGCCAGATCAGACGCCGGGTATTCTTTCTCCAACTAAAGTGTTTGTTTGTCGAGATCATGGTTTGTGTTGCAATTAGACTGGAGCAAGATTCAAATATTCATATGGGCAACACGTACAGTGGAGAAAACGTTATTCTTTCCCAATAAACGCATTTACGCTAAAACTATTATTTCAATGCAAACAGTTTGGGGGCCAGATCAGACGCCGGGTAACCCGGCGTCTGATCAGGCTCCAAACTGTTTGCCACCAAGATAAACAAAAATTATCAGAATTGTCCAAAAATTGTTCTTTTCTACGTTTTAGTGCTTTGCGTTTGCGTGCGTTTGCGTGCGTTTGCGTACGTTTGCGTTTAAACGGGAAAGAATAACAGATTCTCCACTGTAACCCTGAATTTTCAAAAAGAAAATTACTAGATATCTAGTCCATGGTTGACTGTGTAATACATTGCAAAATGACAAACAGTGCATACCCTGACCAGAGGACATCCTGTGATCTTTGTATACACTTTATGCATAGGACAAGTATACGCTTGACAGGTACACTGTTTATAAAGAACAAATATACTCGTCGCTAGCACTCAATGAGTTCATGATAAACCATATAGTTTGTGATTGTATGAAGAATTTTTTTCCCTCACGATTTTACTGATTACACGGTCAGGGTCAAGTGCAATATCTACTTCTTAAGGGTGCACCATCTTGTTGAGTGTTTAATTTTAAACGTTATCGAACTTAGTGATAAAATTCATTTGCTACCTCGCTTTGAGGTTATCCAAACACGGTTAGAAATATGCTTTGATGTAACAATATACCGCTACAATCAGTGAATCATCATGATCTTTATTATCATCATCAGCATTATAATCATCTGGACAATCATTAAGATCACTCACAATAAAAACTAAATATTGTTATTGTAGTAAATTTATCGTCATTTCAATCACTACCAAAAAAGTATGTATTTAATCATATGGTTGTTCTCTAAGAAATATTAACAACCACTCAAAGCCAGGGCTACAGTGGAGAATCTGTTATTCTTTCCCGTTTAAACGCAAACGTACGCAAACGCATAGCACTAAAACGTAGAAAAGTACAACTTTTGGACAATTCTGATAATTCATGTTTATATTGGTGGCAAACAGTTTGGAGCCTGATCAGACGCCGGGTTACCCGGCGTCTGATCTGGCTCCAAACTGTTTGCACTGCAAATAATAGTTTTAGCGTAAACGCGTTTATTGGGAAAGAATAACGTTTTCTCCACTGTATTTAATCATATGGTTGTTTTCTAAGAAACATTTACAACCACTCAAAGCCAGGGCTACCAGAAGTTGCTCATAAAAATCCTAAGATTTCATTTTTTTTAAGCGCGATTTAACATAATTATGCAAACAGTTTGAATCCAGATCAGATGCCGCGTAACGCTGCGTCTGATCTGGATCTTAACTGTTTGGCACTCATCTTTCCTTAAGTAAAAACCGTATAAAATTCTAAATTTAAAAGGAGGAGGCAAAATCCAAAGATTCCGGGGGGAATCCGTTGGTCCGGAGAAATTATGAAGTTCGAAGATTTCAGAAAAAAATCCGGAGAAATGGCAGCCCTGCAAAGCTTTTGGCTCATGGTTGTGGGGACACGAGTGAATACAACTAAAGACTGTCTCTTAGATTGTTTTTGTATTCAGAAGCAGGTGATTACTTAAAGCAAGATGAAAGTAAAGCAGAAAGCCCCATACGGGTTTCTGCTTTGCATTTATTTTACTTTAAGCCGTCACTTGTTTCAAATACCATTCTGGGGCCCGTTTCATAAAACTTCGCACGACAAATATTGTCGTAAGTCGGATTATTTATTTCTCCCTCTAATCCTGTCTTGTAACATGTCTTTGGAATCGTATTGAAAAGACGAGTCGTCCAAAGAAATGTCACAAGACAGGATTAGATAGAGAAAACTCAGGAATTAAGAGTATTTTAAAGTTTTGACTTACGACCGTTTGTGTCGTACGAAGTTTTATGAAACGGGCCCCAGGTGTTTAGATGTTTTAGTTGTGTGATCGTAATTGACATTAAAACTGTATTTATCATACGATAATCGGAAGTTTGCATATGAACGATTGTTTTCATAGTATGTACAGATAAAATATATGAACGGCATTCCTAGAAACATATTTGATCAGTTATCAATAGTTATCGATCATCAAAAAGATCGTTTTGTTACAGTTTTTACAGTTTAAACATATTTTATTTCCAAAATTTCAACATGGAAATGGAGTTAGGCCACAAGTTCCAAAAACATTAGTTACGGCCCTTCCCCTGTCAAAAATATTTTGCTATTATAAAATGTTATATAATTATTATAGTAATGATATTAACAATAATAAAGACTTTATTTAACGAAACAACTCACTTGATAGAATTAATCTTTCATGACGCTCTCTACATACAGTGGAGAAAACGTTATTCTTTCCCAATAAACGCGTTTACGCTAAAACTATTCTTTCAAGTGCAAACAGTTTGGCGCCAGATCAGACGCCGGGTTACCGGGCGTCTGATCAGGCTCCAAACTGTTTGCCACTCAGATCAATATGAATAGTCGAAATTGTCGAAAAGTTGTCCTTTTCTATGTTTTAGTGCAATGCGTTTGCGTACGTTTGCGTTTAAACGGGAAAGAATAACATTTTCTCCACTGAAGTACATAAAGCCCTAAATTTTGCGAACTAAGACGACGATATTTTTCTCCTTACTTTTGTCATGGGCCGAATATGCAGAGATTTAAAAACTTGGTGTGATCTGAATCACCTATAACTATTCGTAATCTCGCGAAATTTATAAACAACGCATCTAAACTTAAGACTGAACATTAAAAAATAAAATATTAAATACGTAATGATTTTTGACAGATCAAGTACAGTGGAGAATCTGTTATTCTGACGTCATTAGTGACGTCATACAGTGGAGAATCTGTTATTTTTTCCCAATAAACGCGTTTACGCTAAAACTATTATTTGCAGTGCAAACAGTTTGGAGCCAGATCAGACGCCGGGTTACCCGGCGTCTGATCAGGCTCCAAACTGTTTGCCACCAAGATAAATATGAATTATCAGAATTGTCAAAAAGTTGTACTTTTCTACGTTTTAGTGTTTTGCGTTTGCGTACGTTTGCGTTTAAACGGGAAAGAATAACATGTTCTCCACTTTATTCCCCTAAAGTTAGGTGGAATAGATATATTTATCAATTTACAATACTCTAGTCAGTTTATATATATACTTCTCTGTTAATTTTGTTAAACGAAACTTAATGTTCCATGTTAGTGCTTTTTACGTATGTAGATATTGGAGGCCATGATGAAATAAAGAAACTAACTAACTGTACATGCTTATTGATGAACAAAGATGTATCTGTATACATGTACCACACTAAATACATCTATATAGTGCACAATCAAAATCGAACAAAGGGCTTAACTATTAAAGACGAAGTACTAAGTTGTTTTCCAACGGCCAAAACCTTTAATGCTGCATGCATTAACCACAGGAAAAATGTTTAATATACATGTATTGCGATAAACAATGTGAACACAATAAACCATAATATATAAAACGCTGTTTCATACGTACATGCTACCTATTTCGTTATTAACCAAATTCGAATATCTAGTTCTTTGTGTAGATATAAGCAAACCTTTATCGTACTCTAACATATCCAAGCATTCCGATTTTCGTCATTTCGCCATCAGATTGTCAAGCCCCTCTGAAATTTTAAATTGACAGTTCCAGTACCCAATTAAGTTCAGTTTAACTAGATATAGTATATCGTGAACTGATGACATCTTTTGAAGCCCTTCGACCAGAATCTACATTGTTTGCATATTACAAGCGTACTATTCACATGTGTACATGTACAGTGGAGAATCTGTTATTCTTTCCCAATAAACGCGTTTACGCTAAAACTTTTATTTGCAGTGCAAACAGTTTGGAGCCAGATCAGACGCCGGGTAACCCGGCGTCTGATCAGGCTCCATACTGTTTGCCACCAAGATAAACATGAATAATCAGAATTGTTCAAAAATTGTTCTTTTCTACGTTTTAGTGCTTTGCGTTTGCGTACGTTTGCGTTTAAACGGGAAAGAATAACAGATTCTCCACTATACTATTCACATGTGTACATGTACCTATTTTAACCCTTTCACTCCCAATAACGTCATAAAGCGCATTTGGAAATAGTTTAATTTGGTCCTGATTAGACGCGGCTTCCGAGCAACTTTCAAAATATTTGCCACTTAATGTTTTGAAATAACGTCAGATATACTGTCTTAAATCTACAGTGGAGAAAACGTTATTCTTTCCCAATAAACGCGTTTACGCTAAAACTATTATTTGCAGTGCAAATAGTTTGGAGCCAGATCAGACGCCGGGTAACCCGGCGTCTGATCAGGCTCCATACTGTTTGCCACCAAGATAAACATGAATAATCAGAATTGTCCAAAAATTGTTCTTTTCTACGTTTTAGTGCTTTGCGTTTGCGTACGTTTGCGTTTAAACGGGAAAGAATAACAGATTCTCCACTATACTATTCACATGTGTACATGTACCTATTTTAACCCTTTCACTCACAATAACGTCATAAAGCGCATTTGGAAATAGTTTAATTTGGTCCTGATTAGACGCGGCTTCCGAGCAACTTTCAAAATATTTGCCACTTAATGTTTTGAAATAACGTCAGATATACTGTCTTAAATCTACAGTGGAGAAAACGTTATTCTTTCCCAATAAACGCGTTTACGCTAAAACTATTATTTGCAGTGCAAATAGTTTGGAGCCAGATCAGACGCCGGGTAACCCGGCGTCTGATCAGGCTCCAAACTGTTTGCCACCAAGATAAACATGAATTATCAGAATTGTCCAAAAGTTGCACTTTTCTACGTTTTAGTGCTTTGCGTTTGCGTACGTTTGCGTTTAAACGGGAAAGAATAACAGATTCTCCACTGTACTATTCACATGTGTACATGTACCTTTTTTAACCCTTTCCACGGCCCTTCCCCTGTCAAAAATATTTTGCTATTATAAAATGTTATATAATTATTATAGTAATGATATTAACAATAATAAAGACTTTATTTAACGAAACAACTCACTTGATAGAATTAATCTTTCATGACGCTCTCTACATACAGTGGAGAAAACGTTATTCTTTCCCAATAAACGCGTTTACGCTAAAACTATTATTTCAAGTGCAAACAGTTTGGCGCCAGATCAGACGCCGGGTTACCGGGCGTCTGATCAGGCTCCAAACTGTTTGCCACTCAGATCAATATGAAAAGTCGAAATTGTCGAAAAGTTGTCCTTTTCTATGTTTTAGTGCAATGCGTTTGCTGCGTTTGCGTTTAAACGGGAAAGAATAGCGTTTTCTCCATGCACTGTAGTACATGAAGCCCTAAATTTTGCGAACTAAGACGACGATATTTTTCTCCTTACTTTTGTCATGGGCCGAATATGCAGAGATTTAAAAACTTGGTGTGGTGCGAAATTTATAAACAACGCATTTAAACTTAAGACTGAACATTAAAAAATAAAATATTAAATACGTAATGATTTTTGACAGATCAAGTACAGTGGAGAATCTGTTATTCTGACGTCATTAGTGACGTCATACAGTGGAGAATCTGTTATTCTTTCCCAATAAACGCGTTTACGCTAAAACTATTATTTGCAGTGCAAACAGTTTGGAGCCAGATCAGACGCCGGGTTACCCGGCGTCTGATCAGGCTCCAAACTGTTTGCCACCAAGATAAATATGAATTATCAGAATTGTCAAAAAGTTGTACTTTTCTACGTTTTAGTGTTTTGCGTTTGCGTACGTTTGCGTTTAAACGGGAAAGAATAACATGTTCTCCACTGTATTCCCCTAAAGTTAGGTGGAATATATATATGTATTTATCAATTTACAAGAACTCTAGTCAGTTTATATATATACTTCTCTGTTAATTTTGTTAAAACGAAACTTAATGTTCCATGTTAGTGCTTTTTACGTATGTAGATATTGGAGGCCATGATGAAATAAAGAAACTAACTAACTGTACATGCTTATTGATGAATAAAGATGTATCTGTATACATGTACCACACTAAATACATCTATATAGTGCACAATCAAAATCGAACAAAGGGCTTAACTATTAAAGACGAAGTACTAAGTTGTTTCCAACGGCCAAAACCTTTAATACTGCATGCATTAACCACAGGGAAAATGTTTAATATACATGTATTGCGATAAACAATATGAACACAATAAACCATAACGCTGTTTCATACGTACATGCTACCTATTTCGTTATTAACCAAATTCGAATATCAAGTTCTTTGTGTAGATATAAGCAAACCTTTATTGTACTCTAACATATCCAAGCAACCCGATTCTCGTCATTTCGCCATCAGATTGTCAAGCCCCTCTGAAATTTTAAATTGACAGTTCCAGTACCTAATTAAGTTCATTTTAACTAGATATAGTATATTGTGAACTGATGACATCTTTTGTAGCCCTTCGACCAGAATCTACATTGTTTGCATATTACAAGCGTACTATTCACATGTGTACATGTACAGTGGAGAATCTGTTATTCTTTCCCAATAAACGCGTTTACGCTAAAACTTTTATTTGCAGTGCAAACAGTTTGGAGCCAGATCAGACGCCGGGTAACCCGGCGTCTGATCAGGCTCCATACTGTTTGCCACCAAGATAAACATGAATAATCAGAATTGTCCAAAAATTGTTCTTTTCTACGTTTTAGTGCTTTGCGTTTGCGTACGTTTGCGTTTAAACGGGAAAGAATAACAGATTCTCCACTGTACTATTCACATGTGTACATGTACCTGTTTTAACCCTTTCACTCCCAATAACGTCATAAAGCGCATTTGGAAATAGTTTAATTTGGTCCTGATTAGACGCGGCTTCCGAGCAACTTTCAAAATATTTGCCACTTAATGTTTTGAAATAACGTCAGATATACTGTCTTAAATCTACAGTGGAGAAAACGTTATTCTTTCCCAATAAACGCGTTTACGCTAAAACTATTATTTGCAGTGCAAATAGTTTGGAGCCAGATCAGACGCCGGGTAACCCGGCGTCTGATCAGGCTCCAAACTCTTTGCCACCAAGATAAACATGAATTATCAGAATTGTCCAAAAGTTGCACTTTTCTACGTTTTAGTGCTTTGCGTTTGCGTACGTTTGCGTTTAAACGGGAAAGAATAACAGATTCTCCACTGTACTATTCACATGTGTACATGTACCTTTTTTAACCCTTTCACTCCCAATGACGTCATAAAGCGCATTTGGAAATAATTTAATTTGGTCCTAATTAGACGCGGCTTCCGAGCGACATTAAAACTATTTGCCACTTAATGTTTTGAAATAACGTCAGATACAGTGGAGAATCTGTTATTCTTTCCCGTTTAAACGCAAACGTACGCAAACGCAAAGCACTAAAACGTAGAAAAGAACAACTTTTGGACAATTCTGATATTTCATGTTTATCTTGGTGGCAAACAGTTTGGAGCCTGATCAGACGCCGGGTTACCCGGCGTCTGATCTGGCTCCAAACTGTTTGCACTGCAAATAATAGTTTTAGCTTAAACGCGTTTATTGGGAAAGAATAACAGATTCTCCACTGTATACTGTCTTAAATCTATCATTGAAACGATATTGCAGACAACAATATTAAAGCAGACGACAATATGGCGGTGAAGTGGTAAAAAACTCACGATACATTTAATTATGAAAAGGTGAAATGAGGAGTACAATACATGTTCTTGTCGCTAGGACTCAATGCCCTATTACAGTGGAGAATGTGTTATTCTTTCCCAATAAACGCGTTTACGCTAAAACTATTATTTGCCGTGCAAACAGTATTGAGCCAGATCAGACGCCGGGTAACCCGGCGTCTGATCAGGCTCCAAACTGTTTGCCACCAAGATAAACATCAAATATCAGAATTGTCCAAAAGTTGTTCTATTCTACGTTTTAGCGCTTTGCGTTTGCGTACGTTTGCGTTTCAACGGGAAAGAATAACAGATTCTCCACTGTATCGCTTTTATGTTCAATTCAACTTTTCATTCAAGTGCTGACACAGTACTGCTTGAACTAAAAAAGCTAATTATGAAATGGTTTGATGTTTTAATCACTTCACAAGTTCAGGCGTACTGGCTATAATCGCAATGAATTGTACAAATATCGTTACTTACAGGATATCGCCTGTTGTACCCTTTCAGTGCCAAGAACGACAACATTTACATTTACAAGCGACGTCTGATCAGGGTCGAAACTTTTTAACACCCATATCAACGTTTTTTCAGTCAGTAACGCATAAAGTTCCAAAATTTATAAGTTAATGCAGACAAACAATTATTATTGATTATGTTATATTGTTGTTAATTACAACTTTTGTATGAAATGCCTTTTTGATAGTCTCAAAAAGATTTATCTGCTTAGTATATATGTTGAGGGCCTCATGGAAGATTGATTTTATCAAATGAGCTCTCTCGTTAAAAAAAGTAACAATAAAGACGTTTACGTTAAAACCATTACTTTCATTGCAAAATGTTTGGAACCATATCAGAGGACGATTAATCCGGCGTCTGATCAGGTTCCAAACTGTTCTCCACTCAAATTGAAATTCATTTCGTTTGCGTTTAAACTGGAAATAATAATGTCTTCTCCTTTGTATATATACTACATGTATCAGAGTGCAAAACAGTTTGGATCAAAATGAAACACCGTATGACCCGGATATTCATCGGAATCCAAACTGTTCATAAATTTGCATACCGTCTGAAAAACAGTCATGACAATGCAATTTTAATACGTGCAAAATATTTAATATGTTTTGTTCATTTAAGCGTGTAAGAGTTGTAAATCTTAAAAGGTTTAATCAAGTTATATAAAGGCGTTATTGAACATCAATAAATTATATTCTCGATCACTTGAACTTGCTTAAACCTATTAATGGCTATCTTCCACAAAAAGACATGATCAAACAGTGAACACCTAATAGTGCGCTCACATTTGCTCTACGACGGCCGTACGGCGGCCGCAGAGACCTGAAATCGAGATAATCTTACGGCGGCCGTAGAGATTCTACGGCGGCCGTGCGGCGGCCGTACGGCAGCCGCACGGCGTATCCCAATATCTTACAGGCCGTAGAGGTCGCCGTAGAATTATAACGCGGAGTTATAACATTTTTTCATTTCAACGGCGGCCGTAGAGACACACGCTGCAAAGTGGTTCTACGGCTGCCGTACGGCAGCCGTACGGTCGTTGTACGGCCACCGTGCGGCCGCCGTAACTCGATGGTCAATTTCCCTATTGAGCATTTGTACTTTTGATCATATATGTAAAACATGAATATTATCTAAAAATGGATTTAGATGTTCTTAAATGCTGTCCAACTGTGTCCTTTGAGTTCATGGTGTTGCTGGACTGATATAAACTGTGTGAACATGTAGCAAAACCAAGCTGTGTAGCAGGAGCAGCATTTTGGTTGCAAGGTATCTGGTGGGACTTCCACGGCTGCCGTACGGCGGCCGTACGGTCGCCGTGCGGTCACCATACGGCAGCCGCACGGCGGCCGTACGTTGGCCAAGATTTTTCAACCCCACCAAAATAAAATCTCGCCGCGCGGCAGCCGCAGCAAATGTGAGCGCAACACACGGCGGCCGTAGGAATTCTGCGGCGGCCGGGGAATTGCTACTCGCCGTAGAAATGATTAGCCGTGCGACCGCCGTACGGCAGCCGCAGCAAATGTGAGCGAGGCATTAATGAGACGCCATAACTTTCGATGTATCATCAGGGTATGCACTGTTTAGTATTGCATAATTGTCTGCTGTATGGAAAAATAATGCAGTTACTTTATACAATGTATCACCCTAGTGCATTTACAATGTACTCTTCCAGAAAGCACCTGGGAACATTTCATTGCAATATTCTGGAATGAATCTGTTCTAACTAAATTAAACAAAAACGTATTACATGTACATTGAAATAAGCATTTAGAATGACAGTTTTATAAAAGATAAGAGCCTGAACTACAAACAGTTTGGAGACAAATAAAAGTAACAGGCTCAAAACTGTTTGCAAACGATATTAGTATATCTGGAGTACAGTGGAGAATCTGTTATTCTTTCCCGTTTAAACGCAAACGTACGCAAACGCAAAGCACTAAAACGTAGAAAAGTACAACTTTTGGACAATGCTGATAATTCTTGTTTATCTTGGTGGCAAACAGTTTGGAGCCTGATCAGACGCCGGGTTACCCGGCGTCTGATCTGGCTCCAAACTGTTTGCACTGCAAATAATAGTTTTAGCGTAAACGCGTTTATTGGGAAAGAATAACGTTTTCTCCACTGTAAATAACGTAGTAGTACATGTAGTAGTTGTTTATTCATTCCTCAAGACAAGGAGATCTATAACATAGATATATACAGATAATGTGAACGGGTTAAACATAAATATGAAAAAGTATGCTATTAAATGGATTAGATGTTTGAATATCACATATAGACATATTACTTTAATATGTAGTAATGCACGTAAATAGTAGCGATGATCGTACGGTAACAATTACACTAAAAATAAATGTACATGTACAGTGGAGAATCTGTTATTCTTTCCCGTTTATGCTTACGCATGCGGAAACGAAACGCAAACGAAACGCAAACGAAACGATAAACGATAAACGCGTTTTGCGTTTATAAGTGAGTTTTGCGTTTATAAACGCGTTTATAAGCGGATTTTTGCGTTTCATTCGGCATACCTTTGATTTTATCGAGACCGATCAATTATACGAATTAAAATAAATCCGAAAGGTATTTAAATAATTATACTAGGTTTATAGTACCCTTCTTATGCCTACATGTACATGTATGCCTAGATAAAACTGTGAGTGTATACAGTATGACAGGGTGTATAGATTGCCAGAGGCCTTGGGCGGACAATGCCTGCTGTGTACACGTCCGGCTTTACTATCTCCCATAAATGGTCATGCTGATGCAGTCACCAATAATTGACATTTTAGTCATGCTTAGTAACTCGGCGTCTGAACTGGGTGGAATCATTTATGTAGACCAGGACATGAGTAACTCGGCGTATGATATTGATCCAAGCATTGGTTCATATCAAATTATTAACACGGCGTCTGATCTGGCTCCAATCAATGATACTGTTTGAAAATCTTCCCGTCTGAAAATTGAGTCACGTATGCAGTTTGTCAAGATCAAATAAATACTGTTATTCATCTACGCAAACGCATTTTCTCAATATCGCTCAATTTTTATGTGACCTTTGAAAACATTTTTCTATGTACATGTAGATGAGACGCCGATAAGTTCGCCATCTAATCACGGAGCAGTCTGTGATTTCTCCATGATCTAATCAAGATCTAAACTGATGTACGTTATAGAACGAATTAATATTTTGATTAAAAAACAGACAGTTTTGTTCTCCATCATAATGCTGAGTGACTCGGCGTTCCAACGAGATCTTAACTGTTAAATTTTATTAGATTAATTAAAATCATATTGATTTCTATTCAAACGGTTTGAATCTATTTCAATTACTTTGGGGGAGTTAGGGGTAAAATTAGTAAAATGTTAAATCGGCAATACATCAGGATCCAAACTGACAGCTTTGATAAAGTCAAATTAGATCTACTTTATATGATAGATTTACACTAGTGTGGCCATTTCTTGTGAAAGTAACCTGACCATAAAAAATGACAATTTTGGTGGCGGACTATAAATTGTAAAATTGCCCCCAACAGACTCGCACCCCTAATTAGGATTATGTTTACTTTGATAAGCCGAAGTTTTATTACCCCATATCCGGTTGATGACGCAACGAGATGTCGGGTAGTTACACCACAGAATTATATTATACAAGAATTCCGTGGTTACACGATGGGCAATTATTATATTGCTGTTTTTGACCATGTACAGTTATACTTTACAGATAGATAAAATCCTTCATATTTACAGCTCATCTAAATGTTATGTGACTTAATGATTCTTTTGAATATGTTGACTCGACACTGGAATAACGTCTGAACTTATCAGGTATGCGTTTAGATGATTTTATGATAATTTTAGATTAGTTTTGTTATAACATATCATTATATAAACTCCAAAAAGAATGGACCTAACAGGGTCTACACTGTTTCAATTCCATGTATAGAATTTAGTACAAATGTGTGAGTGTAACAACATATTTGTAAAAAATCAGAATGTGCAAAATTTGATCATAGTAACTCGGCATCTGATCTGGATCCAAACATTGATGCGAATCAGATGCCCAGTAATTTAACAACTGATCTGAATCCAAGCAATTAACAAATATTTCGGTTGGAACAAAAAGCACCACCATATTTTTAAACGAAACACAGATCGTCTAATTTAACGATCGAATGAGATAAAACTCTTTAAAAAACACAATTCGCACAACTTGTGTATATATAAAGCACTTTTAAAGTGCAAAAATGAGAAAATATCTTTCTTAACGTTGTTTAAACACCCAAAATGCAATGTAAAACCATATTATGACTATTAACTTATAAGTGCGTTTAAACGCACTTACAAACGCGTTTGTAAGTTAATAGATAAAACGCGTTTCAAACGCCTTTCAAACGCGTTTAAAACGCATTAAGTGGGAAAGAATAACAGTTTCTCCACTGTATATCAATTAGCATATACAATTACAATTACAAAATGTATTACTATCATATGTATATATTCATGTTATGATTGAGGAAGTCATGAACAATATACACAAACATACATGTTGTCTTCAAAGAACCCTTATTTGTCATAGATATATAAGTTGCTTTAATTTGATTACTGCAAATAAATAAAATCACCAATTTTGGACCGTGTTCTATTCTCATATCAAAGTTGTAATAGGAGACCATACCTTTTCACTGCCAACGTCGCCAAAAAGCGACTTTGCAAACAGTTTGGACCCTGACCGCGTAATGTGGCGTCTGATCAAGGTCCAAACTGTTTGACACTGGTATCGATATGTTTCAAGTCAAACTGCATTGAATCTCACTTTGAAACGATATTCCAAACAAATATTGAAGCAGACGACAATTAAACGGGGAAGGGGTAACAATCTCACGATTAAATTGGCAGCGAAAGAGTTAGTGGATGTATATATAAATTGTCTCTTGGACATGTGGCATCTAACGGCAAGACAAAAGTAATGTAGACATTTTCTAGATGAGCTTTACTACATTACTAATGCTTTGTACATGTAAGGTCTTTGATCACAGTTTTGTTTTATTTTATTGACTCTTTACAGGGCTGCCATTTCTCCGGAATTTTCCTAAATCTTCGGATTTTTCTTGTACAGTGGAGAAAACGCTATTCTTTCCCGTTTAAACGCAAACGTACGCAAACGCATTACACTAAAACGTCGAAAAAGACAACTTATTGACAATCCAGGCCATTTATTTTAAACTGAGTGGCAAACAGTTTGGAGCCAATTCAGACGCCGGGTTACCCGGCGTCTGATCTGGCTCCAAACTGTTTGAAATAGAAATAATAGTTTTAGCGTAAATGCGTTTATTGGGAAAGAATAACGTTTTCTCCACTGTACATGGTAGCTTAAAGCAGGCTGAACGTAAAGCAGAATGCGCCTTAAGGCGCATTCTGCTTTACTTCCAGTCTGCATTAAGCAGCCACGTGTCAACAAAACTTGATACATACGATAGGGGTAAAGGTACGATTCGTAAAATCGAACTTGAAAAATGCAAAGGAAATCTTAGGATTTTTCATGTCAACTCTGTCTTTATAAAAAGAAATACACCGTGCTTCACGGTGCTTGTGAGTGTTTACACGATACAGTCCTGTTCAAATCAACTATAGTCATTTTGTCGAGCATTTTGTATTGTGGTACAAGTCGCACCATAGATCTGAACATTATGGGGTTTATGATTATGTATTAATTGCAAAGAAACTAAAATACACGTCAAATAAGGCGATAAGATGAAGAGATATGAGTATAAAATATAGTATTATATAATAGCATTTGCCTCGGGGCGAACCATCGATGTGTCGTTAAGATCGTGGGCCGATAAAGCAGCACTAACAACTAAAGCTTATTTGTTTATCTGCGTGAGATCATTTCAAAACATATCGGCGGCTAATTGCTCGGGGTGTCAATTGAAATAGAGCATTAACTAGCAAGGCAAAATACAAAATAATACAATAAGGACTATCAATCATATTGAAACGACAGTTGCACACGCTTGAGCGTGCCCATTGTACGTACAGTGGAGAAAACGTTATTCTTTCCCGTTTAAACGCAAACGTACGCAAACGCAAAACAATAAAACGTAGAAAAATGCAACTATTGGACATTTCTGATAATTCATGTTTATCTTGGTGGCAAACAGTTTGGAGCCTGATCAGATGCCGGGTTACCCGGCGTCTGATCTGGCTCCAAACTGTTTGAAATAGAAATAATAACTTTAGCGTAAACGCGTTTTATGGGAAAGAATAATGTTTTCTCCACTGTAAGATACAAATACAGATAATTACGGCTATATCGCATACAAAGTAGATTCATAATGGTAGATTTATATCAAAACATAATGACATCAATTTATTATGACAATTTAAATTTACAATTGTAAAAAATATAATTTTCATCATCATCATCATCATCATCATCATCATCATCATCATTATTATTATTATTATTATTATTATTATTATTATTATTATTATCATTATTAACAATAATATATTTATTATATTACAAATGTATTATTATCATCATCATCATCATTATTATATTTATATTTTTAATTACCAGCTTTTTTCCTTTTTTATCATCATTTTATCATTATCATTACAATGTTTTAAATGCAACACCATTATTATTATTATCATTGTTATTATTATTATTATTATTATTATCATCATAGTTTTACTTGTTAATAATCTTTTTTTTCTGATTCTCATCATTTTATCATTATCGTTATCATGGAGGACTTACATATGTGTCAGTCCTCCGTGTCATTATCTATGTTTAGTTAAATGCAATTAGTTTTACCTCAACCTAAATAGATTTAGAAGAAGAAGAAGAAGAAGAACGTTTATTTGACTTAAACTATACAGTTTCTCATCATAATACATACATATTTACATTATAACATATAATACAAGGATATTCAGCTTTGGACCAGATACAGTGGAGAATACGTTATTCTTTCCCGTTTAAACGCAAACGTACGCAAACGCAAAACACTAAAACGTAGAAAAGTGAAACTTTTGGACACTTCTGGTAATTCATGTTTATCTTGGTGGCAAACGGTTTGCAGGCTGATCAGACGCCGGGTTACCCGGCGTCTGATCTGGCTCCAAACTGTTTGCACTGGAAATAATAGTTTTAGCGTAAACGCGTTTATTGGGAAATAATAACAGATTCTCCACTATAGGTTATAATTCAGATAGATGTTTCGCTTCAAGGATAAAATAGCAACCCCTTCCTGAACCCTTCACTCCAAAGCTTGTTTCTACGTCTTGAAGACAGGTGACCACAAAAAAGGCTCTCTGCCTTACTTCGAGTACAATGGTTATTTGCAAACAGTTTGGTTTCTGATCTGGTTTCTGATCAAACGCCGCGTTACGAGGATCGAAACTGTTTAAGCTCATTTCAATTTTTCATCAGTAAAAATATACCTAATATATAGTTGAATTTGAGATATAAAAGCAGACGACATTTGTTTACAAAACAATGACGTCATGGAACTGAAGAGGTTAAATTAGATAACAAGGAGGATAGCACCAAGACGGAAAGAAACTGGATATTAGAGTCATATGACTGTTGCTCAGTTGATCGCACCCAAGATGTTTGGCCACACATACATAGCACGCGCTCCAGTTTCAGCCAATCAGGTACAACATCCTTCCTGAATCCAAACTTTGATATTATCGTCTGCAGCCAAACTATATATATTCCTTTTAACTCCTTCACTGCTAATGACGCCAACAGACGCATATGCAAACAGTTTGGATTCTGATCAGACGCAAAAACTGCTTGTTATTAGTTTCGAATTTTTTCCCAGCTATACATGTACTGCCTTAAATCTACCTTTGAAACGATATTACTGACAACAATATTGAAGTAGACGACAATATGGCGGTGAAGCTGTTAAAAACCTAATGAGACATTTGCCCATTAAAGAGTTAACATTGCGTTTTATGTTCACTACATGTATTTGTACACAGTTCATTGTACCTCGTTATCTGATCCAGATTATAACCAGAAAAACTAAAATGTAGAGATCTACGGAAATGGGCGCTTTGTGTACAGTCATTTTTGTTTTTGTTTTATTTTATTTATCATATTGCATTGTACAGCACAAACACATTCTATGGGTAACATATCTAGAGAGATCATAGGCCAAAAACATCTAAATTGAAGTATATATCTGTGCTATTCAATATGACATACTTCTTGGAAAGGTTGAAGGAAAAAATTGATGGCAAAGAAGGAGAAGAAGAAAAGGAAAAGGAAGTAAACAAACAAACAAAAACAGTTAAAAAGAAAGAAAAACATATGAAGAGGTTAGCAAACAGCTATTTTTTTGTTTAAACTGCCAGTAAAAATCCATCCCATTGTACAGTGGAGAATCTGTTATTCTTTCCCGTTTAAACGCATGCAAACGTACGCAAACGCAAAGCACTAAAACGTAGAAAAGTGCAACTTTTGGACAATTCTGATAATTCATGTTTATCTTGGTGGCAAACAGTTTGGAGCCTGATCAGACGCCGGGTTACCCGGCGTCTGATCTGTCTCCAAACTGTTTGCACTGTAAATAATAGTTTTAGCGTAAACGCGTTTATTGGGAAAGAATAACGTTTTCTCCACTGTACCAGTAAAAATCCATCCCATTGTACGGTTAAACTTGTATTGACCTTTTCATCGTCAAATTTATCGTGAGGTTCTTACCCCTTCACCGACACATTATCATCTATTTCAATACTGTTGTCTGCAATAGTTCCAAAGTCAAATTGAAGTTAAGTTTCAGGTAGCATGACTGGCATTATTTCAAAATCGATTGTCAAACAGTTTAGATTCTGATCAGACGCCGCGTGACACGGCGTCTGATCAGGATCCAAACTGTTTGCAAAGGCGCATTGTGGCGTCATTTGCAGTGTAAGCATTAAGAAACAACTGAATGGAGGAGCATGGTTATCTACAGTGGAGAAAACGTTATTCTTTCCCAATAAACGCGTTTACGCTAAATCTATTATTTCAAATGCAAACCGTTTGGAGCCAGATCAGACGCCGGGTTACCCGGCGTCTGATCAGGCTCCAAACTGTTTGCCACTCAGATCAACATGAATAGTCAAATTTGTCGAAAAGTTCTCCTTTTCTATGTTTTAGTGCAATGCGTTTGCGTACGTTTGCGTTTAAACGGGAAAGAATAACAGATTCTCCACTGTATAAAGACAAGTGACCGCTTAATTAGGGACAAAACATTACACAGACAGCTCCTCAATGAGCTTACTGCATTCCGTTTGCACTGCTTAAAGCTATCACATGTTATATAATTAAAGGCTACTATACACTATATTTATAATCGCTATATACTAGTTTAAGTATTTAAGTGATGACGATGTTTTTAAGGGCAGAATTTACGTATCCGCCATTGGCCAATCACTGCTATGGAAGGATGTATATATATTCTAAGCCAGGAAGGTAATATATGATATATCACCTAAAGTGTTATCTACAAATCAGCTGACCCAAAGAAGCCTTCCAAAAATTTAGTTTTTATTTTATCTTTTCACGCGAGAACACTTGAATTGATCAATCCGTGTCGCGCTAACTAATCGCAAGCTTTACCCATTGGCTGCATACAGTGGAGAAAACGTTATTCTTTCCCAATAAACGCGTTTATGCTAAAACTATTATTTGCAGTGCAAACATTTTGGAGCCAAATCAGACGCCGGGTAACCCGGCGTCTGATTAGGCTCCAAACTGTTTGCCACCAAGATAAACATGAATTATCAGAATTGTCCAAAAGTTGCACTTTTCTACGTTTTAGTGTAATGCGTTTGCGTACGTTTGCGTTTAAACGGGAAAGAATAACGTTTTATCCCCTGTATTAGTCCCAGTGCACTGGGATTTGAAAAGGAATTAGATCCAAATCATACGTTAAATTACTCCATACCCGGATCTAAACTGCTTGACACTTGTGTCGATGTTTCTTAACCCTACACCTGATAGAGGCGCCTTTTAGCGCATTTAATTTATCCCTCCACATAAGAAAATAGTTCTAATTTATAAGGCATTAACATGTACAATATGAAATATAACCAATATACTAGCAGAAAGTGGCTTAATGCAGTTTGAAAGTAAATGTGCATTCTGCTTTTCTTCTAACCTGATTTAAGTGCTCACCTGTCTTCAAAAACTAGAAATAGGCTATTTGGTATAAAGGGGTCTTTATGTATAAAATCGAACTTTGAGGAATAAATCAGAAACAAATTATTACAGTGGAGAAAACGTTATTCTTCCCCAATAAACGCGTTTACGCTAAAACTGTTATTTGCAGTGCAAACAGTTTGGAGCCAGATCAGACGCCGGGTTAGAAATAGAAATAATAGTTTTAGCGTAAACGCGTTTATTGGGAAAGAATAACGTTTTATCCCCTGTATTAGTCCCAGTGCACTGGGATTTGAAAAGGAATTAGATCCAAATCATACGTTAAATTACTCCATACCCGGATCTAAACTGCTTGACACTTGTGTCGATGTTTCTTAACCCTACACCTGATAGAGGCGCCTTTTAGCGCATTTAATTTATCCCTCCACATAAGAAAATAGTTCTAATTTATAAGGCATTAACATGTACAATATGAAATATAACCAATATACTAGCAGAAAGTGGCTTAATGCAGTTTGAAAGTAAATGTGCATTCTGCTTTTCTTCTAACCTGATTTAAGTGCTCACCTGTCTTCAAAAACTAGAAATAGGCTATTTGGTATAAAGGGGTCTTTATGTATAAAATCGAACTTTGAGGAATAAATCAGAAACAAATTATTACAGTGGAGAAAACGTTATTCTTCCCCAATAAACGCGTTTACGCTAAAACTGTTATTTGCAGTGCAAACAGTTTGGAGCCAGATCAGACGCCGGGTTAGAAATAGAAATAATAGTTTTAGCGTAAACGCGTTTATTGGGAAAGAATAACGTTTTATCCCCTGTATTAGTCCCAGTGCACTGGGATTTGAAAAGGAATTAGATCCAAATCATACGTTAAATTACTCCATACCCGGATCTAAACTGCTTGACACTTGTGTCGATGTTTCTTAACCCTACACCTGATAGAGGCGCCTTTTAGCGCATTTAATTTATCCCTCCACATAAGAAAATAGTTCTAATTTATAAGGCATTAACATGTACAATATGAAATATAACCAATATACTAGCAGAAAGTGGCTTAATGCAGTTTGAAAGTAAATGTGCATTCTGCTTTTCTTCTAACCTGATTTAAGTGCTCACCTGTCTTCAAAAACTAGAAATAGGCTATTTGGTATAAAGGGGTCTTTATGTATAAAATCGAACTTTGAGGAATAAATCAGAAACAAATTATTACAGTGGAGAAAACGTTATTCTTCCCCAATAAACGCGTTTACGCTAAAACTGTTATTTGCAGTGCAAACAGTTTGGAGCCAGATCAGACGCCGGGTTAGAAATAGAAATAATAGTTTTAGCGTAAACGCGTTTATTGGGAAAGAATAACGTTTTATCCCCTGTATTAGTCCCAGTGCACTGGGATTTGAAAAGGAATTAGATCCAAATCATACGTTAAATTACCCCATACCGGGATCTAAACTGCTTGACACTTGTGTCGATGTTTCTTAACCCTACACCTGATAGAGGCGCCTTTTAGCGCATTTAATTTATCCCTCCACATAAGAAAATAGTTCTAATTTATAAGGCATTAACATGTACAATATGAAATATGACCAATATACTAGCAGAAAGTGGCTTAATGCAGTTTGAAAGTAAATGTGCATTCTGCTTTTCTTCTAACCTGATTTAAGTGCTCACCTGTCTTCAAAAACTAGAAATAGGCTATTTGGTATAAAGGGGTCTTTATGTATAAAATCGAACTTTGAGGAATAAATCAGAAACAAATTATTACAGTGGAGAAAACGTTATTCTTCCCCAATAAACGCGTTTACGCTAAAACTGTGATTTGCAGTGCAAACAGTTTGGAGCCAGATCAGACGCCGGGTTAGAAATAGAAATAATAGTTTTAGCGTAAACGCGTTTATTGGGAAAGAATAACGTTTTATCCCCTGTATTAGTCCCAGTGCACTGGGATTTGAAAAGGAATTAGATCCAAATCATACGTTAAATTACTCCATACCCGGATCTAAACTGCTTGACACTTGTGTCGATGTTTCTTAACCCTACACCTGATAGAGGCGCCTTTTAGCGCATTTAATTTATCCCTCCACATAAGAAAATAGTTCTAATTTATAAGGCATTAACATGTACAATATGAAATATGACCAATATACTAGCAGAAAGTGGCTTAATGCAGTTTGAAAGTAAATGTGCATTCTGCTTTTCTTCTAACCTGATTTAAGTGCTCACCTGTCTTCAAAAACTAGAAATAGGCTATTTGGTATAAAGGGGTCTTTATGTATAAAATCGAACTTTGAGGAATAAATCAGAAACAAATTATTACAGTGGAGAAAACGTTATTCTTTCCCAATAAACGCGTTTACGCTAAAACTGTTATTTGCAGTGCAAACAGTTTGGATACCCGGCGTCTGATCAGGCTCCAAACTGTTTGCCACTCAGATTAAAATGAATTATCAGAATTGTCCAAAAGTTGCACTTTTCTTCGTTTTAGTGTTTTGCGTTTGCGTACGTTTGCGTTTAAACGGGAAAGAATAACGTTTTCTCCACGGTAACCCTCTCATCGCCTAAAGTCGACTTTGCAAATATGTTGGACCCGGAAGAGACGCCGCGTAACGTGACTGCTCATCCGAATTCAAACTGTTTGGCATTCGTATCGATACAACTTTGGTCCTGCTGCCGTCAAATTGCTCTTCATTTTCATCTGGTTTGCAAATGTAAGCTATGTCTTAATTTGCCCCTCTATATAGCGACTCCCTCCGAACAACACACACAATCTGTGGCTTCCATTGGGTGTCGTTGTAGAGAGGTAGTCCTGTATTGTATTTAGGTATTTTTAGTTTATAAATGAATTAAACTTGGTGTAAAGACGTCAATTTCAAAGCAGACTTCCAGCAACATGTATTGTCCTTCTTTTTATGATAACGCATATGTGAAAACCGTGGCAAACATTTTGGATACAGACATGATGAGACGCCGAGATACGAGGCGTGTCTTTACTGGATCAAAACTGTCTGATATATGTTCATGTATACTCTGGTGGTGATATTTTCTGAAAGAAAAATGCGGTACTCCTTCTCTTCAATGAAACCCAATGGAAGACACAGATGTGTGTGTTGTTCGGAGGGAGTCGTTATAGAGAGGGAAACTTAAGACTTAGCTTACATGCTGCGTTACGCGGCGTCTGATCTGGAATTATGCTGTTTGTCACTCGTTATTATATCTATAGTATCAAAATGTCAACTAATATGTAACTTTGAAAAGAAAAAAAACAGCAGACGGCAATTTTAAAGAGACTCGCAACCAGGTTTAGCATTAAAAATAGTAATTTGTAAATATATGTCAAATGCTTATATTAGCGGGTAAATATTAGTTAAGGATGAGAAATTCAGTAAAAAAATGCATTTCAATAAGACAAAATGATTGGGCTCCGGTGGGATTCGAACCCGGGACCCGGCATGCGGTGACAGAATCAGCACAAAATAGGCAACCCCTTAGACCACTCGATTACTGGCCTATTCATATCTTTGGGATCGATTTAACGTACTTCAATGTGTAGTGATGGAGAGTACTTAATTCGGCTCGGGTTTATGTCTGAGCCCGTGATTAATTTCTATAGCGTCTTTCGACGCAATGGATAAAGCGATAGAAAATATCTCAAAAATGAAGATTTGAAGACCTTTCTTAAGGATACAACTGAAAAGGTTTCTTAAGGATGTTTTAAGACTGATCGTATTTTTCTTATGCCATATGCACGATAACGCTACACATTTGGTTTTATTTGAGTATTTTCTTTTATTTCTGCAAATATACACAATCTGGTAGCGAGTCGCTTTAAGTACAATGTATTGCAGCAGTAAAAGCGTTAGACATAAAAGTCATGTTTAGCGAACTTCAGCAAGGGTCGTTGTAAGGAGGGAGTCGTTGTTTGGAGGGCCGTTGTAGGGAGGAAGCACCGTACAAATAAATTAACACAAAGAAGCGTGGGTCATGCATACAGTGGAGAAAACGTTATTCTTTCCCGTTTAAACGCAAACGTACGCAAACGCATTGCACTAAAACGTAGAAAAGTTCAACTTTTTGACAATTCTGATAATTAATGTTTATCTTGGTGGCAAACAGTTTGGAGCCTGATCAGACGCCGGGTTACCCGGCGTCTGATCTGGCTCCAAACTGTTTGCAATAGAAATAATAGTTTTAGCGTAAACGCGTTTATTGGGAAAGAATAACGTTTTCTCCACTGTAGTAGTCACATTTTGCGTGCTAAAGGGCTTGGTACTGAGATTTACATATACACATGTATCAGGAAGAAGCGAAACAAAATTCTGTCATTCGTCCTGTATCTATAATAGGTGTTTTCTACTTTAAACCCAAGGTTGATGTAAGTGTTATCTCTAATGACAAGAGCAGACGGGCACATGAAATGATACTTGTTGTTACATGATTTTGCATAAAGTCAAGCACTTTAGAAAACGTCAGTATTTCCCGTTCTTTAAACCCACTACAACATAAATATGCCTTTTTACTCCTTTAATTTATTCCCCAATGAAGAAAATAGTTCCAACTAATACTGTTCTAAATATGCACCATAAGAATTTTTTTCTGTATTCTACCAGATGGTAGCTTAAAGCACCATGAAAGTAAATAGAATGCGCCTTAAGGCTCATTCTGCCTTACTTTCAGCATGTTTTAAGTGGCCATCTATCTTTAATATTAGAAACAGGTTATTGGGGAATGTGCTAAAAAACGAAACTAAACCAATGTAATAAAATGTAGAAAACTACATGTTTTGGAAATGTTAACGAATTATCAAATTCGGAATAACTAACTGTACAATAGACATTATAGGTATTTTCCGTTTGAACGAAACGAAACATACACGAAATACATTTTGATGTAATGAATAACAACTGTTTAGAAAGTTTTAACGATCTAATTTTCTATTGAGTGGCACACAATTTGAAGCCTGATCAGAAGCCGGATCAAACTGTTTTCAAAATAGAAATGATATTTATAGCGTGAAAGCGATTACATGTACAGTGGAGAAAACGTTATTCTTTCCCAATAAACGCGTTTACGCTAAAACTATTGTTTTCCATTGCAAACAGTTTGGAGCCAGATCAGACGCCGGGTTACCCGGCGTCTGATCAGGCTCCAAACTGTTTTGCCACTCAGATCAACATGAATAGTCAAGATTGTCGAAAAGTTGTCCTTTTCTATGTTTTAGTGCAATGCGTTTGCGTACGTTTGCGTTTAAACGGGAAAGAATAACGTTTTCTCCACTGTATAGCGTGAAAACGTTTATTTGGAGAGTGTAACTTCTTCTCTACTGTATAGTACAGTCGAACTTCGATATCTCGAACTCGCTTAACTCGAACTATCCGATATTTCGAAACATGACTTGCTTTATTTCAAGCTCGGTTTAGGCGAACATACCCGTGTTTCAAAGTTAAAATGCGGCTTAGCCGCGTTTTGACTTTGAAATATGTGTATGTTCGATTTAACTGAGTTCGAGATATCGAAGTTCGACTGTATTTAAAAAAAATACAGCTAGCATGAAAACTATAGCGGAAACAAGAACAACAGCACTAATGGAAAAGCAATAACGCAACAAAAAGAACTAAAGTAACACAGAAAAACAACATATATATCAACACTGAGCCAGCACATAGAGCAACACAAAAAACCAGCCTAAAAAGCAACACAGTAACTCGTAAACATTGATTATTACCCCGCGACAGTACAGTGGAGAATCTGTTACATGTATTCTTTCCCGTTTAAACGCAAACGAAACGCAAACGCAAAACACTAAAACGTAGAAAAGTACAACATTTATACAATTCTGATACTTCATGTTTATCTTGGTGGCAAACAGTATGGAGCCTGATCAGACGCCGGGTTACCCGGCGTCTGATCTGTCTCCAAACTGTTTGCACTGCAAATAATAGTTTTAGCGTAAACGCGTTTATTGGGAAAGAATAACGTTTTCTCCACTGTACTAGCGCTAGAAACACTCTTGTTACGAAATAGAGGCATGTTTTTGTACATTTCTTCTTTTTTCAACACATTTTTCTTTCCAAATTATACATACATGTACACACAAAAATTATGTTCAATATATTTGTAGATTGCAATGTTAATGGATATTACAGTGGAGAAAACGTTATTCTTTCCCAATAAACGCGTTTACGCTAAAACTATTATTTGCAGTGCAAACAGTTTGGAGCCAGATCAGACGCCGGGTAACCCGGCGTCTGATCAGGCCCCAAACTGTTTGCCACCAAGATAAACATGAATTATCAGAATTGTCCAAAAGTTGCACTTTTCTACGTTTTAGTAGGTTGCGTTTACGTTTGCGTTTGAACGGGAAAGAATAACGTTTTCTCCACTGTATAAGGTGTAGGATGGGATGGACATCTGACCAATATACACCTATTTAGGGTGATAATAAAATATTGCACTGAAAAGTAATGAAAGTAATTAAACCGAAAGCCCATTCGTTCATAGCAACTTAAAATAAAATAAAATATGAATATAAATAAAAGATAAAATAGATATCAGTGCAAGTACCAACACAAACAACACAATAAGCAACACTAAATTCAACATAAAACCAACACAAATAACACAAAAAGCAACACGAAAACAAACATAAAATCAACACATACGTACAATTACAGTGGAGAAAACGTTATTCTTTCCCAATAAACGCGTTTACGCTAAAACTATTATTTACAGTGCAAACAGTTTGGAGCCAGATCAGACGCCGGGTAACCCGGCGTCTGATCAGGCTCCAAACTGTTTGCAACCGAGATAAACATGAATTATCAGAATTTTTCAAAAATGTACTTTTCTACGTTTTAGTACTTTGCGTTTGCGTACGTTTGCGTTTAAACGGGAAAGAATAACGTTTTCTCCACTGTACGTATATATACAATTAATACAGTGGAGAAGACGTTATTTAAACGCAAACGAATCACACTCGCACTGCAATAGAATATAGTTAATGGCAACGTTTTGAAAATTCTTCTTATTTATTTTAAATCGAGTGGCAAACAGTTTGAAGCCTGACCGTTTTCTCAACTGTCTTTTACAAAACCTTCCATGGTCAAGCAGATTCACGCGAGAACTTGAACTTTATAATTGGATGAAAAGCTCAGCATTTTAAAAGGATGCTTTTCATTTCTTGTCATTGGTATCTTGTTTACTAAATGTCTTTAACTCATCGACCTATCGGTATGAAACCTCAAATAAATAATCACAGTTTCCAATTATAGCCAGTCCATATTTTACTATTGATGGCTAATTTATACAATTCATTGGAAAATGACAAACAATGTACAACCTGGTCAATGAACCTTCTGATCTGGGATCTACATTGTTTGTATATGAAAAGTGTACCTTTCACAGGTCCACTGTTTGTAAAGGATGAGTATATTCGGTGATAGGGCTCGGTGGGTTAACTTGGGGTGCAATATAGTACCGTGTAGTCATGTATCTTATGGCAACGTCCAGTATTATCGTTATGTCTTGTCGCGTATAGTTATTTATCTTACAACTCAAAGGTCGATATGAGAGGGCTCTAAATGGACACCATAGTTGACCATTGGCACTCATCCTTTGAAGTTTGGTGACCCTAGGATAAACCTTATTACTTGGCAACCGTTTGCAACTTGAAATGTTCTTGTCATCTTGACCTTTGGTGTTTCAACCTTGAAAACATGTTATATCAAATCCTGTCAAAGGGGATTCATAATTACTCAAACTACAGTGGAGAAAACGTTATTCTTTCCCAAATAAACGCGTTTACGCTATAACTATTATTTGCAGTGCAAACAGTTTGGAGCCAGATCAGACGCCGGGTAACCCGGCGTCTGATCTGGCTCAAAACTGTTTGCCACTCAGTTTAAAATAAATGGTCTGGATTGTCAATTAGTTGTCTTTTTCGACGTTTTAGTGTAGTGCGTTTGCGTACGTTTGCGTTTAAACGGGAAAGAATAACGTTTTCTCCTCTGTATATATAAAGATGAATGGCTTAGTAGTAATGAATATTGGGTAAACAGAAATGGAATGGAAAATGAATAGGAAGATTATCATCATCATCATTATTATCATCATGGTCATTATTGTTATTATTATTATTATTATTATTATTACTATACTAGTAGTAGTATCACAATGGCAATGAGCAGTTGTAGTACATTTGTATTAGTATAGTTTTTGTAGTATACCATTACTCAAATATATATGACTATTAGTCCAGAGGAGAACCTAGTTTAAAGTATAAATGAAATACAAACACAATACACTGAAATGTAGAAAGTGCCACTATTTGGAATATGTTACATAATGTAATACATGTACATGCAGTTTATTTTAATCTGAATGACAAACAACTGCTCAGTCGCAGCATTACCATACACCTGGTCTAGATCATACTGATTGCAATGAATAATATTCAATAATTAACCCATTATCCAATAAATATGCCTTTTTACGCCTGTAGGTTATTCATCCATTGAGTAAAATAGGTCCAATTTACACAATTATGGATATCTACCTTGAGCACTATTTTCTATATTCTAGCAGATATTTGCTTAAAGCAGACTGAAAGTAAAATGTGCCCCAAGGCGCATTCTACTTTACTTTCAACCTGCTTTAAGTAGTAATTTGTTTTAAAAACTAGAGACAGGCTATTGGGTAAAGGGTACATTTTTTTGTTTAACCATTTCATTGTCAACTTTATCGCTAGCTTTTTATCCCTTCACTGCCAAACTTTGTAGCCTGCTTCAATACTGTTGTGTACAATATCGTTTCAAAGTTACAGTGGAGAATCTGTTATTCTTTCCCGTTTAAACGCAAACGTACGCAAACGCAAAGCACTAAAACGTAGAAAAGAACAACTTTTGGACAATTCTGATAATTCTTGTTTATCTTGGTGGCAAACAGTTTGGAGCCTGATCAGACGCCGGGTTACCCGGCGTCTGATCTGGCTTCAAACTGTTTGCACTGTAAATAATAGTTTTAGCGTAAACGCGTTTATTGGGAAAGAATAACACATTCTCCACTGTAGGTTTGAGGCAGTATGAGTGACGGAATTTCGAAACGAGTGTCAAACACTTTGGATCCTGATCAGACGCCGCGTTAAATGTACGCAGCGTCTGAACAGGATTACGATGTTTGCTAACTTTATTTCCGAAACAAATTTTAGAACATTCTAATAATTATAAAAACAATAGCAGACTACAATAGTTATTGCAGAAGAAATTTTACATAACGTAAAATAGTTCTGGGTCCACTGTTATAAAGCTTATGAGTTGAATCTGAGATCGTTCTCAGGCATTTGATTGGTCAGCTTTGTGCTTTTGCTGAGCAAAATCTCAAATCTGACCAATCAAATGCTTGCGAACGATCTCAGACTAACAATTTCAGACTCAACTCAAAAGCTTTATAATATATGGGTCAGGTCACGCGGCAATTTTCGGCGTCTCATCAGGGTCTTCACTGTTTGGTTTTGCATATGAAATAATCTGTTATATGAACAAACACTGTACTTACTCTAGATCACCCTTGTGTATCTATAACACAGTGGAGAAAACGTTATTCTTTCCCAATAAACGCGTTTACGCTAAAACTATTATTTACATTGCAAACAGTTTGAAGCCAGATCAGACGCCGGGTTAACCGGCGTCTGATCAGGCTCCAAACTGTTTGCCATTCAGATTAAAATAAATGGTCAGGATTGTAAATAGGTCGTCTTTTTCTACGTTTTAGTGTTATGCGTTTGCGTATCGTTTGCGTTTAAACGGGAAAGAATAAAGTTTCCTCCTCTGTAAGGAGCGTTCAGTGTAATATCCAGGCTTAAATGGGTTAAGATGAACTCTCGGAAATATTTTATGATCAGTACGATAGAGAGGCGAAAGTATTTTATCAAAGTTATCAGTCCACCTTGTTTGTAATAACTTAAGAGGGAGGAGGAAGGGGGTCGATTCTTTAGAAAAACTCAACGATAACTGCACTAGCATACCGACTGATTGGCAATATGTTGTACAACCAGTTATTTACGTTTGGTACAGTGGAGAAAACGTTATTCTTTCCCGTTTAAACGCAAACGAAACACAAACGCAAAGCACTAAAACTTAGAAAAGTACAACTTTTTGACACTTCTGATAATTCATGTACATCTTGGTGGCAAACAGTTTGGAGCCTGATCAGACGCCGGGTTACCCGGCGTCTGATCTGGCTCAAAACTGTTTGCTTCGGAAATAATACCGGTAGTTTAAGCGTAAACGCGTTTATTGGAAAAGAATAACGTTTTCAAGCTAAAATTGTCATGGTAAAGGTCAACGTCTCAAAAATGTGAAAACTTTTGTTTGGTCATATCTTTATGGGGAAACGGACAGATCATCAGGTTATACCAAAATATTCCCCGTTATATTACATGTGCTCAGTACAGTCGAGAATCTGTTATTCTTTCCCAATAAACGCGTTTAAGCTAAAACTATTATTTGCAGTGCAATCAGTTTGGAGCCAGATCAGACGCCGGGTAACCCGGCGTCTGATCAGGCTCCAAACTGTTTGCCACCAAGATAAACATGAATTATCAGAATTGTCCAAAAGTTGTTCTTTTCTACGTTTTAGTGCTTTGCGTTTGCGTACGTTTGCGTTTAAACGGGAAAGAATAACAGATTCTCCACTGTAACATTTAAAGCTCTGCGATGGAGAAGACGTTATAAATTCCCATAAACGAGTTTACACTAAAATTAAATTGTTTCAAGTGCAAACAGTTTTGAGCTAGATCAGACGCCGGGACCTGACGTTTGACCGAGCTCCAAACTGTTTGCCATGGAAATAGTTATTAAAGCATAAACGCGTTTAGTTGGAAATAATAACGCATTCTCCATTGTACATGTTTCAAGATTGGAGCCTGGGTTTAACCCCTATAAGTCATACAAATTGAAATTAGGTTGATAACCGACTTATTTTCTTTTAAATAGTATGATATTAACGAAAATGTTGGATGAAATCTTCCCGGAATGAGTCTTATTGAATCTAAAATGGTGTTGTCCCACAATGTTTATAAACAAGATCAGGTAGGCGCCAGGATTCACATTATGAAGTGTTCTTACAGTAGAGAAAACATTATTCTTTCCCAGTAAACGCGTTTGTAACGCTAAAACCATTATTTCTTTTGCAAACAGTTTGGAGCCAGATCAGACGCCGGGTAACCCGGCGTCTGATCAGGCTCCAAACTGTTTGCCACTCAGATAAAAAAAAATACTTAGACATTTCAAACAATTGTCATTTTCTACATTTTAGTATAATGCGTTTGCGTTTTTTTTTTACAATTAAACGGGAGGGAATAACGTATTCTCTACTGTAGTGTAATGCGTTTGCGTTTGTTTGCGTCTAAACGGGAAAGAATAACGTTTTCTCCACTGTATTCAAACAGGCATTAGAGGTATAAACGTGACTCAGTTTTAAAGTACTGTACTTTTGTTACGAATATTTCTCATAGTTTTAAGACTGATTTCATGACTTTTAAAACTTTAATTGTAAACTCTTTAAATGTTAGTGCAAACAACTTTGAGATTGACGTATGAACTGTTTGATATGAAAACAAAACCAATCAAATTATACTGAGCGACAGTGTCACAACACATATATCGAATATATTCTTCAAAACACTTGGTGCTTCATGCAAGAAAAAAGTCATTCAGGTAGCTAACAAAACGCTTTCTAAAGTTTGTTCCAGATATAAAGTTGTCACCTATGATGCTATCTCTATACATGTAATACTACCTATCTACTTTTGAATGCTGTATATAGGCACCCCTGTAAACTTGTTCATGCATTTGACAGGAAACTGTTCGAGCTTTGTCAGCTTGCACTAAGATGCTGAGATACAGAGGAGAAGACGTTATTTTTTCCCAATAAACGCGTTAATGCCAAAAATATTACATGTACGTCCATCAAAAACTGTTTGGAACCAGATCAGACACCGGGTAACCCGGCGTCTGATCAGGCTCCAAACTGTTTGCCAGTCAGATTAAACAAGAACCGTCAATATTTTCAAGAAATTGCTATTTTCTACATTGTAGTATCATACGTTTGCGACCCGTTTCGTTTAACCAGGGAGAGAATAACGTATTCTCCACTGTGTTTACATTAACCCCTCTGCTGTCGAAATATCGCATCTTTGACATAGTAATCTGCAAGAATTTTCACTTAATATTTTAGAATTTTTAATTGATTAACCGTAAAGACGGGTGTCAAACAATTTCGATACAAACCAGACACAGCAATATACAGTGTCTGATCTGGATCAAAACCGTTCGCAAATAACGGGTATATTTACATCGGCAGACAAAGAGTCAATTGTTTCACACTTAATTGTCTTAAGTTATTGATTATTAATTGTGTGATCAGATCAAATATTGATTTTTATCAGCTGTACTGATGAATTGTGTACCTCCGTTTTAGTGACACTTTGACAGACGTCATTTTACACAGTGAAACGGACACGCGTTGTTTATCGTACAGTGGAGAAGACGTTATACTTTTCCATAAAACGCGTTTATTCTAAAACTATTATTTCAATTGCAAACAGTTTGGAGCCAGATAAGACACCGGGTAACCCGGTGTCTGATCAGGATCCAAACTGTTTGCCACTCAAATAAAAGTAAATGATAAGAATGATCAAAAAGTGGTAGTTTTCTACATTTTATTGCAATGCGTTTGCGTGTAGTTTTGTTTAAACAGTACATGTATATTATTTACTGTGATACTGCTCCTGTTAAACCATCCCCTTTCATTACGTCATCTGTTTCAATCAATTGTCGTCTGCTTTTATTTCTCAAATTTAAATTTGATTTAAGAACTATCGTAATGAGTGTCAAACAGTTTAATATCGCATTACGAGGCGTCTGATCACGATCCAAACCGTTTGTACATGGCCATTGTACTCGGAGTGAGGCGATGAATAGGTCTTTTGACCAGTCAGAAAGTATAACTAGAAATCTTAACTTATTCATCCCTGAACAATTTAATGGCCACTTCCAGTTTCCAATTAAGTTTAGTCCATTTACGACGTATGACTATTTAGTGTTAATTTCTGAAATACAATGTAAAAATACACACAGTGCAGACGCTGATCAGAGGGCTCCTTTAGGAATAAAAAGAACTTGTATTGTATTGTATTTTATTTTGGTCTACACTATTTGCATCGGACAATAACACTCTTTAAAGATACACTGTTTATAAAGAACGATGATACTCGTTGCTAGGGTTCAATGTGTTAATGATATGGTGGCTGATAAAGGAAGGACAAGAACAAATTCAGACGCTTAACCCTTTCCCAATACATGTAGAAGCGACTTTTAGCACATGCATTTTATTCATTCGCTGAAGAAAATAGTTCCAGTTTATACCTCATGAACAATTACCATTACAAATATTTTATATAGCCTAGCAGATTTTAGCTTAAAGCAGGCTGAAAGTAAAGCAGAATGTGCCATAAGGCACATTCTGCTTTACTTTCAACCTGCTTTAAGTGGTCACCTGTCTTCAAATCTAGAAACAGACCATGAGCTAAAGGGTTTAAGGAACGAGAAACGTCTTAATTGTTTAAAAAGAAAGAACTTGCATTGCCCTTGCCTTGTTTTTAAACGCTACAGAAATGTTTCACTATACAGTGGAGAATCTGTTATTCTTTCCCGTTTAAACGCAAACGTACGCAAACGCAAAACACTAAAACGTAGAAAATGACAACTTTTTGACAATTCTGATAATTCATGTTTATCTTGGTGGCAAACAGTTTGGAGCCTGATCAGACGCCGGGTTACCCGGCGTCTGATCTGGCTCCAAACTGTTTGCACTGCTAATAATAGTTTTAGCGTAAACGCGTTTATTGGGAAAGAATAACAGATTCTCCACTGTACCAAATCATTAAAGGACAGACGTGTTCACCACACTGCTGAATGTGTCACGCCACACTCGATCAAACGTTCACGTGACACATATAATTACACATGTACACTTACGTTACCGTAACTCCCACAAGCTTTCAGTGACGTTGTTTAACCCATTCGCTGTTAAAAATACCGTCCGCTTAAAATTGTAGTAATTGTACCAAGTGTTTATACAGTGGAGAAGACGTTATTCTTTCCAAATAAACGCGTTTACGCTAAAACTATTATTTTCGGTAACCCGGCGTCTGATCAGGCTCCAAACTGTTGACTCACTCTGATTAAAAGGAATAGTCAGGCTTGTCAATGAGTTGTCTTTTTCACCATTTTATGGCAATGCGTTTGTGTTTCGTTTGCGTTTAAACGGGAAAGAATAACGTATTATCCATATGCACTGTACTAATTGTCTATATCTGAAATTAGGTAGAGCGGAGCAGACGTTTAAACGGAACTAAACGAAAATGCAATGCGACAAAATGTATAAAATAACAATTGTTTGAAAATGATCATTTCTGACAGGCTTCTGATCTGGTTCCAAACTGTTTTCGTCAAAAATATTACCCATCCCCGGCGGGATTCGAACCCGCGACCTCTGGATTAGAAGTCCAGCGCGCTATCCACTGCGCTACGGGGACCTCGTTTAAGACGTCTTTATCGTCCTTTAAAATATCCGATAAATATTAAATTTTGTTATTGTACATTATAAATGACTGTGTAAAGTGGAACTTTCCCTTCAGTGGAGGATAAAATCAAATGATTAAGATGCGTACAGTGGAGAAAACGTTATTCTTTCCCAATAAACGCGTTTACGCTAAAACTGTTATTTTCATTGCAAACAGTTTGGAGCCAAATCAGACGCCGGGTAGCCCTGACGTCTGATCAGGCTCCAAACTGTTTGCCGACAAGATAAACATGAATTACCAGAATTGTTCAAAAGTTGCACCTTTCTACGTTTTAGTGTTTTGCCTTTGCGTTTCGTTTCGTTTAAACGGGAAAGAATAACGTACTGTACATGTACAGTGGAGAATCTGTTATTCTTTCCCGTTTAAACGCAAACGTACGCAAACGCAAAACACTAAAACGTAGAAAAGAACAACTTTTGGACAATTCTGATAATTCTTGTTTATCTTGGTGGCAAACAGTTTGGAGCCTGATCAGACGCCGGGTTACCCGGCGTCTGATCTGGCTCCAAACTGTTTGCACTGTAAATAATAGTTTTAGCGTAAACGCGTTTATTGGGAAAGAATAACAGATTTTCCACTGTATATGGGGAAATGGGTTAAGCAATGTGTACTGACCATGCAATCGATCACATACAAGATAAATGTTCAACTTAAATTTCGAAGGCCGAGATTAACAAACCAGTTTTATGAAATCTCAAATTTCAAGGTGAGCTATTTGACGCGTACTTGTGAAATAAGAATAGGCTGCACCAAGGTTTGGTGGCAAATAAACGACACTACATGTAGTTTTCAAGGGCTTATTTCGTCGCCTGTCAATATGACATTGAACGGATTGCTGTCTGTATCTTAAAACTTATTCTGCCCTTTTAGGTTTTTTCCCCTTTTTCATACAGTGGAGAAAACGTTATTCTTTCCCGATAAACGCGTTTACACTAAAACTATTCTATTCTATTACAAACTGTTTGGTGCCAGATCAGACGCCGGGTAACCCGGCGTCTGATCAGGCTCCAATCTGTTTGCCACCAAGATAAACATGAATTCTCAGAATTGTCCAAAAGTTATACTTTTCTACGTTTTAGTGCTTTGCGTTTGTGTTTCGTTTGCGTTTCGTTTGCGTTTAAACGGGAAAGAATAACGTTTTCTCCACTGTACATGTATGACCAGAAAACACTTTACTGATACGCTATTTGTAAATGAAGCATCTACAAATCGCTAGAGATGTCACAACGTCAAAGAGTTAAAAGGGGATTTTATTTTATATATTTTTTAAAATAACATCCCCGGCGGGATTCGAACCCGCGACCTCTGGATTAGAAGTCCAGCGCGCTATCCACTGCGCTACGGGGACCTTGTTTGATACAATTCACGATTGTTTAGCGGATCGTGAAGATATAACTAATCTTTTAACCAGGTACAGTGGAGAAACTGTTATTCTTTCCCACTTAATGCGTTTTAAACGCGTTTGAAAGGCGTTTGAAACGCGTTTTATCTATTAACTTACAAACGCGTTTGTAAGTGCGTTTAAACGCACTTATAAGTTAAT
The DNA here is from genome assembly GCA_922989275.2 of Gari tellinella. Classification (NCBI taxonomy): domain Eukaryota; kingdom Metazoa; phylum Mollusca; class Bivalvia; order Cardiida; family Psammobiidae; genus Gari; species Gari tellinella. Next base: position 11,719,777 of record OV277867.1, on the reverse strand, counting down.
AGTCATAATATGGTTTTACATTGCATTTTGGGTGTTTAAACAACGTTAAGAAAGATATTTTCTCATTTTTGCACTTTAAAAGTGCTTTATATATACACAAGTTGTGCGAATTGTGTTTTTTAAAGAGTTTTATCTCATTCGATCGTTAAATTAGACGATCTGTGTTTCGTTTAAAAATATGGTGGTGCTTTTTGTTCCAACCGAAGTATTTGTTAATTGCTTGGATTCAGATCAGTTGTTAAATTACTGGGCATCTGATTCGCATCAATGTTTGGATCCAGATCAGATGCCGAGTTACTATGATCAAATTTTGCACATTCTGATTTTTTACAAATATGTTGTTACACTCACACATTTGTACTAAATTCTATACATGGAATTGAAACAGTGTAGACCCTGTTAGGTCCATTCTTTTTGGAGTTTATATAATGATAGGTTATAACAAAACTACTCTAAAATTATCATAAAATCATCTAAACGCATACCTGATAAGTTCAGACGTTATTCCAGAGTCGAGTCAACATATTCAAAAGAATCATTAAGTCACATAACATTTAGATGAGCTGTAAATATGAAGGATTTTATCTATCTGTAAAGTATAACTGTACATGGTCAAAAACAGCAATATAATAATTGCCCATCGTGTAACCACGGAATTCTTGTATAATATAATTCTGTGGTGTAACTACCCGACATCTCGTTGCGTCATCAACCGGATGTGGGGTAATAAAACTTCGGCTTATCAAAGTAAACATAATCCTAATTAGGGGTGCGAGTCTGTTGGGGGCAATTTTACAATTTATAGTCCGCCACCAAAATTGTCATTTTTATGGTCAGGTTACTTTCACAAGAAATGGCCACACTAGTGTAAATCTATCATATAAAGTAGATCTAATTTGACTTTATCAAAGCTGTCAGTTTGGATCCTGATGTATTGCCGATTTAACATTTTACTATTTTTACCCCTAACTCCCCCAAAGTAATTGAAATAGATTCAAACCGTTTGAATAGAAATCAATATGATTTTAATTAATCTAATAAAATTTAACAGTTAAGATCTCGTTGGAACGCCGAGTCACTCAGCATTATGACGGAGAACAAAACTGTCTTTTAATCAAAATATTAATTCGTTCTATAACGTACATCAGTTTAGATCTTGATTAGATCATGGAGAAATCACAGACTGCTCCGTGATTAGATGGCGAACTTATCGGCGTCTCATCTACATGTACATAGAAAAATGTTTTCAAAGGTCACATAAAAATTGAGCGATATTGAGAAAATGCGTTTGCGTAGATGAATAACAGTATTTATTTGATCTTGACAAACTGCATACGTGACGCAATTTTCAGACGGGAAGATTTTCAAACAGTATCATTGATTGGAGCCAGATCAGACGCCGAGTTACTAATCATTTGATATGAACCAATGCTTGGATCAATATCATAAGCCGAGTTACTCATGTCCTGGTCTACATAAATGATTCCACCCAGTTCAGACGCCGAGTTACTAAGCATGACTAAAATGTCAATTATTGGTGACTGCATCAGCATGACCATATATGGGAGATAGTAAAGCCGAACGTGTACACAGCAGGCATTGTCCGCCCAAGGCCTCTGGCAATCTATACACCCTGTCATACTGTATACACTCACAGTTGTATCTAGGCATACATGTACATGTAGGCATAAGAAGGGTACTATAAACCTAGTATAATTATTTAAATACCTTTCGGATTTATTTTAATTCGTATAATTGATCGGTCTCGATAAAAACAAAGGTATGCCGAATGAAACGCAAAAATCCGCTTATAAACGCGTTTATAAACGCAAAACTCACTTATAAACGCAAAACGCGTTTATCGTTTATCGTTTCGTTTGCGTTTCGTTTGCGTTTCGTTTCCGCATGCGTAAGCATAAACGGGAAAGAATAACAGATTCTCCACTGTATGTGGTTATTTATTCTGTTTAGTTTGATTTGTGTAGATTTGGAAATGAGTATTCTTATTCCTTCCTAATAAGCGCATTAGTTCCAGAACAAGCTTTTCCCTCGTAAACAGTAATCTGGCTTCTGATCAGGCTCCAAACTGTGTGCTACTCAGATAAAACGCAGAATACAATACTCGATAATTCGAGCTCCCTTTGGTTCGAACATACCCATTTCAAATTTAAAACGTGGCAAAGCCACGTTTTAACTTTGAATTACGGGTACATGTACATGTATGTTTGTCTTAAGCAAAATTGGATTATCGAAATTAAACTTTAAAATACAGGTAAGGTCGAATTAATCGAGTTCGAGGTATCGAGTATTTTACTGTATATAAAAACAAGACTGAATTCAATACAATATGCCCCCGGTGGCATCCTTGACATTACATTCTGAATCTTTTCAAAGTCTAAATTGGGTCAAAATCAAGGTTTGGTGATACAGTGGAGAAAACGTTATTCTTTCCCAATAAACGCGTTTACGCTAAAACTATTATTTCCACTGCAAACAGTTTGGAGGCAGATCAGACGCCGGGTAACCCGGCGTCTGATCAGGCTCCAAGCTGTTTGCCACCGGCAAGATAAACATGAATTATCAGAATTGCCCAAAGGTGCACTTTTCTACGTTTTAGTGTTTTGCGTTTGCGTTTCGTTTCGTTTAAACGGGAAAGAATAACGTTTTCTCCACTGTAGGAATCGTCGTTGGACAAAAACGGTCGTTCAAGTCAAAACTTTAAAATACATGTACATCTAATTTCTGATTCTCTTTGAAACCGTCTTGAAAGGTCAATTCCAAAGACATGCCACACGACAGGAATAGATGGAGAAATAAATAATAATTGAGAAATTTTGAATCTGACTTGCGACAATATTATTGTCGTATGACGTTTCGTAAGACGGGTACCAGGATACGGTTATAACAACTATTTAAGTATCAAACCATCTTTGTAAGTACATGTACAATGTAGTATTGACACAAAATAAAAATGTTCAATCTTGTTAACCCAGAAATAGCCCATTTTAAATATTCTAAGTCCAACTTACTTCATGGCCGGTGCCACATTATGGACAGGTGATACATGTTGTACGTGTGGGCAGGGAATGCTCCAAGGCAACAACTGTATGTATAAATATCGAAGTATTCGGGTGAGCGTTGTAAATGATGCTCGAAGAAACAGTAAATGGTTAACCTCGTAAACACGGAGGCACGGACAGAACACTCGCCATATTTGCCTCCCCGTTTATGGATGCCGCGGAATAAAACTGGTCAGTTTCTACATTTCATCGTATACGTTTGCGTTTAGTTTCGTTTTAATGGGGAAGAATAAGGTCTTCTTCGCTGTAGCAATTAAAGGATATGAGCCATGCCATGACAAAACCAGCCTAACTGCATTGCAACATTGTACAGACCAAGCACTGTTGTCATCCGAGGCTCTGTATCTGAGTTAAGTCTACACTGCCAAAACCGTATATATATAATACAGCTATATAAAATGCCTTTGATGCATGTGGGTGTCAAATAGTGTAGCTCAATACCAGCCGCCGGGTCTTTGACGCTGTTTGCAACGCAATAAGGTAGTTTTTCTCATGGCACGACTGCATACATGTAGCAAACAGTTTGTAGCTGGATCGATAATGGACATAATTGCTTTGGCGTGAAAACTCGTCTGTTTAACCCATTAACCCATAACCTGTTTCTATCTTTGGAGACATGTGACCACTTAAAGCAGGCTGAAAGTAAAGCAGAATGCGCCTTACGTGTGTAATGCGTATTCTGATTCACTTTCACCCTGTTTTAAGCCATCATCTGCTAGAATTTAGATACTACATGTATTTCTTATGATACATATTCATAATTGTACAAGTTGCATCTATTTTCTTTAGTATTCGAATAAATGAAAGGTGCAAAAAGGCATATCTATGTGGTAATGGGTTCAAACGAATACCGTCATCTCCCTTGCACTTTGATATTGTATATCTTTATTATCTTATGATAAAATAATAGATCTCTTGTGGTTGTTCTTGTGGTTCAATTATAAACTGACATTTATCCATCGTAAATTTCTTTTGTTTATTTGCCCGTCTAATTGTATGGGATTCTTCTCAATTGAACATGTCCAATACAGTTTTACAATATACTTGTATAGCCTTATAAATCTGCCGTGTCTTTCATTTCAATGTCACAAAATATCATCCAAATAAATAATAACAAAATACGAGACCACTTTATTTATTTATTGTCTTCAAACTTGTCCACATATAGAATAACTACAGTAGAGTAAACACCTATTTATGCCTATTACAGTGGAGAATCTGTTATTCTTTCCCGTTTAAACGCAAACGTACGCAAACGCAAAGCACTAAAACGTAGAAAAGAACAACTTTTGGACAATTCTGATAATTCTTGTTTATCTTGGTGGCAAACAGTTTGGAGCCTGATCAGACGCCGGCGTCTGATCTGGCTCCAAACTGTTTGCACTGCAAATAATAGTTTTAGCGTAAACGCGTTTATTGGGAAAGAATAACAGATTCTCCACTGTATACCATTACTCAAATATATATGACTATTAGTCCAGAGGAGAACCTAGTTTAAAGTATAAATGAAATGCAAACACAATACACTGAAATGTAGAAAGTACCACTATTTGGAATATGTTACATAATGTAATACATGCAGTTTATTTTAATCTGAATGACAAACAACTGCTCAGTCGCAGCATTACCATACACCTGGTCTAGATCATACTGATTGCAATGAATAATATTCAATAATTAACCCATTACCCAATAAATATGCCTTTTTACGCCTGTAGGTTATTCATCCATTGAGTAAAATAGGTCCAATTTACACAATTATGGATATCTACCTTGAGCACTATTTTCTATATTCTAGCAGATTTTTATTTAAAGCAGACTGAAAGTAAAATGTGCCCCAAGGCGCTATCTTCTATAATTTTAACTTGCTTTAAGTAGTAATTTGTTTTAAAAACTAGAGACAGGCTATTGGGTAAAGGGTACATTTTTTTGTTTAACCATTTCATTGTCAACTTTATCGCTAGCTTTTTATCCCTTCACTGCCAAACTTTGTCGCCTGCTTCAATATTGTTGTCTACAATATCGTTTCAAAGTTAGGTTTGAGGCAGTACAGTGGAGAATCTGTTATTCTTTCCCGTTTAAACGCAAACGTACGCAAACGCAAAGCACTAAAACGTAGAAAAGAACAACTTTTAGACAATTCTGATAATTCATGTTTATCTTGGTGGCAAACAGTTTGGAGCCTGATCAGACGCCGGGTTACCCGGCGTCTGATCTGGCTCCAAACTGTTTGCACTGCAAATAATAGTTTTAGCGTAAACGCGTTTATTGGGAAAGAATAACACACTCTCCACTGTAGGTTTGAGGCAGTATGACTGACGGAATTTCGAAACGAGTGTCAAACACTTTGGATCCTGATCAGACGCAGAGTTTGAACAGGATAACAATATTTGCTAACTTTATTTCCGAAACAAATTTTTGAACATTCTAATAATTATAAAAACAATAGCAGACTACAATAGTTATTGCAGAAGAAATGTTACATAACGGTAAAATATTTCTGGGTCCAAGGTTATAAAGCTTATGAGTTGAATCTGAGATCGTTCTCAGGCATTTGATTGGTCAGCTTTGTGCATTTGCTGAGCAAAATCTCATATCTGACCAATCAAATGCTTGCGAACGATCTCAGGCTAACAATTTCAGACTCAACTCAAAAGCTTTATAATATTTAGGTCAGGTCACGCGGCAATTTTCGGCGTCTCATCAGGGTCTTCACTGTTTGGTTTTGCATATGAAATAATCTGTTATATGAACAAACACTGTACTTACTCTAGATCACCCTTGTGTATCTATAATACAGTGGAGAAAACGTTATTCTTTCCCAATAAACGCGTTTACGCTAAAACTATAATTTCCAATGCAAACAGTTTGCCTTCAAGGTTAAAATCAACATACATGTACAGCCTTTTGCCATTTTCTACATTTTAGTGCACTGCGTTTGCGTTTCGTTTGCGTTTAAACGGGAAAGAATAACGTATTCTTCACCGTTACATCTTCAAGCATACACATACAGTGGATAATCTGTTATTCTTTCCCGTTTAAACGCAAACGTACGCAAACGCAAAGCACTAAAACGTAGAAAATTACAACTTTTGGACAATTCTGATAATTCATGTTTATCTTGGTGTCTGATCTGGCTCCAAACTGTTTGCAGTGAAACTAATAGTTTTAGCGTAAACGCGTTTATTGGGAAAGAATAACAGATTCTCCACTGTACACATAAGGAGCGTTCAGTGCAATATCCAGGCATAAATGGGTTACAGTGGAGAAAACGTTATTCTTTCCCAATAAACGCGTTTACGCTAAAACTATTATTTACATTGCAAACAGTTTGAAGCCAGATCAGACGCCGGGTTAACCGGCGTCTGATCAGGCTCCAAACTGTTTGCCATTCAGATTAAAATAAATGGTCAGGATTGTAAATAGGTCGTCTTTTTCTACGTTTTAGTTTTATGCGTTTGCGTTTCGTTTGCGTTTAAACGGGAAAGAATAAAGTTTCCTCCTCTGTAAGGAGCGTTCAGTGTAATATCCAGGCTTAAATGGGTTAAGATGAACTCGCGGAAATATTTTATGACCAGTACGATAGAGAGGCGAAAGTATTTTATCAAAGTTATCAGTCCACTTGTTTGTAATAACTTAAGAGGGAGGAGGAAGGGGGTCGATTCTTTAGAAAAATTCAACGATAACTGCACTAGCATACCGACTGATTGGCAATATGTTGTACAACCAGTTATTTACGTTTGGTACAGTGGAGAAAACGTTATTCTTTCCCGTTTAAACGCAAACGAAACACAAACGCAAAGCACTAAAACTTAGAAAAATACAACTTTTTGACACTTCTGATAATTCATGTACATCTTGGTGGCAAACAGTTTGGAGCCTGATCAGACGCCGGGTTACCCGGCGTCTGATCTGGCTCAAAACTGTTTGCTTCGGATATAATACCGGTAGTTTAAGCGTAAACGCGTTTATTGGAAAAGAATAACGTTTTCAAGCTAAAATTGTCATGGTAAAGGTCAACGTCTCAAAAATGTGAAAACTTTTGTTTGGTCATATCTTTATGGGGAAATGGTCAGATAATCAGGTTATACCAAAATATTCCCCGTTATATTACATGTGCTCAGTACAGTCGAGAATCTGTTATTCTTTCCCAATAAACGCGTTTACGCTAAAACTATTATTTGCAGTGCAAACAGTTTGGAGTCAGATCAGACGCCGGGTAACCCGGCGTCTGATCAGGCTCCAAACTGTTTGCCACCAAGATAAACATGAATTATCAGAATTGTCCAAAAGTTGTTCTTTTCTACGTTTTAGTGCTTTGCGTTTGCGTACGTTTGCGTTTAAACGGGAAAGAATAACAGATTCTCCACTGTAACATTTAAAGCTCTGCGATGGAGAAGACGTTATAAATTCCCATAAACGAGTTTACACTAAAATTAAATTGTTTCAAGTGCAAACAGTTTTGAGCTAGATCAGACGCCGGGACCTGACGTTTGACATGGTTCCAAACTGTTTGACATGGAAATAGTTATTAAAGCATAAACGCGTTTAGTTGGAAATAATAACGCATTCTCCATTGTACATGTTTTAAGATTGGAGCCTGGGTTTAACCCCTATTAGTCATACAAATTGAAATTAGGTTGATAACCGACTTATTTTCTTTTAAATAGTATGATTTTAACGAAAATGTTGGATGAAATCTTCCCGGAATGAGTCTTATTGAATCTAAAATGGTGTTGTCCCACACTGTTTATAAACAAGATCAGGTAGGCGCCAGGATTCACATTATGAAGTGTTCTTACAGTAGAGAAAACATTATTCTTTCCCAGTAAACGCGCTAAAACCATTATTTCTTTTGCAAACAGTTTGGAGCCAGATCAGACGCCGGGTAACCCGGCGTCTGATCAGGCTCCAAACAGTTTGCCACTCAGATAAAAATGAATTTTAAGAAATATCTAAAAATTAACATTTTCTACATTTTAGTGTTTTGCGTTTGCGTTTCGTTTGTGTTTAAACGGGAAAGAATAACGTATTCTCCACTGTAGTGTAATGCGTTTGCGTTTGTTTGCGTCTAAACGGGAAAGAATAACGTTTTCTCCACTGTATTCAAACAGGCATTAGAGGTATAAACGTGACTCAGTTTTCTCGCCGCTATTTTAAAGTGGTTCAAAGTATTGTACTGTTGTTACGAATATTTTCTCATAGTTTTAAGACTGATTTCATGACTTTTAAAACTTTAATTGTAAACTCTTTAAATGTTAGTGCAAACAACTTTGAGATTGACGTATGAACTGTTTGATATGAAAACAAAACCAATCAAATTATACTGAGCGACAGTGTCACAACACATATATCGAATATATTCTTCAAAACACTTGGTGCTTCATGCAAGAAAAAAGTCATTCAGGTAGCTAACAAAACGCTTTCTAAAGTTTGTTCCAGATATAAAGTTGTCACCTATGATGCTATCTCTATACATGTAATACTACCTATCTACTTTTGAATGCTGTATATAGGCACCCCTGTAAACTTGTTCATGCATTTGACAGGAAACTGTTCGAGCTTTGTCAGCTTGCACTAAGATGCTGAGATACAGAGGAGAAGACGTTATTCTTTCCCAATAAACGCGTTAATGCCAAAAATATTACATGTACGTCCATCAAAAACTGTTTGGAACCAGATCAGACGCCGGGTAACCCGGCGTCTGATCAGACTTCAAACTGTTTGCCAGTCAGATTAAACAAGAACCGTCAATATTTTCAAGAAATTGCTATTTTCTACATTGTAGTATCATACGTTTGCGATCCGTAGGGAGAGAATAACGTAGTCTCCACTGTGTTTACATTTACCCCTCTACTGTCGAAATATCGTCTTCTTTGACATAGTTATCTGCAAGAAGTTTCACTTAATTTTTTAGAATTTCTAATTGAATAACCGTAAGACGAGTACCAAACCATTTCGATACAAACCAGACACAGCAATATACATCGTCTGATCTGGATCAAAACCGTTCGCAAATAACGGGTAAATTTACATCGGCAGACAAAGAGTCAATTGTTTCACACTTAATTGTCTTAAGTTATTGATTATTAATTGTGTGATCAGATCAAATATTGATTTTTATCAGCTGCTGATGAATTGTGTACCTCCGTTTTAGTGACACTTTGACAGACGTCATTTTACATGTAGTGAAACGGACACGCGTTGTTTATCGTACAGTGGAGAAGACGTTATACTTTCCCATAAAACGCGTTTATTCTAAAACTATTATTTCAATTGCAAACAGTTTGGAGCCAGATAAGACACCGGGTAACCCGGCGTCTGATCAGGATCCAAACTGTTTGCCACTCAAATAAAAGTAAATGATAAGAATGATCAAAAAGTGGTAGTTTTCTACATTTTATTGCAATGCGTTCGCGTGTAGCTTTGTTTAAATTGGAAATACTGTATATGATTTACTATGATACTGGCCCTGTTAAACCCTGCCCTGCCATGACGTCATCTGTTTGAATCATTTGTCGTCTGCCTTTATTTCTCAAATTTAAATTTGACTTAAAACTATCGTAATGAGTGTCAAACAGTTTGAAATCGCATTACACGGCGTCTGATCACGATCCAAACCGTTTGTACATGGCCATTGTACATGTACTCGGAGTGAGGCGGTGAATATGTCTTTTGAACAGTCAGAAAGTATAACTAGAAATCTTAACTTATTCATCCCTGAACAATTTAATGGCCACTTCCAGTTTCCAATTAAGTTTAGTCCATTTACGACTATTTAGTGTTGTTTTCTGAAATACAATGTAAAAATACACACAGTGCAGACGCTGATCAGAGGGCTCCTTTAGGAATAAAAAGAACTTGTATTGTATTGTATTTTATTTTGGTCTACACTATTTGCACCGGACAATAACACTCTCTTTACAGATACACTGTTTATAAAGAACGATGATACTCGTCGCTAGGGTTCAATGTGTTAATGATATGGTGGCTGATAAAGGAAGGACAAGAAACAATTCAGACGCTTAACCCTTTCCCCAATACATGTAGAAGCGACTTTTAGCACATGCATTTTATTCATCCGCTGAAGAAAATAGTTCCAGTTTATACCTCATGAACAATTACCATTACAAATATTTTATATAGCCTAGCAGATTTTAGCTTAAAGCAGGCTGAAAGTAAAGCAGAATGTGCCTTAAGGCACATTCTGCTTTACTTTCAACCTGCTTTAAGTGGTCACCTGTCTTCAAATCTAGAAACAGACCATGAGGTAAAGGGTTAAAGGAACGAGAAACGTCTTAATTGTTTAAAAAGAAAGAACTTGCATTGCCCTTGCCTTGTTTTAAAACGCTACAGAAATGTTTCACTATACAGTGGAGACTCTGTTATTCTTTCCCGTTTAAACGCAAACGTACGCAAACGCAAAACACTAAAACGTAGAAAATGATAACTTTTTGACAATTCTGATAATTCATGTTTATCTTGGTGGCAAACAGTTTGGAGCCTGATCAGACGCCGGGTTACCCGGCGTCTGATCTGGCTCCAAACTGTTTGCACTGCTAATAATAGTTTTAGCGTAAACGCGTTTATTGGGAAAGAATAACGTTTTCTCCACTGTACCAAATCATTAACGGACAGACGTGTTCACCACACCGCTGAATGTGTCACGCCACACTCGATCAAACGTTCACGTGACACATATAATTACACATGTACACTTACGTTACCGTAACTCCCACAAGCTTTCAGTGACGTTGTTTAACCCATTCGATGTTAAAAAATACCGTCCGCTTAAAATTGTAGTAATTATGCCAAGTGTTTATACAGTGGAGAAGACGTTATTCTTTCCAAATAAACGCGTTTACGCTAAAACTATTATTTTCGGTAACCCGGCGTCTGATCAGGCTCCAAACTGTTGACTACTCTGATTAAATGGAATAGTCAGGCTTGTCAATGAGTTGTCTTTTTCACCATTTTATGGCAATGCGTTTGTGTTTCGTTTGCGTTTAAACGGGAAAGAATAACGTATTATCCATATGCACTGTACCAATTGTCTATATCTGAAATTAGGTATAGCGGAGCAGACGTTTAAACGGAATAAACGAAAATGCAATGCGACAAAATGTATAAAATAACAATTGTTTGAAAATGATCATTTCTGACAGGCTTCTGATCTGGTTCCAAACTGTTTTCGTCAAAAATATTACCCATCCCCGGCGGGATTCGAACCCGCGACCTCTGGATTAGAAGTCCAGCGCGCTATCCACTGCGCTACGGGGACCTCGTTTAAGACGTCTTATCGTCCTTTAAAATATCCGATAAATATTAAATTTTGTCGTTCTTCTTTCCCAATAAACGCATTTACGCTAAAACTGTTATTTTCATTGCAAACAGTTTGGAGCCAGATCAGACGCCGGGTAACCCGGCGTCTGATCAGACTCCAAACTGTTTGCCGACAAGATAAACATGAATTACCAGAATTGTCCAAAAGTTGCACCTTTCTACGTTTTAGTGTATTGTCTTTGCGTTTCGTTTCGTTTAAACGGGAAAGAATAACGTACTGTACATGCACAGTGGAGAATCTGTTATTCTTTCCCGTTTAAACGCAAACGTACGCAATCGCAAAACACTAAAACGTAGAAAAGAACAACTTTTGGACAATTCTGATAATTCTTGTTTATCTTGGTGGCAAACAGTTTGAAGCCTGATCAGACGCCGGGTTACCCGGCGTCTGATCTGGCTCCAAACTGTTTGCACTGTAAATAATAGTTTTAGCGTAAACGCGTTTATTGGGAAAGAATAACAGATTTTCCACTTTATATGGGGAAATGGGTTAAGCAATGTGTACTGACCATGCAATCGATCACATACAAGATAAATGTTCAACTTAAATTTCGAAGGCCGAGATTAACAAACCAGTTTTATGAAATCTCAAATTGCAAGGTGAGCTATTTGACGCGTACTTGTGAAATAAGAATAGGCTGCACCAAGGTTTGGTGGCAAATAAACGACACTACATGTAGTTTTCAAGGGCTTATTTCGTCGCCTGTCAATATGACTTTGAACGGATTGCTGTCTGTATCTTAAAACTTATTCTGCCCTTTTAGGTTTTTTCCCCTTTTTCATACAGTGGAGAAAACGTTATTCTTTCCCGATAAACGCGTTTACACTAAAACTATTCTATTCTATTACAAACTGTTTGGTGCCAGATCAGACGCCGGGTAACCCGGTGTCTGATCAGGCTCCAAACTGTTTGCCACCAAGATAAACATGAATTCTCAGAATTGTCCAAAAGTTATACTTTTCTACGTTTTAGTGCTTTGCGTTTGTGTTTCGTTTGCGTTTCGTTTGCGTTTAAACGGGAAAGAATAACGTTTTCTCCACTGTACATGTATGACCAGAAAACAATTTACTGATACGCTATTTGTAAATGAAGCATCTACAAATCGCTAGAGATGTCACAACGTCAAAGAGTTATAAAAGGGGATTTTATTTTATATTTTTTTAAAATAACATCCCCGGCGGGATTCGAACCCGCGACCTCTGGATTAGAAGTCCAGCGCGCTATCCACTGCGCTACGGGGACCTTGTTTGATACAATTCACGATTGTTTAGCGGATCGTGAAGATATAACTAATCTTTTAACCAGGTATTTGGTTATTTATTCTGTTTAGTTTGATTTGTGTAGATTTGGAAATGAGTATTCGTATTCCTTCCTAATAAGCGCATTAGTTCCAGCACAAGCTTTTCCCTCGTAAACAGTGATCAGGCTCCAAACTGTGTGCTACTCAGATATAACGCAGAATACAATACTCGATAATTCGAGCTCCCTTTGGTTCGAACATACCCATTTCAAATTTAAAACGTGGCAAAGCCACGTTTTAACTTTGAATTACGGGTACATGTACATGTATGTTTGTCTTAAGCAAAATTGGATTATTGAAATTAAACTTTAAAATACAGGTAAGGTCGAATTAATCGAGTTCGAGGTATCGAGTATTTTACTGTATATAAAAACAAGACTGAATTCAATACAATATGCCCCCGGTGGCATCCTTGACATTACATTCTAAATCTTTTCAAAGTCTAAATTGGGTCAATGACAATGCTAAAATCAAGGTTTTGTGATATGGGTTGACAAGAAGTGGCACAGGAACCCGTCGTACAGTGGAGACTTTGTTATTCTTTCCCGTTTAAACGCAAACGTACGCAAACGCAAAGCACTAAAACGTAGAAAAGTGCAACTTTTGGACAATTCTGATAATTCATGTTTATCTTGGTGGCAAACAGTTTGGAGCCTGATCAGACGCCGGGTTACCCGGCGTCTGATCTGGCTCCAAACTGTTTGCATTGCAAATAATAGTTTTAGCGTAAACGCGTTTATTGGGAAAGAATAACGTTTTCTCCACTGTAGGAATCGTCGTTGGACAAAAACGGTCGTTCAAGTCAAAACTTTAAAATACATGTACAGTGGAGAATCTGTTATTCTTTCCCGTTTAAACGCAAACGTACGCAAACGCATTGCAATAAAACATAGAAAAGGAGAACTTTTGACTATTCATGTTGATCTTGGTGGCAAACAGCTTGGAGCCTGATCAGACGCCGGGTAACCCGGCGTCTGATCTGGCTCCAAACGGTTTGCATTTTGAAATAATAGATTTAGCGTAAACGCGTTTATTGGGAAAGAATAACGTTTTCTCCACTGTACATGTACATCTAATTTCTGATTTCTCCATGAAATCCTATCTTGCGACATCTTTTTGAAACCGTCTTGAAAGGTCAATTCCAAAGACATGCCACACGACAGGAATAGATGGAGAAATAAATAATAATTGAGAAATTTTGAATCTGACTTGCGACAATATCATTGTCGTATGACGTTTCGTAAGACGGGTACCAGGATACGGTTATAACAACTATTTAAGTATCAAACCATCTTTGTAAGTACAATGTAGTATTGACACAAAATAAAAATGTTCAATCTTGTTAACCCAGAAATAGCCCATTTTAAATATTCTAAGTCCAATTTACTTAATGGCCGGTGCCACATTATGGGCAGGTGATACGTGTGGGCGGGGAATGCTCCAAGGCAACAACTGTATGTACAGTGAAGAAATCGTTATTCTTTCCCGTTTAAACGCAAACGTACGCAAACGCAAAACACTAAAACGTAGAAAAGTGCAACTTTTGGACAATTCTGATAATTCATTTTAATCTGAGTGGCAAACAGTTGGGATCCTGATCAGACGCCGGGTTACCCGGCGTCTGATCTGGCTCCAAACTGTTTGCACTGCAAATAATAGTTTTAGCGTAAACGCGTTTATTGGGAAAGAATAACGTTTTCTCCACTGTAATTGCTTTGGAGTGAAAAATCGTCTGTTTAACCCATTAACCCATAACCTGTTTCTATTTTTGGAGACATGTGACCACTTAAAGCAGGCTGAAAGTAAAGCAGAATGCGCCTTACATGTGTAATGCGTATTCTGATTCACTTTCACCCTGTTTTAAGCCATCATCTGCTAGAATTTAGATACTACATGTATTTCTTATGATACATATTCATAATTGTACAAGTTGCATCTATTTTCTTTAGTATTCGAATAAATGAAAGGTGCAAAAAGGCATATCTATGTGGTAATGGGTTCAAACGAATACCGTCATCTCCCTTGCACTTTGATATTGTATATCTTTATTATCTTATGATAAAATAATAGATCTCTTGTGGTTGTTCTTGTGGTTCAATTATAAACTGACATTTATCCATCGTAAATTTCTTTTGTTTATTTGCCCGTCTAATTGTATGGGATTCTTCTCAATTGATCATGTCAAATACCGTTATACAATATACTTGTATAGCCTTATAAATCTGTCGTGTCTTTCATTTCAATGTCACAAAATATCATCCAAATAAATAATAACAAAATACGAGACCACTTTATTTATTTATTGTCTTCAAACTTGTCCACATATAGAATAACTACAGTAGAGTAAACACTTATTTCTGCCTATTACAGCGGAGAATCTGTTATTCTTTCCCGTTTAAACGCAAACGTACGCAAACGCAAAACACTAAAACGTAGAAAAGTACAACTTTTGGACAATTCTGATAATTCTTGTTTATCTTGGTGGCAAACAGTTCGGAGCCTGATCAGACGCCGGGTTACCTGGCGTCTGATCTGGCTCCAAACTGTTTGCACTGCAAATAATAGTTTTAACGTAAACGCGTTTATTGGGAAAGAATAACAGATTCTCCACTGTATGACGTCACCAATGACGTCAGAATAACAGATTCTCCACTGTACATGTCATGTACATATACATTACTCCCTTCCTACAACGGCCTCTGAACAATGATTCCCTCCTTGCAACAATGCTTCCATAAAACATTGAATTGAATTGAACTGAATTGTATTGGATATTTGACAGAAGAAACATAAAGACGAGTGACAAACAGTTTGAACCCAGTTTACCACAGTTTAATGCATTGGTCTCTTTTGACTTCATTTAAAAGGGGGAAAGAAAATGTTCTCCAATGTAAAATGGACGACAAAATTATTACGTTTAATCGTTCCCTTCGTAGAGTTTGATAAGTTTACTCCATTTCTTCCAAAAGGTTATAGACCCATGAGGGATGATATTAACAAGTACATGTACATGTACATATATATACATTACAGATAATATACAAATAATTATGGCGACACAGCATTTACAGTACAACATTGACATTATTGCATATAATTGCATATACAAAATATCACTCTATAGACCGCTACTAGATCTAGTGACTACATGTATAAAAGGTATTGGGAGTATCATTTTGATCGTTTGCGTGTAGATCCAGTTGTTATGTCTACCTCATGTGTTATTGGTAGACTAGTTATATGATACAAAGTATATGAATAGGTATCGTTACTTCAGAAATATTATATATATCTAGATCTATACCGAAGTAGTAGTAGTAGTAGTCGTAGTAGTAGTATTAGCGTAGGTGATGGTTGTAGTTACATTATAGCTGGAATGTCTGACTATTTCGTATGGGTTTTTAGTATCATTATTTGACCTTTCAATGACTTTTAAAAGCATGGAAGTATTAACGTACATGTACTCTCCAACCTGATGCAATACTACGTTTTCGAGCGCAAAAGGGTTAATTTTGAAATTTACCTAGATGTACTGTAAACCCTACCTATTGCAACCACTTACAACATATATATTTATAACTACATGTACGAAGACAGGTTGTAGATAAAAGCAAGTTGAAAGTAAAGCAGAAAGCTCATACAGGAGCTTACATCTTTCTGCTTTACTTTGATTTTGCTTAAGCAACCACCGGTATTTAACATCGAAATGGCTTTAAATGTATCATTTTATGTAATTGAAAACGGTTAATGGGAGAGCTTTACTACGAAATATTCCATTCATTTTATAACAGCCAATAAAATAAACCCCTTCACCGCCTTACCCCGAGTGTAATGATTAGATCTATTTGCAAACAGTTTGAATCCTGATCAGACGCCGCGTAACGCGGCGTCTGATCAGAATCCAAACTGTTTTACACTAATTTCCATATTTCTTAAGTCAAAAAACTAAAATTTAGATTTGAGAAATAAAAACAGACGACAATTGTTTAAAATTGAAGGCGTCACAGCCGTTAAAGGGTAACGTTTGTGTATTGGTTCACGCTCCAGTAACCAGACAATGCTGCAGGTTTATACGGGTATTTCCCTAAATAGAAGGGGTTTTCGTGGAAAAGCCGATTTAAATGGAGTTTTTAATAGAAACTGGTTGAAAAAGGAATGTGTTTACTTTGCAACAAACTGTCGTCTGCTACTGTTCTATAAAAACAAAATTGAAGTTTCTTCTCAAAATATTACCAGTGTCAAATACATGTAGTTTTGATCTTGATGAGACGAAGGTTATTCGGCATCGGATCCGGATCAAAAATGTTTGCGAAGGAAATCTCGTTTTCACCGTTAACACGTTTTAAAACGATGTTAATCGCTGTTATTTTATTTATCACCTTCTCTATGTTTTGGTCGTAGGAACGTGACTATTTTCCCTTATCCTGCCGTTATAGCGTCCACCTTGAAATGTTCGTCTGTAAAATTTGTCAAATTAAGTATTATGCTTTTTTAAATTGTAGAATTGTAAAGACGAGTGTCAATTTAAAAACTGTCAAACAGTTTGGACCCGGATCAGGCACCGCGTTAAATTGCATACGTTGTGTACATTCAAAATTCGTTGTTCTTTCCCTGTACAGTGGAGAATCTGTTATTCTTTCCCAATAAACGCGTTTACGCTAAAACTATTATTTGCAGTGCAAACAGTTTGGAGCCAGATCAGACACCGGGTAACCCGGCGTCTGATCAGGCTCCAAACTGTTTGCCACCAAGATAAACAAGAATTATCAGAATTGTCCAAAAGTTGTTCTTTTCTACGTTTTAGTGCTTTGCGTTTGCGTACGTTTGCGTTTAAACGGGAAAGAATAACAGATTCTCCACTGTACATTCAAAATTCGTTGTTCTTTCCCAGTAAACGCGTTTACACCAGAACTATTACACCATTACACCATTGCAATAAGTTTTGATCCAGATTGGACGCCGGGTAATCCGACGTCTGATCAGGCTCCACTCTGATTGCTACTCAGATAGAAATGAATAGTAAGTAACACGTTGTCATTCTATACATTTTATTGCATCGCGTTTGCGTTTCGTGCGTTTAAACTGGAAATAATAGCGTTTTCTCCACTGTATATGCAAATATATATTATATAACTTGTCAACTGCAACAATTCTTATTGTTGAATAATCTGCATTTTCTGTAAGAAAAACATCACAGGAATTCCAAATACATGTACAGTGCTACCTACATGTATTTATACAGTGGGGGAAAAAGTTATTCTTTCCCTTTTAAACGCAAACGTACGCAAACGCAAAGCACTAAAACGTAGAAAATAACAACTTTTTGACATTTCTCACTATTTATTTTAATCTGAGTGGCAAACAGTTTGGAGCCTGATCAGACGCCGGGTTACCCGGCGTCTGATCTGGCTCCAAACTGTTTGCACTGCAAATAATAGTTTTAGCGTAATGCGTTTATTGGGAAAGAATAACAGATTCTCCACTGTAACAACAACCAATGGACGACACATAGTGTGTGTTGTTTGGAGGGAGTTTTAATAGGGATGGAACATTATTATCTGTAGTGTACATTTGCAAACAGTTCGAACCCAGATCAGACACCGCGTGACGCGGCGTCTGATCTCGGTTCAAACTGTTTGTCGCTCATCTTCTGTCAAAAATGTCCAATACGTAACTTTGAGAAAAAACTACACATGACAATTTATGCGAACGATATTGCAGCAGTGAAAACTAGACATAATGGTATTGTTTGGGCAACAGTGGCAAGCATTGTTGTAAGGAGGGAATCGCTGTTCTGGGTCGTTGCATATAGGGAGGGAGAGTTCCGATTTACACGAATGATGCAGAGGGTAATATATTATATTAAACATTGAATCCTATTATCATGCTGAGCGAGGCTTGGCTAAAATTTGCAGATAGTTTGGATCCAGATCAGACGCCACTGGGTTACCAGGCGTATGATCTGGCTCAAAACTGTTTGTAATGGAAATAATTGTCACGTTAGGCATAAACTCCTTAATTCGGAATGAATAACGGCATCTCTTCTCCACTCCATACAGATAGAAAAGTACTTTAACAAAAAGAATACAAATTCCTAAATTATAAAAAACATATTATGACCCAATGATGCAAAAATATAGAACTTACATGTACTATTACTACTACAACTACAGTGGAGAAAACGTTATTCTTTCCCAATAAACGCGTTTACGCTAAAACTATTTTTTCCATTGCAAACAGTTTTGAGCCAGATCAGACGCCGGGTAACCCGGCGTCTGATCAGGCTCCAAACTGTTTGCCACTCAGATTAAAATAAAAAGTGAGAAATGTCAAACAATTGTTATTTTCTACGTTTTAGTGTTTTGCGTTTGCGTACGTTTGCGTTTAAACGGGAAAGAATAACGTTTTCTCCACTTTACTATTACCACCGTCACCACCAATACTATTATAACCACAACAACAACTACTACTACCACCATAAACAACTACTATCACAGCAAACGTTGAACAACTTCTACCACTTCTAATAATAATAATGATAAAGACTTTATATTAAGAGGGGACTAAATTGGCAAACCTCCAATCTTCCACGCGGCCCTCGTACAGTGGAGAAAACGTTATTCTTTCCCGTTTAAACGCAAACGTACGCAAACGCAAAACACTAAAAGGTAGAAAATAACAACTTTTTGACATTTCTCACTATTTATTTTAATCTGAGTGGCAACAGTTTGGAGCCTGATCAGACGCCGGGTAACCCGGCGTCTGATCTGGCTCAAAACTGTTTGCAATGGAAAAAATAGTTTTAGCGTAAACGCGTTTATTGGGAAAGAATAACGTTTTCTCCACTGTACATTTATATAAAACTCAAAATAGCAACAATATTTATCAGAACAAACAATGCAGCAGTAAATGACACATGTAATGCGTTATCACAATGTGAACTTATTTCAGGATATACCATCATTACTTTTTGTTCTTTTCTTATTTTTTTTAATCAGATTTAGGGATTTCGTTCCTAAAGAAATATCTCTAACAATGCCAAACAGTTTGAATCCTGATCAGACGCCGCATTACGCGGCGTCTGATCATGATCCAAACGGTTTGTAAAGTCGCCTTTCGGCGCAATCAGCAGTGAAAGAGTTTAACTTAAAAAAGCGAAGCTACACGGAATTCAATTAAATGGAGGAAATGACAAATGTTTTTTCGAAAATGTTGACGATTTTATCCAGGTATCATTGGCAATCAGAGCGTGGTCCGACGACGAGTAACTCAGCGCCTGATATGACTCAAAGTTGTTTGCAGTGAGTTGTATTGGGTAAAGAATAATGCAGATATCGCTGTTACAGTGGAGAAAACGTTATTATTTCCCATAAGTGCGTTTAACGCTAAAACTATTATTTGCAGTGCAAACAGTTTGGAGCCAGATCAGACGCCGGGTAACCCGGCGTCTGATCAGGCTCCAAACTGTTTGCCACCAAGATAAACATGAATTATCAGATTTGTCCAAAAGTTGCACTTTTATACGTTTTAGTACTTTGCGTTTGCGTACGTTTGCGTTTAAACGGGAAAGAATAACGTTTTCTCCACTGTATTTACAGTCTGACATTAGTTTTGTTCCAATAAACGAGTGTATGCTACAACAATTACAGTGCTCCTTCCCTACAACGACCCTCTGAACAACGGTCCCCTCCTTACAACGACACTTGCCGCTGTTTCCCAAACAAGACAATTATGTCTAACACTTGCAATGCTACAATGTCATCTTCTTAAAATTGTCGTTTCCTGTTTTTTCTCAAAGTTACATGTACTGGACATTTTAATAATAATAATAATAATAATAATAATAATTCTTTATTCAATCAGTAACTTGAATTAACAAATTCCTCGTTACTCACAACATATTTACAGATGGCCAAAGTGGCCAAACAAACAATAAAAAAAAAGCATTTCAAATGATAGTAGATCTATTTTCGAAAATTTAGAATTTGAGGTTGAACTGCTATTTTCATGAAAAAAAAAGATATTAAATGATCATTGTTTTTGGGTAAATGATTAGATAATAAAACACTGACTCGTATACAAATCAATCAAGGTAGTTCAGTGCAGCTTTCCTCATATCAAAAGCTTCATAGACATACCTTGATAGATTTAGTAAGGTTTTGGAACTATTTGATTTCATCAACTCTACATACTTATAAGCACTTGGGTTTTGGTAAAAATAACGTTTTAGATATTTTTTTCTTAAGTACATACTAAAACAAATGAAACTCATCTTCTATGTCATGCTTGTAACAAAACACACAATACCTTTCCTCTCTTTCAGTTCTGCCTTCACCGTAACGCCCGGATTCAATTCTTAAATTATGGGATGATAATCTCAACTTAGTTAAAATTTACATGTACTTTTTTGGTAAAACAGTAAGATAATGTTCGTGTTCAAAAGTTTCTTTGAAAAAATTGTATGTATATAAAACGTTAGACTCTTGGATACAGCGGAGAATCTGTTATTCTTTCCCAATAAACGCGTTTACGCTAAAACTATTATTTGCAGTGCAAACAGTTTGGAGCCTGATCAGACGCCGGGTAACCCGGCGTCTGATCAGGCTCCAAACTGTTTGCCACCAAGATAAACATGAAATATCAGAATTGTCCAAAAGTTGTTCTTTTCTACGTTTTAGCGCTTTGCGTTTGCGTACGTTTGCGTTTAAACGGGAAAGAATAACAGATTCTCCACTGTAGAAGCACACCAAGACTGTTTAAATAGAAGAGTGACAAAGAGTTTGAACCCAGATCAGACGCCTCTGACCTTCCGTTCAAACCGTTTGCAAAATTAATGTAATTTAAGGGTATTACTTTTCCCTTCCTATAACAACTCCTTCCGAACAACGCACAGTATTAAAATGTTGTCTCTCACTGGGTGTTGTTCTAGAAAAGAGTTTAGAGCAAGATCAAATGCATGATACAGTGGAGAAAACGTTATTCTTTCCCGTTTAAACGCAAACGTACGCAAACGCAAAGCACTAAAACGTAGAAAAGTGCAACTTTTGGACAATTCTGATAATTCGTGTTTATCTTGGTGGCAAACAGTTTGGAG
Source organism: Gari tellinella (assembly GCA_922989275.2). Lineage (NCBI taxonomy): Eukaryota > Metazoa > Mollusca > Bivalvia > Cardiida > Psammobiidae > Gari > Gari tellinella. The sequence goes on along the minus strand of OV277867.1, from coordinate 11,697,959 downwards.
CCTGATCAGACACCGGGTTACCCGGCGTCTGATCAGACTCCAAATTGTTTGCACTGCAAATAATAGTTTTAGCGTAAACGCGTTTATTGGGAAAGAATAACGTTTTCTCCACTGTAACTCGGCATCTGATCAGGCTCGGGATAAAGTACTTTTATAAAGTAAGGGTGTAATTTCAGCCATGGAACATGTAGGTCCCGCGGGTGTTGGGTGGAGAGGGTAGATGACTGCTACCCTAAGGCTGTGTTCATTCTGTATATGTTATGGGTCTAATTTTTAGTTCTGTGGTTGTACCGTTGACCAGTGCCTGTCTGGTGGATCTTTGATGGTAGGGATATGGCTCTGATCTCTTTTGAAACCAGCTGGCGGGGTCTGTGGTATAATTCTTGGACAGCTTTCACCATATATAATCATGTCATTGATCTTCTATAGAGTTTTTAGTTATGGTCGCATGCTATTTTTCCTAGTTATGTTACATTAGATGGCCTGCATTGGGCGCTCTGCTATTATTTCTATTGGTCGGCAATCTTTAGCCGGTTGGTTCATTGCTGATTGATGGGGGTAGTGTGATCGCCGTTTTGGGGGCTGTCTTTTGTATTTTTATTCTTATTTATTTTAGATCTAATTATAGTTATTTGTGTTTTGTCGATGGCCTGCATTGGGCGCTCTACCATTATTTATATCAGTCGGCAATACTTAGCCGGTCGGTTCATTGCTGATTGATGGGGGTAATGTGATCGTCGTTTTGGGGGACTGTCTTTTATATGTTTATTCATGTTTTATTTCAGATCTAATTGTAGTTATTTTGTCTTTTCTCGATTTATAGGTACATATGTGTTATGTCATGTAAAGCGCTTTTGAACGCACAATCCCTGTGTGAAAAGAGCGCTATATAAATCTGGTATAATAATAATAATAATAATAATAAATTGTTAGAATTTTCAATAACATGTAATTTACACACAATATTATTGCATTTCGTTTGAACGGGAATGAATGTAACGTCTCTCCGCTATATATCTATATCTATATATGATAATGCATCACTAGCATACTTATATTAATCTTGGGATGTGTTTGTCAAACAAAACTAAATGGCTTTTCGCTGCATTCTTATACATTTTATTTATATAGCTGTTATCTGCAGATAGGTGAACATGCTTTTAAAATAGGTAAATATTTGACATGCGGGCTGCATGCACGTGATCGAATAATAACGCCAATGTATTGAGATCTACTTGTGATGAGCACCTGACTAGCTGCCAATAGTCTTAACCCATTACCCAATAGCCTGTTTCTAGTTTTGACAACATGTTACCGTTTAAAACAGGTTGAAAGTAAAGCAGAATGCGCCTTAGGGCGCATTCTGCTTTACTTTCAGCCGGCTTTTAGCTACCATCTGCTAGGATATTAAGAACTATTTCTTATGGTACAAGTTTATAACTTTAAAAACGGACCTTTTTCTGCAGTGTATGAACACATTAGATGTGCTAAAATGCGCCTCTACAGTGGAGAATCTGTTATTCTTTCCCAATAAACGCGTTTACGCTAAAACTACTATTTGCAGTGCAAACAGTTTGGAGCCAGATCAGACGCCGGGTAACCCGGCGTCTGATCAGGCTCCAAACAGTTTGCCACCAAGATAAACAAGAATTATCAGAATTGTCCAAAAGTTGTTCTTTTCTACGTTTTAGTGCTTTGCGTTTGCATACGTTTGCGTTTAAACGGGAAAGAATACCAGATTCTCCACTGTATACCTGTTTGAAATATACAAGTTATATTTGTTTAGGAATCATTAAGTGCTACATTTGCGGAAACGTTTCTCTAAACGAAACGACTGCAGTAATATCTAGAAAATGACAGTAAAATATGAGATTGCTGACAATTGATTTTAAAATGGATGTCAAACAATATCGTTCTAATCTGTTTTCAATGGATTTCAGTGTTCCAGCTACAGTAGACAAGATGTTATTCTAAATATATCGTGTGCTCGGTGCAATACTATCGTATATGCGAGAAACATGACTTGCAAATAGTGTTGCGCTTATCTATCGAATAACATTGTTTTTCTAATTTCATACTATCGAAGTATATATTTTACAGTTTAATTTACTCTGCTTTCTGGCAATCAGAGAAGACAATGATTGGACAGCCTTTAATATGGCTAGATAAACCTAAAAGAAATGTGTAATATACATTTGAATAACTAGCTACAGTGGAGAATCTGTTATTCTTTCCCGTGTAAACGCAAACGTACGCAAACGCAAAGCACTAAAACGTGAAAAAGTACAACTTTTGGACAATTCTGATAATTCTTGTTTATCTTGGTGGCAAACAGTTTGGAGCCTGATCAGACGCCGGGTTACCCGGCGTCTGATCTGGCTCCAAACTGTTTGCACTGCAAACAATAGTTTTAGCGTAAACGCGTTTAAACGGGAAAGAATAACAGATTCTCCACTGTAAAATGTATACTTGTTTTGTCTGTCATTTTAACGTCTTTATTGAAATTGTAATAACGTCATTGACTTGTTAGTCTAAAAGGGAAAAAAATATGCGTTTGGCTAAAACTATTTTTCATTGCAAGCAATTTGGAGCCAGATCAAACGCCGGGTAACGCAGCGTCTGATCAGGTTCCAAACTGTTTGCAACTCACAATGGAAATAAGGACCACAATGGAAATAAGAGTATTTCTTACTCTTTTTTGTGTTATCCTTGGCATATAATGTTGAGTGACATGGATGTATTAAATCATGCATATTGTTGCTTATTGTTTACTGTGTATGTTTTTAATAACAGATTGCCATGTTATTGTACATTTTATGTTGAAATAAATCTATCTATCTATCTAACTCAAATTAAAATGAGTCGTCAATTTTTTAAAAAAACGATATCATTTTATCTATTTTAGTGAATTTGCGTTTCGTTTGCGTTTAACGGGAAAAATAACGATTTCGCCAATGTATAATCACCCATTTGGTAGGGAAATATTAAACAAACTATACTCCGCTATAAATAACGCTGTTTAACCGTTGTACATGTGGTGGGGGAATGTGTCATTATTTCCAGTTTAAACGAAAACGAAACGCATTCGCAATGCATTAAAATGAAGAAATGCACATTGTTTTATAAAATTCCATACGTTTTATTCTATTCGAGTAGGAAATTTGTTTAAGCCTGATCAGACGCCTGGTTATCCGACGTCTGATCTGCCTCCAATTTGTTTCCAAGGGGTTGGGGGTTTGGGAGGGGGTAATCTTTTGGAAACGCTTAACGGGTTTCTCTACAGTAAAATACAAGGCCGGGTATCGGACTCGACCTTGATCAGTTCCGACTATAACCCTTTACCCAATAACCTATTTATAATATTAAAAACAGGTGATCACTTAAAGCAGGTTGAAAGTAAAGCAGAATGTGCCTTAAGGCACATTCTGCTTTACTTTCAGCCTGCTTTAAACTACCATCTGTTAGGCTATATAAAATATTTGTTATGGTAATTGTTCATGAGGGTATAAACTGGAACTATTTTCTTCAGCGGAGGAATAAATCAATTACGCTAAAAGTCGCTTCTATGGGGGGAAAGGGATAAATCAAGGGTAACTGCGGGAGGTTGTCTTGAGTTTTTATTGCATTATTGTTGTTTCAAGTTCAAGTAATATAGTAGACATTCTTTACCGACATTATGCCCCTTCAAAATCTTTATTTATTCTAAATTATTGAACTTTGTGTATCGATCAATTTTAACCCAATCAGAACTGCTATAGCTGATATCTTGTGCATGCTGCAAACCTTTATCTTCGAATTCCGTGTGCTTATTGCATAACCCTTTTACGTAAGTCTTTCTCTTTAGAATACACTTTGAATCCAGATCAGACCGTGCATTACACGGCGTCTGATCTGAACCCTGCCTGCTAACAACTCCACCTAAATCGGCTATGGTGGTAAAGGGTTAACTCTTTCCTCCCTGAAACTTTAAATGAAAAATTCCAGTTTCCATTTTAGTCTAGTCCATTTCTGACTTTTAAGGGTTGTTTTTGTCAATGTTTGGCATTATGACAAACAGTGAAGACCCTGATCAGAGGGCTCCTTTCGGAGCCCTCTGATATGGGTATTCACTGTTTGCACAGGACAAGTGTACTATTCACATGTACAATGTTTGAAAAGGACGCCTATATGCGGGACTAGGGTTCAAAGGGTTAAGCTACATTAATGTCAAGGTTTTGATATTATGGCTGCATCATTGAAAACATTTTAAAACAATGAAATATATCAACTTAATTGTACTTTGTGTTATATATGTATCAACTTATTTCTTGCTTAACCTCGAGTAATCATGTGCTGGTATTTCAAGTTTGGTTCCCGATCGAACTTCTTGAAAATCTCGATGACAGATAAAGACAACAGCTGCAGCTGTATGCTACTAATACATGTATACTCGTAGAAGCTAGCCAACAACGTTTCTATTTGGCAAATAAAGCGGGCAACAATTTTGAAATAGACGATATCTTGACAGTAAAAGGGGTAAATATATTTATTACAGCTTAGTCTGTTTATTTTTATATATAAGGAGCAATAAAAACAGCTTATACAATAGGGAAGACTGTTATTCTCTCCAACTTAACCTCTTCACTGCCATGACGTCATCGTCTTGAAACAATCGTCAGTTGCTTTTAATTCTCAAGTTTGTGACTTTGACAACAGGAACATCGATGTGAGAGCCAAACAGTTTGGATCCTGATCAGACGCCGCGTTTGAAAATAACCATCGTACTCGGGGTAAGGCAGTGAAGGGGTTACAGTGGAGAAAACGTTATTCTTTCCCGTTTAAACGCAAACGTACGCAAACGCATTGCACTAAAACATAGAAAAGGACAGCTTTTCGACAATTTCGACTATTCATTTTGATCTGAGTGGCAAACAGTTTGGAGCCTGATCAGACGCCGGGTAACCAGGCGTCTGATCTGGCTCCAAACTGTTTGCACTTGAAATAATAGTTTTAGCGTAAACGCGTTTATTGGGAAAGAATAACGTTTTCTCCACTGTACATGTAAATGATACCTGATGCAAACGAAATGCAGTTAATTGTAGAATACCTATATGACAGGTTCGTTAAATTATTAAATATTTAAGAAATTCTGAATGACAAAGAGTATGGAGCCTCAGTCCCTCAGAAGAACAAAAAGGTCAAGTTCCATAGGCTGACTTATAATTGAACCCACTTCATTATTTCCGGTTTTAACTAAAGATACATACATGTACAATGAAGAAGACCCTATTCCTTCCCAATAAAAGTGTTTATGCTAAAAGCGTTATTTCTATTGTAAAATTGTAAACAGTTGGGATTTAGATAACCCGGCTTTTAATCAGGCTCCAAACTGTTCGCCGTACAGTACAGTTTGCAGTTTTCAAGTTGCAATTTGCTGTTTTTACAATTCGTGACCACTTAAAGCAGGTTGAAAGTAAAGCAGAATGTGCTTTAAGCTAAAAGCTGCTAGGCTATATACAATACTTGTAATGGTAATTGTTCATGAGGGTATAAACTGGAACTATTTTCTTCAGCGGAGGAATAAATTGAATACGCTAAAAGTCGCTTCTAATGGGGAAAGGGTTAAACAGAAAAGAAAATGAGATCACCTCAATTGTAGCAATGACAAAACTTGAAATTTTAATACATGTAATTCACATGATAAAAGTGATACAGTTTTAGGCGTGTCTCTTACAGTGGTGAAGACGTTATTCTTTCCCAATAAGCGCGTTTACGCTAAAACTATTCTTTCCTTTGCAAACAGTTTGGAGCCAGATCAGACGCCGGGTAACCCGGCGTCTGATCATGGTCCAAACTGTTTGCCACACAAATCAAAATTAATAAAATTGTCAGGGAGTTGTCATTTCCGGCATTAAATTGCTATGTGTTTGCGTTTCGTTTGCGTTTAAACGGGAAAGAATAACGTATTCTCCACTGTAAACTAGAGAATTCGGCGTGTATTGAATACAATATTCCTACAATCACGACCGCTCTAGATAATGTTACAATTGTTCAGGTCCTGTGGGCGAAGCCCGAGGAAATCATCAAAATGTGAATTTTCTGAGATTTCAGCAAACTTTTCAAATCCATTTAATTACACATTGTAAGTTCTAAGAGATTTATTCGTTGATAAAAACAATGCTATACCTTTCGATGTTCAATTTTTCCCATTATAACATCTCTAAGAACATTAAAATGTAGCTTTCAATTGATTTTCAAATTTCGGTGAAATAAAAAAAAAATCATATTTTCTTCGGGTTTCGCCTACAGGACTGAATAAGGGTAAAACATATCTGAATCTGTAAAGTAAACCGTTAGCAAAAACATCTTTAAATTTGGAAGAAATCGAACAAAATTGTTGGAAGTTATGTGATAAGATGTGATAGGGTCTATGCATTGGTATCTATATTGCGTTTACCCTTTGTGCTAAGCAAACTTTGAGTAGTATAAACGGAATATTACTATACTTTGCATATCTTATGCACCGGATCACTCGAGTTGTGTGTGTAAAGGCTATATCCAACTCGACCTCCGGTCTCGTTGGATATAGCCTTTACACACACAACGAGAGTGATCCGGTACATAAGATATGCAAAGTATAGTAATGTTCCTTTAATTATATACCTCTTATAATAAAAATAAAATGAAAAACGATAGAAATGTTTCGAGCGTTACTATAAATAAACGGGATTTCCCATACATCACACTTCGGGGAATGGCGCGTGAAAGTAAATACTCGCTATTACGACCACTAAAACGAATGCTATAATTGATTAAATAATAGAGAGGTGACAGCTTAAAGCAAGGTGACAGTGAAACAGAAAGCTCCTAAAGGAGCTTTCTGTTTCACTGTCACCTTGCTTTAAGCGGTCACCTACCGTAAACACCCTAATACTTAACATAATTTAGTGGTCGTAATAGAGAGGTTTTACTGTAGTTCCGAACTACTTCCGACTACACAGTAAACGTTCTTTTCCCATTACACAAGGTACATGGGTAATACGGAATTTTCAATCCGTCAAGGTGTATTTGTTCGATAAAATACAGAAATATTTCGGGCAGAACATTGGTAGGTATATAATAAATAGTTTTATTATATACCTCCCAATGATCTGCCCGAAATATTGCCGTATTGTATCGATCAAATACACCTTGACGGATTGAAAATTCCGTATTACCCATGTACCGTGTGTAATGGGAATCGAATGTTTTCTGTGTAAGCCGGAACAACTTTCATACGTCATCCAAGTGTGACACATTTCTGTCGTTTTTGTTTTAGTTTATTATTATTAGATTATATTAGAGATATATAATAAAAGGAACATTACTATACTTGGCATATCGTATGCACCGGATCACTCGAGTTGTGTGTGTAAAGGCGATATCCAACTCGACCTTCGGTCTCGTTGGATATCGCCTTTACACACACAACTCGAGTGATCCGGTGCATAAGATATGCCAAGTATAGTAATATTCCGTTTTTATCTTAAACGCGTTTATTTGGTAAGAATAACGTCTTCTCTACTGTATAAATCAATGCCATGAATCTAAAAAATATTATCTATGTCTTGAAGATTGGAGCGACGGGAATTAGTGAAAATGGGACAGTGACGGGTATAAGTTAAAAATTGTGTTATTTTCAAACAGAGATACAGAGGAGAAAACGTTATTCTTTCCCGTTTAAACGCAAACGTACGCAAACGCATATAGCACTAAAACGTACAAAAGTGCAATTTCTGGACAATTCTTGACGATTCATATACATGTATTATATAATTCACTTTTAAAATTGGTCCGTCACCAAACTGTCATTTTTATTGCCAGGTTAAGGTCACATGAAATGGCCAGATTTAAAATTAATGTCACAATAAAATGCCAGGTTAATGTCACAGGAGATGGCCAGTCAATTTCTACGAAATATACTAAAAAGACCTGTGGACAGAGTCTAAAGTTTACCCTAACCCTAACCCTAGATACAGTGGAGAATCTGTTATTCTTTCCCGTTTAAACGCAAACGTACGCAAACGCAAACCACTAAAACGTAGAAAAGTGCAACTTTTTGACAATTCTGATAATTAATGTTTATCTTGGTGGCAAACAGTTTGGAGCCTGATCAGACGCCGGTTTACCCGGCGTCTGATCTGGCTCCAAACTGTTTGCAATAGAAATAATAGTTTTAGCGTGAACGCGTTTATTGGGAAAGAATAACGTTTTCACCACTGTATTTGGTGGCGGACCAATTGTAAACCCTAGCATATTTAAACTATGCCTAAATATGGTTCTTTTCCTTCCGTATATCAAATTGTTTACTACCAGAGCAGGGCTGCCATAAGTTGACATGAAAAATCCTAAGATTTCCTAATTTGCATTTTTCAAGACTTTCGTGCAATTTTACAAATCATACCATTACCCAAATGCCTGTTTCTAATTTTGCTGACGCGTGACTACTTAACGCAGGCTGGAAGTAAAGCAGAATGCGCCTTAAGGCGCATTCTGCTTTACTTTCAGCCTGCTTTAAGCTACCATGTACAAGAAAAGATTCTAAGATTTAGGAAAATCCGGAGAAATGGCAGCCCTGGTAGAGCAAACAAGGAAGTTATTTTGAACATTCTAATGCATCCAATGTTTATGTAAACTGCACGAATAAGAAAATCTTATGTGTGAAGAAAAGGTATAAAACTCACGTATACAGGAAGTACACGTACCTGTCTCAGAATGCATTAAATGAAGACCGGATGTTCTAACCAGTTGACACGCAAGGCAATTTTTGTCTTACAGTGGAGAATCTGTTATTCTTTCCCGTTTAAACGCAAACGTACGCAAACGCAAACCACTAAAACGTAGAAAAGTGCAACTTTTTGACAATTCTGATAATTAATGTTGATCTTGGTGGCAAACAGTTTGGAGCCTGATCAGACGCCGGTTTACCCGGCGTCTGATCTGGCTCCAAACTGTTTGCAATAGAAATAATAGTTTTAGCGTAAACGCGTTTATTGGGAAAGAATAACAGATTCTCCACTGTATGATATTCGTGGAAATATTTATCTTTCGTTTCTATTAAAACATTACTAGAGCGTCAAAGAGTTTTCCGGTACAGTGGAGAAGATGGTATTCTTTCCCGTTTTAAACGCAAATGAAATGCAAACACAATAGTGCACTAAAATAGAAGAAACTTACAACCTTTTTTAAATGTCTTACTATCTATTTTTATCTGAGTGGCAAACAGCTTCGAGCCTGATCAGACACCGGGTAACCCGGCGTCTGATCTGGCTCCAAACTGTTTGCAATGCTATCAATAGTTTGAGCCTATAAACACGTTTATTTGGGAAAGAATAACATCTACTCCACTGTATACTACATGTATATTCTGACGTCACACTAAGTTTTTGATCACGTGGATCCAAGCTGACTGACGCATGCGCACATTGGGGAAAACGTTAGGGTTTTCCGTTTTATGCGATGAATCGCAAACCAAATGTCATTAAATGTAAAAAATGACAGCTTTTTGAAAACTCTGAAGATCTACTTTTATCTGGGCGGCAAACAGTTTGAAGCCTCTTCAGACGTCGGTGTAACACAGTAGAATGACCCACCCCTGCTAAAATGGCCCATGGGTCATTTTTACTACTATACGTTTCTCTACTGCAAAACATTTTGTTTATCGTACTTAACTTCTGAAAGTTGCAATAATCTGAACTTCTTTTCTGTATTTCAATGGAGAAGACGTTATTCTTTCCCGTTTAAACACAAAAACGAAACGCAGAGGCTAATCTGTTTGCCTATGTCGTGGGTACAAATGGTTTTAAAACAACAAAACAAAAGAAAATAAAAACGAAAAATCGACCTTTCTTAAACACTGTAATCAGCTAAGGGGTGGGGAGGATGGGTTGTCCATCAATTCCTTCAGGAACGTATAGAGATGTACAGTGGAGAAAACGTTATTCTTTCCCGTTTAAACGCAAACGAACGCAAACGCAAGGGCACTAAAACGTAGAAAAGTGCAACTTTTGGACAATTCTGACAATTCATATTTATCTGAGTTGCAAACAGTTTGGAGCCTGATCAGACGCCGGGTTACCCGGCGTCTGATCTGGCTCCAAACTGTTTGCACTGCAAATAGTTGTTTTAGCGTAAACGCGTTTATTTGGAAAGAATAACGTTTTCTCCACTGTAGGAAGCTTGCTAAACAGGTTTTTTTTTTTAAAGATGGCGGAGTAAAGCAAATCAAAAGTGAAACATATATCCCACACGTGTTTACTTAAGATACTAGAAAATACTTTGTTCTTTCCTATAAGTTCGTCTGTGCTAAAACTGCCGATATAACATTGTTTTTCAATTGCAAACAGTTTGGAACCTGATCAGACACCGGGTCTGATCGGGCTCAAAGCAGTTTGTTATTCTGATTAAAAAAAATAGAGTAAAATCGCTCTATTACGACCATTAAATTGCGTTTATTCATAGGTTTTTACGACAGATGACTGCTTAAAGCAAGGTGATAGCGAAACAGAAAGCTCCTTTCGGAGCTTTCTGTTTTGCTATCATCTTGCTAAATGCAGTCACCTGTCTTTTATACAACAAATAAGCATTCGTTTTAATAGTCGTACGGTGGAGAAAACGTTATTCTTTCCCAATAAACGCGTTTACGCTGAAACTATTATTTGCAGTGCAAACAGTTTGGAGCCAGATCAGACACCGGGTAACCCGGCGTCTGACCAGGCTCCAAACTGTTTGTCATCAAGATAAACATTACTTTTCAGAATTGTCCAAAAGTTGCACTTTTCTACGTTTTAGTGTTTTGCGTTTGCGTACGTTTGCGTTTAAACGGGAAAGAATAACGTTTTCTCCACTGTAATAGAAAGGCTTTACTGTATATAATTATTATTTTCGTCATTTTCTACATTTAACCCTTTCCCTTATAGAAACGACTTTTAGCACATGCATTTTATTCATCCGCTGAAGAAAATAGTTCCAGTTTATACCCTCATGAACACTTATCATAACAAATATTTTTATATAGCCTAGTAGATGGTAGTTTCAAGCAGGCTGAAAGTAAAGCAGAATGTGCCTTAAGGCACATTCTGTTTTACTTTCAACCTGCTTTAAGTGATCACCTGAATTTAATGTTATAAACGGGTTATTGGGTAAAGGGTTAATTGTATTGTGTGTGCGTAAAGGTTCGTTTCAATGTACCACAATAACGTATTTTCCACTGAAGATATAACGAGAGGCCAGGTGGGCAACGCTGAGTGCAGATGGAATTTAGTTTCAGAAACCTCAAAACACAAAAACCAGTAACCCCTTCATTGCCATGACGTCTGATAATCAAATTTAGGGCAACTGTGGCCTGCTTTTGTTTCTACAGTTTAAATTATTATTATTGTTATTATTATTATACCCGATTTATATAGCGCTCTTTTCACACAGGAGTTGTGCGTTCAAAAGCGCTTCACATGAAATTATATAAATGTACCTACAAAGCAAGAAAGACAAATAAATACATTCACAATAAAAATGATACAATATTGAGATGCATGGAAACATGGAAATTCTTTCAATATTATTACCAAGATTATAAAATTATTTAAGCATTTTGACTTAAGAAGTATTGAAATGAGTGACAAGCAGTTGGGTTCATGATCAAACGCCGCGTGACGACCAGAATCCAAACTGTTTGCAAATAACTATTGTACTCGGGGTAAGGGGTTAATGTTGTCTCATTTTTCGTCTTTCTTGTCCCTTAACCCACATCTTGTCAAAATAATGGCTGTTTCAAATTGTTTTCATTTACATTTGACTTTCAAATGTAGTCTTTCTGTTAAAAAGACGCTCCCTAAAAGAGAGAGACAAACGTATTGGGTCCATAGCAGATGCTACGTTCCCGGGCGTTGATCTGTATCCAAACTGATTGCAAACCTCTCATATATAGCAAGATAAGGATTAATGTGAAAATGTCAATTAGTTACAACTCACCTGTGAAAGTGATATGTTATCAAATATGTGCACCTAAAATAGCTACCTTGCTAACGATACCCTATCTAACTATATACACTGTATCTGAACTGCAATCTCTTTTTTCTTTCGTTTATTTTCGTTTAACTCATTACCCAATGGCCTGTTTCAAGGTGGTTTTTTTTTAAATAATTATCAGTTCAAGCAGGCTGGAAGTTAAGTAGAATGCGCCGTAAGGCGCATTCTACTTTACTTTCAGCCTGCTTTAAGATGGTGATCATTTACTAAGATATAGAAAAACATTCTGGTTCATATTCTTGACTACACAATGTTGAAGTGTTGTCATAAGTGGAGGAATGAATTAAAGACGTAAAAGGCGTTTTAATGGGGAATGAGTTTAAAAGGAACCTGTCGTGTTCTATTTAAGCCCTATCACCAGATAGAGAAGTGGATATATGAGTCATACATTGCAATGGTAAAACCCAGTCTTAAAAGTGATACATTCCAGAATCTCATGTTGCCACAGTTTTTGCTTGCCCTGTAAGTTCATATTTCATTGCACCAGTTAATATTACAAAGTTACTTTTAAGAACATCGGTAAGCATACGTTAACCTATTTATAAGACATGCGCAGTGGAGACGACACCGCTTGTGTCTCGTTTAAAATAAATAAAAAATAGAATTAAAACAACAAAACCAGAATGTAATCAAATGTTTAAAGATGGATCTTTGAAAGTCATCATAACTCGTTTTCACCTGAATAGCAAACTGAATGTATCCGTTTGTCAAAATAAAATATAAAAAATGCAATGTATTTGACCTCAAGGCCGATTCCAAATATATTTTTATAGTTTAACAAGGCGGAGAGAGAAGTATTGAACAATAAGATATAGCCAAATCCCCGCAATTACTTCCAACCAGAATTCATTGCAAGGTTTGTTAATCGGGAGACGTAGTTCGATAAATATAAATCAAAGCACTGAAAGTGCTGAAGGCTTGGGGATTGCAGTTGTGTGGTGGTGAGTGGAAGTGAAAGATATTTGCATAAAAATGTGTAAAATTGTTAATTGATTTATTTATGATGAGGATATGGTATGTAGTTGTAAAAGCTGGAGTGTGAACAAAAGTAAGTGTGGGCATAGACGAACAAAAATTTAATTTTTAAAGCCTGAAGCTTCTATTTAAAGGACAGTATAATCCCGTGAGCATTTATCAGCATTAACCGGATCAATATATGACGTGGTTTATGTTGAAGTGACATAAACTTAAAAGGCCAGCATATTAGTTTTGGTCCATTGTTTAATTCCTGTCTAGGGTATTGAAGAAATGGCCAGCAGTGTAGACTGTGCGGGTCTATTGTTGGTGGATGTGAATGACACATCTTAATTATGGGGCTCAGTTTCATTTACTGAACCTGTTGGTTAAAGTGGTAGGTTGTTTGCCAATGGCTGGAAACATCGATTTTGCTAAATCGTTAATGAAAACAACACTGAAAACACACTCATTCAATACCCTTTAAAGCTGGATGGAAGAAATGTTCCATCTGGCATCAATGTGCTTTATCACATCAAAATGTAACAAGAATTGTCAGAGAGACAACAAAGTTCGCCATCGGCACATTTAGAAACTTAAAAGCACACTCAAGGTCACCGAGGTCAAGCGTTTTGCCTGCATGGAAAGGTCTTGTCAATATACACATGAAAATTAAATATGAAGTTACACCTCAAGGGACATAAGAAATATAAACGTTTTTTTAAACCTAAACACAGATTTCGAATCCTTAAACCCTGGATCTAAGTTCAAGGTCAATGTCAAGGGGGTCCAAATTTTTCTGTGCATGGAAAGGTTTTGTCCATATACACACACATACCAACTATGAAAGCAATACCTCAAGAGACATAGAAGTTAAAGGCATTTTTCAAAACCTAAACACAGATTTCGAAACCTAAACGTGAACCCTAAGTTCAAGGTCAAGGTCACAGGGGTCCACATTTTTCTGTGCATGGAAAGGTCTTGTCCATATACACACACATACCAACTATGAAAGCAATACCTGAAGGGACAAAGAAGTAATAGGCATTTTCGAAACCTAAACACAAATTTCGAAACCTAAACGCGGGCCCTTAGTTCAAGATCAAGGTCACAGGGGTCCAAACGTTTCTGTGCATGGAAAGGTCTTGTCCATATACACACATATACCAAGTATGAAAGCAATACCTGAAAGGACATTGAAGTTATAGGCATTTTTCGAAACCTAAACACAGATTTCGAAACCTAAACGCGGGCCCTTAGTTCAAGGTCAAAGTCACAAGGGTCCAAATGTTTCTGTGCATGGAAAGATCTTGTCCATAAACACACACATATCAACTATGACAGCAATACCTCAAGGGACATAGAAGTTATAGACATTTTCTTAAAATTGTTTACGCTGTTCACGACGCCGTCGACGACAAAGCCGACGACGACTACACCGGGGGTATTGCAATAGCTCTTCATGTACTTTGTACAGGCGAGCTAAAAAGTGTCTGTGTAAAAGGAACACTTGCCCTTTGGAAACAGCATAGAACCTGAGAAAAGGGTGGCTTAGGTTTATTCCAGGTTTTAATACTTAGAATATTGTGAGTTTTTAACCCTTTACTCCATAGCCGGTTCTTAGTTTTTTAAGACTAAGAGCACTTAAAGCAGGCTTAAAGTAAAGCAGAATGAGCCTGAAGGTACAGTGAGCCTTTTGTACATGTGCTTTTTGTAGCCTGCTTTAAAGGAAATGCCAGCTGGTTATAAACATTTCTAAATGGAAGATATTGAAATAAAATCGCCTTCTGTGTTTGAATTTTTGAAAAATAATAAAAAATGAAGTAGTTAGGGCCGTTTAAACGATGTGATATTTGACTGTGCAAGCGACCATGGGGGCCGCCATTTTATTTACCTGTGTGACGTAATTTATCCCTTCCGGTTATAGCGATTCTAACCGGGAATGCCGTAAAGTGCGAGGAATTTACATCGATAACATTAATAAACTGAAATACGGAGAAAATTTGGAAATATGGAGGAAAGAAACAACACTGTAGGACTTCAGTATTACGATTTCAATCCTCAATTATCAGAGTACATGTATGTAATATTAGAAGATAGAGACTACGACGGGTCGGGCGAAGAGGAAGCGCATTCGCCGGACGAGTTTGCGACTGCAATACTTGTGTTCTAGCCCATTAACTCATAAGCGATAAACAATTATCAATGCTTATCTCAATACAAGCTAGTGGATTAAAGTGTGTCAAAATGAGTCAGTATGAGGCTATTGCTCAATGAGTCAATATGAGTCAGTATGGCTTAATGGGTTAACCTACAAAGGAGGATAATACTTGCTGCAGAACAAATGAACTGACGATTGGGTGTCTTGGTGACAGGGGTGCATAGCAGAACATCAAAATTTCTAGCTATTAGTGCTTAATCTAGCCATACTTGAGGTGGCGTATATACAGATTATGGCCTTGAAAGAAAATCGGGGTCGGGCACCGGATACTCTTGATAATAAGTATAAGTTTAAGATTTGCATACTGGTTGTGAATAAAGGCATCGAAGCCCTGTGGCTTTCGAAAGGAGTCTCTCCGATATATTTAGTCTTATCTGCTAATATTTCCGTAAACATTAATCATAAACATCGGCTCCAGGATATCTTCCGTTTTTTTTACTGGCTACGACTAAAGCACAATCATATAAAGACGACAATGCATAAAACGGATGAGGCATTACATTTTTATTTAATAAAATATTTAGGGAGATCAAATTATTTTCCTGGTCTGGTATGAATTTTCCGGGACGTTTAACATCGGTTCTGCTCCTCAATCGGACATATAATTTTAGAAAATAAACCATTTATTGACTCACGGAGTAATCTGTTCTTACTCCATGATTGACTGTTATATATGCTTGTATAATACAACAATTTTATAGTAACTGTTCTTTATTTGGTGACACAGTGGACTTTTGTAAGGAAATTAATTGATATAATTATAAGATTGATACAATGAACCTCTGTTTGTTTTTATACTGCTTTACACCCCTTTTGGGTAATACTATACTTATGAGGTGCACCTGAGGGACTGAACCTGGCCAGTAACTTTATCCCCACACCGATGAACCATTCGTAATGCTAACCTAAAATCCTAAGCGCCAAGGAGGGAAGCCATCACTCCCAAACTTTATATGCCCTTCTTCAGACTGGGCGTATTATTAAGTCATTGGTGTGACACGGCTGGGGATTGAACCAACAAGTGGACTCCCAACCACTGAGCTACACAGCTGCAGGGTCTATATAAAAAATTTAAGTGACTGAAAAACAAATTACCCTTCAAAACATCTTATAAATAGGTACATGTATATATTAATGAGAATAGAATTAATGATAAAAATTACATAAAAGCATGCTTGTACAGCTGCTTAAAAGCCGTACAAGTCTAGTCTCATCAATGAACCCCTGTGACGACAAGTTAACGTTTGATGGGTGCCATCCTCAGGGTCTCATGGCAATAGGCCAAAAACGGGGAGGAAAATAAGTTTTGCCTCATTTCTTAAACTCTCAGATTGAGTCACATTTACTAGTTAAAATCACACAATTATTGCTTAAAGTCATTTTGAAAACAATTTCTGACCTCAAATCAAGCTTCAGGTTGCTATTCATCTAATTTTAACTTTTCAAAATACTCGAGCAGCGGTTGTTTTTATGTTGTTCACATGGCAGCTAGTACACTGGTTGGAAACGTACACCGGATAATGCTATAAAATGAGCCGTATTTCGACACAACGGTGGTGACCATTGTCCCAATCCTGAGACAATGGGATGACGCATCTGATAAAGCTTACGCGGGGCTATAAACCTCAGCAGAAACAACAATAACAACGGTGGCAAAACGAAAGAAACGTTTCCCCAGTGTAGTACACACTGTACACAGAGATGATGCACACTGGATTACATCTCTGGATTAAAAGTCAGAATAAGTATTTTAAAGATTTTTTTTTGGTACCAGGTTGATGTATTCTAAGTCGAGATCAGTTTATTTTCCCAAATTCGGCCGAAATTTGCGTTTGAATTTCCCAAAATGAAAGGCTCAGGCCCCTTCCCAACTTTTGGAGAAAAAAAAAGCCCTGGACCAACTCAAAATGGTACGAACCCTCAAGGCGGCGCAAACAGCTAGCTGACAAATACCGCTAATCCGTGTGAACAAGTAAGAATAATAAAATGTCCATATGACTATGAACAAAAACCAAAACTATCTAAAAATGCAAACTTACTTCATGATTGGGGCTAGTAAGGAGCCTACAAGACAAAGTTTTTTCTTAGATTCTACAACGTGACATTTTATGAAGAGTATTCGGCAATAACCCAAATTAGCGAAATGGGCAAGCTATTATTTTGAATGTGGAGGAATGGAACTTACTCGGCACACGAAAGATGTCATCTGCAAGCAATATTAATATTAAACTAAACTAATAAACACCAGTGTGTCTCTTAAGTATATTTTATAATTAATCAACACTTGTTTTAATGAACGCAGTTAATGCGCAGGTATAACAACAATAATAATAATTAATGCCGTGATTGACCCTCGGCAGTAAATATATAGATCTGGATAGGAAGTGATGCCAGAACTAGAGGTGCCGGTCTATACCAGGAGTGGATCGTTAACAACCCGGTCTACGCTAATTCCTTTTTCCCGAGGACCATCGTCTGCTGGAACTAGTTGCACGCAACTGTCACCGCTACGGAATCCCTTGTAGTGTTCCACCAGCGGCTGACAGCAACATACTAGCCTACCAGTAACCATACATTGTAAATAGTTTTAAACCAAGATTTTAACTCGATCCGACTCACCATGTACATAAGCACACAGAACCTCTATACTTTCCGGAAGGATACCCGGCTCATAACTGGAAGAAGAAGTAGATCTAAATCTATGTATTAACTGTTAACCATGGTCTCTATGTACATTTGGTGGAGATATTTGTTACAGATTTACTACCAATAGAATGCTTGATCTATAGGTAATACACTGAAAATGCACCAATATAACATGATCAGGTAGTTTGGGGTATTCAGAAGTACCCTAGTGTAGACGGTACACTGTCAAAACTCAAAAGTGCTTTGAGAAAGCCTAGCGGGACCCCGTATGACAGAATTTTTAACCATGGTTTCAATGTACATTTCTTTCTTATTGAGATATTTGTTACAGATTTACTACCTATAGCATGCTCCAGCTGTAGGTGTTATAGGTAATGCATTGAAAATGCACCAATATTACATGATCGCGTAAAAGCCAGTAATGGTTATGTGACGTATATCATTCAGATCGGATCGTTTGTGTGACTATTGAGGTCAAAAAGACTATCCTGGTAGTATTGCGATAGTTCAAATAGAATCTAGTAATACTATCACGATAGTTGTTTTAATAACTATTTTCTTATAAATAGAGGCTTCTTTAGCTAGCTTCGAAGCCATGTTCTGAAGGAAGTTTTCAGACGTTTTCGTTGTGTTCGCTATTGCCACAGACGGGTGTTTGCGAGTCATGTGATCGATTAAATTGGATGTGTTTCCACTAAGTTTTATATTACAGTTTCGACATGCAACTTTTGTTTGATCCACTGTGTCGTTTTGCTTGACGAAGCCAAAGTGCCGGCAAACTGCAGTTTTACCTTTTCTTGATGTCAACAATACGTCTGCCATTTTCATTTTTCAGTTTACACTAAGATCGAATGGAATGCCGGCGTCTCGTTTTCGAGAACCAGGATTCAAGTTAATTCAATTTTTTACAGTCCTATGACTAAAATAAAATGATTGAAAGTAAGAGGAAAAGACGCATATAAGTTACGAACTAAACTTATTAAATGATAAACGATTCTAAGTCATTGATTCTCATTTCCGAATTCTTGCACCCGGTCTCGGTCTTTACCTTCCTAAAAACGTGCGATCAAGTCGTCTGGACGCTTTACGGTTAACGAATAAGAGAGAACTACAAGCGTTTGTCGATTGAATTTAATACTGATTCCCGTGCAAATCCATATCACAGGGTCATTTAAACATATCTTTGAATATCTCCAACAATGTTTTTATGTATTACAATGTATGCAATACCATTAAGCTTACCCGTTCTTGCATTTAGCAAATAGATGTTTCATCTTTAGGTAATGCACTAAAATGCATGATCGGGTCATTTGGGGTATTCAGAAGTAGACTGTACACTGTCAAAAGCGCTTTGAGAAAGCCTAGGACACCCGTATGGCAGAGTTTTTAACCATGGTCTCAATGTACATTTCTTTATTATTGTTGAGATATTTGTTACAGATTTACTACCTATAGCATTCTCCACCTATAGTTGCTAAAGGTAATGCACTGAAAATGCACCAATATTACATGATCGGATCGTTTGGGGTATTCAGACTGCCAGAAGCGCTTAGACTCGCACACACGTCAGAACTGAAAATGCACCAGGGGGTGCTACTCTCGCACCAGGTCAGAAGCTTTCCATTCGTTAAAGCTCGGGGACAGAAATGTCCCCAAGCAAAAAGGACACCTATGCTAAAATCCTCTTCGTCCTTTTCAAACAGTTTGGAGCCAAGTCAGACGCTAGATAACACGTTCTAAAATGTTTGACTCTTAGATTGTAAATAGACCTTGAACATTTTCATATCACATTCATTTCCCCCATATTACCGGTATTCTACATTGCTTTTAATATAACTTTAACGAGGACGATTAACTTGCGAGGGCGTGCAACATGATCACCCCAAACAATGCTAGTTAATGGTTTTATTGGCAGATTAAAACAGGATGAAAATAAAGGGTTACCCGGCGTCTGATCTGACTCCAAACTGTTTGCAGTACAAATAATAGTTTTATTCCCTTTCGTTACAAACAGTTTGACCCAGACCAGGCACCAGATACAGTGGAGAAAACTTTATTCCTTCCCAATAAACGCGTTTACGCTAAAACTATTATTTTCACTGCAAACAGTTTGGAGCCAGATCAGACGCCCGGTAACCCGGCGTCTGATCAGGCTCCAAACTGTTTGCCACCAAGATAAACATGAATTATCAGAATTGTCAAAAAGTTGTACTTTTCTACGTTTTAGTGTTTTGCGTTTGCGTTTAAACGGGAAAGAATAACAGATTCTCCACTGTAATTCACCATCTGATTATGATCAAAAGAGTTGATTATTTTGAGGAAACGCATATTCGCAACCCTTGAATGAATTCATTATGATGGATGAAAAGGACCACAGCAGTGGTCGAAATGGTCAACAGTAATTGAACACTTTATCGTGCTTTGAATAGAAGAATAAATGTCTCAAATAACGCATATCCGCATAATCTTATTTAAAGAATATACTGGTACGCGTTTGCAAACAGTTTGGATCCTGATCAGACGCCGCGTATTATAACGCGGCATCTGATCAGGATCCAAACTGTTTGACACTCGTTTGGAAATGTCTTCAGTAATCCAAACTGTTTGACACTCGTTTTGATTTTTTTTCAGTCATACTGCCTTACATGTGTATTTTGTAACTTTGAAACGATATTGCAGACAACAAAATTGAAGCAGACGACAATAAAGCGGTGAAGGGGTAAAAACCTCCCGAATTATTTGACCATGAAAGGATTAAGTGCATTGTGTTTGCATGTATATGAAGAATCAACCTATCTCCTGCTGGATATGCATACATACAGTGGAGAATCTGTTATTCTTTCCCGTTTAAACGCAAACGTACGCAAACGCAAACCACTAAAACGTAGAAAAGTTCAACTTTTTGACAATTCTGATAATTAATGTTTATCTTGGTGGCAAACAGTTTGGAGCCTGATCAGACGCCGGGTAAACCGGCGTCTGATCAGGCTCCAAACTGTTTGCAATAGAAATAATAGTTTTAGCGTAAACGCGTTTATTGGGAAAGAATAACGTTTTCTCCACTGTACATAAAACCTCTGCCAACTATGAACATCTATCATCCGAACTATTACTTTGGTTGTTGAAATAAGAAAAAAAATCCCAAAAGAATTAAGTATATATGCAGACTCGTCACCGACATATCTTATAAGGAAACAGTGCAGAGGCTGATCTGGGTCTACACAAATGGCAATATACGCTTGGAGCAGAGGAAGGATTCGGAGTCTATTTTTAGGACACTGCAAACTTTGTGTCAATCGCCCCTCCGCAGCAGCAGTAAAAGCGTTAGACAATATTGTCCTGTTTAGGGAACTATGGCAAGGGTCGTTGTAAGGAGGGAGTCGTTGTTGAGAGGGCCATTGTAGGGAGGGAGTACTGTACGTCTTTCGGACTCTTCTCAACTGTTATATAGCAGATCGTTGCACGTGTTTCAATCACAAATACCAATCTAAGTTACATGTATACAGTGGAGAAAACGTTATTCTTTCCCGTTTAAACGCAAACGAAACGTAAACGCATCGCAATAAAAAGTATAAAATGACAACTTTTTTGTTTAATCTGAGTAGCAAACAGTTTGGAACCTGATCAGACGCCGGGTTACCCGGCGTCTGATCTGGTTCCAAACTGTTTGCATTTGAAATAAAAAAAATTACGGTCCTTTTTTTTTTAGCATAAATGCGTTTATTGGGAAAGAATAACGTTTTCTCCACTGTACTTAGGCAATTACCCTACTATTTAAACCTTCCAAACGAGGTCATTCGTCAGGGGTCGTTTAAGTCGTCGCATGCATTCTGCACGTAAAGCAACCATGGACAAAAATGTTTTAAAATTGCTACATAATATTCGAATTGCGTTGTTGCATTGGAGAATACGCCCTTTTCCCAATAAACGCACAATAATACGGCCAGATGTTCCTGTTTTTAACCATTTATAAATCTTATAGTAGTAATTGTTATATTTAAACATTGGCTTGCAACTGGGTTTTTTTCTTCTTCAAAATTTGGATTAATGAGCTACATTGTACCCATATTGGTTCTAGTGTCAATTGTTTTGGGCCCGGGTCAAAGAGGTAGAGTTACAAATACCTACAAAGTCGCCATAAATGTTATAAACACATTTGATAAAACAAATGCAATATTATACTATATCAAAAAGAAAATGGCATCATTTGAACTACAGTGGAGAAAACGTTATTCTTTCCCAACAAACGTGTTTACGCTAAAACTATTATTTCCAGTGCAAACAGTTTGGAGCCAGATCAGACGCCGGGTAACCCGGCGTCTGATCAGGCTCCAAACTGTTTGCCACCAAGATAAACAAGAATTATCAGAATTGTCCAAAAGTTGTACTTTTCTACGTTTTAGTGCTTTGCGTTTGCGTACGTTTGCGTTTAAACGGGAAAGAATAACAGATTGTTGCACGTTGCTCCCTCTCTACACCGACACCTAAGGGTAGCCAACAATTATTTGTGTTGTTCGGAGGGAGTTGTTCTAGGAGGAAAGTAAGATTTGGCTTTCATTTGCAAACAGCTTGAATCCAGATCAGAAGCCGCGTAGCGCGGCGTCTGATCAGGATTCAAGCTGTTTGTCACTCGTCGTTATTTCTTCTATCAAAATGTCCACTAATAAGTGTCTTTGAGAAAAAACAGCAGATGACAATTTTACGCAGACGGTACTGCAGCAGTGAAAGTGTTAGATATCATTGTTAACTTTTAGGAACAGCGACCTGTAAGGAGGGAATCGTTGTTCGGAGGGCCGTTGTAGGGAGGTTACACGGTACAGTGGAGAAAACGTTATTCTTTCCCAATAAACGCGTTTCGGTGACGCTAAATCTATTATTTGCAGTGCAAACAGTTTGGAGCCAGATCAGACGCCGGGTAACCCGGCGTCTGATCAGGCTCCAAACTGTTTGCCACCAAGATAAACATGAATTATCAGAATTGTCAAAAAGTTGAACTTTTCTACGTTTTAGTGCAATGCGTTAGCGTTTCGTCTGCGTTTAAACGGGAAAGAATAACGTATTCTCCACTGTAGGTTTGTTGTACATGCATGTAGGATGTGGGGAGAGGCAAGGGAGTTTTTCTCAATCGCCTGATCGGGGATGATTTAGGCATATAAGCACTTGGCCATAATGTCAAGTACAATAATTGGGCGTTAAGCTACATCACAATTGTTTCAATGGGTTTGACCTTTGACTTTGTCTTAGGCTTGTCCATTGTCCCCTTTATTAACCCTTATTCTGCTGTAATATCGTCTGCTTTTAAAATGCCGTCTGCAAAAAAAATTAAATTTAGATTTTTTTACATTTCAAGTTAAGAAAATTAAAGACGAGTGTCAAACAGTTTAGATGCAGATCAGAAGCCGCGTTACGCGGCGTCTGATCTGAATCCAAACTGTGTGCAAATAATAGTGAGGCAGCAATCAGTAGGTAAAAGGTTAACCTCTAGCCAGTAGCTACATGTACGTAATAATCGTCTGTTAAATATGTCTTCAACAATAATTATGAGAACTTATTTATCTGAATTTTCTTTCAAAATATATCAGCAAAGTATTAGCCATTCTAGATCCAGACGGAACGTCGGGTTACTCGGCGTCACATATGGATCTTAACTGTTTGTTACATCATTAATTGGCTCGTACCGTACAGTAGATTTCTACTGTGAGAAGACGATATCCTTTCCCAATAAACGCGTTTACGCTTTAACTATTATTTCAAGCACAAACAGTTTGGAGCCAGATCAGACGCCGGGTAACCCGGCGTCTGATCAGGCTCCAAACCGTTTAACACTCAGATTAAAATGAACTATAAGAATTGTCAACGCGTTGTCATTTTCAACATTTTATTGACGTGAATGCGGTCACGTTTCGTTTGCCTTTAAACGGGAGAGAAAAGCGTTTTCTCCACTGTAGAATGAAACCCTTTAACTGAGAGCCATATGTGATAATTACGTATCGCACTGTTTTTAAGACCTCAAATGAGATCGGAAAAATTCGGTACTCCATCTACAGCGATCGGACAATTTCGTTAACTGACGATCTTTACCGACACTGACCAAAAGTGTCCCAATCTCACTAGTGGTCCTCAACCTGAAAGGGGGTGGGGGCTGCTGCATAGAGCAAGATGGAAGTTAAGAAAAAAGGCTTCTTTTAAACATTTCTGATAAACTTTCCTTGAGCCTCACGTGGAGGAATAGATGCATAATTACATGTATCTGTCCTATATGACGTCTCTGCGGAGGGAAGGGTTATCTAAAGCTGTTAATTGTGGCACCAACGGATATAAGTTTCGAAGTAATGAATAGTTTGTTTTCCCAGTAGGAGGCCGTTTGCACCATGTTTTAACAATACAGTGAAACCTCTCTATTACGACCACTAAATTGTGTCAAATATTAGTCGTTTAAGACAGGTGACTGCTTAAAGCATTGTGAAAGTGAAACAGACAGCTCATATAGGAGCTTTCTGTTTCACTTTCACATTGCTTTAAGCTGTCACCTGTATTTTATACAGACAATTGGCCTTCTTTTTATTGGTCGTAATAGAGAGGTTCTACTGTACTTTACGATATATATAATTATGTTGACATCGGGATGATTGCGTTATGAAAATTGAAATAACTGATTAAAATAATGTAACCGTGATTTAAGTAATCATGGATTTAGTCAGTATACGGCATATTGCAATATGTAAGACAGTGCATACCTTGATCAGAGGGCTCATTCAGAAGACCTCAGACCTAGGTGTCCACTGTATACATAGGACAAATGTACTCCTCATATATACACTGTCTGTAAACGATGCATTTGTGCGTGACTGGGGTTCGAAGGGTTAACGTTCCGGTGCTTGACCTTACAGATTTCTCAATAAGACTTCGCACTGAAACATGAACTTTGACTTGATACATGTATTTTATTTTACATGCTAATTTACTTTTGCTTTCTGTCTTTTGTTTCTTTTCGGAAAGGCAAAAAGCATTGGCAAATTAGCGATACAAAGAACGGTATTGCTGTCAGCATACTCACATGAAAGTGTATTATAAATATGTGAGGTACCGGATGAGTATTCCATGGAATATTCTAGTGTTATACTGGTTTATGTAGTAAATATTATACACAGACATGTCTAATAGCTTAAATGTATATATTTCTATGTAATTCATAACAGGTAAACGCGCACATGTTTCTACAAGAACTGATGTCTTCGCCTTTTGAGCATTAAATGGACACTTTAACCCATATTTGGTGTACAATATCCGAAAACATCTGGTACGCAAATTAGGGGGGGGGGGGGGGGGGGGGGGGGGGTAAATAAATAAATAAATTTGGACAACGAAAAAGATTTAGATCATGATATGGTCACTTGTAGAAAATTTCACAACAAACTTCTTATAAATTTATGTAAAGATAAACCCTTATGTGAATGTATCAAAAGCAATGTCTCATTTTCCCCTACATGTAGCTCGTATACATTGCTAACATACCTTTGCCTTTGACTATGTATTGCATGATTTGAATGCTTGTGTACTGTTGGGCCTCTGGCCTTATGTATGAATAAAATATCTATCTATCTATAGTCGGAAATGTAAACGTTAAAAAAAAAAAAGATTTTGTGACTTGTTTCGAGCTTGTTTTTAGACTGATCGTACATTGTATTCTTAATGCTACAAAATTGCTTTTGGTTTACAGAATCTTTAAACGAGTTTTCGAGTTATTGATATTCTCTATGCAAATTAATACCGTTTTGTTCGATTTAATCGGGGTAGAATCTAAATTATGGTGGGTTGACTGTTGTTTATCGCAGGGCTGCCATAAGTTGACATGAAACATCCTAAGATTTCCAAATTTGCATTTTTCAAGTGCGATTTTACGAATCGTACCTTAACCCCATAGCCTATTTCTAGTTGTGTTGCATGTGACTACTTAAAACAGGCTGGAAGTAAAGCAGAATGCGCCTTAAGGAAGATTCAGTCGTGAGTGAAGAAGACGATAGTCTTTCAAACGAAAAGCATATGTTCTAAAATTATTATTTCCATTGCAAAAATGTTTGGAGCCTAATCAGACGCCGGGAACCCCTGCATCTGATCAATCTCAAAACTGATTGTCACTAAAAATTAAATTCAATAGTCAATATTTTCAAAAGCTATTAATTTCTACACTTTATTGCAATGCGTTTGCGCTTAGTTTACTTTATATTAATCGAAAGATAATAACGTCTTCGCTGCATTCGTTGAAGTTTGAAAAGAAGCTTTACCTCAGTGCAATAAAATGTGAATAGGGTAGATGTAGATACTAGATAAGTACGATAAAATAAAATACCAACACCCCTATGGGTTATAAATAAATGTTAGCAACAGAAAACGTGACCGTATAGCGGATGAACCACAATTTTCCACGCCCTCGTGGCTTCTAAATAGCATTTTCGTGGTAATACTAATAATCCCGACGAAGTCTGGGTTTTTCCACAGTGCGGCTGAGATTTAACATACGCAGTTTTCCAGTTTCCTGATACAGTGGAGAAAATATTCTTTTTTCCTTAAAAACGCGCTTACGCTAAGCTTTGATTATTAGTACATTTGCTACCAGTTTAGAGCCAGATCAGACGCCGGGTAACCCGGCGTCTGCTCAGGCTCCAATCTGTTCGTGTGAGAGTGTAGCCGGAAACGTTTCATGTGACTATTTATTGAAATATAGTAGAAGAATGAGAGGCATTTTATAAGGAACAGGGTAAAAGGTAAAAACTTGAAAAGGAGCTTCTAGAGAGTAACAAATAATCAAACATTCACTGCCGTTCCCATTTCTTTAACCCATTCGCTGTCACGACCTCTTTGGTTTTAACCCTTTCATGATCAAAATGTTCGGGAGAGTTTTACCCCTACACCGTTTCATTGTCGTCTGCTAAATTTTGTTGTCTGCAATGTCGTTTCAAAGTTGAAAAATAAAGTTGTATGATTAAAGAAATTTCAAAGCGAGTGCCAAACAGTTTGGATTCTGATCAGACGCCGCGTTACGCGGCGTCTGATCAGGATATGAACTGTTTGCAAACGCGCCTTTAAGCGTCATTGGGAGTGAAAGGGTTAAGCAACTGTCGTCTGGTTTTATTTCTCAAATTTAAAATGTTACAGTGGAGAAAACGTTATTCTTTCCCAATAAACGCGTTTACGCTAAAACTAATATTTCTATTACAAACAGTTTGGAACCAGACCAGACGCCGGGTAACCCGGTGTCTGATCAGGCTCCAAACTGTTTGCCACCAAGATAAACATGAATTATCAGAATTGTCCAAAAGTTGTACTTTTGTACGTTTTAGTGTAATGCGTTTGCGTACGTTTGCGTTTAAACGGGAAAGAATAACGTTTTCTCCACTGTATGTACTTTAAATGACTTAATAAAAACATGTATTGAAATGAGTGTCAAACAGTATGTATCCTGATCCCGCGTCAAGCGGCGTCTGATCCGGATCCAAACTGTATTCGGGGTAAGCAGAAGAAACTTGTTTAACTCTTTCCTCCCTGAAACTTTAAATGGACAATTCCAGTTTCCATTTTAGTCTAGTCCATTTCTGAATTTTAAGGGTTGTTTTTGTCAATGTTTGGCATTGTGACAAACAGTGAAGACCCTGATCAGAGGGCTCCTAGGAGCCCTCTGATCTGGGTATTCACTGTTTGCATAGGACAAGTGTACTATTCACATGTAACCTGTTTGAAAAGCACGCCTATATGCGGGACTAGGGTTCAAAGGGTTAAATTGTTTTCAACTGATGACGTCATTGCAGTGACAGAGTTCAATAGTTTGCCCTCTAATTCTTGGAATGAGAATAGCATATTTCGCAATAAACATTACACAGGTGTAAATAAATGTTACTTAAGGTATGTCTTTGAGCGTCTGTGATTGGACCCATGTGTTTGTTGTTGGTGGTGGTGGTTTTTCTTGTCATTGGTTGCACCTCAAAGTCTCTCTGACACAAAAATACTTTTAATATTGTTATAAACAGGCCGCAGCTAAGGCAGAATAAAAGTATTATTACAGGGCTGCCATAAATTGACATGAAAAATCCTAAGATTTCAAAATTTGCATTTTTCAAGTGCGATTTAAGGAATCGTACCTTTACCCCATAGCCTTTTTCTTGTTTTGTTGACATGCGACCACTTAAAGCAGGCTGTAAGTAAAGCAGAATGCGCCTTAGGGCGCATTCTGCTTTACTTTCAGCCTGCTTTAAGATACCATGAACTGGGAAAAAATCCGGAGATTTAGGAAAAATCCGGATAAATGGCAGCCCTGTTATTATTATTATTATTATACCAGACAGGGGTAGTGCGTTCTAAAAAGCAAAACATCATTTAGGAGGAGTCTGCGTTATTTTCATCATGCTCTATGTGGTGACCTGCACCTGTTTTAAGTGGGCATCGGCGACAATAAAGTTTTATTTCAGTGGTCAGCATAATGAGTCTATACTGTACATGTTGTACGAAATGACCAACACCTACATGTACGCATGCAACAAACAATGCGAAGGAAAGTTCCGCAAGGAAATTCCCCAAATCCAGTAAAACCCGTATGTCACTGACCAGGACCTAAAGTTTAACACACTAAGGACAATGTGTTTCTGCATTAAACGACAATTCATGAATGTATCTGTAATTATCTATGCAGACTATGCGTTCAGCTATATAATATTTGAGCCGTGAAACCTTGATGTCAAACACGTTTTGACCAAACTTTCAGGAATCACTCTGGACATGGTAGAATCAATAAACAATGGAAGAAGCGTTCTTCTTGCCCTTTTAAACGAAAACTAAATGCAAACGCATTGCAATGAAATGTTGAAAATGATAACGTGTTGGCAAGTCTTGTTATTTATTTAAATTCGGCGTCTGATTTGGCTCCAAATTGTTTGCCACTCACTTTAAAATAAATGGTCTGGATTGTCAATAAGTTGTCTTTTTCTACGTTTTAGTGTAATGCGTTTGCGTACGTTTGCGTTTAAACGGGAAAGAATAACGTTTTCTCCACTGTAACTTATTAAACCAAAACCATTAATAAAGTGTTTGCATAAAATGTAAAAGTTATGTAAACTAATAAAAAGGTGGGTTACCAAATGACTTTATCTATCGACCTCTAAGGGATATGTTTGTCTATTTCTAGATACAGTGGAGAAAACGTTATTCTTTCCCAATAAACGCGTTTACGCTAAAACTTTTTTTTGCAGTGCAAACAGTTTGAAGCCAGATCAGACTAATAAAAAGGTGGGTTACCAAATGACTTTATCTATCGACCTCTAAGGGATATGTTTGTCTATTTCTAGATACAGTGGAGAAAACGTTATTCTTTCCCAATAAACGCGTTTACGCTAAAACTATTTTTTGCAGTGCAAACAGTTTGAAGCCAGATCAGACTAATAAAAGGTGGGCTACCAAATGACTTTATCTATCGACCTCAAAGGGTTGTGTTTGTCTATTTCTAGATATCATCACATCTGGTTGTTTCTATAAAGAATTTACCCATTTCCAGTCTTTGCTCGATCGCACTGACATTTGCAAACAGTTAGGATCCTGATAAGACGCCGATTTACCCGGCGTCTGATCAGGAACCGAATTGTTTGATATTCATGTTACAGTGGAGAATCTGTTATTCTTTCCCGTTTAAACGCAAACGAAACGCAAACGCAAAACACTAAAATGTAGAAAAGGACAACCTTTTGACAATTTTGAGATTTCATTTTTATCTGAGTGGCAAACTGTTTGGAGCCTGATCAGACGCCCCGGCGTCTGATCTGGCTCCAAACTGTTTGTACTGGAAATAAAAGGTTTAGCGTAAACGCGTTTATTGGGAAAGAATAACAGATTATCCACTGTAATGTATTTGTCATTAAAATGCCTTAAATCTTAAAATTGAGAAATAAAAGCAGACGATAAATTTTAAGTAGACGATATTATGGCGGTGAATAGACTCAGAATCACTGAAACGTGAACGTCCAAGTTTTGTGGAGCTGTTACATCGTCTGCTGAACAAGGTTTAAAAAAAAGATCTAAAAAAAAAAAGAAAATAATATTTCTCTCAACGTTAAACGTCATTATCAAACTGCTAACATACTAATTAGACGTCAAATTCTTTGGCGTCTGATCTGGATCCAAACAGATTGCAAAAAAACTTATAGTCACGCTTCTTGTGTACAATGTACATGTACAGTGGAGAATCTGTTATTCTTTCCCAATAAACGCGTTTACGCTAAAACTATTATTTGCAGTGCAAACAGTTTGGAGCCAGATCAGACGCCGGGTAACCCGGCGTCTGATCAGGCTCCAAACTGTTTGCCACCAAGATAAACAAGAATTATCAGAATTGTCCAAAAGTTGTTCTTTTCTACGTTTTAGTGCTTTGCGTTTGCGTACGTTTGCGTTCAAACGGGAAAGAATAGCGTTCTCCACTGTACATGTATGCGGAAATGGGTCAGATAAACTGCGTTTTTATACCCGACGTATTATGGAAAAACCCAGGGCTTTTCATAGAATGTACCTAGTGTGTTTCATACGATTAAAAGGTCAATAAGAAGTCACGACGGCGTGACCAAAGTAAAGTTCAACCGACCAAATTATAGTTCACCCGTAATACACATGTGCGGATCCAGAAAAGACCGATGAACCTTAGCCCTGTGAAATATTGACGTGGCAATACTCTGATCTGATTCGGTGATCGTTCGGGTTAACTCTTTCCACCATTCCTGAGCCCATTTATGCCTACTGAGAAATTAACATTTTTTGCGATTCGCTTGCAATTCGCTGGCAATTCGCTTGCAATTCGATGGCAAATTCGCTTGCGATTAAAAATACTAAATTTACCCTCGGGTAAGTTTTCCTGAATGGTGTATCTCACAAATGTTCGCAAATATGCCTTCGTTAATGTTTTCGATTCCAGTTGTGTCACAACCGCTTCGGAAAATTCGCGTAAAAATATTCAAACGTAGGATTTGTTTTTTGAAGCGCCCGATTCGATGGCAATTCGATGGCAATTCGCTTGCGATTTTCAATTTAATTTAAAAAGGTTCAGTACTGTAGATATTGCAATGATCTCTCCCTGTATATTTGATGGGGAGTGCATTGTAGATACATGTACATGTATGCAATGGAGAGCTAAAGACACCGCAGAGTATGTCCATACAGAAATAAATTTCATATGACATAACAAACAGTGCAGACCCTGATGAGACGCCGCGTAACGCGGCGTCTCATCAGGATCTACAATGTTTGCCAATGTCCCCTCTAATCAACACTTGGCTTAAATAGGTATAAGCGTACTTTATATTTATCTCACTGTATTTGATGCGCGTGAGCGGTTGAAGTAAGATGAAGGCAGATAGATCTATCGCAGAAAGTTCCTACATAACAGTGGAGAATCTGTTATTCTTTCCCAATAAACGCGTTTACGCTAAAACTATTATTTGCAGTGCAAACAGTTTGGAGCCAGATCAGACGACGGGTAACCCGGCGTCTGATAAGGCTCCAAACTGTTTGCCACCAAGATAAACATGAAATATCAGAATTGTCCAAAAGTTGCACTTTTCTACGTTTTAGTGCTTTGCGTTTGCGTACGTTTGCGTTTAAACGGGAAAGAATAACAGATTCTCCACTGTATGTTAGGAGTTTTCTGCTTTACTTCCATTTTGCTTTAAGCTTCCATCGGTATTTAACACCGCAGGGCTGCCATTTTTCGGGATATTTTCTAAGTATTCGGAATTTTGTCCTAGCGGATCGTAGCTTAAAACAGGCTGAAAGTAAAGCAGAATGTGCCTTAAGGCACATTCTGCTTTACTTTCAACCTGTTTTAAGCAGTCATGTGTCTTTAAAACAAGAAACAGACTACTTTCAACCTGTTTTACATGTAAGCATTCATGTGTCTTCAAAACAAGAAACAGACTATGTGGGTAAAGGTATAATTAGTAAAATTGCGTCTGAAAAATTGAAAAATTGAAATTTTAGGATTTTTATTATCAACTTATGACAGCACTGACACCGTCAAATCATGTTTGGCTCGACATGTGGAAGAGAGACGTCCTAATATGATGCTTTGATTGAATATGGTTCAGTTGGACCCTTAATGCAAAATACCTGAATCCGCACTTGATGTGGTCAATTTGTCACGATTCGGGTGCAGCCATCTATTTTTAGTTGTGACGTTTTGGGAATATTTCACATACCCCTTTTCCACGAAAGATTTAAATGCATGTACATATTTGAAATAAAATATTATGTTTAAGCTGAAAAAACTAAGCTTACATCGGTATTTAAAAATATCAGATGCATACATTGTAAATAGATTTTTGGCAAGAGAAACGTCTTAATACGATGATTTGGTGGAAATGTTTCATTTGGACCCTACTAGCGAAATAACTGAATCCGCACTTGATGCGGTCAATTTGTCACGATTCGAGAGCAGCAATCTATCTATAGCTTCTGGCGTCATGGGTATTTTTTCACATACACCTTTCCACGAAAGATTAAGTTATGCAATTCAATCAAAGGAATTTTTCAGCGAATTCGTATCCGTATTTGCGAACCGGGTGGATCAAGACAATACTATAACCAACCAAGAGTTCAAATGGTTTAATATTCGTATGCTAATTTGTTTTAATCCTTAACGTGATTAGACTGATAAGCGCTGCTTGTCTATTATTTGCAAATAATTTGAATCCAGCACAGAAGCCATGTAATTGATATTCAATTTTCTTTAGTTTAAAAATGCATAAACACTTTTTTTTTTTTTTGCAGATTATATATTTGAAGTAGAAAACAGTTCAGCATGATAAGGGTTTACACTATGGCAAGTAAGCATGCTATCCGCGATATTGTGGTTTGTACACACCTTGTGGATGATGCCTCGCTCACATTTGCTGCGGCTTCCGTACGGCGGCCGCACGGCTTGTTGTTTCTACGGCGAGTAGCAATTCCCCGGCCGCCGCAGAATTCCTACGGCCGCCGTGTGTTGCGCTCACATTTGCTGCGGCTGCCGCACGGCGAGTTTCTATTTTTTAGGTTAAAAAACCTGCCGTCGCCGTACGGCCACCGTACGGCAGCCGTGGAAGCTCCACCAGATTCTCTGCAATCAAAATGCTGCTCCTGCTACATAACTTGGTTTTGCTACATGTTCACTCAACTCATATCAGTCCAACTACACCGTGAACTCAATGGACACATTAGGACAGCACTTAAGAACATCTAAACCCATTTTTAATAATACACATGTTTTACATGTATGAACAAAAGTACAAATGCACAATAAGAAAAGTGACAATTGAGTTCCGGCGGCCGTACGGCCACCGTACGGCAGCCGTAGAACCACTCTGCGGCGAGTGTTTTCTACGGCCGCCGTAGGAATTAAAAAATGTTATAACTCCGCGTTATAATTCTACGGCGACCTCTACGGCCTGTGAAATATGGGTATACGCCGTGCGGCTGCCGTACGGCCGCCGTAGGATTTCTACGGCGGCCGTGGGAAACTACCGATTTTCCTATTCTGCGGCCGCCGTACGGCCGCCGTAGGACATGTGAGCGCACTATGAGTCGCAATATAACCCAGGACCTCAAATGGAATCAAAATATAGTAAAACCTCCATATTACGACAACTAAATTGTGTTAAGTATGGTGTGTTTACAACAGGGGACTGCTTAAAGCAAGGTGACAGAAAAACAGAAAGCCCCTATAGGAGATTTGTGTTTTACTGTCACCTTGCTTTAAGGGTGTATCAATGTCATGACTTTGGGAAATTTTCAAAGTGTATGAAAACACTCTATGATGGTTTTGTATTGAAGAGCTATTTAAGATGAATGAAAAAATAGAAAAAGTATACATTTTGGTGAACAACAGTTGGCTCTACGGCCATGTAAAATTTACCCCACCCACTTCCTCTTATTTTGTCCTTTTCAAACAGCCCGCTTCAATAAATTCCTTCTTAAATGAAAACAAATATGATAATTTGGTTTTGTGTTATTTATTTCCTATCTATGGTAGTATTTCTTCATACAAAAACTAATTTAAGAAAAAAAATGCACCAAATGTGAAATTTATAAAGCTCTAAATAGCATCGATATGGTACTTTTTTGTAAATTTTGTAAGGGGAGATAACTCTTTTTACTTAATAACTTAAAATTTTCAACACTGACCTTTCAATTTCTTTTCATATTTTGAACTGCCTTAGCATGGGCTTTCATCTGGTAGAATATAAAAAAAAGTTTAATACTAGAACTATTTCATAGTCAAACTTTTCTAAAAAGATTTCATAAAATAAAAAATCTAATAAAATCATGCCCTATACAAAGCATATTTTTGATATTCAAGGATCCATATTGTTCAAACCTGGTGCCTGCTTTGTCTAAATTTGGTTTCAATATGTGAAAATACCACCATAGACATGAAATAAATAATGAAAACCCAAATTATCATGTTTGTTTTGTTTTGAAATAAATTTTACTGAAGCTTGTACTCTGAATGGGTAAAATTTGAAATAAACCGTCCAAATTTGACATACCTTTTTCAAATCGCTGTAGCTAAAAAAAAAAAGGACACCACCATATATTTTTTTTTCATTTTTTCATTCATCATAAACAGCTCTTCCAAAAAAACAACGTTAGAAAAAAAGTTTGATACTTTTAAAAATTGGCTTATGACATTGATACACCCTTAAGCTGTCCTCTGTATTACATACAGTAATTCAGCCATCGTTTTAGTGATTGTAATAGAGAGGTTTTCACTGCTTTACATGTATGTTTTTAAATAATTTTGTTTAAAAGAAGTGACAGTTCAATATTGTCTGATACTTGCTCCAGACTGTGTAATATTATTTTACGACCGTAACAAAACATACAAAACTTGATAAAGGTTACATGTAGGCTTTGAACTCTCTCACTACATTACCCCAAAGTTGAATGGTTATTTGCAAACAGTTTGGATCCTGATCAGACACCGCGAAACACGGTGTCTGATCAGGATCCAAACTGTTTGACAGTGATCCAAACAGTTTCCACTCATTTCAATTTTACTTTAGGCAAATACTTAAAATCTTAATTTGAGAAATAAAACAGATTTTTCATTTCCATATAAACATCAGGGGCCCGTTTCATAAAGCTTCGTACGACAAATGCTGTCGTAAGTCAGATTATAAAAGTCTCAGTTATCATTTATTTCTCCATCCAATGCTGTCGTGACATCTCTTTGGAATCGTCTTGAAAAGACGATTCCAAAGAGATGTCACAAAACAGGATTAGATAGAGAAATCAGAAATTAGATGTTTTCTTAAGTTTTGACTTACGATCGTTTCTGTCGTACGAAGTTTTATGAAACGGGCCCCAGACTCTAAACGATTTACTTTTTTTCAGAGTGAAATTAGTCGGTGTCAGTTTCATAAACCTGTTATTTTCGACATGTTTGCAGTGCATTTGCGTTTAGCATAATTTTAAATAGGACATGATTACGATTTCTCCACTGAAGGAGACTTTTCAGAGGCCGAGCTTTTCCGGATATAAACTATTTGCAATGGGTCTCCTTTCTTGGAAGTCCAAACATTGCGTTTTACAGTGGAGAAATATACGTATAGTTTTCCTAAATAAAAAACCTCTCTACTATACGACCACCAAATTATGTTAATTGACATGTGTTTACCTGCTAAAAGCAAGTTGAACGTTGCACAAAAAGCTCCGAAGCTTTCTGCGTAACGTTCAACTTGCTTCAAACTGTCACCTGTCTTTTATGCAGTCAATTAACCTTCTTTGTAATGGTAATAATAGAGAGGTTTTATTTACCAAAGTGTCCTCTTTACTTTTAGCTGTCACTGGTCTTTTATTCAGTCAAATTAACCTTCTTTGTAATGGTCGTAATAGAGAGGTTTTATTTACCAAAGTGTCCTCTTTACTTTTAGCTGTCACTGGTCTTTTATTCAGTCAAATTAACCTTCTTTGTAATGGTCGTAATAGAGAGGTTTTATTTACCAAAGTGTCCTCCTTACTTTTAGCTGTCACTGGTCTTTTATTCAGTCAAATTAACCTTCTTTGTAATGGTCGTAATAGAGAGGTTTTATTTACCAAAGTGTTCACCTTACTTTTAGCTGTCACTGGTCTTTTATTCAGTCAAATTAGCCATCTTTTTAGTGGTCGTAATAGTGTTTTATTTGTAAAAGTGTTTGTGCTTGTAAAACTTCATGTGCACTTCCATTGAAAAAACCCTGATGCTAGATCGGACACCGAGTTACCTACAGTGGAGAAAGCGTTATTCTTTCCCGTTTAAACGCAACGAAAAGCAAACGCAAAGCACTAAAACGTAGAAATTGTCAATTTGTAGACATTTCGTATAATTCCTTTTTTATCTGAGTGGCAAACATTTTGGAGCCTGATCAGACGCCGGGTTACCCGGTGTCTGATCTGGCTCCTAACTGTTTGCAGTGGAAATAAACGTTTTAGCGTTAACGCGTTTATTGGGAAAGAATAACGTTTTCTCCACTGTACGTGGAGAAGACGTTATGCTTTCCCGTTTAAACGCAAACGAAACTCAAACGCAGAGCAATAAAATAATTATAGGAAATTACAACTTATGGGACTCCTGAAGTTTCGTCTTAATATTAGTAGCAATTAGTTTGGAGCATGATCAGATGCTCGGCGTCTGATCTGGACCCAAACAATTTGCAACAGTTATTGAAACTATCAGCATTCGCGTGCTCAAGGTTTAATTCACGATCAGTTAGCGCATGGAGGAATTATTCCTCCATAGTTAGCGGCCAAGGGGTTATGTGCTCGGCAAAATATGTATCGTCTGTCTCAAGAGGTATACATGTACCTCTTTCCAAACTACCATCTGCATACAATGGAGAAAACGTTATTCTTTCCCGTTTAAGCGAAACGAAACGCAAACGCAAAACACTTAAACGTAGAAAAGTGTAACTTTTTGACAATTCTTCCTGTTTATCTTAATTGGTGGCAAACAGTTTGGAGCCTGATCAGACGCCGGGATACCTGGCGTCTGATCTGGCTCCAAACTGTTTGAAATAGAAATAATAGTTTTCGCGTAAACGCTTTTATTGGGAAAGAATAACGTTTTCTCCACTGTATAAAGTACTCTCTGCTTCCAAAGTATCGTCCGTTTCGAAAGTGCGCCGTCTGCTTCTAACGTGTCGTCTGTCTCAAGAGTTACAATGTATTTGTACCTCTTTCCAAACTACCATCTGCATATAAAGTGCTGTCTGCTTCCAAAGTATCGTCTGCTTTCAAAGTGCCGTCTACTTTCGAAATCTCGTCTGTTTTAGAAATATCGTCTGATTCCAGATCATCTTCTTCCAAAGTATCAGTGGCTTCCAAAGTGTCATCTTTTTCCGAAGTGTCGGCTGTTTCCGAAGTGTCGTCTGTTTCCGAGGTGCCGTCTGTATCCAAAGTGTCGTCAGTATCCGACGTGTCGTCTGTTTTCGAAGTTTCAACTGTTTCCGAGGTGTCGTCTGTTTCCGAAGTGTCGTCTGTATCCGAGGTTTCGTCCGTTTCCAAAGTGTCTTCTGTTTCCGAAGATTCATCTGTTTCCGAAGTGTCAATTGTTTTCGAAGTGACGTCTGTTTCCGAAGTGTCGTCTGTTTCCGAAGTGTCGTCTGTTTCCGAGGTGCCGTCTGTATCCAAAGTGTCGTCAGTATCCTACGTGTCGTCTGTTTTCGAAGTTTCGTCTGTTTCCGAGGTGTCGTCTGTTTCCGAACTGTCGTCTGTATCCGAGGTTTCGTCCGTTTCCAAAGTGTCTTCTGTTTCCGAAGATTCATCTGTTTCCGAAGTGTCGTTTGTTTTCGAAGTGACGTCTGTTTCCGAAGTGTCGTCTGTTTCCGAAGTGTCGTCTGTTTCCGAAGTGTCGTCTGTTTCCGAAGTGTCGTCTGTTTCCGAGGTGCCGTCTGTATCCAAAGTGTCGTCAGTATCCGACGTGTCGTCTGTTTTCAAAGTTTCGTCTGTTTCCGAGGTGTCGTCTGTTTCCGAAGTGTCGTCTGTATCCGAGGTTTCGTCCGTTTCCAAAGTGTCTTCTGTTTCCGAAGATTCATCTGTTTCCGAAGTGTCGTTTGTTTTCGAAGTGACGTCTGTTTCCGAAGTGTCGTCTGTTTCCGAAGTGTCGGCTGTTTCCGAAGTGTCGTCTGTTTCCGAAGTGTCGTCTGTTTCCGAAGTGTCGTCTGTTTCCGAAGTGACGTCTCTTTCCGAAGTTTCGTCAGTTTCCGAAGTGTCATCTGTTTCCGAAGTGTCGTCTGTTTCCGACGTCGCTACGAAGCAGGCGACACTTCCGAAATTTCTAAGAAATGATGAAAAATTGACACAGATGTTTACAATACGCCTACATCTACAGTGGAACATACATTATTCGGTCCCGTTTAAACGCAAACTCAACGCAAACGCATTGCAATAACATGCATGTAAAAAATGACAAATGTTTTTGACAATTGCGCCTTCTTCATTTTAAACTGAGTGGCAAACAGTTTGGAACCTAATTAGACACCGGCTTACCCGGCGTCTAATTAGGTTCCAAACTGTTTGCAATGGAAAATATAGTTTTAGCGCAAACGCGTTTATTTGGAAAGAATAACGTCTTCACTGTACAGTGGGGAATCTGTTATTCTTTCCCGTTTAAACGCAAACGTACGCAAACGCAAAGCACTAAAACGTAGAAAAGTACAACTTTTGGACAATTCTGATATTTCATGTTTATCTTGGTGGCAAACAGTTTGGAGCCTGATCAGACGCCGGGTTACCCAGCGTCTGATCTGGCTCCAAACTGTTTGCACTGCAAATAATAGTTTTAGCGTAAACGCGTTTATTGGGAAAGAATAACACATTCTCCACTGTACATGTAAGACCCTATACTAACATTTCTCTGCAGCCATGACGTCATTACCCAAACACTGTCTGTCGTCAGCTTGATAAAATCAAAATACTTGACAAAAGGCATTAAAAAACAGACTTGACCTATTCCCTACTTTGATTTAATTGATTCAAACACTTGACAATTTACTTCAGGCATATCTGGATTATCTATGTACACACACAATTATGGTCTTTAATACTCTTTATTTTTTATTAAACAATCTCAATGAAGCTATATAAACAGCCGCATAATCGACAACCCTCGTTGCCGCCGCATGTCGCTTTCCTGGTCCGGAGATTATTTATACATAAAACAAAGTGAAAGTAGATTCTTGTAATTTTACGCTTATCATATTTACTTCAGGGTGTAATGTTTATTCACTATTAGTTTATTATTTCAAATCGTTTAACAGTTTCATCTAATACAGCAATATTAATCGTACCAAATGATATTATACATGTATATACAGTGGAGAATCTGTTATTCTTTCCCAATAAACGCGTTTACGCTAAAACTATTGTTTGCAGTGCAAACAGTTTGGAGCCAGATCAGACGCCGGGTAACCCGGCGTCTGATCAGGCTCCAAACTGTTTGCCACCAAGATAAACATGAATTATCAGAATTGTCCAAAAGTTGTTCTTTTCTAAGTTTTAGTGCTTTGCGTTTGCGTACGTTTGCGTTTAAACGGGAAAGAATAACAGATTCTCCACTGTATTGATTGTTATTGTCTTGAGCGGGTGGGGACTGAGAAAACGTTTTGAACTCGTTGCTGGTAGATTGTTCCAAAGATTTGACACCAATTTGTAAAACTGTCGCATATAGTTGGAGTGGTGTTACATTGAGTATACCACGAAAATTGGAAAATTGGAACATTGGATCGATGTCTGATCTGGATCTAGACTATTAACAAGCAATATTGACTCTAATTGATCAGGACCAATTGTTTGTTTTCTTCCTCTGTCGCGGTTTCCGTGTTAGGAAATCTCTCCATCTAAGTATCGGAAGCTCTTTCAGTTGAGCGGATCTCGCCTTGAACAGCCAATCAGGGTGTAGACTACTTGATTAGCATCTGTTTGTTAACGCATTTTCGTCAAAGTAATTCACGTCACCTCATCTTTATATTAAACACAATCAAACAATGCAGATCCTGATCAGATCGTTTTTGTAGTAGCCCTCTGACCAGGGTGTGCACTGTTTGCTACAGTGGAGAAAACGTTATTCTTTCCCGTTTAAACGCAAACGTACGCAAACGCAAAAACACTAAAACGTACAAAAGTGCAACTTTTGGACAATTCTGATAATTCATGTTTATCTTGGTGGCAAACAGTTTGGAGCCTGATCAGACGCCGGGTTACCCGGCGTCTGGTCTGGCTCCAAACTGTTTGCATTGCAAATAATAGTTTTAGCGTAAAAGCGTTTATTGGGAAAGAATAACGTTTTCTCCACTGTATACCGATTAGTATAGTGGAGAATGTTATTTTTTCCTGTCCAAACGCACACTAAACGCAAGCGCATAGCAATAATATAATATTTAAAAAATTGAATTTTTTTGACAAATGATATTTATTTTAATAAGAGTGGCAAGCGGTTTGGAGCCTGATCAGACGCCGAGTAACTCGGTGTCAGATCCGGATACACACTGTCCGAAATATGATTTTAATAAATAACAGCAGATGGCATTTTAGCAGACAATAATCTGACTACATGCGTAGTGGGATTAACCAATTTGTGCCCACGATCCCATATATGGGACATAGGCAAACAGTGTAGACTCTGATCAGACGCCGCATTATGCGGCGTCTGATCAGAGTCTACACTGTTTGCCGATAGGAATTGCAATATAAAACAAAATGAAATGAAAATTTTGACCAGGCATCCCTTTGATAAAA
This sequence comes from Gari tellinella, assembly GCA_922989275.2. Classification (NCBI taxonomy): domain Eukaryota; kingdom Metazoa; phylum Mollusca; class Bivalvia; order Cardiida; family Psammobiidae; genus Gari; species Gari tellinella. The sequence goes on along the minus strand of OV277867.1, from coordinate 11,657,314 downwards.
AATGGACTACTCCAATACATGTTTATAAACATTGAAGAATCCACTGGGCGTAAATGGGTTAAGTTGACGAAAAATACATTTTTATTAAGGTTGAGAACGCCAAACGAGATCAGGCTGATGTCGGTCAATATCGGATATCTACAAATGTCCGACTCTCAATAGGGATTTTGCGTGTAGTTACTCATTTACCCCTGAAAACATGAATGGACAATTCCAATATTCAACTAAGTCTAGTCCATTTTGCCTATTTAGGGTTGGTTTTAACAATATGTATGTATTCGAAAATGTCAAACAGTGCAGACCCTGATAAAAGCGCTCCTGCAGGAGCATTTTGATAAATGTATGCACTAATTGCGAAGGACAAGTGTACTCTTCAAATATACTGCTTGTTAGTGACAACTATACACATACAGTGGAGAACACGTTATTCTTTCCCGTTTAAACGCAAACGTACAAACGCAAAACACTAAAACGTAGAAAAGTGCCACTTTTGGACAATTCTGATAATTCATGTTTATCTTGGTGGCAAACAGTTTGGAGCCTGATCAGACACCGGGTTACCCGTGGTCTGATCTGGCTCCAAACTGTTTGCACTGCAAATAAAGCGTAAACGCATTTATTGGGAAAGAATAACGTTTTCTCCTCTGTAGTTAGGGTTGAATTCAATTAATTTGAAATGAGATTGGTACATCCTATAACATGCGTTATATATCACCCAAGATATCATATGATAATATCCCATGACGTAATGTCTACACATTTTATTTACATTTTGCAAACCTTTTTGAAGCCGGATCATACTCAGCGTCTGATCAGGATCTAAACTGTTTACAGCAACTTGTATCAAGGTATTGTACAACATAAAATGAAACGGCTATGGAAATGACAACGCCTTACAGACGACAATTTAGAAGCAGAAGATGGCTCAGCATGTTCGGTGTTACAGTGGAGAAAACGTTATTCTTTCCCAATAAACGCGTTTACGCTAAATCTATTATTTCCAATGCAAACAGTTTGGAGCCAGATCAGACGCCGGGTAACCCAGCGTCTGATCAGGCTCCAAACCGTTTGCCGTCCAGGTTCGAATCAGCATTCAGACTTGTCTAAAAGTTGTATTTTTTCTCATTTTTTTGCAATGCGTTTGCGTTTCGTTTGCGTTTAAGCGGGAAAGAAAAACGTTTTCTCCACTGTACATGTAACACTTTCATCGTCACGGAGAACTACAGTTGACTAAATACAATCAGTTTGGATCCTGATCAGACGCCGAGTCCCTCGGCGTCTGTTCAGGATCTAAACTGTGTTATACACTTTACGATGTCTCTGCAGCGATACAGTGCTGCCTTGTCTTTAACTTTGTAGCCAGTATACAGACGACAAAATTACAGCAGACGATATTGAGGCGTGGAAAAGGTCAAAGCAGACGACACGGTTTGGTAGGTGATAGGGTTAAGTAGATGGGTATGAGAAACACAATTCTTTGAAGTGTATCCTTGTATGGCGTAAGTAAATCTTAATTACTTCCCTCGATGCCCATTTCCGCGACTTAAGGGCCACTTTGGCTGTGACCCTTTTACATCAATATTCATTCCGATCCTTCAGTCATATGTACACCGGTTTTTATCATGGCAAGTTACACCACAAGAATCATTTGCAAACAATTTGAATCTAGATCAGACGCCGAGTAACTCGGCGTCTGATCTAGATTCAAAGTGTTCGTAAAGCGTACCAATGAGTATTCAATCATTTACACATAACTTTTCGACATAGAATTCGAATTATCTCGCAGACGACAATAACGCTGACGACACACACCAGACAAGCTTCTCGACATTACTATGTATATATACATGTAGCATGGTAAATAACACCAATATAACTATTTGTAAACAATTTGGATCTAGACCAGACGTCGAGTAACTCGGCGTCTGATCTAGTTCAAGATGTTCGCAAAGCGTACCGATGAGTATTCAATCATTAACAAATAACTTTTCTAGATATCCTTAGCAAGCCCGGCCGATTTTGTACACATAACACAGACACTACTGGACTAGTTTGGAGCTCATTTTCTGAATAAACACTACACTCCGACATCTCAAAACTACTCTGACGTGTCAAAACGAAACTGAAAGTGACATTCTATTTTTAGAGGCGCTATATTTAAGTCGCGTTCACGCAATGCGCGAATTAGTTAAAAAAAAAAAAAGTGGATCCTGAGCTCAGTTGGAGCTCAGTTTGAGCTTTGTGAGCTTTGTGTTGACATGTCAGTGTTACTGAATTCCAGCATGAGTGCTATTATAACGGGTTTTGACAAAAAGGTCGAGTACATTTTAAACCGAAAGTAGAAAGATGGACCGTTTCGGCCCCTCTGGAATTCGCCTTTTTCCAATCTTGCAAATTTGTGTCTGGATCCATTTTGGATGCTGCCTGAAAGTGTCACATTTTGCAGGAGACCATTGATATTTTAGAAATAGGCAGTGCCGAACCTGGCCTTTCAGAAAAGTCTTCCAACGCGATGTGCGAATCATAACTTTTCATTCTACGGAAGCCAAAATGTGCCATAAACGTCAAAAACGTTTTAATACGTTATGGGCGTGGAAAGGATATACAGTGGAGAATCTGTTATTCTTTCCCATTTAAACGCAAACGTACGCAAACGCAAAACACTAAACCGTAGAAAAGAACAAATTTTGGACAATTCTGATAAGTCTTGTTTATCTTGGTGGCAAATAGTTTGGAGCCTGATCAGACGCCGGGTTACCCGGCGTCTGATCTGGCTCCAAACTGTTTGCACTGCAATAATAGTTTTAGCGTAAACGCGTTTATTGGGAAAGAATAACAGATTCTCCACTGTAATTAACCTATTTGTGCTTAGCGTCCTATAAAAGGGACATAGGCAATCAGTGTAGACTGATCAGAGTCTACACTGTTCGCTGATATGAATTTCAATATTAAATAAAACGAAATAGGAAATTTATATCAGACACCCCTTACATCAAAAATGGACTGATCAAATATATAAGCATGGAAGAATCCACTTGGTGCTAAAATGTTAATTCAAACTATCAATCATGCAATGCAGACTACATTTGATCAGACTTTACTTTTCGACATATCTATGCATACAGTGGAGAATCTGTTATTCTTTCCCGTTTAAACGCAAACGTACGCAAACGCAAAGCACTAAAACGTAGAAAATTGCAACTTTTGGTCAATTCTGATAATGCATGTTTATCTTGGTGGCAAACAATTTGGAGCCTGATCAGACGCCGGGTTACCCGGCGTCTGATCTGGCTCCAAACTGTTTGCACTGCAAATAATAGTTTTAGCGTAAACGCGTTTATTCGGAAAGAATAACGTTTTCTCCACTGTATATATACAATTATCATATTGCTGTTGTTCTCTTGCAGTAGTATTTGAAATCGACCCAAAACCAACATTTTCTTATTATTTCTCTGCTGGATCCTCGTTGGACTATATAATAACCTTATGCAGAACGCTATTAGGTGGAACAAATCCAATGAAAAGAGATACTACATGTATATATACAGTTGAGAAAACGTTACTCTTTCCCAATAAACGCGTTTACGCTCAAACTTTTATTTATTTTGCAAACAGTTTGGAGCCAGATCAGACTCCAAACTGTTTGCCACAAGGATAAACAAGAATTATCAGAATTGTCCAAAAGTTGTTCTTTTACGTTTTAGTGTTTTGCGTTTGCGTACGTTTGCGTTTAAACGGGAAAGAATAACAGATTCTCCACTGTAATAACCTTATGCAGAACGCTATTAGGTGGAACAAATCCAATGAAAAGAGATACTACATGTGTATATATACAGTTGAGAAAACGTTACTCTTTCCCAATAAACGCGTTTACGCTCAAACTTTTATTTATTTTGCAAACAGTTTGGAGCCAGATCAGACGCCGGGTAACCCGGCGTCTGATCAGGCTCCAAACTGTTTGCCACTCAGATGACCATGAATTGTCAGAATTGTCTAAAAGTTGTACTTTTCTACGTTTTAGTGTTTTGCGTTTGCGTTTCGTTTGCGTTTCGTTTGCGTTTAAACGGGAAAGAATCACATTTTCTCTACTGTATCTTTTAGACTATTACCTGTCATCATGTTTTTCAAATCGTCGGATACAGTGGAGAATCTGTTATTCTTTCCCGTTTAAACGCAAACGTACGCAAACGCAAAGCACTAAAACGTAGAAAAGAACAACTTTTGGACAATTCTGATAATTCTTGTTTATCTTGGTGGCAAACAGTTTGGAGCCTGATCAGACGCCGGGTTACCCGGCGTCTGATCTGGCTCCAAACTGTTTGCACTGCAAATAATAGTTTAAGCGTAAACGCGTTTATTGGGAAAGAATAACACATTCTCCACTGTACATGTACAAAGGTGTCATTTGCAAATATTTAATTTCGCTTTGTTTTCCATTCCAATTACAAGTACATGGTTATGCTATTTTGTTACACTTATTTGAACCAAAAGGAGTATTAGCCTTGTAAATTGTAAATACAGTAGACTGTATAGGTTTCCTGGATCTATACAGATTGCACGTGTTACAGTGGAGAATCTGTTATTCTTTCCCGTTTAAACGCAAACGTACGCAAACGCAAAGCACTAAAACGTAGAAAAGTACAACTTTTGGACAATTCTGATATTTCATGTTTATCTTGGTGGCAAACAGTTTGGAGCCTGATCAGACGCCGGGTTACCCGGCGTCTGATCTGGCTCTAAACTGTTTGCACTGCAAATAATAGTTTTAGCGTAAACGCGTTTATTGGGAAAGAATAACACATTCTCCACTGTACAGTAGTTATATCAAACAAGCAGAGTTGGAACGTCTTTTGACTCTTTCATTGGCAAATACATCGTGAGGTTTCTATCCCTTCACCGCCATATTGTCGTCTGCTCCAAACTTCTTGTCTGCAATGCCGTTTCAAAGTTAGTTTTAAGGCAATATATGACAAACGAAACTTCGAAACGAGTATCAAACAGTTTGGATCCTGACCAGACGCCGCGTATGATCAGGATCCAACCTGTTTTCAAATGCGTCTTTTGACGTCATTGAAAATGAAATGGTTAATGCTTACCACGGGTATACCCAGTATATACATCGTTTGTATACTGTGTAGACTCAGATCAGAGAACCATTAGGAGTAATCTGATCTGACTACTTTATTGTCAAACATTTTTAAAAGACGTTTTAAAAATCCGTCAATAAACATGATAAATGTAAAATGAATTTCATAGAAAATGGGAGAAAACAATTAGAAAATAAAGCATTGTAAGGCTTACTTGTTACTTTTAGTTCGCTATGTATTTTTGTCTGAATATAATTATAATGTGTCGTTTGAATAATTTTTCATAGTTTATTTATCAGCATTTTCTATCGAAACCTTTCTTGCGAGTGTTGTATAGTTTGGATCCAGATTTTATATTCCGCGTTACTCGGCGTTAATCAGGATATTAACTGTTTGCAACAGCGCAGGGGCTGCAACAATTTCGTCATTAGCCTTCAGAAGATTAAATACGCTCTTCTCATTGGCTGGCAAGAAATTTATACTAACTGTAGCCGGGATGGTTTTCTGAAAATATGAGCGGGACACCATCTCTGTATCTTTCCGTGTTTGGTGTACAGTGGAGAAAACATTATTCTTTCCCAATAAACGCGTTTACGCTAAAACTATTATTTCTATTGCAAACAGTTTGGAGCCAGATCAGACGCCGGGTTACCCGGCGTCTGATCAGGCTCTAAACTGTTTGCCACCAAGATAAACATGAATTATCAGAATTGTCCAAAAGTTGTACTTTTCTACGTTTTAGTGTTTTGCGTTTGCGTTTCGTTTCGTTTAAACGGGAAATAATAACGTTTTCTCCACTGTACTTGTTCGTAGAAAAATAGTCTACGCCTACGCATTTGTTTTTAAAATATATATCAAAAAAACGTCAAAAAACAACCGCAATGGAATAATACTAGTATAATACAATGTACTACAGTGGAGAATCTGTTATTCTTTCCCGTTTAAACGCAAACGTACGCAAACGCAAAGCACTAAAACGTAGAAAAGTACAACTTTTGGACAATTCTGATATTTCATGTTTATCTTGGTGGCAAGCAGTTTGGAGCCTGATCAGACGCCGGGTTACCCGGCGTCTGATCTGGCTCCAAACTGTTTGCACTGCAAATAATAGTTTTAGCGTAAACGCGTTTATTGGGAAAGAATAACACATTCTCCACTGTACATGTATAGTACAGCGTATAGTCCTAGCGTAGAAGACGTTATTCTTTCCCGTTCAAACGAAACGCAAACACATTCCAATAAAATGGTGAAATGGACATGGTTTTGACAATTCTGACTTGTTTGCTTATTTGAGTGGTAAACAATTGGGTGCCTGATAAGACGCCGTGTTACCCGGCGTCTGATCTGGCTCCAATTTGTTTGCAATGGATATAATAGTTTTAGCGTAAACGCGTTTATTGGGAAAGAATAACGTCTTCTCCACTGTACAGTGGATAATCTGTTATTCTTTCCCAATAAACGCGTTTACGCTAAAACTATTATTAGCAGTGCAAACAGTTTGGGTCAAGATCAGACGCCTGGTAACCCGGCGTCTGATCAGGCTCCAAACTGTTTGCCACGAAGATAAACAAGAATTATCAGAATTGTCCAAAAATTGTTCTTTTCTACGTGTTAGTGCTTTGCGTTTGCGTACGTTTGCGTTTAAACGGGAAAGAATAACAGATTCTCCACTGTATGTAGCACAGGACACACTCTTTTCCCCATGGCCTGCTTCTAGTTCTGAAGACAGGCGACCACTTAACCCATTTCCCCATAAACACGTCTATTTACGCATTTCCTTCATCAATCCAATGACGGCAAAAGTTCCTCTTTATACAGTCATATATATGTACCTTAAGAAAAACGCTTCTATATCATACCAGTGTAGGAGCACATTTGTCTCGGAGCACATTTGTCTCACGAAGTGTGACCGATGTGCTCGTAAACATTCATAAACAAAAACCATTTATATTTGCGACGAATTGGAAATGAGATAGATGTGTTCGACACACAATAGGAAGGACACTCGATGCACATTACACAGGACACATTTTCATGGGTGTCTAACTGTTCACCAAGACCTTCTCCATAAGAAAAAAAATGTACTCAAGAATAAACGCATTCCAACTATGAAAATTCAAGCTGTTTCCACGGCAACCCTTATGATGTTTTAAGGTGATGGTATATGTGGAAAAAGTGTTTATATCTCTGCTAGATCTACAGTTAGTTTAACAATTTGGGTATCAGATAAAAGCTAAGACATTGCGCATTAAGATGACACTCAATTATGCAAATTATCTAATTTGAATATCTATGAATATTCATGATTGTTTTTTACTCTGAAATTTATGTCAAAATCAACGACATCTTTTGAATAAGTTTATAAAAACTGTTATCGGACAGTCAGACTAAAAGAGTGATGTTCAAACCTTGCTTGTTAACTAAGTAAAAATACATGCAAATTACCGACTTGCATATTCACAAACATTCACGAAATTAACCGTTTGATTACATGAGCGACGTTAAATACACAGTACGAGAGTACATAAACGCATACCCAATCCAATGGGGCTAATCTAGCCTACCATGCTGTCCCCCACGACCATTATATATGGATGTAAAATTGTTAAAAATTAATGTTTCAAATGAAATAGAATTTTACTCCAGAAAAAAATTCATTTTAACTATACAAAATAAGGTTGTTTCCATGGCAACCCACATAAATTCCTCAAAGTGACGGTATAGATAGAACATTGAATATATTTTGCAAGTTTTTAACTTGTGTTACAATTGGTTTCAAATGTAAGCTAAGATAATGCACAATGCACATTATCATTGTTTCAAATCATCAGTATGCACATTACCTTATTTGCATATTTTACATATTCATGAAATTATTTTTTGGTGTTTTTTTTTTAAGTTTCGTCTCAATTAACATTTAACTGACACTAAATTCTGAATGACTGGTATCTGACTTTCAAAAGTCTAGAAGCTGCAGATAGAACTTTACTTGTTTAGTTAACTTGGCCCGACCCGTTTTCATAGACTTTGATATAAAATATGGTTAAACTAACCCGGTAATGTTCCGGAAACAGCCGAATTTTAACGAAACAGTCGTGATTTCTTATCAAAGCTTTAGATGACCAAGCGCATCGATTATTGACCACAAGGTCCAGGGGAGATAATGAATAACGTGAGATGAGTACAGTAATCAAGCAAGATAACTCTTAAAATATGGCTTCCATTCTTGGACATGTTTTCTATTGCATTTAGATTGCGGTTAATTCAGTCACAACGGGAAAGAACAACGCCCTCCCACACTTGTATATGAATATATACACGCAACTTCGATGTCAAATTTTATGACTTTGAAAGTATGACTATCAAACAGGTGTAACATTGTGGTCTCTGAGCGTTCAAAAATAAATCATACATGTACAGTGGGGAAAACGTTATTCTTTCCCAATAAACGCGTTTACGCTAAAACATTTATTTGCAGTGCAAACAGTTTGGAGCCAGATCAGACGCCGGGTAACCCGGCGTCTGATCAGGCTCCAAACTGTTTGCCACCAAGATAAAAATGAATTATCAGAATTGTCCAAAAGTTGCACTTTTCTACGTTTAAGTGCTTTGCGTTTGCGTACGTTTGCGTTTAAACGGGAAAGAATAACGTTTTCTCCACTGCACGTCCTTTACTTTGTTCAGCTTTCTGAACGCCATGTGTAATTTTCGTCTGTTCAATTCGGCACAACACTTATTGTCAACGTTGATCCCTTTTTTATAAGAATATCATCAGAGTGTAAGATTGGTTTGATCCCGACTGACACCGAGTGACTCGGTGTCTCATGTGGATCAAAACTATTTGAAACCGTTATCACAAATTCGCTCGTAACGTGCAGAAGGTTGAATTAAGATTTCAATGAGGAGAAACCACCAAATTACTCAGTGACGCAAGCATCGCTATGTTCCTTGTTGTTCGGTATAATTGACTGAAAATACATCTACATGATAGCATGACAATATTATAATATAAATCCAATTGCCAAACAGTTTAAATCCTGACCAGAAAATACATCGACATGATAGCATGGCAATATTATAATATAATATATACCCAGTTATTAACCCAGTTTAAATCCTGACCAGAAAATATATCTACATGATAGCATGGCAATATTATTATATAATCCCAATTGTCAAACAGTTTAAATCCTGACCAGAAAATACAACTACATGATAGCATGACAATATTATAATATAAATCCTATTGTCAAACAGTTTAAATCCTGACCAGAAAATAATCTACATGATAGCATGGCAATATTATAACATAAACCCAATTGTCAAACAGTTTAAATCCTGACCAGAAATACATCTACATGATAGCATGACAATATTTTAATATAAACCCAATTGTCAAACAGTTTAAATCCTGACCAGAAAATATATCTACATGATAGCATGGCAATATTATAATATAAATCCAATTGTCAAACAGTTTAAAAACTGACCAGAAAATACATCTACATGATAGCATGACAATATTATAATATAAACCCAATTGTCAAACAGTTTAAATCCTGACCAGAAAATACATCTACATGATAGCATGACAATATTATAATATAAACCCAATTGTCAAACAGTTTAAATCCTGACCAGAAAATATATCTACATGAAAGCATGACAATATTATAATATAAACCCAATTGTCAACCATTTTAAATCCTGACCAGAAAATACATCTACATGATAGCATGGCAATATTATAATAATAAACCCAATTGTCAAACAGTTTAAATCCTGACCAGAAAATACATCTACATGATGGCATGGCAATATCATAATATAAATCCAATTGTCAAACAGTTTAAAAACTGACCAGAAAATACATCTACATGAAAGCATGACAATATTATAATATAGACCCAATTATCAAACAGTTTAAATCCTGACCAGAAAATACATCTACATGATAGCATGACAATATTATGATATAGACCCAATTATCAAAATAAACTACTACTACTACATGACAATATACGCGGCGTCTGGTCTTGATCCAAACTATTTGCAAAGTTGACTTTAGGCGAATTAGGCGGTGGAATGATTAAACACATCAGGCTGATTAGGAAAATCACTACTATTTCTACACTGCAGCTCATACAGATACACACAATGTATAAAATACAAATACGTATAATATGATCTGTTTTATGTAAATATATACATCAAACTTGTATGTCAAATTAAACTTAACAAAACCGCAGTACGACCCAATAGAACAGCGTGGTCTTTGTTCTTTAAAGGTGTGCGTCCTATCTATAGAATTTAGTAAGTACTTCGTTCAAATAGGTGCACAGTTATAGTCGAGAAAAAATAAAACGCCCCCATTTAAAAGAAATTAAACTGAAACGCAATCAAATAAATAGTAAAAATGGTAACTTTTTTAAATGTTACAAAATGAGTTAAGATCTGACAAACAGTGAGTTTTTCATCCCTTCAACGTTTCATTGTTGTTTGCTTCAATTTTTTTTGCAAGATCGTTTCAAAGTAAGATTAATTGTTATACATGTATGCATGACTTATATCGATACGATCGTTATGCGGCGTCTGATCAGGATCTCAACTGTTTGCAAGGTCACCCTTTGGCACCATTAGCAGTGAAAGTGTTAACGCGTTTATTTTGAAAGAATAACGATTTCACAATTGTTCATTTCTGAAAGCTGAACCCTCTTGGATCGGATTGAACAAAACGTTAAGTTCCAGAATTATTTCAAATTGGGGTGGTGGTGGCATCAGTTAGATGTATTCAAAAGCAGTTCCAATGGATGTCATTAATACAGGTACAGTGGAGAAAACGTTATTCTTTCCCAATACATGTAAACGCGTTTACGCTAAAACTATTGTTTGCAGTACAAACAGTTTGGAGCCAGATCAGACGCCGGGTAACCCGGCGTCTGATCAGGCTCCAAACAGTTGGCCACTCAGATAAAAATGAAATCTCAAAATTGTCAAAAGGTTGTCCTTTTCTACATTTTAGTGTTTTGCGTTTGCGTTTCGTTTGCGTTTAAACGGGAAAGAAGAACAGATTCTCCACTGTAATTCTTGCTGTTCTGCATCAGGCTGTCACCTGCCCATACAGCCCATAATGCGTCTACAGTAAAGAGTTGATAGGCCAGCTTTTTGCAATAGAGTCAGAATGCTGGTTCATTTGTACAAGTATTGGTTCATCATTCCTCCTGCTATTTTTACGTATATTGACGCATTTTTTAAAACAGTGTATTCCCTCATCAGACAGCTCTTCCACGAGCAGTCTGAAGAGGGACTACACTGTTTTTAAGAGCATGTTTCACATGGGCCTGCTCTCTCGCCTAAGGAAAATTGTTATTTTAATAGCAAGTGTATTACATAATGTAGTTCAAAAGAGAGATGTAAATGTTGGAGCATTATCAATATTCAACAGCAGAAGGGTCAGCGGATATTGGACATATTTGTTGAGGTATGTAGTTATAGACCGCCAATTGGGTTGTTCAATATATCATATATTATTTCAATTTAATCGTGTCATCTTCCAAGTCAAATGGTCAACAATTCCAGCCTAGCCAGGTGCAACACTTTACCGGTATTTTCCCCAAAGATACATTAATGCACAACTGAAAAATGCAGAACAAAACAGTGGGCAATGTGATATGTAAGAAATATAATTATCATGACTTTAATGACTTGACTTGTGTACTTCTACCTTTTTGACGAAGGCATCGGTTAAAATAAGGGACATGTCACTTCAGTCGACATACATGTAAGTGCTTCTTAAACTCCTTCTAGGCTAATAGAAATGTCTTGTATCTTTTTTCTGGTGCCCAGGTATTACATCAAATGCATATAAACAGTAAATGCAAATGATAAACTTCTGTTTTGAGGCAAAAACGTCGGTACATGTATATGACAAAAAGCATCATCCTTTTCTTTAACTCTGGCGTCACCAAAAAACGACTGCTTTAAAATGGTTTTCGTGATGATGGTTTCAACTTCAGTTTCAATTTAGAAGAAATATAAACAGTGGGAAAACGTTATCTTTCCCAATAAACGCGTATACGCTAAAACTATTATTTGCAGTGCAAACAGTTTGGAGCCAGATCAGACGCCGGGTTACCCGGCGTCTGATCAGGCTCCAAACTGTTTGCCACTTAGATTAAAACTGGTAGTGAGAATTGGCAAAAAGTTGTCATTTTCTATATTTTATTGCAATGCGTTTGCGTTTCGTTTGCGTTTAAACGGGAAAGAATAACGTTTTCTCCACTGTAGCCCATCCGAGGATAGCGTGGGAGATACCTTCTGGTATTGTGGAGAAAACGTTATTCTAAACGAAAACGAAACGCAAACGCATTGCAATGAAATATAGAAAATGACAAATTGTTGACAATTCTGATTATTTATTTTAATTAAATGTCAAATAGTTTGGAAGCAGATCAGACGCCGGGTTACCCGGCGTCTGATCTGGCTCCAAACTGTTTGCAATTAAAAATAGTTTTAAGCGTAAACGCGTTCATTGAAAAAGAAGAACGTCCTCCCCACTGTAGCAACCAGTACAGTGGAGAATCTGTTATTCTTTCCCGTTTAAACGCAAACATACGCAAACGCAAAGCGCTAAAACTTAGAAAAGAACAACATTTGGACAAATCTGATATTTCATGTTTATCTTGGTGGCAAACAGTTTGGAGCCTGATCAGACACCGGGTTACCCGGCGTCTGATCTGGCTCCAAACTGTTTGCACTGCAAATAATAGTTTTAGCGTAAACGCGTTTGTTGGGAAAGAATAGAGTTTGGAGCCAGATCAGACACCGGGTAATCCAGAGTCTGATTAGACTCCAAACTGTTTGCCACACAGATAAAAAAATCGGTCGGAATGTGTCGTGTTTGAGTTTTACTTTCGTTTTATCGTGCAATAACAATGTTTTCCCGTCTGTTAAGTGGATTGGATGTATATCAATCACTCTAAGGGTTGTCACTAAGCAATTAGGAAGTTTTGGGGGTTGACCCGTAGTCCCGAAACTACGTCATTAGCGGGGCATTTCACAAAGCGCGTCAAACGATCTCGGACCAATGCTTCAAAGTTTATTACCGCAGGGCTGCCATAAGTTGATAATAAAAATCCTAAGATTTCAAATTTTCAATTTTTCAGATGCAATTTTACTAATCGTACCTTTACCCCATAGTCTGTTTCTTGTTTTGAAGACACATGACTGCTTAAAACAGGTTGAAAGTAAAGCAGAATGCGCCTTAAGGCGCATTCTGCTTTACTTTCAGCCTGTTTTAAGCTACCATCTGCTAGGATAAAAATCCGTAGACTTCGGAAAAATCCGGAGAAATGGCAGCCCTGTTACCGATACATGTATACATTACAGTAGAGAAGACGTTACCAGGGCTTCCATAAGTTGACATGAAAAATCCTAAGATTTCCAAATTTGCATATCTCAAGTCTGATTTTACATGTAGGAATCGTACCTTTACCCCATAGCCTGTATCTAGTTTTGTTGACATGCGACTACTTAAAGCAGGCTGTAAGTAAAACAGAATGCACCTGAAGGCGCATTCTGCTTTACTTTCACCCTGCTTTAAGCTACTATAAACTGGTAAAAAATCCGAAGATTTTGGAAAAATCCGGAGAAATGGCAGCCCTGCGTTACTCTTGTCCTTTTAAACGAAACTAAACGCAAACACACTGCAATACAATGTAGACAATAAAGTTTGAGGGCGAAGTTATTCTTTCCAAATTAACGCATTTACGCTAAAACTATTATTTCAATTGCAAACAGTTTGGAGTCGGACCAGATGCCGGGTAACTCGGCGACTGACTCAGATTAAAATGAATAGTGAGAATTGTCAACAAGTTGTCATTTTCTAAATTCCATTGCAATGCATTTGCGCTTCGTTTACGTTTAAACGGAAAAGAAAAACGTCTTCTCCACTGTAATAAATAATTAATTGAAAGTAAATTAAAGCATTTTGACCGAATAAACATCTGTAAAACGAGTGTCGAACAGATCCTGACCAGATGCTGCGTCTGATCAGGATCGAAACTATTAGCAAAGTCTACGGTGGTTGTGTTATTGTTGTTGTTTGTGGGAACGATTTACTTCCTCCTCAAAGCCATCTAAATTCAGGGCTGCCATAAGTTGATCTTGAACAATCCTAAAATTTCCAATTTGTCTACTTTCCAAGCGATATTACTTAAAGCAGGTTGAAAGTTTAGCAGAATGCGCCTAAGGACGCATTCTGCTTTACTTTCAGTCTGCTTTACGCTGCTACCATTTGCTAGGATAAAATCCGAAGATTCGGAAAAATCCGGAGAAATGGCAGTACTGTAAATTACGACGGGAGCGGCGTATGGAGGTGAAAGGGTTATAGTAAAATACTTTGTGACTATGAAACGCTGCACATTTCACTGAACATAGTCTATTATACTTCATTTATGAATGGTATAGATACTTTGTATATTATTATGTATTTCATTTGGTCTTTATGTTCAGGGGGGGGGGGGGGGGGGGGGGTAAATGTTAATGTGTGTGTGTTTTGCCCTGAAATATACATGTATTTGTAAACTCTCGACTTATGCTGTTTTTTCTGTTGAACTGCTTAGTAAATACATGTAGTTGACTGTATAAGTAGTAATAATAACAAAAATGCAACGAAAAGAGCTTAACCCAATTATTGCGATCATTCCAATGAATTAAAGACAGCTTATAACATTATTAAAGTATTTAGTAGAAACCTCTCTTCGCCTTGACCTTTTTAAGCCTAGTGTCTATTAACCATTTCCCTTATAGAAGCGACTTTTAACACATTCAGTTTATTCCTACGCTGAAGAAAATAGTTCCAATTGAAACAGTCATGAATATGTATCATAAAGTATATTTTCTTTATTCTAGGAGATGGTGACTTAAAGCAGGCTGAAAGTAAAGCAGAATGCGCATTAAGGCACATTCTGCTTTCCTTTCAACCTCCTTTAAATAATCATCTAGTTTCAAAACTAGAAACAGGTTATGGGGTAAAGGGTTAAACGGGTCATTTGGCAAACACTGTAGACCCTGATAAGACGACGCGTTACGCGTCGTCTTATCGGGGTCTACACTGTATGCAATGGCATGTGAAATGTTCTGTTACATGTATAATTATGTGAACAGATTGCAGTGTCCTTCGAGCATCATTGTATATCTTTAATGAAATCTCCGAGCAAGCACATTTGAAGAGTTCATTGCAATATCCAGGCAAAAAATGGGCTACCATTCACTGCCAAGATTGATTACACAAGTATTTGCAAACAGTTTGGATCCTGTCCAGACGTCGCGTAACTCTGCGCCCGATTAGGAATAAAACATACAATGTATGACAAAACTAATGTAAATTTGGAAAGTATATCTTCCTGTATTTGATACGACAAGCAAACGTTTGGACCCTGATCAGGCCCCAAACTTCATAGCTACAGTGGAGAAAACGTTATTCTTTCCCAATAAACGCGTTTACGCTAAAACTATTATTTCGATTGCAAACAGTTTGGAGCTAGATCAGACGCCGGGTAACCCGGCGTCTGATCAGGCTCCAAACTGTTTGCCACCAAAATAAAAACGCTTTATCAGAATTGTCCAAAAGTTGCACTTTTCTACGGGTTAGTGTTTTGCGTTTGCGTTTCGTTTCGTTTAAACGGGAAAGAATACCGTTTTCTCCACTGTACTAACCTGCAATCAATCGTTTGCAAAAGATTTGTAAAGAAACATTAGTTACAGTGGAGAATCTGTTATTCTTTCCCGTTTAAACGCAAACGTACGCAAACGCAAAACACTAAAACGTACAAAAGTACAACTTTTTGACAATTCTGATAATTCATATTTATCTTGGTGGCAAACAGTTTGGAGCCTGATCAGACGCCGGGTAACCCGGCGTCTGATCCTGCTCCAAACTGTTTGCACTGCAAATAATAGTTTTAGCGTACATGTAAACGCGTTTATTGGGAAAGAATAACAGATTCTCCACTGTATTTGCATTCAGGGGGTTAACACTTTCACTATCAATGCCGCCAAAAAACGCATTTGCAAACAGATTTGATCATGATCAGACGCCGCGTTACGCGGCGTCTGATCAGGATCGAAACTGTTTGACACACATTTATGGAAATTCTTTAGTCATACTGCCTCAGATTTGACTTGGAAACGATATTGCAGACAAGAATATTGAAGCAGACGACAATAAGGCGGTGAAGGGGGTCAAAATCTGACGATCATAATTTGATCATGAAAGGGTTTAAATTTTGGAACGCCACTGCAGCTGTCTCTCTATGGGGTATATAAGTATTTTAATATGGTTTGGGTGGGTAAAGTCCCTATCAGCAGCACGTGAGGTTTTGCCGGGCTCTAAGTGGCTGTTTGATAAAGTGCTTATAATGTTCACAGGTATGTAATCTGTAAACTAGGTCAGTCGCTTTATGGACCAAAAACCATACACAAACAAAGCTCTATATTTAGATGCGGTCTTCCAATCGGTAGCTTTACTTTCCTCATGCATTGCATGGCATGACTTTGCATTTTACAAACAGCTTGGACCCTAATCAGACGCCGAGTTCCTCGGCGTCTGATCAGGATCCAAACTGTTTGACATGTTTTTCAACGTTTCTGCTATTACAAAGACATGAAAAGTGAAATTGAAAACATGTTGCAGATGAAATATATTTTAAAGCAGACGATATTATAACAAGCTAGTGGTAAATAATTGACCCTGAAAGTAGACATACATTTTAATATATTGATATTGCCTTCTCAAAGTATTCATATAATTTCTTCATCATATATATCTTTATGCGTTATGGGCGCATGTCGCAATACAAACCTTTTCCCTGGGGCTAGTCCGTAGTGAGTTATCTTTAAGAATTGCAGACGTTAATACTTTCAGCAGACGACACAATCTTTATGACATGCTCAAGTTAATACTTAGGTCTTCTCAGTGAACCCTTTGTAAGTTTTAAAATACAATGACCTTGTTTATTACTTTTTGCACACTTTGAACAATTTTTCAATAATTGTTGCAAATAGTTTGGATCTAGATGAGACGCCGGGTTGCCCGGCGTATCATCTGGACCCAAACTGTTTGACAATCTAGATACCGATATCTTTTAACACATAATGCAGATAAATAAATTCTGGAAAATTGATGCAGACGACAAATTTAGCAGACGACAATAATTACATCTCGCGCTAAGGGTTGACCCTTCACGTGCTAAGTGCAACTTGGCTCAGATTTAGAAACTGACTAGATCAAGAAAAAGACACTGAGACACGTCGTTGCTAACCAATATAAACTCTTTAAAACTAATCTGCATGTGTTTTTCCGTTTCAGCGATTAAAAAATCTGCAAATGTAGAAAATAATGCAAGGCAATTTTGCAGCATGCGGTATTATTGCGCGACAAGTGCGGCGCGTTGTGATTGGCCTAACAGGTAACCACTCAGGTATTAATACGCTTGCGTGAGTACTATTTTTTCATGAATTAGCTTTTTAGTGTCATTCTCGGCGGTGTTAATTACATGTAATGATATGCATGCACCGCGACCTAGGTAATATAGTGTTACCTTGCGATTTAAAGATACAACCTTTTTCATGTCACAATATCGTCTGCGTTGAAATTGTCGCCTGTAATTTTTTTTAAATAAATATTTATAGTTTTTTTTTGGGAAACCTAAAGACGCATGTCAAACTGTTTAGATCAAGATCAGACGCCGCATAGCGCGGCGTCTGATCTTGTTCCAAACAGTTTGCATATTACAGTCAAGTTGCGAGCGACAGGCAAAAAATGCCAGTAAATTACTGCGCAACAATTGAGCCTTAGTTGCTGGAATTCGCTTGACTCGAACTTGGCCGCATTTACAAGTTATACCATGATAAATCGAACTGCTTTAGGTCGAACTCACTCATGTTTCAAAGTTAAAATAGCTTTGCTACGTTTTAAGTTTGAAATGCGTATGCACTGGTAAGTTTGGCTTGTTACATTGTATATCATGCAGGTTTTCTGAATGTACTTTGCCAAAACTGTAGTCCTTTGATATAATGGAGACTCGTGGATTTAACATGCCAAGTGTCGGTGCATCAGCACTATGGTATAAGGTATCCATGACCTATTTACTACCTGACCTACACGGTTGTTCAGACCCAGACCATGCGAACGTGACCATGGCAATTTTTAAAACACCGTTTCAATGTCATATTGAGTCGTCCGTTTGAACTCTTTTGCAAACATAATATTGTCTGCTAAAATGTGTCATCTGAAATTTATGCAAAATTCATTTTTGTAGTTAAAATTGAAGTAAATTATTATTGTTACGAGTGCCAAGCAGTTTAGACCCTGGTCAGACGCAGCGTAACGCGGCGTAAGATCAGGATCCAAACTGTTTGCAACGTCGTCTTAACCCTTTCCCCAATAGAAACGCCTTTTAGCGTATTCAGTTTATTCCTACGCTCTAGAAAATAGTTCCAATTTAATCCGTCATGAATACATGTATATAGTATAGGGAATATTTTCTATATTCTAGCACATGGAAGCTTAAAGCAGGTCACCTGTTTTTCAAAACTAGAAACAGGCTATGAGGTAAAGGGTTAAGTTGCCACGACGGTGAAAATGTTACTCAAGTGCTTGTTGTCACAGTGAAGAAAACGTTATTCTTTCCCGTTTAAACACAAACGAATCGCAAACGCATCGCATTAAAACATAGAAAAGGACACCTTTTCGACAATTCTGACTATTCATGTTAATATGAGTGGCAAAAGTCTGGAGCCTGATCAGACGCCGGGTTACCCATTAGGGAATAAACGTTTTTAGCATAACGCAATTATTGGGAAGAATAACGTTTTTCTCTCCCTGTACACTGTATTTAGGCGAAATCTTTTTGTATATTTTAAACAGAAAACAGTACAACCCCGATTTTCACAAAATACACTGAGAATAATTATGATTTCGAATAATAATTATCGCCGTTGTGCTAAAACAAGTAGTTCTATGTCCATTGCAAAAGGTTCGACGCCATATCAGATGCCTTGTTAGTTGTTACTGGACGTCTTATAGTATGGTGAATACGTTATTATTTCCCGTTTAAACGTGAACGATCATAAACGCATTTTAATGAAATGTTGAAAATGACAGCTAAGTGACAATTCTGACTTTTAATTTTAATCTGTGTGGCACACAGTTTTGAGCCTGATCAGACGCCGGGTAACCCGGCATCTGATCTAGCTCCAAACTGTTTGCAATTGAAATAATAGTTTCGCCGTACACGCTAGTAGTGGGAAAGAATAACGTCTTCTTTCCAGTGTAAGATCCCAAACAGATTACAAATCTGATCTGTAAGAGAGGTAAATTTCTGTTTGACGCAATATGATAGTCAAATAGAAAGACAACACAATGCGTCATCCTGCTTAAAGCTGCAAGCTGCTGCTGATTAGGTTCAAAACAGTTTGCAATAGACACTTTTTATCTGACCGTAAATATTTGAATGGGAATGCCGTTAAATACCCATATGCAATGTCATATTACATATATAGTTTAAAAAGAATATACATGTACCTATATAACAATAAGGTCAAGGTCTACTATATAAATTAAGGTCGACTATAGAGAAGGTCGGTCATATCACCGTCACCCAAACACTCTACGTGCGTACATGTAACTTGTTCATTCGTCACTTGCTTATGCCTTGTGTTAGATGCTTGGTGCGTTATGACAGGCTGAGACCAGGTCGTTCAGTGAGTAACGTAGCATGAAGCACAAGGAATAAACCACAAAGCTAAGTTGAATGTTTGATGCAATGATAGGAAATTACAATACAATGAGCAATAAAGCACCAAACACAAGGAATATACATGTAGCATAAAGTAAGATGTTGTCAGATCTACAATAAACCACAAAGAATCAGGCATTATGCATAAAGCATTAAGCAAGATATAATGCACTTTACAATAATTAGGAAAGCACCAAGCATAATTAATAAAATCCTTAAGCTAGATATAATGTACTTTACAATAAACAAGAAAGCACCAAGCATAATGAATAAAGCATTAAGCAAGATATAATGTACATTACAGTAAGCAAGAAAGCACCAAGCATAATGAATAAAGCATTAAGCAAGATATAATGTACATTACAGTAAGCAAGAAAGCACCAAGTATAATGAATAAAGCATAAAGCAAGATATAATGCAACTTACAATAGGCAACAAAGCATCACGCATAATGAAATATTTGCCCTAATACTCTACCATATACGTAATCACCTATTTTTGCTGCCAAATTACTCTTGATGTGTTACTTTGTCGTCTGCTTCAAATATTGTTGTCTGTAGGATCGTTTCAAAGTAAATTTGAAGAGACGATTCTAATAAGTAGTTACACCATATGATTTGGTGCAGTATAAGTGAGAAAATGTTGGATTTGTTCAGATTACTCCCCTTTATCTGGAACCCTGGGTGTGTTCCAACAAAGAAAAGCATACTGAGCTAACTGAAAGGGTACAGGGAAGAGTCACAAGACAACTACCAGGATTCAAAGGCTTAACATATGACGATAGACTAAAAAACTGAAATTGCCGACATTGAATTAAAGAAGATTTAGAGGAGACATGATAGAAACGTACAAAATAATTTCCACAACATATGACCCACAAGTAACCAGATTCCTGAAATGAAAGACTGTACAGAGAGAACATCAAACAGAGGAAACTCAAAAATGCTATTCACTCTAAGCCGATATACGACATTATATAAATATTAGATGGCAGTTTGCGTGACATTCAAATTGTCAACCCGAGAAACAGAATGTCAACCTAGCCGTAACCGAGGGTGACATTCTTGTTTTCGAGGGTTGACAATTTGAATGTCACGCAAACTGACATCTAATATTTATTTTATTACACCGAGCTTATCAACCCTGGCTTTGGAATCGTCTCATTCGTATTTTATAAAATGTGTTGTGAATACCAATTAAGCGCGGACATGTACTTAGCGCGGGAAATGACGTCGCCGGGTACGACGTCACATTGTTTATAATTAATAAATTATATTGCAAGAACGTTATGACAAGAAGATTGAAGACACAGTGTCTTTTCATTGTCCAGTTGGCAAATGTCCTATGCCGAAATGATGGCAAATCGTTTATCAAGTTGGATTCTTGTAAGAAATTCGACAAAGGGAACCACTCTTTAAAACGTTATTTTATGTAACCATAGCGAAACTCATATCATATAGTTGACAGTACCTTAAAGATTGGAGAAGAAAATACTATCACATGGACGTCACAAAAATGAATATCATAAAGAGTGACAATATATTTTGGATAGACATGCTGTTAACTTTAGGTCTATGGGAAATTAACATTGTAAAAACCGCCTAGATAAACACTGGTCAAACCGGGAGGTACTATATAATTTCAAAAGTGAATTGATCTTAAATAACCGGACCGGAAACAAAAACAAAAGTCGCGAAAATACGAAGTCTGACGTAGAGGGCCCTGTGGGACCTGTGTCGGAAACAACCATAAGCAACCATAAGTAAGTATATCTAGATCCGGATTTACATCAGCTAGGGACACCAACGTTAATGTGTGGCCCTGTGGGTATATCTTAGAGTGATGGGGTGTGGCATATCATTCCAACTTTTTAGCAATAGAAATAATTGCCTAAGCATAAAAGCATTTATTGGGAACAAATAACGTATTTTCCACTGTATTGTGATAATTGCATGCGTTATAAATAAACGTATCCAACTAAAACGAAAAGAACCGGATTTTTTTATCCCATTTGTGGAACCCCAACAACTGATAGTCATCGCAAACTGTTTAGATGGAGGCCAGGCTCCGAGGTTATAAAGCATTTGACTTGAGTCTAAACTCGTTCCCAAGCATTTGATTGGTCAGAGTTGAGCCTAGGCCCAAATCTGACCAATCAAATGCTTGGCAGCACACTCAGACTCAACTTAAACGCTTTATAACCTCTGAGCAAGGGGACCGTTTCTTATAACTTCGTACGACAAAAACGGTTGTAAGTCAAAACTTAAAAATACATATAATTTCTGATTTCTCCATCTATTAGATGGAGAAATAAATAATAAATGAGACTAATATAATTTGACTTACGTCCGTTTTAGTCGTACGAAGTTTTATGAATCGGGACCCAGACGCATGTGTCTGATCAGGACACAGACTGTTTGGCACTCTTATTGGAATAAATAATTTGAGCATTGGCGTTAACTCTTCACAATGTTAACAATCTACATTTATTTCTAGTTTTAGAAATAGAAGCTGACTACAATAAAAATGTTACCGTTAAAACTATTATTTCTATTTCAAAACGTTTTGAGCCTGATCAGATATCTTGAAACCCGGCGTCTGATCAGGCTTCAAACTGTTTGCTCAAACACAAACGAGTGTCAAACAGTGTGGATCCTGATCAGACGCCGCGTTACGCGGCGTCTGATCAGGATCAAAACTGTTTGCAAATAACTACTGTATTCGTGGTAAGGCAGTGAAGGGGTTAATATAGAAATACTTACCCTTTGTTATTTTGACCACGGCCTTGAAAAAACCTTTCATTTCCAGGGTAATATTTACTTAAATGTATCATCTACTTTTATCTATTAAATCTTTATTTGAGTCATTTTAAATGAAGAAAATCAAAAACTTGAGTAACAAACATTTTGAATCCCTAGACTCAGAGTTTCTCGACGTTTGATTAGGATCTTATATATTTTTTTAATATTATTCATCTAGTGCACTCGGTCCAAGCAGTTATAAGGTAAAACCTTGTTTCCCCATTTCAAACTCTTTTTATTATGGGATCTTTAGAAAACGGTGAAAACATTGCTGACGGTGAAAATAAAATCTTCCGGTATTTACAAATAGTGCAGGAAATAAAATAAAACAGCAAAACATCTGAATTGTCCTGCAACGATTGGCTGTCAGCATTTTCAACAAACACATGTGTGCCGAAACAATTAGCGCTCCCCCTCTACAACGACACCAAATGGGAGAAGAAAAAGTGTGCGCGTTGTTCGGAAGGAGTCGTTATAGAGAGGGAAATTGACATTTTTGTATGTCCTGTGAACTCGACCAAATACCTACATGGCTCAAAGTTATGCATTGACAAGCTCCTACCGCCGTTGACAAAACTCATTTGCAAACAGATTGAATCAAGATCATACGCCGCGTTGACGCGGCGTCTGATCTGGATGCAAGCTGTTTGTCACTCGTCATTAAGTTTATCTCTGTCAAAAAGTCCAATATGTAACTTTGAGAAAAACAGCAGACGACAACTTTATGCAGACGATATTACAGCAATAAGGCGTTAGTCATAATTGTTCTGTATATGGAACTGCGGCATGTGTCGTTATAAGGAGGGAGTCGTTGTTTGGATGGTCGTTGTAGGGAGGGAGTGCTGTATATACATTGCAAAAAGTCAAGTCAGAAAAAAATATTTTTTGGTTGTGCGCCACTCAAACATTTGTGTTGGTCCAAGAACCTCCAACCCCATCCTCCCCCGCCTGCGCAATTACAATCTTGATGGCAAACAGTTTGGAGCAATATCAGACGCCGGTAGACTTGATTTGGCATCCAGGTGCAATTTTCAAGGTCGAAATTTGTCCCGGGTCACAATTCTGAGAGGGAAACTTTTCATCATTACACCGGCTTACCCGGCGTCTGATCTGATCCCAAACTGATTGTAATTGGAATTTATTCCGTAACCGATTGAGCCCTAGTGACGCATATATATGCGTCCTTTACCAAAAGTGAACATGTGCAGAGTACGGTGGTCTAATGACACACAGTGAAGTCCCTTATTAGAGGGCTCCTGCAGGAACCCTCTAACCAGGGACTTCACTGTTTGTCATTTTCCAATGTTTTATAATAGTATGAACAAAACAACCCTAAATAGTAAAAAAATGGACCAGCCTTTATTGTAAACTGGAATTGTCTATTGGACGTTTCAGGTGATAATTAGTGAGCGCAAACACATTTACTGGGAGAGAACAACTTCTCATGCACTGTATTAAACTAGACGACCCAGTTTGTACTTGGTTTGGTAACTTAACAAGGCATGCTTCATGTCAAAACAAAGACATTTCATGCAAAATAGAGAATCAACAATAAAACGTGAAATGAAATAAACTTCCCTAACCGCTTCGCTACCATTGACCGATTACACTAATGTTGTCAAAGAGTTTGGATCCTGATCAAACAAGTAGCTCGTCGTCTGATAGGGACCGAATCCAAACTGATTGATACACATATTGACGATTCTTCATACGAAATGCATTGAGCTAAAATTTATGCATAAATACATGTAGCAGAGAGAAATCGTTGACCAAGAGATGATTATGGCAATGATATACCGGTAGTGCAAATGCTTTGAATATCAGATGTCGTTGTTGACTTTTGGAAATAAATAGGACGCTCCAATTTATGACATCAGCAAAAATGTCAGACACACTTAAAAGTTATAAAAAAAATGTTTCCGTCAAACAGCGTTCATATTGTCACTACAGTAAAGAAAACGTTATTCTTTCCCAGTAAACGCGTTTACGCTAATACCATTATTTCTTTTGCAAACAGATTGGAGCCAGATCAGACGCCGGGTAACCCGGCGTCTGATCAGGCTTCAAACTGTTTGCCACTCAGATAAAACAAAATCTTAGAAATTTCAAAAAATTGACATTTTCTACATTTTAGTGTAATGCGTTTGCGTTTGTTTGTGTTAAAATGGGAAAGAATAACGTTTTCTCTACTGTATCTACATAACCAGCTGTGATCCCCTAGTAGTAGTAAAAAGGGATGGGGTGGATAGAATACACCACTGCCGGACTGGTAGAATGGTAGGACTCCAACAAAAAGTGACGCCAATACAAAACTTAACCCTTCGCCCCATAGCCTGTTTTTAGTTTTGAAGACAGGTGACCACTAAAGCAGGTTGGAAGTAAAGCAGAATGCGCCTTAAGGCGCATTCTGCTTTACTTTCAACCTGCTTTAAGCCACCATCTTCTAGGATATAGACAATATTTCTTATGGTTCATGTTCATGTTCATGAATGTATGAATTGGAACTGTTTTCCTCAGTGGATGAGTGAATTGAATGCACTAAAATGTGTTTCTATGGGGAAAGGTTTAAACGAGTTGCCAACATTTCCAATAAATTGCCATTTTCTATATTTTATTTATTTACGAGTGCATTTCTTTATAACGTATTCCCCACTGTAACCATCGTTGTCATTTTTGTTTAATTTCACCACCACCATCATCATCATCATCAACAACAACAACAACAACAACAACTATCAACAACATCATGCAGTCACCCAGTATGGTTTTATTATAACAAAGTAGGAAATGGGTGACTGCTACCTCTATACTGTGTTCTTTTGGTAGATGTTTTGGGTCTAAATGGGAGTCCCAGAGTTGTACCGCTGACCTGGTTCCTGTGTGGTGGATTTTGATGTTAGGGACAATGACTCTTTTTAAAACCATGGCGCTGGCTGCTGGTCCGTGGTATAATTCTTGGACAGCTTATATATAAATTAAGGGTGTTATTCAGCCTTGAACTATGTATGTCGGGAGGGGGGTGTTGGAACAACAATGTCTTTTAAATCACTATTTAAATCATGAGATTCATCTTTTAATTATTATACCGGTATTCATTTTACAATTGATTTTATAAGCACATGTTAATAACTCTTATAATTTTAATAGTTATATTGAAAGAAATTCCCTTATTTAGGATTGATTTCCATGTAAATCCATATGGTACGCTGTTTTTGTTGTTTTTGTTATTTTTTACTTTATTGTAAATGTAGTTGTCTTTTCTCACTGTGTAAGGACATGTACATGTATATACATGTACAATGTAATTCCAAGTGAAGCGCTTTCACCCTACATACATGTACATGTACTTCATAGCCTGTCTCTAGCTTTGGGGACAGTTGACCGCTTTAAACAGAGTAAAAGTAAAGCAGGAGAAGAACTAAATAAGCTTTAGCTTTCATTCTAATCCTATAATAGATATGTTGTATATTTTATGTATCTGTACATTTTCTGAAATAAATATGTTTAAACTAAAAGTAAAGCAGAATGCACTTTAAAGCCACCATCCTCTAGGTTATAAAACATTACTGTATAAAATTTACCTTATTCAGTGGAGGATTAAATTAAAGGCGTATTTATGGACTACATGTAACAGGTTAAATCAAATGTTTTCCCGGCCAGGAAGTATATACATATCATGGATAAAAATCATAATACAACGGCTGTGTTTATATGCTTATGATTTACTATTTTTAGCAAAGACTTCTAGCAAATAACATTATATAATGTATGTAAACACACCCCGTTTTTTCTCAGTCAGATCTAAATAATCGATTTCCTTGCTGACAAATAAGAAATATGGGAGAATAATTTTGTCCAAACGTCCTTGGATGGATGTGGGTACGGAAAATGTGGGAGGCTAAAACTGCTTGATCATTCAATTATTCTAACAACTTTAAACAATTACTAAAAAAATATGCCATTTTACTTCTCTAGTTATTCATAAACTAAGAAAAGTTGTCCCTACCCAGAAGTCCTGAATATAAAACAGAAAGGCATTTCCAGAATATTTCCATGCAGTGGCTTAAAGCAGGTTGACAACAAAAGCAGAATGCTCCTTAAGGAGCATGCTTTACTTTCATTTTGCTTTAAATGGTCACATATCTTTAAAACTAGAAAACATGTTACAATTATTGAGTATATTTAACTCGTATACACTCAATAAATAAATACGAAAGACTCAAGCAGGAAACGCAACACAAACAATACACCCACCTCTCAAGCAGAACACACATACAGTCATACCATAACAAACACACACACACACACACGCACAATCCCAGTCCCTCATCTACACACTAAATAGAAAACAACACGCAAGACAAACATAAAGCAAAGTGAACCTAGGAGCCCGCCTTGGTACGGTCAGCAGCAATCAATAATTAATTATAAATCAACCATTAACTACCACTGGGGGGTTAAACCTGGGTTTAGGGGCGCCCAACCTCACTCTTATCTCCTATATTCACCTATAAAGACGAACAGTGTACATAAAATATAAACCCTGGTCCACAACCTCACAATCAAAAAGACCGCAAGCACAGTAAGTAAATACATGTAAAACATCTAACAAAAATTCTATGACAAGATCATTAGTAACACGGGAAAGAATTAAACATTCAATCCCGTGTTAAAAATAACCCACTATGGCAACGGTAAATTTGTACTCAAGCGACTAGCCTGTAGTTACGAGTAACTGTAAGACATGGAAGGGTTCAGGGTACGACAGAGAGGGAGAGAAAAAACAAAGCACGAAATTCCGACATAACTCTCCCGGTTAAGGACGGCTTTAGAGATACATCATCATGTAGTGCTAAGCCCTCTCTGTCGTCGCACAACCAAAGAGGAAAGCATAGTTATCAATTGTAGATTGATCGATAACCAAACGTGAAGTGCGCAGCAATATAGTTGGATCAATTTTTTTTAGGAAAAATCTAATACGTTTCACAAATAGGTTTTGAAAATGTATATGTCCAAGAATCTTACGAAGCCTGTAAATCACATCACCATAAAACTCCGGATGTGAAATACCTTGCCGCAGAAAAGACTTTAAGTTACATTTATACTTGTTAATGAGAGGAAGATTTCTATAAAAGAATTTAGAAAATGTTTTACGAAGTTTATGAAATCTATACCCCTGTTTAAGAAGCTTTTCAGTAATAGTTTTATTACGAATGTGGAAGTCAAAACCTGTATTAACCCTCTCGCCACCTTAGGAGACTCAAGTCTTCATTTAAAAACAAAACCTGTATTTTTGCAGTGAACGTATTAGAACAGCACCGATTATAATTTCCTTTCAATTCGTAGAAAAACAATAAGTACATGTAGATCTAGTACGTTTGAAACGAGCTCAAACTGTACTCCTAACTAATAATTTCTTCTATCAAGGGCAGTAGATAATATTTGGCCGTTCAAAGTGTTATGTGTCTTCATAAAAATGAATTAGCAGGGGTAAAGTTTGCCTAATGTAAGACAAAAGTAAAGAAGAAAGCCCCATATTGTACTTTAAACGAATTCTTGAACGCAGACGCGACTGTATACTCAAATACATGTATGTATGATCCATAAATGTACACTATATGTATTGCATTGTGCATTGTATGTTTGCGAAGTACTAGGATAAGTGTCGGATCAGGCTCAAAATTGATCCCTTAAACATATTTTGATAATGACAATTCTTAACCCCTTAACGGTCATACACCGAGTGCAATGATTAAATTCTAACAGTCTGGATCAGGTCAGACACCGCTTTCCCAGTCCAAACTGTTGACACTCATTTCAATATTTGTTAAGTCAAAATGCCTAGAATTTGAATTTTAGAAATGAAAGCAGACGAGAATTGTTTAAAATAGGAGGTGACGTCATGGAATGTGAAGAAGGTAATTGCAGTGAAGAAGACATTAATCTTTTCCGTTTAAACGCAAACGAAACGCAAACGCATTTCAATGAAACGTAGAAAATTATAACTTGTTGACGACTTTGATTATTTAATTTAATCTGAGTTACAAACATTTTGGAGTCTGATCAGATGCCGGGTTACCCAGCATCTTATCCGGCTCCAAACTGTTCGCACTGAAAATGATGGTTTAATTGTTAAATTGTAAACGTGTTTATTAGGATAGAGTATCGTCTCCTCTATTATAATATCTTCTCCACTCTACAGCGCTCCCTCTCTACAACGATCCTACCACCAACGACTCCTTCCTTACAACGACCCTTGTCGCTGTTCCCCAAACAAGTCATTGATGTTCAACCTTTCCATGACTGCAATGCCATCTGCTTATTTTTGTCGTCTGCTGATGTGGGGTTTTTTTTCAAAGTTACATATACCGGTAAGTGGACATTTTGAAATATAGAATAAATAGAAGGACGTGTGACAAACAGCTTGAATCCGGATCAGACGCCGCGTAACGCGGCGTCTGATCTGGATTCAAGTTGTTTGCAGTTGTAAGCAAACTCTTAGTTTGCGCTCACTATAACGACTCCCTCCGAACAAGACACACAATCTGTGTCTCCCATTGGGTGTCGTTGTAGAGACGGAGCGCTGCAGTTTGTTTATTGTGCTCATATTACCAATACGACCTTCTTTCTTGCCGAGTACAATATTACCAGTGTTCCACTGCACTTGGCTCTGTATAGATTGCAGTGCAGATATACCCGTTAATGGCCTGTTATTTTGACACGTGTTAATATATTGTACTTTTGTAAAGCGCTAATTATAGGCCATATGAGCAATATAGATAGGGTCGCATTTAGTACATAAATGAGCCATGTCATGACAAAACCTGCCTTATTGCATTGCAAACAGAGTAGATCAAGGCCAGCCGCCGCGTCTTTGACGTCTTTGACACGATGGCTGACATTGCAATGGTCTACTTTGTTTGGCACCCACAGTCGACTAAAGCATTGTATTTAGCAGTATTAAATACGGTATAGGGAATGTAGACTAAACTCAGATGCAGAGCCTAGGGCGCTGATGATGCTTGGTTTGTACAATGTTGCACTGCACTAATAAGGCATGTTTGGTCATGGCACGGCTCAAATGTATTTCGTCTCTCTATGTTATATATGTGTTCGTGTATGTCTTACTCTAAGATGATAATATTATACATTCTCGTATCTAATGTTTTATCTCTATTACATCTCGGTGGAGAAATTGATATGGGCCGTGTCATGAAAAATACCATATTATTGCATTGCTAACTGTGAAGATCAAGGTCAGCCGTCGCGTCTAAGACGCGGCGGCTTGACTTGATCTACACTGTTTGACACCCACATGCATCTAAAGCATTTTATGTAACTGTATTTTATATGAACGTAAGGTATTTGGCTGTGTAGACCAAACTCCAATACAGTACCTGGGATTACAACGGCGTCTGATCTGTACAATGTGTACAATGCAATAAGGCTATTTTTGTTATGGCACGGCTCATACATGTATACAATATCTGATAGTTTCACAAGTAATTCACTTCATTTAGTCGTCTAATGTCTGTCTTCTCCAAATGTTGTTCAGTTGGAGAGGCTCATTATATACAGTGGAGAATATGTTATTCTTTCCCGTTTAAACGCAAACGTACGCAAACGCAAAGCACTAAAACATAGAAAAGGACAACTTTTCGACAATTTTGACTATTCATGTTGATCTGAGTGGCAAACAGTTTGGAGCCTGATCAGACGCCGGGTAACCCGGCGTCTGATCTGGCTCCAAACTGTTTGCAATGGAAAAAATAGTTTTAGCGCAAACGCGTTTATTGGGAAAGAATAACGTTTTCTCCACTGTAGAGTATCCATTGGCAACAGCAATTGACCATGTGTACGTATATTATAGTGTACGAGTTTTTTGTTACCCTATTTGGAAGAGTTTTGTTAATTTGTCTGTAATGATCTAATAAAAGAGGTATATATAAAGAAAAATGATTGACAGTTGTGTGGTTACCTTGCCAGTGCATATTGCACGGTTTCTCACCACCTTTTCAATATAGCTACAGCGCTCCCTCTCTTCAACGACATCCAATGGGAGACAAAAATATGTGCGTTGTTCGGAGGGAGTCGTTATAGGGAGGGAAATCGGCTTACATTTGCAAAAAGCTTGAATCCAGATCAGACGCCGTCTGATCTTGGTTCAAGCTGTTTGTCACTCGTTATTAAGGTTTTTCTGTCAAAATGTCCATAATGTAACTTTGAGAAAAACAGCAGACGACAATTTTTAACATACAACATTGTAGTCGTGAATAGTTTGGACATACATGTCTTGTTTTGGGGAAATGCGACAAGGGTCGTTGTAAGGAGGGAGTCGTTGTTGGAAGGGCCGTTGCAGAGAGGGAAGTAGCATGCCCCAGAACATGCCAAGAGGATTGTACATATATACTACAAGAGTATCAACCTAAGGTTCACAACTGAACAGTTTACCACTACCTGGATTCCGTTGGAGACAGGAATAACGCGCTCCCTCTCCACAACGACACCCAATGGGAGACACAAAGTATGTGCGTTGTTCGAATGGAGTCGTTATAGAGACGGAAATTCGTTTTCATTTGCAAACAGGTCAGATCAAGATCAGACGCTGCGTCACGCTGACCCGGGGCCCGTTTTACTAAACAACTTACGCAAATTATTTGCGTAAGTAAAATTTTTAAATTTTAATTTATATTTTTTATTATCACTTGCTACAAACAGCAAATAGCCAGATCAGAGGACGCGCTTTTAGCGCGTCCTCTGATCTGGCTGTTTTACTGTTTGCAAACGTTTATGATCGAAAAATAAGAGTTAAACGATTTTGACTTACGCAAAAATTTTGCGTAAGTAGTTTAGAAAAACTGGCCCCTGGTCCTACATCTGGAAATACCAACCTCTTCAGCTCTTATTCCTGTTCAGAACAATATATGAAGCATGGCCAAGACAGCAAGTTTGCAAAGGTGGTCTGACAACGGAAATACACTGTTCTCTGTGTTGTAAGATTTTGTTCAGACGCATATTTCATTTTTGATTTAGGCTAGTTACAAATACATATCAATCAAGTTGAAATCGATAAAAGACGGCTACTTTAGAGAAGGCTAATTATTCTTTCCAAATCAGCACGTTTACGATAAAACTATCAGTTCCAGTTTTGAGTCATATGAGGATCCAAACTGTTTTCCACTCAGACAGAAATAAATCGTTAATATTAAGGACTTTCAAATGTTTTAATTTTCTACAAATGCATTGCTCTGCGTTTACGTTCCGTCTGTGAATAACGTCTTCTCTACTGAACGCAATAACCATGGCATTCCAATGTACTCATTATTTAGTCAAAGAAATATAATCCATGTTCGAACAAAGACAATTACAGCAAGAGTTTCCCCCCGTTCCTATAAAACTACAGTGGAGAAAACGTTATTCTTTCCCGATAAACGCGTTTACGCTAAAACTAGTTTTTCTTTTACAAACAGTTTGGAGCCAGATCAGACGCCGGGTAACCCGGCGTCTGATCTGGCTCCAAACTGTTTGCCACCAATATAAACATGAGTTATCAGAATTGTCCAAAAGTTGTACTTTTCTACGTTATAGTACTTTGTGTTTGCGTTTCGTTTGCGTTTAAACGGGAAAGAATAACAGATTCTCCACTGTAGCAAACAGAGCGGGTCAAACACTAAACGAGTTATGGTTTTATTCGAAGCGTTTTAACAATTATAGGAAGCCACATTCAATCGCTGGCGCTACCTCATTTTTGACTTTTTTTATGGGAAATATTGACGTTCATTTGTACAGGGAGCGGCTATACGTTACTCTATGCCAACAAACGAATTTGCAGATCAAAAGCCCATGTTCTTTGTAAAGGGTGTGGGGTCGGTGGCTCGACGTCTGATCAGACTAGAAACGTTTGGCACTCATATTAACACTTTCGGCGCCAAATTATTCGGGTCATGTACAGTGCTGAAAACGTTATTCTTTCCCGTTTAAACTCAAAGGTACGCAAACTCATTACACTAAAACGTAGAAAAAGACAACCTATTGACAATCCTGACCATTTTTTTTAATCTGAGTGGCAAACAGTTTGGAGCCTGATCAGACGCCGGGTTACCCGGCGTATGATCTGGCTCCAAACTGTTTGCACTGCAAATAAAAGTTTTAGCGTAAACGCGTTTATTAGGGGGAAAAAACGTTTTCTCCACTGTAACACTTTCGGCGCCAAATTATTCGGGTCATGTAACCACTTCGCCGCTTTAGTGTCGTCCTCTTCGGAATTGTTGTCTTCAAGAATATTTTAAAGTTAGATATTTAAGGTTGTAGATCTATATATAACTTAAGAAATATCGATAAGATTGTCAAACAGTTTAGATCCTGATCAGACGCCCCGTTACGCTGCGTCTGACCTGGACCCAAACTGTTTGCAAATTCGACACCATGCAACTACAGCGCTGCAAGGGTTGTACATGTGAACCCCTTCACTGCCTTACCACGAGTACATGTACAATAGTTATTTGCAACAGTGTAGATCCTGATCATACGCCGCATAACGCGGCGTCTGATCAGGATTCAAACTGTTTGACACTCATTTCAATATTTCTTAAATTAAAATATCTAAACTTTTAATTTTGGAAATACAGGCAGACGACAATGTTCAACATCGATGACGTCATTGCAGTGAAACGGGTAAGTCACAGTTGAGAATGCATTAAAATCTTCACGATTGTAAAGAAACGTTTACAAACGCAATACGAGTATTGATTCTCGGACATACAGTAGAGAAAACGTTATTCTTTCCCGTTTAAACGCAAACGAAACGCAAACGCATTGCAAAAAAATGAGAAAAAATACAACTTTTAGACAATTCTGAATGTTGATTTGAACCTGGATGGCAAACAGTTTGGAGCCTGATCAGACGCCGGGTATATATCTTATACTAGTAACATTTAAACAATTATTGGAACTCAAATTTAAATTAAAACATTCATTTACACTAGTAACATTTAAACAACTACAGTATTGGAACTCGAAGTTAAACAAAAACATTCATTCATAGAAAACCTTTACAACCCAGCAAACAGACTAAACGTAGACTGAACTACTCCAAATAAGCAGTTCAACCTGGTACACTCCTTTTGCATGTAAGAACATGTACATGTAATCATGAAGAATTTGAATCATCTTCATCATAACTACAGTAATAGTCATCAGATCAAAGAGGTTTAGCTTGAAATGCATAGTGAACAAACATTGATAAATTTCTAACAGTCTTAACATCAAAACTAGTCATTAATTTTGTAAATTTCAACATACTTGGCCTTTTCCAATAATATTCTGAAATATCAGTGGAAACTGTTTGGAGTCCGACCAGAAACTAAATTACAGAGGAGAAGACGTTGTATACATACTTCCCGTTTATGCGTTACTGTATTTAGCTCAAAGGCATAACAATAAAATATTTTAAAAAAAACACCAAAAAAAACCCCAAAGATACATGTATTGGATATTGGCTATGTATTTAACAGGTTGAAGCCTGTTCAGACCACGGATATTCGGCGTCTGTTCGGGCTCCAAACTGTTTACAATGCCGCGAAAATAACTGTTTTACAGTGGAGAAAACGTTATTCTTTCTCAATAAAAACTATTTTTTCCACTGCAAACAGTTTGGAACCAGATCAGACGCCGGGTAACCCGGCGTCTGATCAGGCTCCAAACTGTTTGCCACTCAGATCAACATGAATAGTCAAAATTGTCGAAAAGTTGTCCTTTTCTACGTTTTAGTGCTTTGCGTTTGCGTACGTTTGCGTTTAAACGAGAAATAATAACAGATTCTCCACTGTACATGAACGCGTTTATTGAGAACAATAACGTCTTCTTTACTTTACCCGGCATCTGATCAGGCTCCAAACTGTTGGCAATGTAAATAACTTTTGTCACAAACGGTCTTATTGAGAAAGACCATCGTTTGCTTCACTATTTGCTTTCCATAAAGCGAGTGTCTGTAAATATACATTGGAAACTTGATACTTCAAACTTGCTTAACCCTTTCCCCGATAGAAGCGCCTTTTAGCGCATTCAGTTTATTCCTCCGCTGTAGAAAATAGTTCCAATCTAAACAGCCATGCATATGTATCATAAGAAATATTTTCTTTATTCTAACAGGTGGTAGTTTTAAGCAGGCTGAAAGTAAAGCAGAATGCGCCTAGGGGCGCATTCTGCTTTACTTTCAACCTGCTATTAGTAGTCACCTATTTTCAAAATTAAAAAAACAGGCTAAGGGGTAAAGGGTTAAATCGATCGTACCAGTATTTTTAAAGTCAAACATACCCGCATTTCAAAGTTAAAACGTGGCTAAGCCACGTTTTAACTTTGAAATATATGTTCGAACTAACGCGATTTCGAAGTATCGAGTTAAGACTGTATTCCCAATTCGTCCTTGAACGCTCAATCAACACATGCATGACTGTATCTGAATACCCTTTGAACAGAGTAAGCAATTTCGTTAAAGCATGTTCGATATTGCATGACTGCATTCAGGCTGCGATTCCGTTTCATCATATTTAT
Organism: Gari tellinella; assembly: GCA_922989275.2. Lineage (NCBI taxonomy): Eukaryota > Metazoa > Mollusca > Bivalvia > Cardiida > Psammobiidae > Gari > Gari tellinella. The sequence continues at coordinate 11,622,073 of OV277867.1, read as the reverse complement.
CATCGAATATTTACGATACACAAAACACTATTGCATTTTTATAAGCTTGCAACACTCCACTTTTGACATTTACCCTTTATTACTCACCCTAGAGACGCCCTTTCATTGTGGCCTTTCCCACTAAAAGACCGATAACGGACGCATTTTTGCACCCCAGTATATATAAGTGCGTAACTGGATTGCTTTCTAAGTCAAGTATTGGGAGAGATTCCAACGGTACAGTGCTTGCTACTTTAATAGAGAGCAGAGTGAATCGGCCGTGTCTTGTCTGAGTTGCAAGGAGCCACTAGGCGCTATGTTGCTAGCAATAATGTTATTGTGCGTGTGGCAAAGTTCCGCGGAGAATAACTTTACTATGGATAGAAAAACGTTCAGCGAAAATGAACTACACAGACGTCTATTTAAAGATTACAATCCGGATATAATACCAAACTTGAATAAATCGAATCCGATAGTGCTGGATATTGAGTTCTTTATGATAGCTATTGACAATATTGATGAAAAGAAACAGACATTGTCTGTTCGAGCGTTTTTGTCTGTGATCTGGTACGATGATCTTCTAACATGGGATGAAGACGAATTTCCTGGAGTCCATACTATAAACATTAAGAACGAGGATATATGGCTGCCGGACCTGTCTTTGAATGGGGCACTCGATTCGCTCCTCGACATAGGGCAAAAAGGAGGCAGATCGTTTATTTCCTCAGATGGAATGGTGACAATGTGGCCATATAAACTATACTCTATCGCGTGCAAGATCTCTGTAGCCAAGTTTCCTATAGACGAACAAACGTGTATGTTTGACTTTCTGTCATGGACGAACCCTAATACCGTGATACACCTAAGAAACCCGTCAGGGAAAATAAACATGGATTTAATGTCTGAGAGTGGCGAGTGGGAAGCAATAAGCTTGGACACAACATTCAGATTGAACACATTCGGGTCTGATAAGTGGGATCACCTCGAATTCAATCTTCTCTTGCGACGAAAATGGCTGTTTTATGCGTTGAATATGATGACACCTGTCGTGTGTATTTCACTCCTGAACGTGCTTTGTTTTCTACTTCCGGCCCAGAGTGGCGAGAGAGTGACATTGTGTATATCAATATTCCTCACTCTGGCAGTATTTCTAACTGTTGTTAACAACTCGATGCCAGAATCCTCCGAGGAAGTGGCGGTGTTTGGGGTATATGTAGGTCTTCAACTAATTGGCAGTGCGCTGACTATCTTCAGTACGGTGTTGTCCATTTATTTCTTTCATAAGAAGACACCAGCCAGAGTTCCCCTCCCATTACGAGGGTTTGCTAGAATGTGTTGTATAGATACCGGCAAACGAGAAGTCCGGGATATTTCAAATAATGTTGATCACAATAAAGCTAATGACATGGAATATAAAACAATGAAGACTGGCCCAGTCACCTGGGTTTCTGTGTCTTTGGCGTTAGATCGTATGTGTCTTTATGGCGCCATCTGTTGGCATGCAGTGCTACTATTTGCGCTCATAGTGAAACTTAATGTGTAGACAGCATGAAATTCTTTCGTTCAACGGATATAGGTCGTACATACACTACCCAAATCTGCTTAAAGAAATCAGTATGGCAAGAAATGGAAAAACACTAACGCGGCGTCTGATCTGAAGCCAAACTGTTTGAAACTCGTTTTGACATTCTTCTCTTATAAAGCTATGAATCTTATCTTGCGAAATCAAAGCAGAACACATGTTCTAAGCAGACAATTTTACAACAGCATAACCGAAAAACGGTTATGGATTGATACTCAATTTACCATAGAGACTTGGGACAATCGCGATTTTTCTATTAAAATTTACATTGGTATAAGCTACAAAGATATCAACTATATACACGGCATGTCAACACTGACATTGCAATACAGTTGAGGAAAGCTATTATATTTTCGTCAAATTTAACCCATTATCCCCATACCTACTCCTTTTTATGCCTCTAATTAATTTTTCCACTCAAGAAAATAATTCCAATTTATGCAGTCATGAATATGTACCATAAGACATATTTCTATAATTCAGCAGATGGTAGCTTAAAACAGATTTAAAAGTGCATTCTGCTTTACTTCCAACCTGCTTGAAGTAGTTACATGTCTTCAAAACTGGAAACAGGCTATGGGATAATGGGCTACAGTGGAGAAAACGTTATTCTTTCCCAATAAACGCGTTTACGCTAAAACTATTATTTGCCGTGCAAACAGTTTGGAGCCAGATCAGACGCCGGGTAACCCGGCGTCTGATCAAGCTCCAAACTGTTTGCCACCAAGATAAACATGAAATATCAGAATTGTCCAAAAGTTGTTCTTTTCTACGTTTTAGCGCTTTGCGTTTGCGTACGTTTGCGTTTAAACGGGAAAGAATAACAGATTCTCCACTGTAAAAGTCTGAGATAATCATTTCGCAGACAAAATTACGTTTGATAATATATGTCATCTGCAATAAGTGTCATTCCAAATTCATGTTTATGCAGGTTAAACTAAAACCTTATTGATATTGCTCTATTCTTATACCAGGGCTACATGTACCACAAGATGTTCATAAAAAATCCTAAGATTTCGAAATTTTCAAAAGCGTGATTTTAACCCTTTAGCTGCTCGAGGCTTTATAGCACTAACATAACTGTGCAAACAGTTTGTATCCAGATCAGTCGCCGCGTAACGCGGCGTCTGATCTGGATACAAACTGTTTGACACCCACATCCGGAGATTTTTTTAAAAAAAATCCGAATATTTCGGAAAAATCCGGAGATAGGAGATATGGCATGCCTGTTATATTTTGACTTCCAAAGGCCTTTTTCAATAACTCATATCTATATACACGTCACATTTTTCACACGTTTCATGCATTCCGCCATAAAATCAAAGAGAATAATCTCCTTGATTATTAATTTAAACATAGTTTAATAATAGTATAATTATATATACATCTTTTTAAGTCATACATAAATGAACATTTGGATGAGAACGAAAGTATTTGCTTATTGAGTAATTAATAATTATTTCTATACTGCAATACGATGTCAAACTACACATTTGTATACTTTAATTCCACTGTTCAGTGTCATTGTCGACAACACTAACATTTGCAAACAGTTTAGATCCTGATCAGACGCCGCATAATGCGGCATCTGACCCGCTCCAAAAATGTGTTTCACTTATATCAATGTTCGTTAAGTCTAAAATACCCAAAAAAAATCCAAAATTGATAAGTAAAATACTATTATATGACAGCGACTATGTTAGACATATAACTTTACGTCAGATAATAGCAATTATTACAGTCATATATGTATATATGCTTTAAATAACACGTTATGTAATTACCGTATGCAATCATTGTCATAAGTTTACCAAACAGTTTGGACCCATATGAGATGCCGAGTTACTAAGTTTCTCATCGTGATCCAAACTGTTTGCAACAATAATCACTTGTTCGCACGCAGCGTGTAGAAGTTTAAAAATGTACAGTGGAGAGTACGTTCTTCTTTCCCGTTTAAACGCAAACGAAACGCAAAACACTAAAATGTAGAACATGTCAGTTCTTAGATATTTCTTACAATTCATTTTTATCTGTGTGGCAAACAGTTTAGAGCATGATCAGACGCCGGATTACCCGGCGTCTGATCTGGCTCCAAACTGTCTGCAGTGGAAATAAACTTTTTAAAGTAAACGCGTTCATTGGGAAAGAATAACACATTCTCCACTGTACATATACATGTACAATGTACAAACAAGCCACTTGTTACTTATTTTTTCACATACATTCTCCACTGTAGTAGACTAGAATTTACTACAGTACTCCCTCTCTACAACGAAACCTAAAGGGAGACAACGATTATTTGTGTTGTTCGGAGGGAGTTGTTCTAGGGAGGGAAAAATAACACTTACCTTACGTTTGTAAACAGTTTGGATCCAGAATAGACGCGGTGTCTGATCAGGATTCAAGCTATTTGTCGCTCGTCGTTATGATTTCTTCTGTTAAAATGTCCACTTATAAGTGTCTTTGAGAAAAACAGCAGACGACAATTTTAAGCAGACGGTATATGTGTAAAACATAATTGTTATTTTTGAGGAACAGCGACAAGTGTTGTTGTAAGGAGGGAATTGTTGTTTGGGCCGTTGATGGGAGGGGGCACTGTACTACATTGCATTGGTCTGACAGGAAAGTTCTCCGAAGCAATTAAGATCTTGACCAGTCATTATTGGTGCTTTTGACTGACCAATCTGTTATTCCGTTACTGTATTCAACATGCGAACAAACAATTTCGACTCTGGTCAATTGACAATTTACCGGATATGTGACTTCAACCATCAATAGTTTTAGGCTAAAGTACTTTCAATGACTGGGTCGATGTTTCAATATAATGCATACACATTTATAAATGGCTTACGATTAACTTTGGACATGGTTACATGTACTACAGTCAACGTTCGATAACTAGAACTCGCTTTAGTTCGAACATACCCATACTTCGAACTCTCGTTAATTCGAACATACCCATATTTCAAAGTATGTTCCACTTAAGCGAGCTCTAACTATCAAAACTAAACTTATGAAATACTGGTAAGGTTGATGTAAGGGAGTTCGAAATATCGGATTGTTACTGTGCTCTGCTTCGTGACAATTTACAGTGGAGAATCTGTTATTCTTTCCCAATAAACGCGTTTACGCTAAAACTATTATTTGCAGTGCAAACAGTTTGGAGCCAGATCAGACGCCGGGTAACCCGGCGTCTGATCAGGCTCCAAACTGTTTGCCACCAAGATAAAGATGAATTATCAGAATTGTCAAAACGTTGTACTTTTCTACGTTTTAGTGTTTTGCGTTTGCGTACGTTTGCGTTTAAACGGGACAGAATAACAGATTCTCCTCTGTTGTATTTGTATAACTGACAATTCCGAGCAGGATTTTGTAATGTTCTGCCTATTTGGGTATCATTCATAGGCTTATGTAATTCAGAGTAAATATGATACTCATATTTGACCCCATCACTGTCATGACGTCGTCCATTTTAAACAATTGCCGTCTGCTTTTATTTCTAAAATTTAGTTTTAGGTATGTTGACTTAACCCCTTCACTGCCGTGACGTCATCAATCGTCATCAAAACAAATGTCGTCTGCTTTTATTTCTTAAATTTTATTTTTTGTCATTTTGACTGAAGAAATATTGAAATGAGTGTCAAACAGTTTGGATTCTGATCAGACGCCGCGAAACGCGGTCAGAATCAGGATCAAAACTGTTTGCAAAAAACTGTTGTACTCGGGGTAAGGCAGTGAAGGGGTTAAGAAAAATTGGAGTTAGTGTCAAACAATTCGAATCCTGATTCGACACGGTATCTGTACAGGATCCAAACTGTTTGCAAATAAGCATCGTACAGTGGAGATAACGTTATTCTTTCCCAATAAACGCGTTACGCTTAAACTATTATTTTCCATTGCAAACAGTTTGGAGCCAGATCAGACGCCGAGTAACCCGGTGTCTGATCAGGCTCCAAACATTTTGCCACTCAGATAAAAATGAAAAGTAAAAAGTGTCAAAAGGTTGTCCTTTTCTACATTTTAGTGTTTTGCGGTTGCGTTTCGTTTGCGTTTAAACGGGGAAGAATAATATTTTATCCAATGTATTCGGGGAAAGGCAGTGAATCTAGGCAGACTATATTATGAAAGAGTTTATGTAATGGCAGGGAAAAGAGTTACAGTGGAGAAAACGTTATTCATTCCCAATAAACGCGTTTACGCTAAAACTATTATTTCTATTTCAAACAGTTTGGAGCCAGATCAGACGCCGGGTAAGCCGGCGTCTGATCAGGCCCCAAACTGTTTGCCACCAAGATAAACATGAATTATCAGAATTGTCCAATAGTTGCACTTTTTCTACGTTTTAGTGTTTTGCGTTTGCGTACGTTTGCGTTTAAACAGGAAAGAATAACGTTTTCTCCACTGTACAGTAAAATCACTCTATTAACTCATTGGCCCCTGAAACTTCCAATGGACAATTCCAGTTTGCAATAAAGGCTGGTCCATTTTAGACTATTTAGGGTTGAGGGTTTTTTTATATTGCAAAATGACTCCTGCAATAGTGCAAATCGCCGATATCCACCTGTGTTTGGAGAGGGACACTGTTTATAGCGGAGTCCGAGTGTTTGAAAAGCAGATAACTCCTTTATGAGCTTATCTGTTTTATATTCAACTTGCTTCTGATAAAAAAAATGTTGTTTTTTTGGTGTGTGTGGAGGTTTTATTGAGGAGCAGGTTGAGGTGCATTAATGCGTAATTGCGGAGGAGGGGGTTAACTGCCTCATTTGTTGTCTCTGAATAATGGACACCTGTATAACTTCTTCTTTCGTCTGGATTGAGTGGTTAAACGGGTGTCTATTGTTATTATCAATTGTAACTTGGAATATGGAACAGAGTATACATGTATATATTTATTCATTGCTATACATGCAATGACCTTGTAAAAAAATAAGTTCATAGCATCATCATTGCTGTTTATTGTATACTATTCGTACAGTAACACATCGAACTGAGATACTGGTATCTATAATAGTAACTCTGTTTGCATGGCAAGATGCTATTCCGCAGATATGTTTAAATTGTTCATTTGTTATATTGTATATATGTTATAGATCTTAATTAATTTCTGATTTCTCCATCGTATTCTGTCTTGTGACATCTCTTTGGAATTGTCTTGTAGAAATACATAATAATTGAGACTTTTACGGTATTATGGCGATGGAAGGTTTACATTTGTAAAGCAGATGATAAAATATAGGCATGAAAGGTGTTATATTAATTATAAAAAATAAATCTCAATGCAAAGCAATGTCATAATTGTTTTCTAGGAGATTTGCTTCTGTAATGGTTAATTTGCTATTGAGTACATTTCACCCTTTCAAAGTTTCGACTTTAAAGATTAGTACCCCCTCAGTAATGAGATATGTCCGATGTCGGTCATTATCGGTACTCTACGGAGAGCGATCGACCATTCTCGTCAACTGTCGAGCTGTTCCGAACCATGTTGATCGGCCATTCTCGTCAACTGTAAAGCATGGTTCGGAACTAGTCGAGAACTGACGAGGATTACCAATTGCTTTACGTAGAATGTTGACTTTAGTCCGATCTCATTAAAGCTCCTAACCCTGGAGTTAAATCATTTGAGTGATATCAATAAAAGGGTGCTTTAAAGTGTTGAATGACCATTTAGGGCTGACGACTTCAATGTGTTCAAGATAATTACGATAAGAATATGGATAAATATCGCCATGTTGTTTTAAAATGTATTTTTGTGTATTCCGTTTCTTTCGATACGTAATTCCACAGGTCTAACTCTTTGATATTTGTTTTAGCAAACCTTATTGTTTAACAAATTACCTAATAGCCTGTTTTTAATATTGAAGATAGTTAACCACTTAAAGCAGGTTGAAAGTAAAGCAGAATGCGCCATAAGATATTTCTTACTGTACATATTGTTTCTGGTATAACGTGGAATTATTTTCTTCATTGGCACAATAAATTAAAGGCGTAAAAAGGCGTAATTATGGGATTATGGGTTAACTGTATATAAATTATGAATATTTAGCAAACGAATATTTCATACATTCGTAATTTTTACATGAATATTCAAAGGCAAAATAAAGCCCAAATAAAACGACTTATCAAATATCAAAGATACCTTGAGATCAGACATTTACAGGGCTGCCATTTTTCCGGTTTTACTTAAATCTTCGGAGTTTTATTCCAGCAGATAAAAGATTAAAGCAGGCTGCTTTACTTTCAACCTGCTATATGCATCACGTGTCTTAAAACTAGAAACAGATTATGGATTAAAGTCAATATTCGGAAAATTGCGCTTGAAAAATTGAAAATTTTGAAATCTTAGGATTTTCTTTATCAACTTATGGCAGCCCTGCATTTAACTTAAAGCACACAATGTAGGTTTCGTCCCTAACCATTGTCGTCTGTAACTATTACAGTAGAGAATCTGTTATTCTTTCCCGTTTAAACGTAAACGTACGCAAACGCAAAGCACTAAAACGTAGAAAAGAACAACTTTTAGACAATTCTTGTTTATCTTGGTGGCAAACAGTTTGGAGCCTGATCAGACGCCGGGTTACCCGGCGTCTGATCTGGCTCCAAACTGTTTGCACTTCAAATAATAGTTTGAGCATAAACGCGTTTATTGGGAAAGAATAACAGATTCTCCACTGTACACATGATACGCCGAACTATCCAACGTACCAATTCGATTGCAGAAGTTACAGCGGTGAAGGTGATATGTTTTCCGTTTAAAACGCAAACAGAACGTAAACGCATTGCAATGAAATATTAAAAATGACATTTTGATAATTCTGACTATTCAATTTCATATGTGTCGAAAACAGTTTGAATCTTTGTCAGACGCCAGATTATCCGGCTGTCTATCTAGCTTCAAACGGTGTGCAGTGGAAATTATTTTTCTTTGTTTAAACGCGTTTATTTGGAAAGAATAACGTCTTCTCCACTGTATCACAAATATACGCGCAGCGTGCACATAAACACTTCTTCTTGGCACGAGTTTATGATTTTTCAATTTTAATAAGCCAAATTGAAATGGCACAGTATGTGTTCTGCGATATAAAATATTTCAAACACCTCTAAGCTGTATAGCATTTCTGATTAGATTCAAGCTAGCAGATATCAAGATTAATTTAGTGTATGGAAGAGGTGCACTGGAAACGGGTCATAAAATAAATTATACTGGGTGGCGTTAAAAAGGTTACATATAAAATTTATCATACATTTAACCCTCCCACTGCCGTATAGGCAACTTAAGTCGCATTTGCAAACAGTTCAAATCCTGATCAGACATGCACCGAGTTGCGCGCCATGTTCATGAATATGCACCGACCTTTTCAGATGACAAATATGTGTTTGCTCTCAGTAGGAATAAAATGCAGAAAAGTTTATTCATTCTGCATTTTTAATAAGTACCAGTCTAATAGCGGCTTCTTCAATGTTTTTAAACGCTGAACACATATTTGACTCTGGATCAAATTGGGAGATCTTTGGATGTTTTCCATGGGCGGATTCAAAGGAGAAAGACCAGGGTACCGTTTTGCTTACAGTGGAGAAAACGTTATTCTTTCCCAATAAACGCGTTTACGCTAAAATTCATTATTTCCTATGCAAACAGTTTGGAGCCGGATCAGACCTGTTTGCCACCAGGATAAACATGAATTATCAGAATTGTCAAAAAGTTGTACTTTTCTACGTTTAAGCGGTTTGCGGGTGCGTACGTTTGCGTTTAAACGGTAAAGACTAGCGTTTTCTCCACTGTACATACTTACGCTTACGTAACTTTACGATTTCGTAAGCTTTTGCGTATCTTAACATATTTCAGAGAACAATATTGCAGCAGACGATAATATAACGATGTTGGGCGCCCAGGCCTGTGGAATTTTTTTTTTGCAAGTGGTGATGCAGAAAATTTTCAGTTATATAGCCGAATTCGTAATGCATTTTTATGAAGATTTTATGCGGATGCCAATTTCAAAAGTGGTCAGAATTTTTTCTACAGCCATTTTACTTACCCCACCCACCAACGTTCAATGTTAATTCTTATAAACGGAAAGCATGCCAGCTAGTTTCAGGGCTGACTGGACCCTAGATCCCCAAATAGCCATAATTTATGAGACCTATATCATGTTAAATGTGCAAGTATTCTCTACAGAATGGAACTTGTTTGATGTTAAACGGCCGCCGGATAACTCGGAAAATTAGTATTGATTATCTGCCCCTGAATACTAAATTCAAGCTTCTTATTTCCCAGTATATAAGCTTATTAGTAGACATGATACGTGAATTTCTCTTCGAATCATGATGGTAAGTTTTCCTTTTGTGTATGGGAATTGCATAAAACCATTGGAAAATGAAAATCAAAACATCTAAAAATCCAAGATGTCTGCAGTCAGCCATTTTGTCGGCCATTTTGAAAATACCCGGAATTATTTTTGTCGTGGAACTAGGTGTGACACATGATTTCTAGCTAATTTGTGGTCAATAAATTCATTGCTGACATTAAAATTGCCATTAGACGGTGTTGGATAGGTCAAATTATCTAATTCTAATCAATTGCCACTATATGGTATTGATGCAATGAAAAACATTGTCGACATATATTATTGTCACATAACTTCATGTTAAAATAACATATTGTACCAACAGATTTGTCATTAAAGCATCTTTATGGTAATATGGCTGTTCATGGTCATGCCTTGAGGACATACAGCCAACATACTCTTTCATGTGGCAATTCTCCAGAAAAGCGAAGGGCACATGCTGTTGAAACATGTACACATCTTGGTGTTGAAATGGGTCCTTTATGGACTGTTTACTTTGCCAGTATCGCATAAATACTCAACAACCCATGCTATACATGTTGCCTCAGTTCATTGAGTCATCTAACCGTTCTTCAATAGTTTGGCAAGGAATTGAAGTCCTGCGTACAGCCATATAACAACATAAACCAAGGCCAGTCACAAGGTATGGTAGTCGATCAGCCTGTCTTCATGTTTGAAAAGAAACTTCAATAGCAATATCCGCAGACAGAACACGGTAAGGCCCTTGCTCATCCCTTCATTGGCAGCCATTACATTTGCAAACTAAAATGCGTACATCAGAAACAAGCAAGAAACACATTATTTCAATTATGCCAAAAATGCTACAGGCAAATTGTCCTCTGACGGGTGGATTAAACATGTACCACCAGCCACATGTAGATTACTGCTATAAACTGAATCTTCCGATTCTTCAATGTGTTAAGTCTTGTCCCACAGCTGAGTTAAGTCTTTATATAGAAGCGGTTGATTCACAAATACCATGAGTCTTCATATGATACTATTTCTAGTATTTATTAAACCTGCCAATCCACCTCCGCCATGTGGAAATACGCGAAAAGAAACATACCGTTGTACCAAAAGGCTGATTTTATGAGTCTAAAAATCAATGGGGGCATTCTTAAACGCCAAACGTGCCAGCCTTGTGATTAATTGATTGGATTTGGTTTCATGGCATCGACAGACATCAAAATGGCCATATGGCGCAGTGAAACGATTACGTATCATGTACATATTAAAATATGTTGATCAGTGTGTACCTCAGAAAATAACCCAACGCATGTGTAAGGATAAAGGCGTTTGAAAAAACAATACTAGACATATATATATGTACAATAAAGAGCGTCCTGGGTTACAAAAACATTATAATTTCATTCATTTGAATGTGATAACTCTAATAGATGCCTTAGAAGATCTTAGAAATATCTTTAATGGAAAGCAATGGTAAACTGCTGCACTTAGATACGTCGACACATACCCTTATGTGATGGAGTAGGTTAAACTCTTTGGAATGCAACTAAATATAAATTTTCTAAACAAACATACATGTGGTTACACTATCAACAGTTAAAGTGACGTTGTTCAAGAAGTTTTTGTCTGAGTCATGTAACTTACTTACATACTGGCGTTAACCGTCTACAACGCCAGTCCAGATTCTGCAATCGACGATGTGATCCTCCTAGATTCCTCCATCCGTCCATATAGCTTTGTCTGTACAGGTATCGACTCTGGCCACATATGCTTCCTTTTCTCGTCCAGATGTGGGCACCTCTGCAGTATGTGTCAAGTCGTTTGCTGTTCAAGGCCACAAGTACACAAGGGGATGGGGTTATCTTCATCTTGGTAAACATGTGTGAGTTAAGCCTGTTGTGTCCAGTGCGGGGCCTTATTATAGCCACTTGTTCCCTTCTGTGTCTGAGCCACGTTGAAACGTAATTGGAAGTGGCCAACCCGATATTACTTTCAAGCAATTCTGGATGCATGTCCAATGAGTATATCCTAACCAAATAAAGGTCTACCTATACACCTACCCTAACGGAGAAAGGGCTTATGAATCAGTGGGACAGAATAAATTATTTGACTGTCCCGTAGATCTGGACACTCGCAGACCGCTGAGGTGTTCGACGAAACTTTTTGTATTGATTGCATGGCTCCAATGCCAAACCAAACAACAAGACATTCTCTTATATGAACAAACCAATGAAGATCAAGACAATATAGAAGATTGAATCCGTTAACATAGAAAAATATTCAGTGAGCTGAATGTAGCCGGAAAAAACCCCGGGAAATCGACGTTAGAAACTTTTAGTTTCATATGAGCTCACCCCGTTCCTTTGGTACCATTCAATCTAGATGGTAACATGAAGAAAACTACAAAATCTGCAACATTGCCTAGGTTTGAAGGAAATGTGGAAATAAAGCACCTTGACAAAAAAGAACACCCAGGGCTTTTAGTCATTGACTTGATGTTGCTTAGGATGATATGCACCAAAAGGTCTGATTGTAAAACATTTGGTGATGTTTCTAAGAAAGTTGCATCAGTAGTTTTAGGCGTGGCACTCAAATACACAGCTCTGGTTGCGGATTACTACCAGTATGAAAAATATATCAAGTCCGGAGAAAGGACGAGGCACGGGCATGTAGAGATGCAGGAAATAAGAAATCAGACAACGAAAACGCCCATATCAAGGCAAATAGCAAAGTTACTTTTAAATCCTGTCAACAAGGTCGACAATATCAAGGCGGATTTCGTTTTTAGAGAATTGACTGATCAGTTTGAAAATGAATTACCAGATGATATGACTGTATTTATCGGTGGCGGTTTAAAAGACACAGATAAAGCAGTAAAAGTACTGAGAAACACTTGTGAAAGTGTAGAAGAACTACGGTCTGACCACGAGGAGGCAAACTCTAGAATGATTCAACATTTAGATTTCGTCGTGAGAGAGCTCCATGTTACAAATACTGTTCTGTGGATGCCGAAGTGACAGAAATTTGTCAAAGAATAGCATTGGATCAAAATTTCAAACGCCAAATAAAACGTTTTATTCATATGCACGACAAAAGCATCAGACCTTGTAGAAACATTTTCAAATGTTTGCCGGTCATACATGCGTTGAGGGTTGTGCCTCTAATAGTGCGTTTTATGGAATGAGGAAGAAACGTTGAATCACCATTGTCACGAATAGTGTAATTGCTTGAAGGACATGGAGAAGTTGGAGAGGACCCAGTAGACATATCAATACGTGCAACATAAGCTGCGACACAGGCAGTGTATGTTTATACAGCGACATGCTAGAAGAAAACATTGGTAGTGTCGAACATTTACGAAGGGAAATAATTACAAACGTACTGGTCAGTCTTTTATCTGGAAATCAACAACAAACCAATACCTCGAACTATCATCCCCAGTTACCGCTAGTTGAGGCACCGTTGGAAATAATCACCTTGTTCTGATTAAAATGACAAAATACATTCTGCAATAATTGGTTTCAAAAGATGCGCATGCAAAAGCTATTGCTCATCGAGGCGATGCAAATGCCAAAAAGAAAATTTGCAGCCAACTGACACATGTACTGGCGATGACGATATATGTGACAACCGGGTTGGTTGTGCCTATGTAGATAGTGAAGGAGACGACCAGTAGGCTACGGAATATGTGACAAAACATTCAAGCCATTATGATGGAATTTGGAGCATAGAAATTACCCAATGCCCGACCGGCAGAGTGGCACATTTCCATCATCGCAAACCGGACACTTACACATTGTAATTTACACCATACACACTAGTTGCGATATTACTGAACTACAGTAAAATAAAAAATAAACACCACAATATATTCATTAATGTACGTCAGTTTGCGTCAGTCAGACGAAAATGAAATGTCATTCGATTCAGATGAACACCACATGGTAAAAAGAAAGGTACACTAGCCTACATGACACGTGTGAGCGACATGGCTATAAGATACATGTATGAATGATATTAACAATAATTATGTAGCTAGATATCAATTGTGATAACTTTTAGCAGACGTCAAATTTTGAAGAAAAAAACCCTAATACTCTTATACCTATGCTGCTGAATTGCCTTCTAACCAACTCGCTAAATACACAATGTCCATCTGCGTGACCATATTTTGAAAATAATACGAAAAAGGCAAAAAATCCTAACGTAATGCAGTTGAAGTTAATCATACAAACTCGGAATAGTTAATGTGAGGAATGATTCAACTAGCGTTACGATACACTAGAATTATAATTATATTACGGTTCTGTGTAGATCTATTAAAATGTTTAAATGATATTTGGCAATTTATATATTCAACTTAAACAAAGGGGAGCCTTGTCAAACAAACGAGACATCGCCGACGATGCGAATACCCACTCTCTGTTTATTGATATTTACGATGGCATTTTAAAAGGGCTGATTTTTGTGAATATGTGTGTGAAGTTTCGTGGTAAAGGTAATATATTCCGGAAAAAATGAGTTACCTACATATGCACATACACAAATTTTGGAATTGAGGTCAAAGGTCAAGGTCAAAGTCACAGTGACCTTAAAGAAGTACTCAACACCCCGCCATCTAAATATGTATAAACACACCAAATTTGCTTTTCCTTGCTGATACGGTACAAAAGATATACTCCAGGAAATGTTTTTAAAAAGAATTGAGGTCAAAGGTCAAGGTCAAGGTCACAGTAAATTAAAAGGAGTATACGACACTCCGCAATCCCAAAGTGTACTCAAACAACAAATTTGCTATTTCTAGCTGATGTGGTAATGGAAATATACTCAGGACAGAATGAGTTACATATATACAAGCATACACACATTTTACAATTGAGGTCAAAGGTCAAGGTCAAGGTCACAGTGACCTTTAAGTAGTACGCGACACTCCGCCTTCTCATGATGTTTTTACACACCAAATTAACTATTCCTAGCTAATACGTTACAGAAGATATGCTCCGGACAATTTTTTTTTAAAATGAGGTCAAAGGTCAAGGTCAAGGTCACAGTGACCTAAATGTAGTACGTAACACTCCGCCATCCCAAGATATACTTACACAACAAATTTGGTGTCCCTAGCTAAAGTGGTAAAGGAAATATACAAGTAGTGTTAAAATACAATATAATTGTGGCGAAAATTGAATAATTGAAGGTCAGAGTTATCGCCCTTGTAAAAATGTCCCTGACCACTTTCAGCATTGGCATCCGGCCTTTCCAAACTCGGGAAGGTCTATACTATTCAAATATACCATTAGAAATTTTCTGCATCTCCGCTTGCAAATCATTGTTATTTAAGCATCTTTTGAGAGTTGGCGATTAACTAGGCTTTTAAAGGAGTGTAAAACTCATTGAGTACTCATTTGCGATACATGTACAGTGGAGAAGGCGTTACATGTAATTCTTTCCCGTTTAAACGCAAACGAAACGCAAACGCATAGCAATAAAAATGAGAAAAAGACAACTTATTAACAATCCTGACTATTCGTTTTAATCTGAGTGGCAAACGGTTTGGAGACTGATCAGACGCCGGGTCTCCCGGCTTCTGATCTGGCTCCAAACTGTTTGCTATGGAAATAAAAGTTTAAGCGTAAACGCTTTTACTGGGAAAGAATAAAGTTTTTTCCACTATTCGTATGTGAGGAATGGAAAGACTTTGTTTCAGATGCTTAGGCAGAGGTACAGTGGAGAATCTGTTATTCTTTCCCAATAAACGCGTTTACGCTAAAACTATTATTTGCAGTGCAAACAGTTTGGAGCCAGATCAGACACCGGGTAACCCGGCGTCTGATCAGGCTCCGAACTGTTTGCCACCAAGATAAACAAGAAATATCAGAATTGTCCAAAAGTTGTACTTTTCTACGTTTTAGTGTTTTGCGTTTGCGTACGTTTGCGTTTAAACGGGAAAGAATAACAGATTTCCACTGTATGACGTCACCAATGACGTCAGAATAACAGATTCTCCACTGTAAGGGTTAAGTGTTGTGACGAATACCGCCTGAGAAAAAAACTTGATCCGCGCGTGTTAGGACTGACAGACTTATGCAAACAGTGTAGATCTTAATATTTACATTCACCCTATAAAGTCTCTATGTAATCGTATTAAAAATATGCAGGTCAATTCTCGATGAACCTACAAATCGAAACTGGTTCCAGCCAGTTAGAAAGAGGGCGGAGTCTCCGCCGCGAAGAAAATCTTCCATACGACGGAGAGATACCGACCAAGTTAGGATCTACTTTTAGATTATCCGTTTGGGTATCTCGAAACCCCTATTTAAAGTCGGAGAGAGTTCAGTTGAAATCAAATTGCGATAAAAAAAAATGCTGTTTTTAAGGGAGATTATCATATTACGCTCCGTCTTTAAAGCTGTACGTTTCTCAACATTTTAGTGAGTCAGTGGTGTTCTATTTATAGATTTGACAAGTTGTCTTCTAACTACGGTTTGAAATTGACAATTTCAAACAATTTGTTCACCAGAATTACATAGGGAAGTCGCTCAAACATAAAGCAAACTTTCTAAATTGGGAACGTTATGTTCCGTTCTGACATATTTAAACTATCCTGTGTAATTGTTTGTGTATCGGCCTGCCCGAAATTGTTCTAGTTAACATATGCTTCGGATAGCGGTCTAGTGTGTACACGCTGTGTAGTCCCGGCGTCTGATCTGGCTCCAAACTGATTGCTATGGAAATAAAAGTTTAAGCGTAAACGCGTTTACTAAGAAAGAATAAAGTTTTTTCCACTATTCGTATGTGAGGAATGGAAAGACTTTGTTTCAGATGCTTAGGCAGAAGTAAGGGTTAAGTGTTGTGACGAATACTGCCTGAGAAAAAAACTAGATCCGCGCGTGTTAGGACTGACAGACTTATGCAAACAGTGTAGATCTTCATTAGACAGTATCATGGCTCCAGATAAGGGGAGTATTTCCAAAACTAACATCTTTATTTCTGTATTAAACCCTATGGTGTCACTACTCGTTAGAATCGTCTCTTCCAGACGATTCTAATGAGTTGTAACACCGTAGAATTGGGTGATCCTGCCTAATTTCATTTGATATAAGTGAGAAAATGTTGGATTTGTTCAGTGTGCCCATTCTTATCTAGAGCGCTGAGGCTGCTCCTGAAATAGCAGTCTGATAAGCATCTACACTACTTGCCATTCAGATTGCACCCTTTGGAAACATTATTGTATGACAAAGGTATTTGATTCAGTTTTTAAGATAAGTACAACAGTTTTATACATATAGGATATTACATGAGTGTTCACAATTTATTGGATTTATTAAACGAGTCTTTTAGAAAACGATAAAAACGAGGCTTTGCCGAGTTTTTATCGTTTTCTAAAACGACGAGTTTGATCAATCCAATAAATTATTAACACGAATGTTATATTCTTTTTATAACATAACCTAGAAATGTTATTTATCGCAGCATTTGAGGTCAAGTGAATGCTAAGCGCGATATAAGTAATGACGTCACAAGTAAACGACGTCGTGGCGTACCTTATTTGCATAGTTATTCAACTAGTTATATATGACATTTAAACAACGGGTGTTATTCAACGCTCACGCCGTCTGTTATGTTATAAAAGGCGTTCACCTTTTTTTAGGATTTTTACGGTATTCGCCAAAAAAAAGAACGTAAAATTCAGATAGACCGATAGGTTAGGTAACCGTGTTGGTGAGATAATAAACCCGTGGTGATCCCGTTGAGGTATTTCTTTATGATTATTCTTATCAACGTATCTTTACATATATAACCCTTGGATTATTATCCTGCTGTGTTATCATCTGCTTTGAAATTATTGTTCGCTAAATTCGTTAAATTAAGATCTATACATTTTTTAAGTAAAGAAACATCAAAACGAGTGTCAAACAGTCAAACAGTCTGGATCCAGATCAGACGCCGCGTTACGCGGCGTCTGATCTTGATCCAAACTGTTTGCAAAAATCGGGGAAGTCACAATCAGCAGGCAAAGGGTTAAATGTGTAAAATGTGAATTCACATTATTAATGTATTATCAAAGTGTTAAGTGTGACTTTGGGTATTTTCGGAAAGGATTCGACAGTTGACACTTGGTGTTTGCAACTAAGGCAGATCTTGATCAAAAAGTACCATACTCCATCTCGCTTAACCCTTTCGTCGATCTGGATCGCCTTTAATCATCTATAGCAATGAAAAGGTTGAACCAGAAATCTGCTTTATGTTTATCTAGTATCATGCATAAAGCAGTCACGTATACAGTGGAGAAAACGTTATTATTTCCCAATAAACGCGTTTACGCTAAAACTATTATTTCCGATGCAAACAGTTTTGAGCCAGATCAGATGTCGGGTAAACAGGCGTCTGATCAGGCTCCAAATTGTTTGCAACCAAGATAAACATGAATTATCAGAATGGTCTTAAAATTGTATTTTTCTACGTTTTAGCGATTTGCGTTTGCGTTTCGATGGCGTTTAAACGGGAAAGAATTTTTTTTCTCTACTGTATCTTTAGAAATAGCCACGCCATTGCATGTACAATATTAAGTATTATCAAACTCGCGAAGTTGTGAAATGTTCAAAGCTTATTAACCCTTTCATAATAAAATTATTCGTGAGGTTTTGAAAATGCTAATTTGCAGACGGAAAAAATTACCCAGCATGCAAAGAGTTCAGTAGAAAAATCATATGTCGCTGTACATGTTTTGGCTCTACGGCCATTTCTAATTGGGGTGTCTTATTTTGATTTTATGTTTCATATTTTGTCCTATTCAAAATATTCTACATATTTTAAATGAAATCAAACATGGTTGTTTGGTTTTGCATTATTTATTCCTTGTCTTATGTAGAATTTTCTCATAAATGTAAAACGCTTACCTGTCAATTTATTTTCATATTTTGAATGGATCTAGTAAGAAATCTGGAAGAATATAAGAAAGAGTTTAATACTAGAAATATGTTGATGTTTTTATGCCCCCGGCATCTGAAGATGCGAAGGCATATAGTAATCGTTCTGTCTGTCCGTCCGTGCATCTGTCCTTCCGTCCGTCCGTAACAAGGTTAAGTAGATTTTACCGTTTCGTCTAGCATCAACACAGCTTGGATACTTATATAGTTGTTGCCTTGGACCATTCCCTATCCACCAATATCACCCATCCTTGATTTTGACCTTGACCTTATTTGGACTAAGAATATTTTGAATAGGCTATTTTTTGGTTAACTAGATTTAACCGTTTCCTCTAGTATCAACACTACTTACTACAATGCTTCAATACTTATACAGTTATTGCCATGGACCATTACTGACCCATATTACCCAAGCTCAGTTTGAACTTGACCTAATTTGGTCTTAGAAAAATTCAAAGTATATTGTCAAGGGTGCCGCCGGGGGCATAAGCGTTTATTGAAAAAACAGTCTTGTTTTCAAAGGTATTCACTAGTTTTATAAAATTAAAAAAAAAATTTAAAAAAAAATACCCCTAAAAATCATGTTGTTGATATTCAGAGATGCATATGTTTTAAAACTGGTACCTGTTTTATATTTACTTAGTTCCTTTTGTTGAAAATTCGTACTTCCATGCATAGACATAAAATAGATAATGAAAAACAAAATAAAATGTTTGTCGTCATTTGAAACAGATTTTTACTGAAGCTTGTACAGTGGAGAAAACGTTATTCTTTCCCAATAAACGCGTTTATGCTAAAACTATTATTTCTATTTCAAATAGTTTGGAGCCAGATCAGACGCCGGGTAACCCGGCATCTGATCAGGCTCCAAACTGTTTGCCACCAAGATAAACATGAATTATCAGAATTGTCCAAAAGTTGCACTTTTCTACGTTTTAGCGCTTTGCGTTTGCGTACGTTGGCGTTTAAACGGGAAAGAATAACGTTTTCTCCACTGTACTTTGAATGAGATAAAAAAAAATCTCAATTTGACATTGGTTCAAAAGAAATGTACACCAACATGTTATATGGGTTTTTTATTTATTTTTTCATTGATCTTAATCAGCTCTTCAAGAAAAAAAAACATGAAAGGAAAAAGTGAGATACATGTACTTTAAAAGATCGCTCATGGGTTTAATGTATCCTTAATTCAAATTAACCCTTTCATGATCAAATGTATCGTGATGTTTTTACCCCTTCACCTCCATATTGTCGTCTGATTCAATATTGTTGTTTGTAATATCGTTTCAAAGTTAGATACAGTGGAGAAATTTTTATTCTTTCCCAATACACGCGTTTACGCTAAAAATATTATTTTCTATGCAAACAGTTTGGAGCCAGATCAGACTCCAAACTGTTTGCCACCAAGAAAAACATAAATTATCAGAATTGTCCAAAAGTTGCACTTTTCTACGTTTTAGTGTTTTGCGTTTGCGTTTCGTTTCGTTTAAACGGGAAAGAATAATATTTTCTCCACTGTTTAAGGCAGTATAAATTAGGTAATATCAAAACAAGTGGTTTTGATCCTGATCAGACGCCTCGTTACGCAAATGCGCTTTATGACGTCATTGAGAGTGAAAGGGTTATACTCGAGCTCGTTTAAATAGTCAAACATACTCTTATTTCATAGTTAACCCTTATCCTGCGGTGATGTCGTCTGCTTTGAAATTGTCGTCTGCAAAGTTTGTTAAATTTAGATTTATACATTTTTTAAAGTAAGTAAACCTAAAGACGAGTATCAAACAGTTTGGATCCAGATCAGAAGCCGCGTTACGCGGCGTCTGATCTTGATCTTAACTGTTTGCAAAAATTAATAAAGTCGCGACCAGCAGGCAAAGGGTTAAACGCAAAGCACTAATACGTAGAAAAGTACAACTTTTGGACAATTCTGATAATTCATGTTTATCTTGGTAACAAACAGTTTGGAGCCTGATCAGACGCCGGGTTACCCGTCGTCTGATCTGGCTCCAAACTGTTTGCAATAGAAATAATCGTTTCAGCGTAAACGCATTAATTGGGAAAGAATAACTATTATTTTCATTGCAAACAATTTCGAGCCAGAACAGACGCGAGGTAATCCGGCGTCTGATCAGGCGCCAGACTGTTTGCTAATCGGGTTAGAATAAATAGTCAGGATTGTCAATGAGTTGTCGTTTCCAACATTTTATTGCTTTATATGCTTTTGTGTTTCGTTTGCCTTTAAACGGGAAAGAATAACGTTTTCTCCACTCTAAGCAAGCTCAAATTATCGAAGTCCCACTGTATTTCAACCTTTTTATGATGAAATTAATCGGGAAATTTTTACTCCTTCGCTGCCTTATTGTCGTCCGCTTCATTATTGTTGTCTGCAAGACACGTTTCAAAGTAAGATTAAAGATTGTATGATTTGGTACTTAGTATTTTCGAAAGGCTTTATCCTACTCCAAAGATTGAATGATGATTTGCAGTCAGTTTCGTTTAAACTCAAAACAACCGCACAAACCAAGTCGTTTTACCGCGTTACGATTGATCTTTTGTATACTGCAATACTATTGCCGTCTGCAAACTGTGTTTTAATGCATTAGGTATCACAGTTGACATTTAAAACAGTCTGGAAACTGTTGGGCAATCTGGTGATATTTTCTGAAAGAAGTGCAAATAAATCAAGCAAATATATCGACTCTGAGAAGTATTGCAGGCGACAATTGCATAACGTGGCAGGGCTTCCATAAGTTGAAATGAAAAATCCTAAGATTTATAAATTTGCATTTTTCAAGTGCGATTTTACGAATCGTACCGTTACCCCATAGCCCTTTTCTTGTCTTGTTGACATGCGACTACTTAAAGCAGGCTCTAAGTAAAGCAGAATGCGCCTTCGGGCGCATTCTGCGTTACTTTAAGCCTGCTTTAAGCTACCATGTACTGGGGAAAAATCCGGAGATTTAGGAAAAATTCGGAGAAATGGCAGCCCTGACGTGGTATAGGTTAATGTCATTTTAGCGAGATTTCCCTTGTGTTGATCATAGTGATAGAGGGAATACATACATGTACACTGTTGTGAAGATGCTACAGTGGAGAAAACGTTA
Organism: Gari tellinella; assembly: GCA_922989275.2. NCBI lineage: Eukaryota > Metazoa > Mollusca > Bivalvia > Cardiida > Psammobiidae > Gari > Gari tellinella. The sequence continues at coordinate 11,600,172 of OV277867.1, read as the reverse complement.
TTCTTTCCCAATAAACGCGTTTACGCTAAAACTATTATTGTCATTGCAAACAGTTTGGAGCGAGATCAGACGCCGGGTGACCCGGCGTCTGATCAGGCTCCAAATTGGTTGCCACTCAGATTAAAAAAAAAAAATAGAAATGGCAAAGAAAGGTAAATTCTTACATTTTAGCGATTTGCGTTTGCGTTGCGATTGCGTTTAAACATTCGTTCCCTTATTTGACAAAATTAAACGTAACCGCAATGCATTTAAACGTAACCGCTATGCATTTAAATGAAATTCTGAACTATTGAAGTTTTATCCGAGTCGCAAACAGTTTGGAGCCTGATCAGACGCAGTGTACATACATGTACAGTGGAGAATCTGTTATTCTTACGTCATTAGTGACGTCATACAGTGGAGAATCTGTTATTCTTTCCCGTTTAAACGCAAACGTACGCAAACGCAAAGCACTAAAACATAGAAAAGTACAACTTTTGGACAATTCTGATAATTCATGTTTATCTTGGTGGCAAACAGTTTGGAGCCTGATCAGACGCCGGGTTACCCGGCGTCTGATCTGGCTCCAAACTGTTTGCACTGCAAATAATAGTTTTAGCGTAAACGCGTTTATTGGGAAAGAATAACGTTTTCTCCACTGTACTAACGTTTCTTAAATTTAAAAAAAACGCATAACATTCGAAAGTTAATAGTAAAACTAATTGAACGTGTTTAGCAGACGATATTATGTCAATGGCCAAACTGCATTCAGTGCGAACTCTCCATTAAGAAAAGTAAATTTTAAACCGTTTCTTAAACCGTATTGGGATGAACAGATTAAGTTGCTACATTATGAGATGCGTATTGCTCGGAATGCAGGGATCGAACACGGTAGACCTAGAAATAGTGATAATACGTTTTATAAAGATTATAAGAATTGTAAACACATGTTTCGTAAATATCATCGTACTTGCTCAGAAAATTACCTTAAACAGCTTAATGGAGAACTTGATTCTGCTGCTGATATTGATTCTGCTTATTTTTCGAAGAAATTTAAAGCGCGTAAACAAAAAGCGCACGGAAACAAGAACCCTGAGATGAAAAGTAAAGGTGTTACATATCGGAACCCTAAAGAAATTGTTTTTCACTGGGGACAGTATTTCAGTGAACTGTACTCGGATACTGACATGCCGTTTTATGGTTCATACTTTCGTAATCAAGTTGATGCGGCTGTGCGAGATTTGAAACGAAATAGTACTGATGACGTTACATTTGTACCGCTAACTGTAAGTGATATTTTGACTGAGCTTAAGCTTATGAAAAAGAGCAAAGTTTGTGGTACAGATTAAGTATATAATGAACATGTTTTATATTGTGGTGAACATTTACATAGCTCACTAACAGCCTTGTTCAATCTGATGTTAAGATTTTCTTATGTGCCTGCAAGCATGAAGCGTGGAACAAATATACCTTTGTATAAAGGAGGTCGGAAAGGGAAAGATGACCCGGCAAGCTATAGAGTTATCACACTGTGCTCGTCCATTCTAAAACTATAAGAAAGTTTGTTTTTTTCTTTTTGGAACTACCTACAGATAGTCCCTTTATTTACATTAAATAACAATCATAAAAACATAACATATACAAAGGAAACATATACTAAGCATGTATGTTTATACAAAATCAACATGCATACGTATATACTGTAAGAGATTAAAACTGATTTTTCAATGCTTTATTAAACTTTTGAAGTATTGGGTGTTTCAATTTCTTCTCAAAGTAATATTTTTCTAATGTTAATAAATAAAAGTATAGAATGTTCATCATATTCACTTTATTTGTTCTTCTTTCACTTTCCATGTAACTTTTGTAGATGGAGTACATAATGTTCCCTATGATGATATTTACTTCTTGGTAGGCTTTGTAATGTATTTTGTATCCGACTATGAATTCATATATGCTAATCTTTTTATTTATGCCTATTTTTTAAAGTAGTTTATGTATTTTGATCCAAAAGGTATTTAAATACGGACAAGAGATGAAAAAGTGTTCGAATGTTTCCATTTTAAAACTATAAGAAAAGTTATTGTTAAGTCGAATACAATCTGAACATGTTTTTAACTTAAGCCCACTACAGGGAAGGTTTCAAAATAGTATGAGCTGCACGATGTCACCATTCCTCCTCCGAGAATGTGCTTATAATTCGAAACAAAATCACTCTAAACTGTTCCTTTGTTTTATTGATGTTAAAACTGCTTTTGATAAGGTATGGCAAAATGGTTTATTTTATAAACTTCATTCCATGGGTTTAAAACAATTATCATGGAAAGCAATAATTAGCTTATATGAACATTTAGATAGTTGTTTGTTGTACAGTGGATATAAGTCTGAGTTTTTCAGCATTAATGTTGGAACGAGGCAAGGTGGGGTAACTTCGCCATTTTTGTACTTATGTTTTATTAATGAGCTTCTACTTGAACTTGAAGAAACACATATGTGTTTTACAGTTACCAAGATGCCTGTTCCTGCTATTGCATCTGCAGACGACATGGTTTTGTTGGCACTGACTAAATCTGGTTTAGATAAAATGATGGAGCAGTGTTACAAGTATGCGTGCAAATGGAGATATCAATATAATGCTCTTAAATCAGCTGTCATTGTTTGTAATGAAACTAAAGGTGCTTTTAAAAGTTCAAGTAGAAACTGGTACTTGGGTAATGATGTTGTAAATTAATCTGAAAATTATACACATTTAGGCATCTTATTTAATAAATATCTCAGTTTGTCAGAAAACATAAAAAAGAATCAAATGCCAAAATTAAAGGAACGTTTTTAAGTTTAGAACCATGTTGTTTTTGGTCTGACGAAGGATTCCACCATTTTACATGTAGGAAGATGTTTAGATCAGTTGGATTGCCAAAAGGACTATACGGGTGTGAAATGTGGTATAACCTAACCGAATCTGACATTTTGTTTCTTAAAAGAAGCCATCGGTTTTGTGTTAAGTACACGGAGGGCATCAGCATGAGAACACGAACTGATATTTAAAGTTTTACTCAATCCAGTCTTATATTGACAAAATTAAGCTTACACTGTTTGGACAATTATGTAGACTTTCTGTCAGCTCACGTGCAAAGGATATATTTTTGGTTCGCATGGTTGCAAGCTGCTTGTATAATCAGATACAACCAGGGTATTTTAGTGATATTGTAAAAGTACTCACAAATATGATTTATTGAACTTTTTGTATACCTATGTTGAAACAGGAGAGTTTCCTTCTAAACACACATGGAAAAACGTTGTATGCAATAACATAAGTCATTTTGAAGAGATATCGTGGTATGATCGCACGTCTACTCAAGAATACTTGCCATTTGTTTGGATTCATCCAATTTATGACGATAGTTTTGTATGACAACTGTGTAGACAACAACCACACATGTTACCTTATTGCAAAACTATTATAAATATGATTTCTAGAATGTGTTCTTATAGGAGAGAAACACTATGTTCGAAATGTGGTCACATTTCTACCTACGATATTAACCATTGTATGTTAGAATGTGATTATTTCGAATATGATCGACAGAAACACATGGACGATATAGGGGTCATGTTTGGTCTGTCTGTTATCGCTAGGCTAAGTTTTTTAGACGATGATGCTAAAATAGGTGCTCTGCTTGGCTCACCTGGAATTGATTTGTCAGTTGAATTAGGCATCCATACTCAAGACTTTGTAAAAGCTAATATTACGTTTATTGGCAATATTTGGTCTATGTTTATAGATATTTAGTTTTGTGTAAGGCTCTTTGAGAACAGGAACAGTACATGTAACTGCTCGACGTAGGACTGCGTAAAGCAGAAAACTCATGCAAGAGAGTGCTGCTTTATTCTTTTCTGCGTTGTGCTGTCGCATCTGTTAATATGTTTAAGTGACGCTCAGAAGATGGAGTATTTCTTCTTAATTGTATATAATATCATGTTTTTCTTTGTGTTTGTTTATAAACTGTATATGTTTGTTCATATATGTATTCACAATCTTCATGTTTTGGAGGAAATAAAGATATATATGTACTTTCATCCGCTCTAAGCAGTAACCGGACCTAAACACAAATTAATGATAAA